>CM060845.1:64882500-65567500 GCA_030762175.1 Metallyticus violacea
GACAAGAAGAAAAAGAACAAGAACAAGAAGAACAAGAACTGCACATTTTGCCTGACAATAAGGACTCAAAATTTTTAAGACACTTTTGAGTAACATGCTATTAGTGTCAAACTGTAAGCAGTGGCTAGATCTGATTTATCCTAATATTCCCTTTCTATAATCATAGTGTCATATAAATAAAGCAAAGATGGAATTGGATAGGAATTTAAACAAAATTTATTAAATCATTTTGTTTCCTATCATTCATTTCCTTCAGTGTCTTGGAAACTAAGCTGCCATGGTGCGAGTGAATGAACAAGCACCCGGTTGCCATAAGAAATGAATGAGCGAATGCTGTAAACTATGAGAGAGACAGCACCTCAGTAAGTGGCCCAACTTGAGGTGATGATGTTGTGAGACGTTTTCTGTTGTTCAGCTAAGCTGTCATGACATGCGTTACACTTAAATTAAATTATATGGAGTTTAGTTTTCATTTAGAATTAACAAGTACTGAGTCTGCAGCAGCCTTTTGTCACCTTACTCTCTTTGAACTTTTACTATATGCCCTTATCCCTTGCACCTAGCATCTCTACTTAGATTTGTTCATCATAATAATCTGCTCTGAAAATTGTGAAATAAATATAAAATATTTTAACATAATTATGAAGTGCTATATCTTGCTCTGGTATGTGACAAAAGCAATTTAGAGCATTATATAATCTTTTCTTGGACATTTCCATAAATTGTTAACTATACCTTAACAGTGGCAGCTGAAACATTGTATATTATATTCCTTGAAAAATTTAGAATCTAAAGTCATGCAGCTTGAAAATGTTTTGCTTTTCTGGTTACTGGCTTTAATAACTGAATAATGGCTATCCTTTACTGAAATTATTACATACCTCAAATGTTTTTGTTCTTCAAAATATGTTTATGTTTTGCTCTTTTTGAAGTCCAAAGATTCATCTCTTTAGACGTTATTTCTAGGGCTGTTCATCATATGTTGCATATTTTTTCTGTTTAGAGAAGCAGAACTTGCAATATTTTGGTATTTCTCTTTCTCATATCCTATGTACCATTTACTTCAAATCAAATTCCTTCTTTGCACTTTCATCATTAAAATAATGACTCTAATTTTTTATTTTGTTCCATCTTTAACAACATTTAGGTTTCATATCTCATTACTATAATACCATTCTATGATTCTGCATTAATAGCATACCTCAAATATTATGTCTTTCAGTTGCAGCATTATGTACAATACAATATTTAATTCCAGAGCTTGTTTGAGAAATTTTTGTCAATTATTGTCATTTTTATGACTCATACATTACTACCCATATTACATTTATTCTGTTTCTGATATATTTGACAGATGTTATAAGATTAAGTAGCATATTTATGTAATTACTAAATATTACCTCATTTCAGATCAGATAACATAAAAAACATGATTTTCCATTTGCACTCATATTACATCTTCACCTGTAAGATGATTTTTGAACCTCATCTTTATCAAGTATTCATATGCTCAAATAATAAAGTATGCAAAATATCCCATTCTCAGCACTGAATTAGTTTTGCCAATTAACATATGAACTGCTTCACTATTAGTTAAAGGCATTATACATTGTTCCTAAATGTAAAATATTTACTGTACTATTAGAAGTAAACATTCACAGTACTAACTTATTTTACAGAAATTTCTATAGTATCAATTAAAAGTTTATCTGTTACCTGAACATGATCAGCATTTGTAAATAGCTCTTTAAAAAGAAAATCTAACAACTCGTATCATTCTATATATGGTATACTGCTATGCTTCCTACTAAAATTCATGAGACCTCAGTATTTTCAATGTTGTAAGCTATCATGCCATTGATAAGTCATTTAACATTCACACACAAGGCAGGAAGGCTGCTCAGATAACAGAAGTAGTGTACAATTAATTTTTTTTATTCACCTTACTTTTGAAAACTAAATCCCGTTCACTTACATGAATGTGCGGCGATTTATTTTTCATTTTGTTACTTTTACTGAGTTTATTTGCGTGGTTTGCGTGTGAATTGGATGTATTAACAAACTGTTGACTGACATAACTGGCTGTTTGCACCAGTACCCATTAAGATTTTATTTAGTTATAACTTATTTATTTTCAAGAGGAGTAGTGCACCAAAGGTATGGTTATATCTTCCCACACTTATTTATACCAAATTCTTATTCAGTTGAATCCAAAATGTTAAACTGTACTATGAAATATACTTTTCAATTTTTGCTGGAGAAAAGCCTTCTGAAAACTAAATTTTCAATATATTTCATGCTATTCATTGAAAATGATAACATTTTTAATAACCATTTAAATTTAGAAGAATGTTTCACATTATAAAATGTACATGCTACATATCTAATAAAAATTCTCGTCATTTCAGTTGCTCATTACAGGCAAAATGTCTTCCCCGCATTATCATACCCCAAAGTTGATACATTATAAAATGAATTCTTTAGTTAATATAAGTTAATTTTATTCATTTTCTAGTTTATCAACTAAGATGATAATACAGTATTAATGAAAGGACACAAAGTGGTTAAGAAAAATAAATTGTATTTTCAAAGCATACACAATTTCTTGTATGGGAAAATATATTTGCTAATAACTTTTTGCAGCATTATTCCTCTTTAATTACTTTTTATGGTTGTCTCTCTCTCCCTCTCTCTCTCTGTCTCTCTCTTTCTCTAATATAAGTTTCTGTGAGGTCAGTAAATGTTAGTGGCTTAGCTAGACTCATTAGGGGAACATTCCACGGCAATTTGATGTAATGGGTGTTGGTGTAATTGTTTTGTTTATATAACTGTATAATTGTGCCTCTAAATTCATTGTGTTTGTTATCAAGTTGAATTTATTCATTGACATTTCATATGGAAAGGGCTTATGTTAGCAGTGCTGTTTTTTCACATAGTTTGGCAGTATTTTGTTTCTGGTGCTATTATGAAATCAGTAATGACCATAAAACTTAAATAAATTCACTTACTTTAAATTTATTACAATATATTTTTAAAAACTACATATATATTTTTTAAATTTTGGCTTATCATGTCTCTTAATTTTTGCAGAAGACACATGAAAAGGCACTGGTTGGTTGTTCTAATGCACGGTTCCTTCTTATCCTCCACTTTTCTCTTTTGTTTTGGTCATTGCTGATTTAGCCTTTGCCTTTAGCTGACAGTGTAGTTGTCCTTTTCTCCTCTATGGATTTTCATTTCTACATGTGTAATAAAGTTTTAGAAAAATAAAAGTGTAAATAATAATAAGTACATAAAACACTTTATAGAAAATTCAACCATGTTGGATATGATTTCCAAAGTCTCTGTATCTTTATTTGGCATTTATATACAGGTTTTTACAAATTTGGTGATCCATAAATTGTTTTATTTTGATTATCACCTTAAAGTCAAAGATAAATATAACAGAATAATGAAATAATTGTGGGTAAAAATGCCAAATTTACATTCTTGCCAAATGTAAATCTTATTAAAATAATAAAAGAAAAGTACAGAAAGGGGAGGGGAGAATCAAGGGTAAGAGTGCAAAGTTTCTTTAGGTAACAGTATTAAAATTTGTTTGCAACAGAGGTGCTATGATTTCCAGAAGGGGATCTTCTTCAAATGTGATAACTAATAATTTTATTATATTGTATTCTCCTTTTCATAATATTTTAGTGTTTGCTAAAAGCTACATTTTTTAATATTTATTTGAGTAACCTTTAATATAAGTGATATAGTTGCATAGACCAAATACTGCTGAAGTGTTTCAATCCATTCATTTTGAAAGAGACAAAAGCAACAGCTGAGAGCTTGTAGTTTACCTCAACTCGTACAAAGCTCCAGCTTCCATATAATTTCAAGAATACTTTCACCTCAAGGAAGTTGTTATATTACTTCAAAAAATTTTAGGGAAGACCTTGTATGTGACTAGTAATTATATCAACTTTCATTCAGAGCTGAAGAAAGGACTGCAGAAAGCAATTATTTCCATTAAAAATATATTACACCTATCATTTGTTCCAATTCAATATTAGGATTACAGTTCAGAAAATAGTAAGATTAGTGTCAAAAATTTCTATTTTTAATCATTTAATATTTATCCATGATAGTACAGAGTGATTCAATAGAACTAACACATTTCTTTCTTTATTTTTTTAAAAATGTATGATATTAGCAATAACTATTATACCTTAAATGTACAGTATCTTTGGGAGATTATTGACCTCTAAAGAAAATATTGAAACTGTCTTCCCTCCTGTGTAAGGCATAACAAAATATGGCGTTCATTTATGCGGCTATGTGAACTCACAGAATTCATGCTATTGGGCCATCCAAAATCCATATGTCATTTATGAAGTACTATTGGACCCAGTTAAAAGTCGGAGTTTGTTGCACAATATATGCACTAAGAATAGTGGGACCAATATTTTTTTTACCAGACAGTGAACACTGCAGAGTACCAGATTTTCATGGAGTTTGTTGAGCAACTGGGCGATGTGAGCTGAGTCATGGATATTTTCAATAAGATGGTGCTGTATGCCTTACACTAATTTATGACACTAATTGAAAGTTTCTTTTATGACCAGATAATCTATAATAACCTGTGGCCACCCAGATCTGCTAATTTGACAACACTGAACTTTTTCCTATGGGGTTACTTAAAAGACATAGTTTACGCCACATATCCAAGACATTGAACAATCTCAGGCACAATATTGCACAGGAGATTAATAGTATTAACAACAAGTCTCCAATAAGCTGCCAGTAGCGTGGAATGACGAGTTGAGTTATGCCTTATGCAGAAGGGAGGACATTTTCAAAATTTTCTGTATAAATTAGTAATCTCCCAAATATACTCTATGTTTGAGGTACAATAAGTTGTGGGTAGCATCATTTATTTTGAAATAAAGAAAAAAATGTATTAGTTCTATATAAATCACACTCTGTATTTTAAATGTATCAAAATCTGTATAGCAAATGTTTTCTTTGTAGTAATTTCATTTTAATCCCCAGTGTCCTACTAATACATCATTTTCAGATTAAAAGTCAAATTACAGTGATTGACTCTTGTTCCTTTATAGTGAATATGATTGAAGAGATTTTTTTTTTCAGCATTACATTTTTCATTATTGCTCGTTTTATAATTACAGTCCAAATGTTTTAGTTTTTCAAATATTATGTTCAAGATATAGAACATAGCCTAATTTTCTATCATTTCTGCTTTGCAAAAATGTGCTGTCCTCCCTTGTTTTTTTCTTCTTTTTCTTTTCCTGAAATTCATTAGACTTTCAAAATCTTTAGCAAAGTGATATAGTGCTGTTACTAACAGGATTTATGTATGGGACTTGGACTTAGAACTCCTTTCTGCTTTCCAACAACTATGCAAACATTTTTTTTTTTTTTGAATTGCGGGAATTTTCACAGTGAACTATAGTATAACATAACAAATTATTATTGAGGAAATCACTCAAATTTCACTAATTTAGTTCCACTTACTTGGACATGTTTCAAAGGCGGTTGCCTTCATCGTCAGCATAATCCCAATGTCCGCTTCCCCGCATGGTATTCAGATGTTGCTCCATAGATTTTATGAACTTTGTGATAAGGTTGCTATTGTAATCAATAGCCTCACATTCAGATTAACAAACCTTCCAATAAGCAAGACAGAATACAAATTGGAGTACCAAAAAATCATAGAGATAGCACAGAAAAATGGTTACACAACAGATCTGGTCAACAAGAAAATAGAAAAATTCAAAAACAAAAAGAAAAAACGAATAAAAGATATCACCACACTAAAAGGCTACAAAGGGGATCAGATATATAAAAAATTCACATTCCACCCATGGGCACACCAAAAATTCCAAAAAAATTTTAAAGAGGCAAACATCATTTTGTCTCCAGTAAACAAATGTAGTTTAAAAAACCTCCTAAAACGAACACAAAAGACAAAATTCCTCCAGAAAAACAATCAGGCATTTATGAAATTGCTTGCAAAGATTGCAGTATGAAATATATAGGCAAAACAAAAAGAAATATCTCCATACGATTCAAGGAACACATGAGACATGTAAAATATAAACACATGGAAAAATCAGCAGTGGCAGACCATTTCTGGCAAAAGAACCATGAATTCCAAAAGGTACCAAAACTCTTAAAAGCTCTTCAAAAACCAATAGAATTGACAGTGTGGGAAAATATATTCATAAATAAAAACAAAGAAAATTTGGTTAATTTTGATCTCCCAAACAATAGCAACCTTATCACAAAGTTCATAAAATCTACGAAGTAATATCTGAATACCATGCGGGGAAGTGGACATTGGGATCATGCTGACGATGAAGGCAACCGCCTTTGAAACATGTCCAAGTAAGTGGAACTAAATTAGTGAAATTTGAGTGATTTCCTCAATAATAATTTGTTATGTTATGTAAACATTATTTTCCATTATGTTCAAAACTTTTCCACACACACACACACACACACACACACACACATATATAAAATGAGTGACAAAACATCTTGCTACTGTCTCTTGAAAATCCTCTCTTTCAAGTGTTCCACTTGTACAATGATATGCATATCAGTAGAATGCCCATTACAGTGATGCAGTATACAGATATTGGTAGAAAAAAGACTACCAAATTTTACTCAGTTTTGGCACCATATCTCTAGTTTTGAAAGTACAATGGCTAAGGTTCTTTTGTTATTTGTTTTTCATAACTAAAATGTTTTGTTGACCCTTTCTATAACCTTAAAACTTAGTGCAATGTGATTGCTTGGATATCAGGGTCTGTATGGTTCGTAAAAACTGCTCTTGGTGTGTAGTCATGCGTGTTCACGTCTAGCTTCAGTTGTTTCTGTGGAATGCTTCGGTACGCAGCTTTGTGGCTTACAATGAATGTGTTGATATGCAGACGTGGCACTAATTTAATCACTTATTTTCACTCAAGACTTAATTACAAAATTGATCAAATATACTTACTTCTTTAGTATTAAGGAAACAAGTTCCATTATAATAAAAGAATATGATGTTCTCAAAATTAAGCTATAGCAGTGTGTTTCCTGCAACAGGTATTTAATTTCAAAAAATAAAGAGCTTATATTATGAACATGCCCAAATGTATGCAGCAATTCACAATAAATGATTTTATAACTAAGAACTAAGAACTAAGAACTATAAGACCCTTTTATGCCCAATTATCTCATTAGCAGGCTGCAAGAAGTATCTAATATTTCAAATTATAGCTTTGTGTTCCATCTATGGAAACCTATGGGTTTCTATTACAAATGTATTAATCATCCATTATACCTACTATTTGATACAGATGTTAAAAAAGAAAACTAATTAAGTACAGAGGATGAAGTATAACTGATAAAATGTCACCTTTATTATGATATGTTAAGTATTTTGTATAATTCACTTAATTTAAGTATTTTGTATAATTCACTTAATTTAACACGTTAGTGCCAAGCCCTTAGAATATGTGAAGGGAACTCCCAAATTTCATTTGAAAAATTTTTCAGAATTCTTTAGCAAATAGTATACACAATCTCATGTATGCTAGATACATGCAGAAGACATTGTTAACAATATCCATACCAGCTATTAGTACCATAAGAGCAGTTTAAAAGTCCTGCATCTTAGATCAGCCGATGAACAGACCTACCCCCCCTCCAATTGCCGAGCTTCCTCACATGGCATATGGTGCCATTCTCTTTTCCAATAGGATTTCAACAGAGTCGGCAGTTGTGTTGTGCAGTCAAGAGAGATTTAATTAAATAGTGCAGCAATGTTATGCAGTGGTGAGGTATTCACTACATCACTGTATATTCATCTTTAAGTCATACATCAAGTACAGAAAGTCATATGACAAAATAAGACAGGCATTTAGGCATAATTTCCTGGCAGCCCAGTTCCAACATGAAAAGCATTAAAGTTAGTTATCAGTTTAATGAAATAGGTTCTGTGACCAAACAGAAAAAAATTGAAGATGTCATGTGCTCATGGAAGAAAAATTTGACAAAATACGAGCTTCCATTAAAGCCCTCCTGGTTTTCCCTGTTAAAATTTATGATTTTTATCTTTGGATGACATTGAAAAATAGAATATATTCAACTAAACCTCACATATTGGAGGATCTTAACACAAACATTCAAAACAAAGCTAGTCCATTAGTGATGGGGAACTGATGAGTGTCTGTGATAACTTTCTAAGAAGATCTGGATTATGTCAGGAAAAATGTATAACATTCCAGCACCTACTGTAAGGAGGGTGAGTACTAAATTCTGTTATTTAATATGTTGTACATAAGTTTTAAAATGGTGAAGTACTTGAGCACTGCAAGTTTAAGCAAGAAAATACCATCAGCAGCTTGGGGTATAACTGCCAACTGGCTAAACTATGTATCAGGACTTTTAAAGTACTTTCACTATATTATCTGAGGAGTATGAAGACATCACATTTAATTTCAGTTGTAAAACTTTCTCTGAACAGGTTCTGATGATAATGGATGATTAATGAAAGAAAGAAAAATTCAAGTGTATAAAATTACAAGAGGATAGATTCCCAATACTACTAATATATATTTATCCTTAGACAAATGTGTTAATCCTGGTGATAACCATACTTGTCTTGTAAACCCAAAGTTGCAGGTTCAAACCTAGCAACAGTCAATTTGTTTTTAGGGCGTAAAATCCTAAGTATGGCTTCCTTCAGAAGGGTAGTGAAGCTGCGAGTCCCATGTCATAGATTTGCGGCATGTAAAAGGATCTCAAGCCTGAAAAATCAGAGTTCTGAGCAAAATTTATGGGCCATTGCATGCCCTGAATCGAATGTAACACTAATTAACAAATTGTTAAGGAGAAACCTAATAATAATAATAATAATAATAATAATAATAATAATAATAATAATAATAATAAAATGGTTTAGAATTCCATTGTATAGTTTTATGCATATAGGAAATTAGCCTGTAAGGTACAGGTGACACACTGTTGTGTAAGCTCAGTTCTACTTTCTGGTAAAATGCATATCTTAATTAAAACTGCATATATATGTACTAGCCTAATAAATGAAATGTTTACCTCAAATGTAATGATTCAAAAATATTTGAAATTTGAAGTTCTTAAATAGCAAGTAACTTTTTAACTTTTGTTTCATAATACCATTTTATTAATTTACTTTACTGATTATTGTTTTAAAAGTTTACAAATGAATTATTAAGTCATGAAATTTTGTTATAATTGCTAATTATTCATTTACTATGATGACAGATTTTTCATTCAGCCTTGTCTGGTGACACAAAGGAGGCTAATCATTGGCATCATAACTGGAGCATGATCAGGACTACCATCCTTCCTTCCAATGACAACAGCCATGGCATCCACCAAACTCAAAGGTCCCTTGACAGCTGGACATCTGAATCTCTTCTTTCCCACAAGCACTACATCTTGAACAACAGCAGCAGTAGTAGCGGTGACAATGGAGTGTGCAAACTCTACCTTCCTATAAGCTGACGAGGCAGGAATTGGACCCACCACTGCTTCACAGTTACTATGCCAACCATAACACTTTCTCTTCATTGTACCGCTACCAGAGATCCTGGTGCCAAGAATGGAGCATTCACCATCAGTCTCCATACACTTCCTGACAAGTATTAGAATGTGGTGCGGGAATCTGTAGAAATCCAGCCCACAGAACAAATTAGTATAGTAGATAAACAAAAAAATATTAGCGTAGTGAATAGATTAAAAAAAAGCTTCATATTCTTATCATATTATTATTATTATGATTATTATATACAATTATTAACATAACTTAAGTATTTATTATAATAATATTTCAAGATAAATACCTACGATGAAAATGAGTGACTTAACCCATTTTTGCTTAGTACTTTAAGATGATAAGCATGAAAGAATTATGGCTGCTTTATTGCCTGTTGGTCTCCCCTACCATATGTGACGTTACATATGATTTTAAAAAATAGGAATATATAAATATATATTTAATATATATATACACACAAATGAAAGTCATGAGATCTAAGAATGGAAAACTGCATAAAGCAAATGGATTTGTGAGCAAATTTCTGTTCATATATACATGAGGGCTTGTGGCACGCAAGTTATGCTGTAGTAGAGCACCACTCAAATTCCATAATGGGCTGTGATTTACTAAATTTAAAGGAAAGAAAAATAAATATGATGTGTAAACTGTACAGGCCGTTTTTTGTCTTCTTGTTTGTTTGTAATGTAAGCAGGTGGTTTGTTGTCAGTTAAAAAAAAATAAAGATAAAATAAAATAAAGAAACTTGGTGTTACTTTTATGTATTGGTCTGTAGATTTCTGAAAAAATTTTAACAGTAAATAGATGAAGTGAGAAACAGAAGAAATGTTGATAGTGAAATTGTATATTAGCATTTATTTTTATTGCTAAAGTTGTGATTGTTGACACACTGTCTATCGCAAGCATTGTATTGGCTACAGCAAAATAACTGCGTTGCATGTCACTTACCTTCTTGTTCAGAAATGGATCAGCTTTCATTTGATACAATTATGAGGCATTTGTTGTTGATGATAAATAGCAAAGCTATAAAGGAGACCTTCAGGAAATAGGCAGCTCACTCTTGATATCGTTGCCAAGCTGCACAAGTATTCACTGCGGTTTTTAACCTAACCTAACTTCCCCTCCCCTTATATGTAACTAATAACCTATAAGTGAAATCATGTAATAATATTTATAATGAAAATGATACAAAATAATTAATAATGTAATATTTCTACTACAATTTTAGCAAATATTAATTAATAACCAAAGTACCAATTATTCATACATAAACATGAAAACATACATATGTAGTTTATAGACACTGCAAGCATACAAGGGATAACGTACTCTAGTCTCTATAAATAATCATAGCAACTCCCTTAAAAGCCAAAGAAATAGGAGGGATTTTTCTATTTTATCCTTTCATTAAACTTTTATT
Organism: Metallyticus violacea; assembly: GCA_030762175.1. Classification (NCBI taxonomy): domain Eukaryota; kingdom Metazoa; phylum Arthropoda; class Insecta; order Mantodea; family Metallyticidae; genus Metallyticus; species Metallyticus violacea. Next base: position 64,893,513 of record CM060845.1, read on the forward strand.
AATGTTTCATAATTATTTAAAACAAAACCCTAAGGGTATTTATTTTTAACAAATAAAACCAAAGTGAAATGTATTTAATCAATGTCAAAGGCAAGGAAATGTCTTTGTTATGTTATCAACTGACCAGGGGATTGGGTCTTGTTAAAACAGTCAGATTATGGTGCACATAGAACTTGATATTTTTTGTCTTAAATTTAGATTTTTGCTTCAGCTAAGGGTAATAGAAGCAGTTAGCAGAATGATCAAAGCCTTAAAAACAATTGCATTATTATGGTTACATGGTTATTTTTTTATTTTCTTGTTAACAATCTACTTTACTATGCTCAGAGTCAGGAATGAAACATTCATACAGCAAATGGCCTACACTAATCCTGCATATTTCAGTTTAAACTTAGATCCTCATTCTGCTCACTAGCTTTGCTCTCCAACCCTTGAACCATAGTGCTGCTGGACAGACAGCATATGTTTATAATATCTAGTCAGAGAATGGTAGTAAGTAGAAAAGAGAAAACAGAAACTACTGTAGATTAAGTAGGAATGTAGTCATATATTTATCTTATTAAAAACAAGAGATAAACCCCAGGGGGACTGGATGGAGGATGTGAGAGATTTACCTAGAGAACTATTAGTCTGTAGTGTTGGCAACCATGTACTGAGCATTGACATGTTGTAGATATGTATGTGTGCAATATGAACCAAACACAAACTGACACATTGTTTTTGTTTCTTCTTCCTCTTACTCGTGTATATTTTATTTTAAAAATATTTAATTACAAATTTTTGTAATTTTATTTGTTTAAGAAATTTTCAATTTAAAGCAATAATATATTTTAAAAGTTGAAAGTTTTAAATCAATTTCCAAAAAAATCGTGTACTTCAAATATTTAATCTCTTTAAACAGTAACGTAATCTGAGCAGCTTTTCTTTTTAAATGCTGAAGCATTCCATTTTATTTCTATTAGCTAAAAACATTCCCTTCTATGTTAATTAATATATAAAAGAATTTTTAATGAAGCTCTTTTATCATTTTCATAATATGGTTTCACATTAAGCTGGTTTCTTTGGTTATATCAAAGTACAATCAGTTTATGGTAAGAAACAGTTTAGTGATAGAATGAGAGAAAACTGTGACCCAGTTCATTTTCTAGTCTTTTCTGAAAGCATTATAGATGGTACTCCTTGAAGGAGTTAGTTTGCCTAGTTTAAGTGTTCAGATGAGTAGGAGTGTAACTAGTCTTGATTCTTTTTGTCTTAATGTTAATTCTTTAATGCATTAACTTATTAATTAATTTATAAACATAACGCTTGACCTGAAAGGTTTATTGTACTTTAGGGGAAAAAAAAACAAAAAAATTCTCTTGTTATCACAGCTTACTAAGCCTTTTGCTACTATCACATCCGAGCTACATATATATATATATATTGAATTATATTTTGATAATAATATGCTGTATAAATTATCAATTAAGTACCTATCAGTAGGACTTTCATTTTTATATGGATTTATTTTTGTCAGCATTTGTCATTTTTATCTATTGGTGCCAATATGTGGATAGTGCTGGTAATAGTTTGTTTTTGTTAGTTCAGAATAATTAGTGCAAAATAAACATTAGAAGGAATTACGTACCTGGTACGAGCAAAAGCATTCATTGAATAGAGGTTTGGTGGTCTGACTCTATCAGACTTGCTGGAGAAGGTTACAGAAATTGGCAGAGGTTTTTATTTCTCAATAAAGAATGAAAAGTATAAAAATACCAGTTCACTACAATTAGTGTACTTACTGTTCCTTTTTTTATTTTACTATGTTTTGACCATATACACATACACACATATACATACACAAATGCACATAACACAAAAAAACACATACACATACAGACTCATGTTCACACACACACACACACACACACACACACACACACATGAAGCATGTAATACATTGTGCTCTCACAATTCCAACAGTTCAATTATTGTGCTGCCTTTTGTGTAGACCTCAGTGCACACGACTTCACTAAGAGTAACCACAAAAAAAATAAGAATAATAATAAATAGATAAATGAACTTATGGATCTGCAAATGATAATCTGACCAGTGCGAACATGTTGGGGGTTAAGAAAAGAGGACAACTGCAGGGGGAATCAAGAACATTTTTCCACTTGTCTGTCGTTATGAAATAACCCCCCCCATAAAAGATTTAAAAACTGCTATGAAGTGATTCTTGGATACAGGGTATGTTTTTTCAATTATTTGTGTAAATGTTTTTCTGTGGAACCAAAAAAAAAAGGTGTACTCTCTTAATAGATTTTTCACAAGTAAAAGAAAATCTAGTGACCACTTTTCAAACGCTACGTTAGTGAAATATGTGCCGATCCAACAAAGGGAAACCACAGAGCTGTTTCTCTGGATTTTTTTATTATACATTATTTTTTGCTGAGAGTTAAAGAAATAAGATAATACATACCGTGACTCGTTACAAAATATGTTGGATGTGCTCTTGGGCTATCATACTGGTTAACGAGGCAGTAAATTTTCCTAATAATTTGTAACAAAGATTCTCTGGCTTTCTTCAATGGCAAACAGTTTACATTTATGGTTTACTATATAAACATTATCTTAGCTGCATATATTCATACTCTTTCATTTTCCTCAAATGCTCATTAGTCTGATTGTACACTTCAGTTTTTCACAAAACTTTAAACTCAGTATTTGCCATCCATGCTATGTATAGTACTGTTTATTATAATTATAATAGTATATATGATATAAATATATAAATATATATATACCGTTTGTATGAATTCACTTCATCCTGTGTAAAATTCACAACGTAGCTAAACTAAACTCTTAACTAAAACATAAAATAAAAGTAAAAAAAATACTATGAAAATTGGACACAAGTGCAGGAGAGCACAACAAAAGACTGAAGTCTCAACTGTGGACAAGTTTCTTAAAGACAGGACAAGCTCCAGGATATTGTTGTCATTCTCATTACTTGTCTGTCTACATGACCGACTGGTTTGCTCCTTCAAGTTCACTCTGATTGGTAGAACAGCAGCAGCAGCATGGACTAAAACTCAGCAGAGATTAGCCTGTTCCTTCTTTATTGCAATTTATATCCATAACAATATATAAATAACATGTATAATATATATTATATATTTTGATTTAATCCTGCCACCAAATGCAAGGCAAGGAAGATGGAGTGGGCTTATGGTGTGCCCAAGATTATTAACTGTTTGCTGAAAGGTGAACAGATTGTGTGCAGCTTTGGGACACAAATTTCACTGATATTTGATTCACTTTGGGACCAAGCTCTTGGTTTTTTTGGGATATGAAAAAAAAAAAAATAAAAAGTACTGTAGCAAATATGAAAGGAAAATTTGTCCTGAAGGTTGAACGCTTCACATTACTTAAGCTGTAAAATTAAATCACATTTCACCTCTCAGCAAATTTGGAATGTAACTTTTTTCCCCTTTTTATAGCACTGGATATTTTTTAAAATATAAATAATGATGACCCAATTAAATTCATAAAATGATTGTTTAAGAATCAATATTTGGCAATGCAAAGAGGAATTGGTTATCAGTTTGTTAAGGGTTCTGATGTAATGCATGATGTTGGCATAAGTTTGTCTGTTTTTTTATTTTAACTATGTTAAGTTTCACAAATTACTTTAGCATTTGTCACTCCTAGTGTTAATTGTATAGGTACTACTTTTTTAATTATTGTTATTTTTAATTTATTTTTAAAATAGATTAATGCTTTTTGTTCAATATTCTGTATATATAACTGATAAATTGTTTGGACAAAGAAGAGAATATAGCCATTATTTTTTTAAACAATCATCCCCTTCACTCCTCTCTCTCACCTACCACATTCATTCACCCACATGCACACACATAATTATTTTATGAAGTACTGGGGGAGGGGGGGTTTGCTCGGTTCTTTAAGATGTTAGTAGAATGCTCCTCTTTGTCCAACTTTCTCATTTTATTTATTTTAAAAATATGTACTTCAAGCATTTCATGCTAAAAACTTTACCGACTAAGTTCATGTTTAGAAGTACTTTTTAAATTCTCTTAAATATGTGTTCAGTAATCAGATGATATCTAGTCATATAAGTTAACATTAGGAGGATCATCATGATTTATATTATTATTATTATTATTATTACAAATTAATATAACATTATATATTTATTGAAAGCGAAGGTACTAGTCATACTGTATGAACTAAATATCACTGTGAGAGACCATTCTATTTTAAAAATTGTATTGCATTTTCTTTCAAAAATAGATGAAGCCAAGCAGGTATGTGATCTGATAAAAGTTGGAGCTAGTGCGACCAATTTATTGTGAAGACAATTTGAGAATAATTGCAATGTTAGTGTGGCCATTCATAAAACAGTATTAAACATGTACTATAATTTGTTTATCATGGTCATATATAATACATAAAAATATATATATTATAAATAAATAATAACTATAAAAGTGCCATGCTAGTTGCAGGTTAGGTTGTGCTTGTGAAAACATTTTGAACTCTGCCAACAGATGAATGATTGAAAGTGTGAGAAAAGTTCTTGGCAGCAGCTAATTTTAGCATATCAGTGTGTTGAGCTTTGAACCTCTGCCTCTCAGAGGACACACTTTTAATTTTTTTAACCTGCAAGTTAAAACTTAACAAAACAAGAGGCCAAAAAATGCATAAAAATACAAAAAAGAAGATATTACAGATAATAATTACATTTATAGAAAAGTGTAAGCTTCATGATGCAAGCAAATAAGACCTCTTGCATGCCAGTTTGGTTAAACCTAATGTAACCTTACAGAAAACATTTGTTTTAGCATACAAGTTAAGAATATCAGTGCTGCATCAGTGAGCTGTAAGAACAGTCAGAAATTTGAAAATGGAGCAATTATTCATTACTATTGAATATACTAGTCTCAGTATTAGACTTTTTTCATTTTAATTGATTTAACTGGTTGATCAAGAGATTTGAAGCTGGTAGACTGACAAGAGGTCCTAGAAAAGCACTAATTACCATTTCATTAAGTTACTTGTAGTATGCATTATTTGGATGTGCGTTTAAAATTGCAAATATTTTTCTGAAACTATTAGGCAATTTTTTTTTATTAATAAAGGTTTTCTTGCTTCTTCCTTTGCTATTTTATGACTTAGTTCACATAATAGCCACTATCCGATCCCATACCTCCTGCAGTTATCCAGTCTTTCAACGCAGATCATCCAGTTAACAAATCATAAAAGCTCTTGGCTTCCTGTTATTTTCTTTCTTAGTCTGTTAAAAGAACTTATTATATAATATATAAATATATAAAAAAAAAAGCTGATCATTAGAAGAAGTCACATTTAGGTAGCCATCATAATCATAGCATAATTTATATATTCATGATTATCATCCGGAGGGATGGGCCACAGAAGAGTCCAGATCCCTTTTGGAGAGATCTAGAGTGCTAGCGAGGCCTGCATTTTGTAGCATTGCTCCTTAGATGCAGGTCCTGCTGATCTGTTTAATTTATTTAACTAATGAGAATTCTTGTGGTTGCTGAACAATAATTCTTGCTTTTAGCTGGAGTATGACAGAATGGGGACATTAATATTGAAAATTGGAATCAGACTGTCATTAGGAAGCTGTGTTCATTAATATGTATAATTTTTTGAGGTATAGGGAATGCATTATCATCACAAGTGGTGTTCGAAGCCGTTTATATTGATATTAAAATTAAAGCTGCTAAAAGCTTATAAACAAAGAATATGTTCAGCAACACGAAAAAGGAAAAAAACTTTATAACAGAATTAAAATAAAGTTGAAGAAGAAAACAGAAGATTTCTTTTTTTATAATCCCTATAATATCCTAATGTTAACCATGAATTGCAATACCTAGTAAAAATTTCAACACCAATATATACTTTAGTCATTTTTTATCTTTAAGAGCATCATTCAAATTTGAAGCTGAAATTATTATACCTGGACAAATGTTTAGCTTTTATCATTATCATTTGGTATATGGATATATAAACTCACAAATTTACAGGTTGATGTAGTTTTCACTATGAAATTCCAATTTTTTCTTTCAAATTTTTATATAATTTTAATTTTTTTTTTCTCTTAGTGCATTAAATATACAAACTTTTTTTCAGTGACTCTCTTGGTGTTTTAATATATTGTAACTTATTAGCTCATGCATTGTTTTTACAGAAATATTTTAAACCTACAGTTTTATCCATTTCTGGATAAACCTGCAGATAAACAAAGACAAAAGTTAGATGGTACCATAAGTGCATATGCACAAATAATTATCCTAATACTGATCAACATGATATATGTCATAAGAAAAATAAGGGGCGTCATTTTTTTAATGCTTAATTCAAATATATTTTTAGAATTTTTCCATTGGGAAAGTCTTTCTTGACAATTGCCATTTATATCAGAATTTCAGCATTCATCACCTATTGCTAGATGTATTTTTTTGTATTTTGTGCTTTCATTAAAATTTTCTCAAAAACAAAGGTGCTATGCTGAATCTTGAGAGTCAACGATGTGCATGTTTATTCATGATGCCACAGATCAACATATGTTGAATATGAACATGTCTGTTAGTACAGAGCCAGCAAACTGGTAGTGAGCTTGTTAACATAATGTTTTGTTTCTCTGTAGGCCTATAGAAGTTTGTTTCACATGTTTTCAAAGTTTATTAATGAGCTAGATTATTTTCAATAATGCCAAAAATATATTTAAAGTCCACATATCAAGGTCTGCAAGAATACATAAAATAAGTGGACCCCAGATTAAAAATTTAATGCACAATTAAATATACATAATAAAGCATTTTATTGTTATTAATTTTTATACTCTTTTGTTCCATTAATTGTAGTAAATAAGTAATCATGAATAGTTTGCAATTTGTTTTGAATCTGTTGATTGCAATATAGTTTGAAGTTTTGGTGGCCTGCTGTAGAATTGTTTTGTCTAAAATCATGTGGACAGTGGAGACTACTTTGTACTTTATGTTACCACTCCATTGTCTACAGCTTCGTAAGTACAATTTTTACTTAACTACTTTGTACTTTTCTTAGCATTCAATTATACACATGTAAGATAAAGATACTCAAATATTGGTCTTTGACAAGTTCACTCACAAAATTTTTTCACAATTTCATTGTTTAGTGTCTCAATATTCACTACATACAAATGGCTGTCACTTATCACATTCTCTGTCTTTGTTTCTTTTAAAAACTTTCATCATACAAAATTTTAAGTTTGTTACAGAGGACTTGCCCAATTTGCTCTAATCGGTTATCACATCTTCTCCAAGCAATTCTATCATTGCTGCTGATATGTTCAGAGTAATCCAGTAGGTGTCTTTATTCTCCCTATCACAAGTAGCTGAATTAGTTCTTGTCTCAGCTGTAATAAAAATGTTCTTCTTCATTCACATGTGAGCATTTCCATTCATAATGCTTTGTTTTCCAAATTGCATAGGCATTTAATTCCACTATTATTAATCTTGAACTAAAGAAATTTTCCTATTGTAAGTAATCATTTACCATTTTGTTCACAGAGTCAGTGCTTTGCTTTATTATAGTACAACATTATATGAGACTTATATTACTCCTTTTCACCACTATATTGTTGTCATTAGGTTCTGAGCTCAAAAGATACTATCTTGTTCTTTTTAGGCAATGTGAGGTTCTCTTTAGAGGCAAACACATAGAATTTTATTTTTTTCCTGTTTTTGACTGAAGTTTTTGTGGAAATCCTTGTTTTTGTGGAGGGTAGGTACCAGTCAAAGTTAGTCCGCATTGTAGAAATTCTTGTGTAAGAGGAATGCTTATGAACAAATTATCAGTTGTGATGCCATATTCTCTTCCTAATGATGAAGTTAAAATCCAACACAACTCTAGTTCCATAGTTTATACTCTCATTGTCCCTTCCTTTCCTGTAAACTTGCAAGTTCATGACATATGAGGTCTCAACATTGCAGAAGGCCAAAACTTTAATGTCACATTTGGCAGGTTTAGAATTCATGTATATTAGAAAATGGCATTTTCCATAAAATTCGACTAATTGTTCACCAACTGTCAAATGATTTTTTTTGAAGAGTAATTGCTTTTGACATTGTATTACGAAGAATGTAAATATTTCCCGGAATGCACAAAATTTATCTTCTTTTCTCATTCCATTCTAGTCATTACATCATCAAATGTTACATATGAAAGCAGGCCAGAAAATCCATTTCTAGAAATTAACGGGAAATAATTCTCTCTGGAACATGAAATTTTAAGTCCATAACATTAACAGAGGTCCTTGCTTAAGCGGTCCTATGAAGTGTACCTAGGTATATTAATTGATCTTAACTTAGGTATTCATTTTTTACTCCATTCACTTACTATATGTTTATGAATGGAGTTTAGTGTAAAAAATGAATACCTAAGTTGAGGTTATATTGCCAATCCATTGTCAACAGCTTCGTAAGTACAATATTTATATTAATTGATACTTATCTGCATTTGTTTGGAGGATTAACCAAATACCATGAGTTATAAATAATCTCAGTCTTTATATTTGTACAATCAATAAATTTTCATGAACAACATAAAACATCTCTGATTGAGAACACATTCCTGCATATTATGGCAAGATGCTAGGATTTGATAAAACATCCGTTTTTGACATTAAGACATTGTTTGCCATATCATTCCACTTTTACTAGTGTATGTTGGTCTAGTAGGCAAATGATATTTATAGTTATTGTCTAACTTCCTGGCCCCTGAGTTCACTAGTACCTAGTAGTATTTTTAACCATGCTCCTCGGACTCTCAGGATCATACGGAGCTGTATTACCCTGCAGAAAACATAGTGCTAAACCACTCCTTGCATCTTTTACTGTAGGGTCATTGGAAAAAATATTTAAAAACATATCACAATAACAATGTTATTTATTGATCCATAACTGTGAATAACTACAGAGCTCATTCTCTTATAAGGAACCTGCAAGAGCTTGCCAAAAATTGAAATTCATCCCTATCGTTACACCATTACGATCAGACAACAGACTGAAGACATCTTGAAGGAAAGGTAGAATGTAGTCACACAAGTGCAGAAGACTCATATGGCTCCCCCTTCTTTCCTTTCTCTGCATTTTTCTTTGAGGTCAGAAAGTCAGACAACAACAATGCCACTTACCTGTTCATTATTGATATCATCCATAGCTCATGTTGACAGTACCAATTATAAACTTTTTGCACCTTCCTTCTCTTTGACATCTTTCCACTTAGAATGAAAACTTGGTAATGTAAAGAAACTAAGGCAGAAATACTAGACTGTTGTTCAACAATTTTTTATAGTTAATTTCAAATCTGCTGAAAATATTTAACCTCTAAAGTAAATACATAACATTTATATTCTTAAACCACAATTTATGTGACACATAATACCAAATGGGGTACAGTTATATCCTTTGATGATTTCAGGTTCTATGACTAAAATGGATTTAATAATTACTTAAATTCTCGTGTAATATTTTTATGAGTGATATTAACAATGTAAAAAAGTAGCAAATTGTATTTTAACTGCACCAGTTACAGATAAAGAAACATCGAGACTAGGGCACACTTGTATATAGAATGCAAAAACTCCCAAGGTTTTTCCGGATATGTTATTATTCCTGTTATGCATAAAATATTCACTGAGAAATGAACCTCCCCAAGATTTTACTGGAAGACCTTCACCTGCATAAAGTTGTATAAAAATCGGTCTCATGTGCATTCACTGAAGTACAAAAGTGGATGAGTAGCAAATGCTATAGTTCATTGATTTTGCTTTTTACCCTATCCTGCATCTAGTACATATACTTTCTCATTGTTCATACATTCCATGCCCTGCCCTTTAATTTTTGGAGTTGCAAATTGGTCCATTATTCTCCTAAATTTAAAAAAAAAAAATAAAAGTTCTGTTTATGCTCCAACCATACTTTACAATGTACCTTTAGTCTGGAACTGAAAAACTAAGTTAAAATTGTGTATAAGATTTCTCATATTTTCTTGAGTTAAACAACAAGGTTCCATTGCTCAATTTCCTGCAAATATTGTCTGTGTATGCTTATGTACTTATAACTATGTACTATCAATTTTAAAGGCTATTCATCTGAAGATAAAGAAATGGTGTATTGTAGCAATGTTTTATTTGTTATGGGGGTTCTTAAATATCAACAGTAGTTGATTGAATGCCAGTTGTTAAAAAAAATTATCAAAAGTTAGTTTGAAGACTTTGTTTCTGTATAATGGCAGTGAACTATCAGTATCTATAGCCAGTGCTGTTGCTATGAAATAAATATGAAAATATGCAATTACTATAACAAAACTGCAGTATTAAAAATAAAGCTAGAAAACCATGTTTTTTTCCATGTGAATGGGACAGCATAAATAAGAAATCTCATTACATGAGCCCAAATGTGATCTTACTCCTGAACAGAAAAATATATTAAATTAGTTAATCCTGATTATTAAAGATGTAAACTCAATTGATAAAGTTGCACTCCATTTATGCATTAGAAAATTAAATTTCCCAATTCCCAAAATATCAGTGATTTTCTGAAGTCATAAAAGGAAATGTCTTTAAAAATTCACTTTTGGACTCCCAATTTCTTCCCAGAAAATCTTGGGGCTTAGTAACAAGCATAGAAATTTTTTTTTGTCAGCAGATTTCCACAATGGAAAAAAAAGTATTGTGGTAAATGAAGAACTAGACTGCTGACTTGTCTATTGCTGGATACTCAAGAGAGAGAGATCCCACAAAATATAGCAGAAAATTATCTTCTATACTTTTTAGATATGTCAGAATCTTGTTTTTTATCTAATTGATTTTTTGTTACATTAATGTATTCAACAAGTTCACACCAACTCCACTTACATAAAACTAGAACATGTTTCAGAAGCAATCACTCCTATCATCTTACAGCTTCGTAAGTACAACTTATTTAATTTTTTGTGTTTATTCATCAGTCAATATATGTTGATATTGGATATGTCAACTAAGATTGCTTATTAGATTAAATACAAATCTCATATGTATTACAGTGAACACTTAATGCCAATAAGTTATAAACAGTTTATGGGATAGTCTATTGATATATATAATATAGTCAATAAATATATTGTTATTTAAGCATACAGTATCAGAAAAACCCTGAACTCTAAAGGGCATTTTTGACAACAAAATGTTCCCTATACTCTTTCTAAAATTATTTATTTTTAGTTTGTAATTTATTAGGAAATATAAAACATAAAGCCAAAAGAAAAGTATTTTTTAGAATGTGAGCTGCCGCAAATGTATGGTAACTATGAATATCTTAATTTTTATGATAACTATTTATGTTTATTTATTTTATGTTTAAATGAGGACTTGCTTAATTATTTTTTCTATATGGTTTTACAAGATTAATGTGTGTTTACTATTTGGTGATGAATCCAATAATATTGCACTATAAGACAGCAGAAAATAAGCATATTATGTTATATTCACTAATATTCTAATGGTGTTATTTTATTGAGAATTCAGAATGCATAGCACATGCAAGATAATTTTTCTGCTAAAGCATAAATATGATTGATTGGAGAGAACTTGGAGTCTATGATTACACCTGTCATTTAGTTAACTACTAATGTGTAGTTAAGTACTTGATTCTTTAAACTTCAAACATGTGTCACCACAGAACCATGCCTGCTGGAAAAATGTTTCTAATTTGCATAAAAAATAATTAGAGCCACCTGATTTAGTTCTTTCATATAAAAAAAATTTATTTTGTATACCAATACAATGAGCCATAGTTGATTGGCAGTACCTACAATATTAGTTGTGATGATGATGATGATTATAATGATTTAATGATAAACATCTACAACGATAACTTTATCAGATAGCCTACAGACCTATTCACTGCAAAAGCATGCATCTATCCATCTGTTCAATGGGCATTCATTGTCTTTGTGTCCTTTGGTTTGTATTCGTATAAAACACACATTTTCCTAAAACAAATGTCTCATGTCATGCATAAAATGTACCTATACCATTAAAGTTTGGATTAGCTTTTTTTCCATTTGTTCTTATGGTAATAAATTCATTTCTAATGTCTTTATTTAATTTTCTATCTTGAGAAAAAAACCTACCCATACACCTACCTATAAAAAATGCCTATAATACTATTCATTATAGGCATTTCATTTCAGCTGTTTTAATTCTTAAACTGACAGATTTCTTGACTGCCCCACTTTTACATGAAAACATGAGCCTAGGCAAGGCCATTAATTTATAACTTTGAATGGAAGGGTTTTCAAGTTTTTGTTTTTAATGTTTGGCATAATGTACTACACTTTCTACTAAATGTATGTTTTTATATTTATTTCTTCTGTCTTGGTAGTGTGATACTTTAAACAGTAAATATGGAAATTGTTTAAATGCTGTATCACATTATTATTATTAATTATTCTCTCTCTCTGGCTTCCTTCCTCAAAATGCAATTATTTTTGTCTTTGTCTCAGATATTCTTATATTATATTTACTATTATTCATGAGGTTTATATAAAGCTATTAAAATATCAAAATTATAAAATACTGTCTAATCATTTATTAGAAAAACAACATTAAGATGTTTTCTACTAACATTAAAATGTAATGCTACACTATTTTATGTTGATTCTTATTGCTCATAACATGATTTGCACAGTTTCAATTATAAATTAAATGAATATCGACAAACACAACATTTCTAAAAATATTTTCAGCAAAGAACACCGTATTGTCTACAGCCTACTTTCCTTGAACATCAACCATTTCATTTATATTTACAAGTCATAAAAGTTAACCTGCATTAAACATCATATCCTTAAATCAAGCTGGCTGGATAATGTGATATTAAAAACTATACTTTTTTTAAATACTTTTTCTACACTAATGTTTCTGTTCTTACATATGCAGGCAGCCTAAGTTCAAACAGATTTTTAACATTTGAATAAATAATGCTTTTCTGCTATCTAATACATTATTGCTTAAAACAATTTATTTATACAGGGTGATTCCATGAATTTGTGCCAAACTTTGAGGGAGTGATAGGAAAGGTTAAAAGGAACAACATTTGTTAATAACCCTTATCTAATGTGCCATTATAACGCTCCATATACCTGAAACCGATCAGTCTCTCCCATGGCAATTGGGTAGTTTTTATTTGTTTACAAGATGGGATACATGGGGATACTGTAGATGATAAATGTAGGTTTGTTATAGCTACTCTTTCCATTACTTTATTTTAATATGTTATACAATATACAAAAATTAATATGTTTTACACTACAATATAGTACTTCACAATGGTTTTATAGGGTGGTTTATAGGGGATGCTGAAAATGGCACCCACTCATCTCATTGCACACAGTACATTGTTGTGTCATTGATGCACTCATTCAAAAATACTGGTGTACTTTAAATGCCAAACATGCAGCTAGGAATCTCACTATGAGTTTTTCTGCATTGTCCACTGGAGTTTTATACACCATACTTTTTACATGTCCCAAGAGAAAATAGTTTAAGGGGTGAGGTCTGGGGTTCAGTGTGGCCAAGCAACAGGATCTCTTCCCATTTATCTATCAAGATAGTATTTGTCCAGGTGCTCACACACAGCAAATTTGAAGTAGATGGGTGCTTCATTATATTGGAACTACATCCATTTTCACAAAGCAATTTGAACACTAAGGCAATACCTGCTGCAAAAATCACTCTTACATTTGGCCAGCTAGAGGTTGTGCAATATGTAGTAGGTAAGGGCCTATCAGATGATTCTGAATTATGGAGCCCATGTGTTAACAGAATACCTCTGTTGATGATTAGCAATGATAATAGCAAGAGGATTTATATAGTTCCATACATGGTTGTTTTGCAATTAAGCAGACCTTATTAATGTAGGATACAATCTGAGGACATAACATTTCCATTGCACATCTTAGTAGAAACCATGTGCAAAACTCAGTTCATGGCCTGAAATCTGGCAGATTAAGTGTATAGATTTTTTCTAAAAAGTGAAAGTGAAGTACATCCTCATGTAACACTTTCCACACAGAGCTCTGAGCTGCTCCCTTAACATGAGCTATTGCAATGTGTTAGTGGGTGGTTCTTCAGCTATACAATTTAATATGACCTCCTTCAATGATGGGGTTCTTACCGATTCCATTGCACTACAGCTTGATAGATAGGTTGTGCATACCCTTATGAACCCTAGGAAATATGGTAATGCTGGATGATGTCTGTTCAGAAATCTGGCATGATAAAGATGCTCAGATTTTCTTCTGTTATAATGAGTTACCCCATAAACCAAAAGCATGTAGTAAAATTATGATTAGACCACAGAAAACAAATGAAAGAAATGTTTACAAAAAGTACAGTAAGCTGTCCATCCTTTCATGGAGATTTGCACAGAACATTGCCTACAATTCCAGGAATTTAATACAGATTTGGAATGGGGCAAAACTTTTGTCAAATGGCCATGATACAGATGCCTCTTTCAGATGTTTGTGGCAGCATAATTGTGCATCAACAGATATGGGTTAGTTAACAAACTTTTAACATTTCCTCTCACTCCTCAAAATTGCAGAATGCATCTGAGCTAATGAATGAATAGTGTTTAATGCCCATTTTTGCTACAGAGGCACCACAGGTGATGGACACTGATGATACATGAGATGAAATGATATATTGGGAAAGGATTTATTTTTAAGGAAGGAATCGTTCCAGGCCTAAGTTTAGGGTACCTCCCCTGCATTTGCCATTTATGAGGACTGAGAGCATCTGAGCTGATGATGATGATGATGATAATAATAATAATAATAATAATAATAATAATAATAATAATATTTATTGCTCATAGACTGATATATGCAGTTTCAAACATTGTGAATTAATTAAATGACAAAAAACATTAATTTCATAAAACATTTTCAACTAAAACAAAATAGTAATTAGATGAGATCATCTAATTAAGTACAAGAGACATAACTTATAAGTCTTTAATTTCTCTTTAACATTTTGTCACTTAGTAACGAATGCTGTTCACTAATGATATTTGTTCTGAAATATAAGCTCTGAGTAGTTCTGGAAAGTCTTTCATACTTATAATCTCTACTATTTATTTTTTTAACAGTTGATTAAAAGTTTTCTTCTAAACTATAAACCTTACACATATTGATCCTTACTTTTAAATTAGCTTTTAACTAGTTATTAAATTTAATCATGAGCATTCTTTTCAAAAGCACTTTGTGCTTCCACTACCAGTATAATCTTTTTGCGATGACCTTGCATATTTTTTAAAATACATCAAACAACCAAATTTCTTTAAAGTTTGTATTTTTTTTTACTCATTCCAAGATATACAAGGGTGTTCTGAAAGTTTTCAGCCTGAATCAGTTGTCATAAAGAGGGCCAAATTACTATGATAGTTGTTAAGTGTTATGTTTAGATGGGGCACTGTAAAGTTTCAGATGCATAAGTGTTGCCACTTGTTTGTGACTATCATGTAAACAAACTAGTGTTAACATTTTCCACAAAATGGATAAAACTGTGATAAAAGTATCTCATTTTAAGAGTTTAACCCCATCAGAAATATAAAAGGAGTTAGATTCCACATTACAGAATTCTTCCCCTTCATTTTTTATGGTTAAAAAGTGGGCTGCTGAATTCCATTCCATTCAAGATATTGGGCCTCAGGATGACTGCTACAACCAATGAGATGATGATTAAAATTTACAATGCTATACTCAAAGATCCACTACATTTTACACAAAGTATTGGATATGAGAAAGCTTTCTGCTTGATGGGTGCCACATTTTTTAACAATGAATCAAAAATGCATTCAAATTAACATTTTGCAAGAGTGTTTAGACTTATTTAAATGCAATTCCAGTGAGTTTCTCTGATGTTTCATAAGAGTAGGTGAAATATGGATTCTTCACTACATGTCAGAAATGAAGGAGAGGTCCAAGTGGGTGGCTACAGGTGAAAGTGCAGCAAAGAAAGCAAAAGCAATTCCATCTGCAGGAAAAATCATGGTTACAATTTTCTGGGATTCTCATGCTGTAGTACTGATAGACTACCTCCAGAAGGTGAAACAAGAGTTGGACAACTATAGTTACTGGTGGTTTAAAAGAAAAGTTTGAAAGGCGTGCAGAAAATTGGTGATAAGGGAAGCAATTTGTAATTTAATCTGAAAATGTTTGCAGGCTGAGATTTATTTATTTTTGTATACTTTATAACTCATTACTTTTATTACTGAGAATTTTATGATTTTATAGTAACTTTAAATATCTTGCTTTTCTTTTATGTATTTTTATTCTAAGGATTCTATTGATATACTTATATATTTCATATTCATCAATTACAGATAAACATTTCTGTACAAGAAATTTGAATAGTAATGTTTGGGCTCTTAGATTTATAATTCAGATTATATATCAAAGCATCCCAGCTCAGTTCCAAACTCACAAGTCCTTCATGTACTTTTAAATAGATAAAATTTTAGCATTTTTTGGGCTCATCATAGATTGATACTTTTTTGAAACATGAAGAAGAGAAATCCAATGCTAAATCCCATTATTAAAAGAACAGTTAGGTACTGGTAAATATCTGAAACTCAAACAGCATACTTCAACAATACATAAAATACTGAGGATACTGCAAGCTTCTTAATTACATTATTACTCTTTGTTCGACTACCATGTTTAAAAACTAGAAAATATGACATGTATTTTACCTTCAGCATATATGATAAATGTTTTGTGCATCCATAAAACAAAACCTAATGGGTCTTATATGCTTTCCATGAAGATATTGCTAAGAAAGAGCATATCATGTTCCTTTCTATTATATAAGAAAATGTATACCACAGAAAGTTGAAGAACAACATTAATTCTTTGTAGGGCAAAAGATGAATCACCATTTGATTTGGCAGTGCACAGCTTTGGTAAACACATTTTGACAATTTTGTCCTCATCACAGACATGATTTCCATATGTGTGATTAGAAGAAATTTTCATTGGTGAAATGAGCTGTCAAAACAGGTACAGTTTATATAATAAAAGAATATTGTGATTATCCTTGCTTCTATGATTATCATAAAACTAACTGAACAACAGATAAAGTCTTATATGATGGCCTAAAAACAGGAAAGAAAAATGGTTTGTCCTAGGGGTACAAGGTATACAAAAGGTTCATTAAGTATTATTCTAGTTATGTTCTTTTTTATGCATTTTTAACTTGGTGAGTTATAGCTAGATGTGATGACCTGTGAATGCAGTGAAGGTGTAGTAATGCATACATTTCATTTTTGAATCCCTGTAATGTCTACTTTGAGAAAACTTAGGTACATGAATCAGTGCTTTTTTGATGCTCTAAAAATGCAACATATTCTGTGTTTGCTGCATTATATTTTAGAAGGTAAATCTTTTTTCTATGATAAATGGCATATATTAAGAGAGCTGACTTAAAAGATAAAACTATATTTATGTATGTCAAAAAATGGTATACCTCATTTATTTTAAACTATTATTATATAGCATAAAAGCTGGTATATAAGTGAAAACAAAAGTTACTTAATTAATGAACACATTCTCAGAAGTAATATATTGTTGATTCAGTAATACACCTAATTATAAATACCTCACCAGAGAAAGTGCCTTGCTTCAGAATCATTGCTTTCATTTTCTGTACAAAAGGCTTTCCTCTTCTTCTGCTCTTGTTTGGAAATCACATCCTGCTACACTATATACAATTGTTATAAAATTTATTATTCTTATTTTCTGAAAATGTATTTTTTCAGTTACTTTTAAAAAATAGCCAGTTCAATTATAAGCCTCCCATGCAGTACATTCTTAAAAAGTGAAAATGCTTTTCCTCATAAGTGTTAATTCATGTATGAACAACATATGCCAGCGTTAGCAATGATGATTGTAATATTAAATGCAGTAGAAGTTCTAGAAGTTAAAAATTCTGGTGGGTAATTAATGTTATAAATAATAATCCAAGACTGCCAAAGATGAGTGTAAATTGAGAAAGGAATTTTTATCTATATAAAAAGGAGTAACTTCGTGACATGCGGTAATTGCTCTTAGATAAGCATAGGAAGGGAAAATTATATATAAAACCATGGTTGCAAATCATATCAATGATCTTTTTTATGCTCTACTCATTAACCTATGATAGCCTTCTAGAATAAGATGAAAATTCAACTACCGTGAAATTGTTTACTAAAACCTTGGGTTAAAATATTCATACCTTTGAGTTGCCTCTTAGGGCTTAAGTCTCTTGCCAAGATTCTTTAAGGTCCCTGGGATTTGAAGAGTGAGAGAGGAAAAGTCAGATAACAACTGGGAGGTCACTACAGATTTATAGTGTGATTTCCAACTATGACTTTAGATTTTTCCTATCTATTCAGAACTACACATAGGATTTTGTTTCAAGTCTATCCTTCTCTCTTTCAAAACAGTAAATTTACTGCTGACAACCTCAGTGAACAGTGGGAGAGATAAAAGCTCAGCATCTTTGTTATTGTATAAACAAAATTACTAAAAATACAGAGAAATTATTGGTTTACATCTAAATGTGCTTAAGTGTTTAAAAAAGCAAGATTTTGAGCATCAACTTCATCAGATTATTTCAATTTTTTCTTCAGATTGAAGATGCATAGTTGCGCTTGTATGGACAAATAAGTTTCTCACTTCCTATGTTATTAAGTAGTGCTTCAGTCTTAATGCTGGAAATGTTTTTTTCAGTTACTGGAAATTATAGCTAAATTTTTCAAAGTATGATTTACATTAGTGAAACAGTTTTCACTTGAGTATTTGAGACTGTAAGAATATATGAAAGTCTACCTTTTTATCTTCTTCTTCTTTAAAGTTGGAGTTCTTTACTTAGCCTTAGGAAAGAAGTACAAAATTCAAATTATACTCGGGAGGGAACAAAATTATATTATTTTCACACTGACTCCAAACCATCCCAGCTATGGCCATAATCTGACTTAACATTAAAATTTCTTTCTCTACTTCTCTACAAGTATTAGGGCCTCCTAACAACTTTTGGCCTGTTGTGGTGCGATAACTGTTTTAATCTAGGTCTTTCTATATTTTTTTCTGTTTGAAGACTATTTAAGGCTATTTCCTAAAAGTTCCATTCTAAAGCGTTGTTTCCACTCTTGTTTGTACTGCAGAATACTATACTGCTCCCTGCAAAAATATTTAATTCATCTATTAATTATATAATTCCCTTTTCTATTATGTATATCTTCTTGTGCTTCCTCTGGCACAATTAGGAATTTTATTTCTGCTGATCCCTTTGTCTCTGTGTGTTTATTTCCTTATAGTAAAGCCAGTACGGCCATTACTTTATAGAACTACAATTATGTGTCCTTTCATATGCCTTTCAAGATTCTTTTTATTGTTCCACACATCATTTGATCTCTGTGTAATGATATTTCTAAATCCCAATCATATTTGTAGCTGACATATCCCAAAAAATTTAAGAAGTACTCTAGTACAAACAACAACAGAAATATATTACTAGCACAATAAGAAATTTAGTCACTGCATTTGTATCTAGACAGTTATACTATAAATGCATGTGTGTCTTGTGCAAGCTACTGCATTTACATTTAAAATCAATAAAGCACTTGTGTGTGATTTTAGAAATATGGTGATGATTATATTTTTTATTTATTTAGTTCATCATCCACTTACAAGAAGATATGGATTTAGTCACTATACAATTGTTTCATTAATTATAGAAAATGCAAGATTCTTTATTAATAATCACTATTCATTACAATGTTTGCTATTTTCATCACAATATTTTAATTTTACATCTAAGGAAGTGTATCAAATGAACTGAAAGAAAACTGCAGTATACGTTATATCTGCATATGCATAAGTTTTTTATTATAAACCATGAATCTTCCTGATCATCAGTAGTTTTGTATTTGGTCTTCCAGCCATCTATGGCTCCTGCTTTCTAATTACTTCATCACTGATCTAGACCGACAGGAGTGACCTAAGCTGCTAAGGCATGAACTCATAAATGGGAGATTGGGAGTTTGAATTCTGACAGGACCATTAAGTATTGTCTCAAGTCTTAAAATATTACTTTATATCTAATTGTTTCTTAATAGTTATCACTGAAGGAAACCATTACTATCGGAAATCATCAATAATATAGTTAAATGAACCATAATGTATGATATACAAATAGGTAAGTACAGTTGCCAAGTCTATAAATAAATATATTTGTGCAATTCATTTATTCACTATAATATTTCTCTATAGAAATTTCGGCTTCATCAAATTGAAAATGTTAGATTTTTGAGAAAGTCCCACTGCAATTATATTAACTATCCATATCAGTAATATAGTGACCAAGACAACTTTGGGTAGCAGCATGCATCATCGTTGTCTTAAGACAACAAAGAACAGCACAAAAACAATGAACAATGCATTAAAATCCTCAAAAGCTCAAGATAAGATTCCATAAATTTATAGCTACTCACTCTCATTTTAGCGAGTATGTTTGCTGTTACAAAATGCTGAGCCAATTTCTTTTTTCCTTTTATCCTTGTCATGTTAATTATTATACACTGGAAAATATAGCATAATTTTTTGGCCAAGTTTGAAAAGCATTTCTGCCTATATTACTGATATTTGAAAAATTCAAAGAAGGCTGTAGGAGTCAAACAGTAGAAAACTTGACTAGCGAAGAAAAATATCTCGGAATACATATTCTGTCTTTCAGGTGTTTCTGCTCCGGTCAAAAGAGTATTTTCTTGATGAACAATGTGTAGTTAGAAGAAAAAAGTAGAATATTGGAATCAATTGTTAAAAGTTTGTTGCACTGTAAAACTAATATTGAATTTCCTTACATATGGTTCTAAGACTTTGACAATTTTTAAAGAAAGTGAAATACGAGTGGTACGCTAAAGCTAAGAATGAAAGTGGAGTAACATATTGGGTCATCCAATTATCTAATCACCAATGTGACTCATAGGACTGCATTAATCAATAAGCTATCATTCATGGCCAGTCCAGTTACATGAGAAGTTGGAGCAGGCAGGGGTTCACCAAATTGCTATATAGCCCTTGAAGCTTATGCCACTGTCAGTATCATTTGTACAATGAAAGAAACAGCACATGTCTTCCTAAAAAGAAATCTTCTAAGAATAATGGCAAATACAAGACCTAATTATTCTTTTCCACAATGATAATTCAAAGTATGTATGGAATCAATTAGTACTGCCAGGAGATTATTTGTATAGAAATTTCCAGGTAATCAAGTACCAAGTCATAATGCGCTTCCTAAATTAGTATTTGTAGCATCCACACACTTTAGATCAATCAGATCAATATTACATCTGTCAAGAGAGCAATTTAATTTCTGAAAGAGAAATACAAAAGGTGATAAGCAGATGCAAGAAATTGTGGAAAATGAAGGCAGGTAGCCCCTGCGTTTCCTTGCATGACATAACTAGACAATTCAGTGCATAAAAATTTATTAGACTGCTACCATAGTGTTTTATCACTAATTCTTGTGTTGCTCCTCCTGTCTGCTATGGGTCTAATGCAGTCTGACTGACTGTGAGCAAGACTTGTTAGCTAATGCAGTCACAACTGCAGTGCTCATCAGATAATTGGCTGACTCAATGTTATGAACAGAGTAATATAAAATAATTCCTCCTTAGAAGAACTGTACTTAAATGTGTAATTATTTTGATTCTACATAAGAAACTTTCTTATACAGAATCATTATGTTTTGGAAATTAATTTATGGTCAGCCTATACCTATATTATGTATGGCAATGTTCATATATTTTTACATTTTAATATCTTATTTTTATTAACTAGATATAAGAATCTACATGAAGTTTTTCATACTTCAAATTAATATATTAATTCTGTTTTTATACAATTGTTCAGGAATATAAGGGTCATAAAAAAATATTGTAAGTGCATTCCCACAATCTAAGTTAAAGCTGTATTGAAGCACTTAACCTCATGATCCTTCAAAGTTCTTCCCAGCCCTTTCTGCATGTACGCATGCCTCCACACAATTGTAAGCATTGCAAAGGTACTCCAACCTTAGGTGTTGTTAGCAGAGCTGGATTTATAGTTTAGATAAGATCCTGCACTTGTTTAAAAAGTTTTCCAGTGATAAGGGTATAACCAGAAGTTGCATGGTGCAAGGTCGTATGGTCAAGTACCTGGAATTTTCTGGCCTCCAGTTTCCTCAAATTTACAGCTGTTGCCATATTGTCGTGCAAAAGCGGCAGCCTTGATGTTCCTGTTTTTGGACATTAACACTTTAGTTCCTCAAATAAAAGATTCAACACAATTGCCTTAATATGCCTCATTTTTTTGCCATTCCTTCTGGCATGCAGTCAACATTATTGGTCTTTCTTATGGAAAAAACAACTAGTCTCTGATCATTTTCAGTCAACCATAAGCAGTTCCGAGTTTGTTTGGAGTAGTATAGTAATAAAATTAACTTCTTTACCTCAGTGCATATGTCTTCTTTTTTTTTTCGAAAAGTGTTTAATGCCCGTTTTTACTACTGAGGCACCACATATGGTTTTTGCGTACACTGTTTAGGGCTATTTGGTAAAAGCATTGGTTAGGGAATGTGGGACTGTTTTGTAGCTCTATATATCGGTAGACAGTAGTGGCAATGCTGCAACACTGATATGAACCATCGTCCTGTAGTCAGCATGTCTGTCTGAAATTCAGAGGTATTGGATTCAAATCCTGTAAAGTCCATTACCTTCGTAAGGTTTGTTCCAAAATTTTCCTTATTTTGAAAAGGTGAATGCCAGGTAACTTTAGGTATTAATATTAGTTTATCAACTCTGTTATAATAATAATAATAATAATAATAATAATTTTTATTAAATTGTACTTAGGAAACTATATACAATGTGCATGGTAATGTGTCCTATTAGAATTTATTAAATATGTTCACATTAATTTCCACATACTTATACATTGGGACATGCTTCAAGGGCAATTGCTTACATCAACAGCTGTTGGCCAACTACTTGTTGTGGTAGCTGGATCCCAAGGTGCTTCGTGGCAGTCTCTGATGTTTGAATAGGAACTTGCTAAGTTGATTCATGGGTGAAACATAAAAATTCATTAAATTTTTTTCGTTTTTTAGGATGAAAATTTTTTCCCAGGTATATACTCTTATGGGCTGTGAATCTTTTAGCAGCTTAGCCTCCCTCACATTTAATTTCCTGATTTTTGGGTCCAAAAGTGAGCCAACTCTGGTTGATTATCAATTTGTTTAAAACGAATATTTCTAAAGTATTTCTTTCTCCAAATTTATAAATTTCTCTTAGTTTTTCTGATGTGTTTTTTGATTACAATTTGCACATTTAATTTTATAAATTCCTTATTGGTATAGTGTCTTTTACTGTGGAATCTAGTAAATTTTTGATATTATATTTGTTCTTTGAATATTCTATGGAATTAGTTGTGATAAGTTGGATGATATATGAAACTTTTGAATTAGTATCTTTCTTTGAAGTTCTTCAGTGTGGAAACCTCTCTTATAGATTTTTGTCTTTAAAATTTATTGATAATTTTTATTATTGTGTCTTTGTTGAAACCATTGAATATTACTGTATTAATTATCTGGTGGTATTCTGTTTTGTACTGTTTCTGTGAGTGGGATGTTAATTATTCTGTGTACCAAGCTATGGTACACCACATATTTGTTTGGGATGGGTTATGACTATTTTTATGTACTTTTCTGTATGTGTGTCTCTCTTCTATGGATTCCAAAGTTCAGTCTTTCAGCATTCCTTATAATTTTTAAATCTAGGAATGGAAGTCATCCATTTTTCTCCTCTTCCATGGTAAAATGTATGGATTTATGTTGTAAATTAAAGAGTTTCAGAGCATGTGAATGCTTTTTCAGGCCTACTGTAAATAATGTGGTCCACATACCTAATGTTTGAAAATTAATGGAAAGGCTTTAGCAATAAGTATTTCAATGGAGCCCATGAATAAATCTGCTAGAAATGGAGACGGGGGGGGAGTTCCCATCAATAGACCAAAAATTTGTTATTAAAATGTTTGGTTAAAACTGAAGAAATTTTGCTGAATGCATGTTAGTAAGTTTCAGTAAGTCTTCTATTCTAAAATCTAGGTAGTACTGGTTTGCTTTATTTGACACAATTGTGAATAATATTTTAACTTCCTT
The DNA here is from genome assembly GCA_030762175.1 of Metallyticus violacea. Classification (NCBI taxonomy): domain Eukaryota; kingdom Metazoa; phylum Arthropoda; class Insecta; order Mantodea; family Metallyticidae; genus Metallyticus; species Metallyticus violacea. Next base: position 64,917,811 of record CM060845.1, read on the forward strand.
CAATACTTTGGTTAAATTTTTATTGTGACTATTAAGAGGATTCTTTTCAATTGGTTTGTAACCTTCTCCTTTTAACAAAATTTCTATTATTAAGATCATTGTGTGATTGAGTCGAACTAACACTCTTTTGCTCCACTTACTTGTTTAAATATGTACGACCAGTTTCACGAACCCTTTGTTCGCATTGTGTCGACTAGGGGCTGACTGGTTAGCTTCATTGTGCAATGTTCTAATTAACAATTTTGGTTAAAATTTCTACTGTTTATGCAATAGTTTCTGTCCAAATTGGCTGTTTTATTTCCTTTTTCTTCCTTTATATATATATATATATATATATATATATATATATATATATATATATATATATCACAAGCTCATCTTTTAGCTGCTGCTAAATGTACTTCTGTAAAAAATTGGAATACAAATTACAGAAATACATTAAAGTAGCTAATTTCCTATTTGCACTTGCTGTAGAGAACTAATATAGCTTATGCGAGGCTAAGCTGCTAAAAGACTTCATAACTACAGACACTAAGCAGTACACTGAGTAGTTCAATTTATAGACAATTTAGTTTTGCATGACACATCATTTATATGCTTTGGCATGAGTTGCTATAGTCATCCAGAACTTAATTTAAAGAATATTTTAGAGAGCATATTGCACAGTAGTCTGTTTACTAGAAAGCAAATTCTGCTAGATTGGTATATTGAAAACTGGTATTCAGGACAACCACAAGGTGATTTTGATGATCTGGGAACCAAAATTGCAACAATTACCATTTTTTGTTAGTAAATGCTTTCAATGGACATCAATGGAATTAAAACTTATCTTTCCAAGTTTTGACAATATCCTGTCTGTAATATATATATATATATATATATATATATATATATATATATATATATATATATATATATATATATATATATCAGTAATAAGCTAAATTCTGTCTCTCTAATACACACACAAGCACTGTTTTCATATATGTCAACAAGACTGGAAAGTCATATGGATAATCATACGTAACTACAAATTGAGCTTGAGAATAGTTCTTAGCATAGCTACAATATACCTACAGGTCAAGAACATGAACTGGGAATAGGTTGAGTATACAGACACCAAAAGGCAAGACTGAAATGCAGAAGAATGGTCGAATATGAAGCACTTGCATCTGGTGAAAAATGGACACAGCTCATATAGCAACTAGTAACAAAATGAGAAGCAACAGAAACTAGCAAATACGAAATCCCTAATGAATTAAAAGTACTACATTTAACTTGTTAAGAGGTAAATTTCCTAAGAGGGAGAAAAAATAAATAATAGTAAGAATAATTATTGCTATGATAAGAAGAATTTATTGAAGCATTGATATAAACATGTATGTACAAGAGAAAAAGTGTTTGATATTGATTACATTATATCTGTATTATAGCTCGGTATATCATCCAAATGTATTGAGATCACATGCCTTCCAGGAACCATGACCAATCCAAGTACACGAGGTTCTTCTATAGATCCACTTTCTGAAATATATAATACACTTTCTTTAATACATTATTTTAATGTTCTGCAATACATACTAAATACTTTGCCTTAATTAGAGAACAGTAATGTTGGCATATTTAGAACAAAAATTGTATTTTAAATGAAGATAGCTACTAAAAAATTATTTCTTTCCATTATTTAAACAGCTATAGCATCAATTATGCAAATTATTTTTAATATGCTTGCTTGTACCTGAACTATCATGTGAACACTGATATTTTGGCCAAAATTTTTGGGTTTTGAATAGGATTTTTATACAAGATTTGACAGCTCCATTCTTGTGGTCATTGTTCCAGGCTACTATTCCTAGGGCCCCAGGTCTGATTCCTGGTTATAGCATGGGGATTTTTCCGTGGCCAGAAGGTCCCCATGGTGCCCATGTTTTTGTTAGGTTGGATCTTACTAGGTTTAAGGGATTCCTCTGGCACACTATAATAGCATCATCATCATGATCATCAGGGCCTAGTTTTTTTTATGTAATTACTGTATTCCTTTATATGTAGAAACACTAAACGAAAAATGTCAAAAAAATTAAGCTTGGCCATTGCAGTGTTAAATTTAAATTTCAGTGCATAATACATATTTTGTACAATCTTACATAAAAATAAATATTTTGCCATTTTTATGCTCAATTTTCCATTCTTTATTCCTATATTCTTTTATTTTCTTTCTTTCTCCCTTTGGTGTTAAAATAATGTATAGCTATGACATGTTAATTATATTATCGCCACACTTTCTGAATCGGAGAGCACAAAATCTTTGGTTGTTAGACCTTTGCTATGTTGCTCTGTATTGTCACTCTTTGAACCTACCGATTCTGTTGCACTTCTTCTCTTGCAAATTATGTCCTTTCTCTTTTGCTTGTTAATTAAGAAAGTGTGGCAATTATAGCTACATTGTCGATATGCTTTGTCAAAGTACCTGGCGATTTAATAACTATGCCTTGCAGTTAAAGAAACATGATTTCCAATTTATTATTTCTGATGGGATCAGTCACTCCCAGTTTCTTTTCACTGCTGACAATGTCACAGTTCTTTATACTGGTATACTGCCTTGTTTTAGCACTGGCAAGAGTGCACATGTATTTCAAAACATTGTTTTGTTTAGATTTCCTTAATATGAACATTGGAAATCAGAAAAATTTAAATATGTCTCATACATTGCAGAAGCTCCAGCTCTACTTTCCTCATTGTATGCAAGATGGTGAAGGAGTATAACTCCAGGAAAAAAAGGTTTATTGAAGTATAGTCTTGTTACAGTTGTGATGTTAAAAGATTGTTTTCTTCATACAAGATTTTGTCTGACAGATGTCTCTAATTTACACCAGAAAATATTAAGAAATATTTTCCACTGCTCTATGCAATAAGGTAAACAGTGTGTGCTACTGTTGTTTAATTCCTTTAATGGTATACAAACTGATTTTCTGGGTCTTTGGTCTATGTATACATAAATTTAAAGCAGTTTGTGCAATATTACACATGTACTGAAACAGCATTTCACATATCCAAAAAATACAATAAAAACTGAAAGTGAAATATATACAGTCCTTAAAATATCAAACTATGGTTCATAATAATTGGAAATAATGATTCTAAAGCACTTTGAAGGAATGGAAGCAATAAACGTAAGGTGGAGAATAACTGGTGAGTGAAATTAGCTATTATTTTCCATTCACAATTTAGATTCCAAGTTTTTCTGTAGTTAACTAATTAATTATAAATTGCACATTTAATTCATATTATCATATTTCAATACATTTTACTACATATTTCTCAGTTTCATATTACATAAATTATTATATAAAACCTGGGCTGTGTTCATCATCATTTATTTATTTCTTTTGAGTAAACATTAACCTGATGCCTAACCTCAGAAAATGGCTACAATATTGCCGCACCAGGAGGGTATGGGGAATGTCCAACATGGGAAATAAATGCTTATTTTATATATATATAATAAAATTGCAATATAAAGTAACTCTTGGAACAATGTAGCTGAGAAGCAGAAATAAACGAAACACTATATCTATATTTGTGTTACTATTTAAGTATTTTTTCTATTTCTGCTTCTCTAGTTCTTGTTAGTTTAGCCAAATACATATTGGGTGATTGATTATTTTCTTTCATGGGACTACTTCATTTGCAGCTCATTGCAGTTGACTGAGCTCTGCAGTTTTTTTTTAACTTCTAAGCTTGAAAGCCAGAGGGGAGGTCATTATGAGTAACTCTAGGAATATATGGACGTGTTCTTAAGTGTTGCACGATAGTATATTAAGTAATTAAGATCAGTGTATGTTTAAGTCAAACTACACACTCTTATTGTTCCACTTATTTGTTTATAATCTATAGTTCTACATATTATAAACAGTAAGTAGAGCAATAAGAGTGTATAGTTCAACTCAATCATACAATGATCTTAATTATGTGATTAGCTTCACTGTAGAAGTTCCAATTAACATTTTTAGTTAGCATATTAAGTATTCATTAGGGGCATAATACAGTGTATTAATTACATTGATATGGTCCAATTCAGGTATTCTATTTTTATTTATGATTTGTACATGCATACAAATTGCCTCTTGATGTACAGAGTTTGTTTTAAGAGGGATTCCTTGACATTAAATTCCTATTTGAAGTTTGATTTACAGATTGGTAAATAGATGTCATAAAACAGGAAGTATTCTTGATAAAAAGCATACATAGCCACGTGCAATAATTATAGAAGAAATGTTTGATAACATTTGACATGCTCTAGAACATTCATCTATAAAATCACTTCAATGTCTCTTTCAACAAACTGGAATTTCCTAATCATCTGTTTCAGCTGCTACAAACTGAAATTAAAACCCTATAAAATTATTGTAGAACAAGAACTTAAACCTGGGTGACCCTGCATCTTGTGAATAGTGTGCATGACAGAGAAAATAACCCTAATTTAATTTTCTTTATGGGTGAATTTTGGTTTCACCTAAAGTGAGTGTGCTAATTCACAAAAAAATTGATACAGAAGTTCAGAAAAACCTAACCTGCTTCAAGAGGAAACCTTGCATGATCAAAAGATATGTGTGATGTGCCATTAGCAGCTATAGAATAATGGGCCCTATTTTTTTTTAAAGAAACTATTAATAGTGATAGGTATGTGCAGAATATTTTGCAACCCTTTTCTGTGAATTAACTACAAGGGAATGTGGATTTGCAACTTTCCAACAGAACCCTGCAATAGCACATAAAGCCCATGTCTCCTTGCATGCAATTAATGAAATATTCAATGACAGTCATCAGCAACTACATATGGCCCCTTCGGTCCCCCAAATTAACACCCTGCGATTTTTATCTCTTGGGGGACATTAAAGAAAAATAGTAGAAGACAAATCCACACACACTAGATGAATTGATAACATTCATGAAGATATTTTTTCATTTTTCTGAGGAAATTGAAGACGGTAATGGATAATTTCAAAAGCCAATGTCGGAAATGTATGGAAAATCAATGAAAAATTTAGGGAGGCAGTTTCAGCATCTTCTTACTTGATAATGGTGAATAAATGCACCTTTTAAGTGTTAGCCTGCAGACAACATATCTGCAGACTTTCTGACTCTTATTTACTGCAGTACTACCTTTAATAGTCCAACTGGCCATTATACCTTGAGGGATTCGGCAAGGGAAAAATCATTAAATATATATAAAAGGACTGTTCTGTACTGAGCTGTACGCCATTTGGTAATTACATGCTTCTGTTTGTTAATTGGTTTTGTAATTTTTTTTTTATAGTTTTGTTCTCTTGTGAATTTTAGTCATTTGATTATCCCTGATTAGAGGATAGTAAACTTTTGATAGTGCTTGTATGTGCCAGGAGGATAACACAGAATTCATGATGGGGTAAATAAAAAGATATGGATTGCCCTAATTATGGATATAAGCTTTACTTAAAAAAGGAATATTTATTGTTTTATTGTGGCACATATTCTGTGAAGAAAGAAGAGAGAGAGAGAGAGAGAGAGAAAATGAGGGGAATTAAATTTTTCTTTTTTTTATATATAGTGGATCTGGAACTTTGGTTGAAAAATTTAATTTTTATTTGAGCTAACATTTTTATCTTTGTTTCACCTGCACAAAAATTTCTGGAGAAATGCTTCAGAATTGCTTTGCATAATACACAAAATTGGTATCCTTTTGTAAAACAGATTTTATTGTACATGGAGGTAAACTAAATAAGTTTCATGAAATGAAACAAATGCATGCAATTTCTTCATTGTATTCTCTAGATTGCTGTGATAAATGTCTGGAATTTGGTTAGCTTAGTTTGCTTCTCTATGAATGTAATTTTTAATGTTTTCTTGAAATCTTGTAAAAAAAATACAATTTTTTTAATACTGCCCTTCAATCAGCTATCTGTTGTAAACATTTATCTTCCCCCCCCCTGCCTAAAGAATTGTTTCTGAGAAAGGTACTCTCTGGTAAAGCTTTCTCCTATCATTGTCTATTGGACTACAATTACCATAACATTTGCAATTGTACAGTCACAATTTTCTGTGAATTTGAAAATGAGGTGCTAAAATTTTCATGATTTACCATTAAGTTTATGATAGATAGGAAATTACTTGGTACACAACTTTTAAGATATTTTAATAATTTCTAAATGTATACATGCTATACCTTCTGGTTTAAGATATTCACTGCAGGATCCAAGGATGACATTTCCATCTCTATCTGTGCAAAGAAATACTCCAATTAAGACCCTACCATCTGTCATCTCTATCTTCAGATTCTTGTTCAGCCAGCTCCGCAGTTTCTGCTTACCAGCTGTATCAGCTTCGGTTGATAAAGATCCCTAATAAATAACAATGGAAGAGATAAGGATGTTACTTTAACATTTCTGTTTAAGCACTGTATAACCTCATTTAACATTTCTGTTTAAGCAAACACAATTTTATTCAATTTCAAGGTCGCACCTTTATATTTGAGTTATCTAAATCATCATTTAGGATCCCAGCAGGTGTAATTATGTCAGAACTTGGCGATCCGTGCATCATATCTAACCTGTTTACCTCTAACCTCATATACTGAGTTTGCTAATTACTTATTAAGACAATAGGTCATTCACAGATGTTTAAAAGTGTTGCCCCATCAAGTACCAGTTCCAAGGCTGGAATGGAATTTATGCCTGTTATTAATTATACTATTAAGAACTTTTTAATTATAAGTTAAATGTTTGACACCCTGCGCATAGTTTTTTAGTCAGTTGGTTTACGTGTTTTGTATTTGTTGCATATTTCACTAGTTATGTTATTTCAATGAGAAACTGCTTGTGTTCCCAGCAAGATTATGCAGCGAACAGCAAGCACTAAGCAGAAACATGAACTTCGTATCCAACCCATATGCATGAATAGTTGGATACATATGTTATGTCTGAGTGTACTTCAAATTAAGTATGTTTTCTTACGCCCTTGAATACGCAGTATTTGACTAAACACTGGACACGTGGTTTTAAAGTTTGCATGTTCTTTTCAACTTCAGGGGAAAATCCAATTTATATTATTATTCATGTTACGTTGGCAACAAGAATGCAAAATGCAAACATTTGCCACTATTACCCATGTGATGGCTTCCAACAGAATGTTTACCAAATATTGTAGTATCTTTGTGTCCCAACATATTGTGTTAGTTTTATGCACTTATGCATTCATTAGCCAATTTCAGAGGTCTAGGGAGTATAGAATTTCTCCTTGGACAAAAATATTTCGAAATTACAATTTGTACAAATAATATTATCAAGGCAATATTGGTACCAGATTACGCATTACCGGTAGTACACGCTTCATTTATCTCACTGTTGCCAACTTGATGCAAAATGGCAATATTCACAATTTTATTTTCTGAGTGTTTTGTTAAAATTCAGTTTTACACAATTAAACCCAACACATCATTATAAAAGGTGATTGGAAAAATCGTAAACTCATTTAACAGAGCAATAATTACTGTTGTAGAGCTTTATAGGTCGGCAATTAGCTATACAAAGTAGAGGAAAAATGAAATATAAACCTAACCTTAATATAACATCTATTGCGTTCGAGTTATTACTGAACACTTCCACTAGTGTGAAATGTAATTATAAAATTATGGTGTTTTATATAGATAATAAAACAAATAATGTTGCTTGGTTACAGGACTTAAAATGGCCCTTCAAGACGTTGATTCTCGTAGAAGCACTGCAGTGCAGTTCTTCATGGAAGATGATAATGACGATTTAAACGCCTCATACAGAAAGGTAGGAAAGTATTGATGTAATGTTAGGCATCTATGAAATAGCACTTAGCATCTTGTTTTATGAGTGCCTAAAAATGGTTGAATATTCTCATAGAGTGATGCAAGCTGTTAGGTTGAAAGTTTACGTAACTTCTCTTTAAGCTTTTGGTACAAGCTTCTGTATAAAGATAAAATGAATTTCCTGGGAGTAACAATATCAAAGTCAAGCAATTGCATGAAAGAAATAGAAAGAGGAATAGTGTTAGGAAAAACAACTATGAAAAGTTTAATAAATTTATAAAATATTCTAGAATATCAGTTAGGACTAAAATTAAGTTTACACAGACAATGATGTTTCCAGTAGTTTTGTATGGATGTGAAAGCTGTACATTGAAAATCGCAGATAAGCAAAAAACAGATGTTTTTGAGATGATGACTTGGAGAAGGATGTTGAAAGTATTGTGAACAAGCAAATGTACATTGAAACTTGAACATTGATACACACTGCAACATAAGGTTAAAGTTTAAACTTATTAAAAATGATAGGAAAGTGAGTGGAGATACTATTCCAAAATTAACAGTTGAGTGTAGGCTTAGAGTTTGTGTTATTAATATAGCAAAATTCCACATTGGCATATTCCTGGGCAACTTTCTTTTCCCCACTAGGGCAGATCTAGAATCATCTTTAGCAATTCTTTATTTATGTTTCAAAGTTGCCATCTGTTATGTTTGTTCATATATACCATTTGTAGTAAAACAGTAATGGAATTGTAGAAATAGACATATAAAAGTATAGGTAAGTCTGCTAATACCACTCGTAAATTATCGGTAACATTTTAAGATTTGTAATGAATTGCATGTGTGTGCCAGCTTGCATGCAATCACAATCTTAAAATGTAAACCATAAGTTACACTTAAGTTTCACGAGGATCCTTGTAAACCTAATGTATTTACTGACATTATGGTTCGATTTGGGTAGATTAAATTAGATGCTCATTAATGTTTAATTTTAAAATTTTCCTCATTAAGCTTTACCCTTAATCCCTGCTTCTGTACAGTGCTATGTAATGCATTTTATTGCACAATTGGAAAAGGTATATTGATTGTTCATATAATGTCTCTATGGCTGTGACTACAGGAAATATTTTAATTTCATTGGATGCGACTGTGATATTTGTTCATTGAGGGTATTTTACACTATTATGTCAGTATAATACACTGCCATTTTGTCCTTCTTGATGTGATTTCATATTAAAAAAATAGGTGCACTTTTTGGAATGGTTGGGTTGGAATACTAGCTTATCTGCATCTAATGTTTTTATTCACTCTCCTATAATTCTTGGTAAGTTTAAAACTTCTATTTATGTTGTGTACCCATACTCAAGTTTCACCACACGATCTTATTTTGGACATATTATGAGAAGATCATCAGGAATGGAGAAAGATATGTTAGGAATAGTTGAAAGAATAAGAATGAGATGTCATAATGAAATAAGGAACATACTCAACCTTTCATGAACTGAAATAATGAATGTGGATCAAGACAGAACCTGATGGAGAAAGATCACCAAAGATGTCACAACTTCAAGAAAGAGACTATTTGAATTATGAGAAGACTGGCACCCAACTGCTGTGTATATTCAATGTGGATCACCAAGGATCATATGCAATCTATGTACTACTGCTACATAAAGATTTATTTTTTACTGCTTGAGACTATCTCATTTAGCTAATCTGTTTATGTTTTATATTTTATTAATTTATTATTTCTGGGGGACATTAAGGGACCATTATTATCTATTGAAAAGGCACTTGATTCACAAATTTCAATGGACATAATTTCAACACATGTTATGAACCTAATTTTTACACATTTCTTCAATGCTTCTACTTTATAGCAAACCCCACTATACAAAAAATAAAACATACGTTAATACCTTTCAGTCTTTTGAATGCCACATTGCCATTTTTACCTAGCAAATATACAATTTTCCGATGCCTATTGAAAAGCAACATTCTCTTGCACCAAGCTGTCTAAGAGAGGCTTACAGTTTTGCCTACCAGATGGTACTGTAGCAATTAAAACAGTTCAATCACTATTATAACTAAAGCTCAACAGTTCAGGTATTTATTTGGTTAAAATAAGCAAGCAAAAAGGCACTTAAAATACTAGAAAATAGGCTGCATGTAATTAAAATACCCATTTATTAAAAGTGAAAACAGAGAGTAATATTATTATTAATGAAAATAAGTATTTAAGATAGTTAATAATTTCTTTATCACATAATAAAGTACTTAAGCTTACTTTTCATAATTACAAGCAACAACAAATGGAAATAAAAAAGTTGCATTGGGTGAGATCAGAGCTATATGAGAGATGGGGAGTGATAGAGATGACTTTCTTGATTAAAAAATGTGTAACATCTGTCGTCACATCAGGGCATGCATTGTCTTGGTGGAAATTCCATTTGCCAGTGAATTTCCTACTTTTAGAGGATATGATCTTTCATTATTAGGAAGGACATGTTTGTAGTACTTTGCATTCTGGCCTCTGGGGACTTGATATGTGCACACCATGCCATGATGATAAAAAAAATTTGACCACTAAAGCCTTAATATGCAGATTTCAGGATGCATGCCTTTTTTTGGGTAAGATTATCCCTTTTGAACTGACTCCATACTTTTTTTTATCAGTTCAAGGTCATAACAGTAAACCAATGATTCATTGGCAGTAACCAAACATCTCCATCACCTTGGACCCAATTTTTCCAAAGGATGCAAACATCAACTTGATACTGTTTTGACACTATTTTTGAACAAGATCAATAGCCTGGGAATCCAATGAATGCACACTTGTAATATGTTCATATTATCTTTTAAATAATGTGAGCACTTCCAACTGATATGTCCAGCATTTTTGCAAGTTCTCTGATCACACGAGAGTCCTTGCATATGATTGCAGCAGCAGTGTTGACAGCGGCTGCGATAAGGATGCTGGGAGGCTCCCTCCTTTCCTTGCAGCTCACAGTCTCTCTGTTCCATTATGAGTGTCACCAAACCAAATCTATATAAATATTATTTTACTACTTCACTGTTAATAGCTTAATGGCTTAATTTTACCATCCTGAACATTATAAGAACTAGTCACTTTGGCTGATTGGGTAGACTGCTTGCCTCCCATTGAGGAGGCCCGGGTTCATTCCCAGTAGCAATAAGTGGGATTTGTGGCAGACAAAGCAACACCTGAGAGGTTTTCTGCAAGCACTTTGGTTTCCCATGTCACTCGTTCCATCATTTCTTTTTCTTCTTACCCACATCTTCACCCTTATCATTATTCAGCGTAATTAATCCACTCATTATCAGTACACACATTACAAATGGGTATGCTACTGCCCTCTGCTGTCCATCTGATTCCAATGCTTTGATCAGGCAAGCAAGTTGTTCTTATAACACACATATAAGGTAAAATTGAAGCCAAAAAGGTAGCTGCATTTCTAGCCCACCAAAGAGGAAGGTGCATGGATTTTATAAGAATGCATTAATTTTTCAGTGTAGTCAGCCATAAATCAATTTTGAGCTTAATCATGTAATTTTCATGTATGCACTTCAAATAAAATTTAGAACTTATAGATACAGCTTATTCTCAGATTATTTTTGAGATGGAAAAAGAGAAATATGCTCATTGTAAATTACCTTATATTCTTGAATCCAAGTAAGAACTTTTTTCAGTATATTTATTTTTTTATTTATTAATTAATAATGCACAGATTTTAAAAGAATATCCTTTTTTATCCTAGTAACAAAAACTGCCAAAAATTGCATTATCCATATATTGGTGAATAATTTCAAGATAGATTTGGATTTTGGAGTATAATTTAGATCCAGATCATGGGGGGAAAGGTAAACATTTTTGTTATTTTTATCCAAATCTAATTTCAAATACCAGCTTTCCAAAAAAGTGCTTTTATATCTCTTCAAGTTACTTAAAGGCTCTGAGATGGCCATTTACAGCATTGTACCTGAATGCACATGATTAATGTTCTTATTTTTATTGTTTCTATGTATTTGAAATGAAACATTCAGTAATGCCCACCCTGCTTAGCCAAGCTTTATTTATTTTTGTTTACAACAAACAACAGATGGCTTTCTTACATTAGTGGAATATTTTTCTATAGATTTAAATGTTTCTTGGCATTATATTCTAGACAAAACAGTCAAGTGCTGTTGTCATCTGCCAAGCTTTTGGTCATGATGACTCTGTGACTTTACAGCATCATACTTATATGGCTAAGATCCTGTCTTATGATTGAACCAACTACAGAATTAAGCGAATCAAATATCATGGGAGGGCCCCACATATGTGTTGGTATAGAGATGAAGTAAGACTACACATGAGGTGCTCCCCAGAAATCTGGTTTGCCTAATGATCTGCTCCACTCAGCCACTCTCAAGACAGGATCTTGTCTGTATAAAAGCATAAATTTCCACAACACTGCATTACCCCAAAGAAGGCAGGAAGTCATAATGGCTAAAAATGTGATAGATAGCTACAGCAACAGTCAACTGGTTTACCATAAAATCATACTTAATATTTTTTCTGCAGGTTTTAAGTTTTATGAGATTATAGTGGAATTACATATCAGTAGTATGTTTATTTTATTTATATGTGAAATTAGTGTCTATTATTACTCTTCAATATTTTTGCAGTATATTGTAATTTCATAATGTTTATAAGTGTATGCAAAAAGAGAACAAAATATACCAGAGATATAATGTAGTAGGTTTTTGGATCAAGAAGTTATGCCATAAATTTGTCTGTACAATAAATTTTCTTGCTTTTGAAAATTTCAACATATACTAATAATCAAAAATGACAACTAGCAAACTTAAAATTTGCAAGATATATTGTTGAAAGCATAATGAACAATGTGCCACATACTCTCTCTCTCTCTCTCTGCAGTTTATAGATTTTTCACAAGCATATATAAAATATATAATGATGATAAAATAAATCCAACATTTTTTATCCTTCTTCGGAATTAGAAGTCAAAATTGAAAAAAAAATGTTGAAAAGATTTTGTTTTATATATAAGGAATATATTTGTTCATGTTTACAAGATCTTGGATGATTAAGTTTATTATTAAGTGTAATAACGATTAATAAATTTAAATATTTTCAAGGTATTACATTGAATACGTTAGACTTTATTTAAATTAAAATACTCTAAAATAGTAAAATAAAAATATTCAATTCAAATTTCATTGATCTCTTGTTTTAAAATTGACATAATAGCATTATCTGAGGGAAATGTTGAACGTTTTTTAGATTCTCACAAAAAAGTAAATTAATTTTAAAACCCCTTTATAGTTTTTCAAAGTATTTCCTCACACTCACACACTTATTCATTCTTTCAAATTACTTGGAAAATGTTTCCTGCCACACATTTTCCTCAATACTGTTAATACCATCCAGATAGACAGCAACTGCTTCACAGGGTACCAAGTGTGAAGAATAGGGTGGATGTGGTAGCACTCGAACACCCTTTGCACTTAAGAAGTTCAATGTTCTTGCAGCAAAGTGAGCAAATCATTGCTGTGGTGGAGTAGGAGGTGTCCTTACTTTGATCTTGGATGCTGTTCCATAATATTGTTTGAACACCTTGAGAAGGCAGGTCATGACATACCTATTTCCTGTGACAGTGTGTTGATTGTTAAGAGGAATTGTTGCAACATGGCACTTTTTTGAGGTGCAATCTCTCTCTCTCTAACATGTTGGTCCCTTCTGAATTTTGTTGGCCGTCCTTCATGTTCAAGCTGATGACCGAGATGTTAAATAGCGTCCGTAACCAAACCAAATCCTTCATATTCAAAGAACCAGACTCGTAACTGTGCTTTTAGTTTCAAGATCATACTGAATAGCCAAGTTTCATCCTCTGTGATGATATTGTAGACATCTCTGCTTTCACCTCCATTGAATTTTTTAAGCATAAATTCACATCAATCATTCTGGACTGCTTTCTGACGGTCAGTAAGGGAATATGCCACCCAACAGGCACAACACTTGCTGAGATGAAGATGGTCGTGCAAGTCTTGGGCAATGTTAACCAATGTTTAAGATCTTTTCTATCTCAAGAAAGATGATTTGAGGACCTTTTTTAAATATTTGCCTCACAGTCTCAATGTTTTCTCAAGTAATTACAGTATGCAGTTGGTACAGGGCAAAGTTCTTCATGTAAGGATGTTCTCTTTTGAAGTTCTCCATCCAGTTAAAAACTGTGGCCCCCCAAAAGTTGCTACCAAGCTTTCAATTGCACTGCTCCTGTTTTAAATCCATTTTGAAGACATGGAGAATATTGCATGAAAGTCAATCTTGCGATTAACATTTATCTCTGTAACTTCCTGATACTGAGGGTTTTTTATTTATTTATGGATGCTCTTTAACATCTCAGGTCATCAGTGTGATACAGAGGGTGTTGAACAATATAATGGACTATAAAATTGGACTTTATAATGCACTGAGTCAGAACTTCCTATTGTAAAAGAGTCAGGAATATCTAAAAACTTTCAATATGCCCCTCATATTCATTTTACCATAATATTATGCTAAGTTCAAGTGAAGAGAACATTTTTCTGATTCTAAAGTGACTAAATCATATTTAGAATGATGAAAACTAACGCTATTATATGATCTGCACATTCAAATAAGATTGTAATTCTTGTTATAGATTGTTGAGTGGCTGAATCAGGCTGCTATTGCCACAGATAGCTCAAAGACTGACCATCTTCGACGTGTACAAGAAATAATTCTTAATAAGGATGTAAGCTTGTTGGATAATTTCTTGGATGAAATGCTAAACTTCCAGAATGATCGCAATGCAGATGTGCGAAAATTCATTGTGGGCTTTATCGAAGAAGCCTGGTAAGTAATGTTATTATGAATTTAATAGCTTTGCTTCATGAGAAAAGAAGATCCAAATTGAATTGTGAAGTGCAAAAAGAAAACATGTTCAAAAAACCAAAATGTTCAGCAGGAACATGAAACTATCTTTCAGGTGACTGGTCAGTAAACAAAATTTGGAAAAGAACTTGTAATATTGCCAATATTATCTCATATTTCTATGAAAATAACTGCTATTAATTGTAATTGTAGTTATTTTAGAACAAAATTTCAAAAATAGACTGGTTCCCTTTTTGCAATGAATTAACTGTGTTGTAAATATTACAATAATATTAATTGGAAATATTGTTTCCAGTTTTATTGTCACTATAAATTAAGGGTCAAACTGAAGTGAATATAATATAGTAAGTTATTTATGAGCAAATAACTCAAATTTCACTAAAATTTTTCCACTTGGACATGTTTCAAAGGCTGTTGCCTTCACCATCAGCATGGTTCCACTGCCAGCTTCCCAGCATGGTAAGATGTCACTGTGTGGTTTTTACAAACTTAATGAATAAATTTTCCAACACAGTTAATTTTATAGTTTTTTAAGAGCTGATGAAAGTTTTGATTCCTTTTGGAATTTGTGGTTCTTTTCCCAAAAGTAGCTTGCTTTGCTGATTTTTTCTGTGTTTATATTTCATGTTTCTCTCTCTTTTTTTGAATAGGCTTTAATGCCCATTATTACTATTAAGACACCACAGACAATACATTTCTCATGTGTTCCTTAAACTGTATGGTAATGTTTCTTTTTGGTTTGCCTATGTATTTCATATTGCAGTCTGTGCAACCAATTCCGTAAATGCCTGATTGTTTTCCTGGCACAATTTTATCTTTTGTGTAGGTTTTTAGGTTTTTTAAAACTATTTGTTTACAGAAACCAAAATGATGTTTGCCTATTTAAAAATCTTCTGGAAATTTAGGTATGCCCATGTTTTGTGTGTGTGTGTGAAATGACCGGCAAATTTTGCTCAGACGCCTCTTTTTTCAGGCTTGAGGTTCTTTATTGTGCCGTAAATGTATGACACAGGACCCATGGCTTTACTTCCCTTCAGAAGGAAGGCATACTTAGGATTTTTATGCCCGAAAAAATCCATTGCTCCTGGTCGGGATCGAACCCGCAATATTGGGTTTAGGAGGCAAGTATGGTTGGTTACCACTACACTGCCTGGACCAACATGTGCCCATGGATGGAATGTGATTTTCTGGTATATATATAAGAAAAGCTTATGTGCATAATATATATCTTATATATAGTAGATGCTAGATTTTGTCAAAGTGATAAGAGAAATGTTGAATTGCTCATAACTCAGACCCTTATTAAAACAGCTATCTGTATTAGGTCATATTCTAAAGCCCTTAAAATGCGTTAGTGTATTCTTTAACAAGATGGGATTAATGTAAAATATATTCTGTTTACCAGGATATAACATTTTATATTTTTAAAATTTTCCAAAAGTAGTTTCTTGTTTAAATGGAATATTATTTGGAGGCCAATACAGAATGTGTGTATGCACATGTGCTTTTTTTTTTTCCTCCTCCCTTTCCTAGTTTATCCTGCATTTTTTCTATCAACACAGTAATGTCAATATAAAATTTCATTACTTTTCTGTTTCAGTGCCAAAAGGTACATATATTTACTCAAATTTGCCACCATTTGTGATTTCACTATCATGGATGATGTGACTATTATAGATATGACTTGCAGGGGAGTGGAGTTTCTAACGAGACATTATTAAACATTTACATTCATTATTTCAGGACTTAACAACTTATATCATGTGTACATCCAAGGAGTAATCTAACCATTTATTTGTTATTAATTAACAATAGATTACCGTTGCATTTAACAATGATTTTGATGCACTTGTGGATAATTCCGAAAGATTAAAAACCATCAAAAAAAGCATCACTCTTTCCATTATAAAAGAAGCCAAAACATTTATAAATTTTGCTTATCATTCATGGGAGCACAATAAATTTACAAGTACTTTTAAAAAATATGATATAGGTCTTGCTCAGCAGAATAGATATAATATTAAAAACTTTGTCAAAATGCAACTGAAGATGTAGTGTATGTCAGCAAAAAACCATTGAAGATTGCAAGCAAATTAATGTAGACAGAACAAAAAGGAATTTAGAAACTAGAGTAAAGGAGTGTTTTAGGAATATTATATTTAAGCAGATAAGTTGCTGGATGCTACACATTTTTAAACAAAAAAAATCACAAGAATCTAAATTATTGAAACCTGTAGGGAGTTGACAACTTGGGAAATGGTTCTCATTCTGGAAAACAAAAATAAAGTAACGAATTTTGAAATTCCGCTGATGAACAACTTGTGCCAAATCATATTGTCACACGTGCTGCCAAAGGATGCATTAATTTAGTATGGTCAGAATTATTATTTCAAAAGTTAATTTTATTTGTTGGAATATTTTATACTTTTGCATAGCTTAGCTGAATCAGAAAGTTCTAACTTATTACATAAAATTCCATTTGGTTTACCAATTTCAATGATGACTTAAAGGATTTTACCATGATGTAATCTTCTGCTTAGCAACAAGCAGAATCATGCTGAACTTAGCACAATCACGGATGCAAGGGAAAGACTCTTAACACCTACACATTCTTTTTTCATTGGTTCATTTGTTGCTACAATTTAAACCTAGGGCATTGGTTTACCCTATTTGGTAAATACTACTTCATAATGTAAAGACCTCCCTAGGCAGTTGTGAGACTGTATTAGGGGGCAGCAGAGCCTTAAGATATGCCTTCTTCATTCTTTGCTTGATCTACCCTGCACTGCTGCTCACCACTCTGCAACCTCGGCTCAGTGACATCATCCCAAAGGTAAGGGCCTCATCAGTCTTAATGTCTTGACATACAACAGCTAAACTATTTCTGATTCAAGCCTTAAGAGGTAGAGGAGATTCAAATGTGGATATTTTACAACTTGCCTAGACGAATAGACAATAAAGAATTAGCTGTGTAAATAACATCTTTAATTATGCCTTTGGGTAATGCTACCTGTAGTTCACATCTTCAGTGTTACAGTATTGGAACCACCAGATTTCTCCCATCATCCAGTAACAGTTTCAGTCGATCTACAACTAATGATGGGAGCTAAGGCTCTTGAAACATGTTCTGAATTTTAAATACAAAGTAATGTACAGTATCAGTAGTTAGAAATGTTTTGTTTGTGTATAAGTCTGTCTAACTTAAACATGAGGGTTAAACTTTTAAGAGGTTCAAACCAATATGAAAGCAAAAAGCCTTGACATAAAAATGTATGTGACAACATAAGACCAGAAAATCGCAAAAATTTTAAATGTTGTTTAACATTACTATTCAAGAGAACGTTAGTTACTCAACGTTTAATAATCATTTAATATACTTAATTGTTTAAATGAAAAGTAATGAATAAGGTCAGGTTAATAAACTTTACATGTAGTTTTATGACATTTAACTGCAACACTATTCTTCTCTGGTTTTCTTGGCTATGGATTTCCATCATCCAATAATATTTGGAGACTGAATATTAATGGACATTCCATTTGTTTGGTTTATTCCTAAAAAAGAAAAGAAAACAGATGTATGCTGAATAACTTATAAGGAAATGGCTATACTTCTGTAGAAGATGTGATAAATGTTATATATTTCTGTTACAGCAAGAGGGATCCTGATGTGCTACCAAGAATTATTACCAATTTGTCCATGTTGCTTCAGGATTCATCAGTTCAAGTACAAAAGCGAGTGATTCAAGCTGCCAGCCAGGTAAGACAAATGCAAAATACTTATCTGTGGTCATAAATAATTTTAATATGCATGTTAGAAAGATTTGAATGTTAATTTAATAAAATAGTTTCTAAAGTTAGAGTAATAAAGAGTTAATTAGATATAGTAATGATATGTTTCCACAATGTGCTCTGAATTCTTGAAATATAGCTTTATGCTTGTTTGGGCAATTTTAGGTTACATAACTTTCTGCTAAACCCTATATTCATTAGATATATCCACATTATTAAATTTGCATATTAATTGCTATTATTCCTATTTTATCATCATGAGGGTACAGATTCTGCCATTAAGGTACTCCAGACTTTGCTAATATGAGAATCAGTTCTACATTGATGCACCTAGAATTATGAGGTGGTATCCAGAATATTTGGGACTGGTGCTGCCATCTGGTCAAAAACTTACTTTGAGACTAACGATCGCCGTCACCCTCAAAGTAGTTCCCTTCCAGACATACACACCGGTCCCAGCGATTCTGCCATTTTTCAAGTGCATCTTGGAACTCATGTTCTTTGACTTTCATGGTGTTTAGCACAGACAGTGTTTCTTTTTGAATCTTCTCAATTGTGTCCAACCAACATCCTTTCAACTTGAATTTCAGTTTGGGGAATAGAACAAAGCCGCAGGGGTACCAAATCAGGTGGGTGCAGTGAGTGATGTTGTTTTTCGTCAAAAAGCTCCTGGTGAACAAGGAATTGTGCCAGGGCACATTATCATGCTGCAACAGCCAGTTCCCTTGTTGCTAAAGTTCAGGTCATCTCCGCACATTTTCACGGAACCGTCGCAAAATGTCATAGTAGTAAATGGAATTCACTCTTTGATTTGGTGGGACAAATTCTTTGTGCACAATCCACTTGGTATCAAAGAAAATGAGGACGTTGTTCTTGACTTTGCTCTTCACTTGTCTCGCATTTCTTAGTCTTGTTGAGTTCAGGCTCTTCCACTGGGAGGATTGTTGTTTTGTCTCAGGGTCATAAGCGTACATCCAGCTCATCACAGGTGATGACCCTGAACAAGAAGGTTGGGTTATCGGATACGGCCTGACAAAGCTCCATGCAAACTTCAACACACTGCGCCTTCTGCTCAGCAGTCAGGATCCTTGGCACAAATTTTGCAGCGACATGATGTAAGCCCAATTCATCACTTAAAATTCATTGGCATGTCCCATAACCAATTCCTACTTCATGAGCAAGGTCTTCAATGGTTCAATGTCGATCCTCACAAACGAGGTGTTGAACTTTGGCAACAGTGTCAGGCATTGTGCAGCTGACTGGCCTATTGATGTGAGCATTGACTTCCAGGCAATATGTTTGCTTCCTGAACAAACTCTTTGCATACAGCAAAAGGTGAATGTCTTGAGAATCTGCGAGAATGACAATATGGTGACATTAGAAAAGAACATTGCACTCAAGCTATTCGTAATGCTTCAGCTAGTTAGAAAACTAATTGTCAGTTTAAAATTGTAGCAAAGTGGTATATTTAGAAGCATTGCTGTCATTATCCTTATTTTTTTCCAAATGCCAGACAGGTGATAAAGTTTTTTTATATGTAGTTTGCAGGTTCTAACAGTCAGTAGCTAATAAAGCTGAAGGATCTAAAATGTGCTCCTGTAAAAAAGTGGGTAACCCGGTGGTTTAATAGACTAGAGATGAGCTGAGATGGAAGAAATCATTAATAAATATGAAAAGTAATGTGTTATTGTTAGGAACTGAGTGGGATAAAAATTAAGGTTGAAATCAAGAGATTAATGTGTGGTTTGATGTATGGACAGAGTTCATAGTGGATTATATTGTGTTGGACATGTAGGTTAGCTGGAGAAAGAAGAAGTAAAATCAAAATTCTTGGTTATAAATTAGTGAAGACTGTAATTAAAATAAATAAATAAATAGCTAAAATAAAGATGAAAGTGGTAAAGGTGTGAAGAGAAACTGAAGTGGGAAAATAATCTAAACATCCATTTTGATAGTTGAGTCCCCTCCTAGGAGGAATGTATAGTTGGGGGCTGCTGATTGGCGTAGGGGCGGAATGGTACACCATGTGCTAAAAATGAGGCAGACGTATTAAGTTACTATCTCAAGAAGAAGTAAATGAGTTAGAGTATTGAGATTTAAGGCGTAAGAGAATCTAGAGAGAATGGAAAAGGAATGAATATTTATTGAAATAAAATTGGGATGCTTGGCAGAAGGAAAATAACAAGGAGTAGGAAGATGGAGAACAAAGTTGACAGAGATATAATGAAAAGCTCAATAACCGTAATGAGTGTAATAGTAATTTTGTTGGTAATTGGATGGATGGAAAAAATACTGGCCCAATGGGAATTTGAGAACTATTGGAAAGTATGAACCAGAAAATGGACAAAGTAGAGGGAATGGAAAATCGACTAAGCAAAAAAAAATGGAAATGATGGTCAATGGAATGAAAAAGGAGTTAAGAAGTGAAGGATGTAATGAGGGAACTGAAAATGGTTAAGAAAAAAAGGAAAAAATGGAGGACAGTAGGAGGAGGTGCAATTTAGTAATTGCAGGAATGAAGGAGAGAAGTGGGGTATGGTCCATAGAGGAAGTAGTCCAAATAATGAAACAGAAACTAGATATGAAAATACAGGGATGAGAAATTGTTGAGGCCATTTGGGCAGGAAATCAAGTACGGACAAGGGTAATTATTGTGAAATTAGAAACAGCACAGCTGATGTATGATGTATTAAATAGATCGAAGAGATTAAAAGGAATGGATATTTTTATCAACAAAGATTTATCATCAAGCAAGAGAATGCAATTATGAAATTTAAGATGGCAGACAAAAGAAGCAAAAATGCAAGGGAGGAAGGCTTATATAAGAAAATTGCAGTTGTGGATTGATGAAGAAAGAGTTTCTCAATTACAAGAGTTGAGTTGGAGGATGAAAGAAACAAGAATACAAGGGAGTAAGGCTTATATAAGAAAGTTCCAGTTGTGGATTGAGAGGGAGGAGCTTCTGAAATGGATAAGAATGTAGATAAGGAGAACAGACAAGAAAGGATGGAAATAGACAACAGAAACCATAAAGATGATAAGAAAGGAGCTAGGGGAAAATAAATGTAGAAAAAAAGCAGGTGAGGTATACTTGAAGACATTAACAAGAAATGAAGGGAGAGAAGCGGTAAACCAGTCAATCAGAGGGGAAGAAGGTTGGATGGGGAAGTTGAAAATATGTGGGTGAATGGTGTAACATGATAAGATGGTGACATAGAGGACTTCAATGGTGAAGACAGCAAGGGATACGACACCAGAGGTAGTACAAAAATAAGAACAGCAACTAATGAGTTTATGTTAATAGAAAGTGTGGAGATAGAAGAGTCATAGGATTCATCAGTGTGGGCAAACAGGGTACAAGAACAAAATAGAGAAAAGACAGGAGAAAGGCTGTATGGTGCATAGAGTACCTGTAGAGGAAGACAAGGCTTGTCACCAACAGAGAGGGGAGTATGCAGCAATATGGGCAGTTTAAGAGTTAAAAGTGGTGTAAACCTCAGAAGAAAGTAATATGGAAACAGCTGAGAAGGAGCAGTGAGCTAAAGGAGAAAGAAGAATGAGGTATAGAATGAAGCACAGAGTGAACTGGAGAAATTTAGAAGTGGAAGGAGTGACTCAAGATAGTAAATAGATTGGAGGGTGGTGTTGTGGAATGTGGAGGGATTAAGGTTAAAAGTGAGAAATGGTGATGTGTTGTAGGTTAGAGAAAGGAGGAATTAAATAGGAATTATCACAGTATGGAGTTTATAATAGCTGGTGAATTTAATGCAAGTGTTGGAGTATGTGATGTAAGATTTATGGGTTTAGAAAGTGGAAGTACATGGATGTGAAGTGTTCAGAGGGTAAGAAAGAATAGAAATAAAGTGTATAATAAAGAGGGAAGTAAATTGATTGAGTTTTGAAGTTAGTGAGGTAGAATATATTGAAAAGCAGGAGAATTGGGCTAGTCTAGAAGATAAAAGTACCTTGCTCATACATATAAGAGTTAAAGAGAATTGGAGACAAAAGAAATATATTGAAACTTGCAACCAAATTGGAAGGATTGGTTGGGTATAGGTACATATAGGAGTAATATTTTTGAAAGGATTAAGGGTAAAGGATGCTATATGTGTGGAGGAGTAGTTAGTGTGCCCCATTATTTACTGGAATGTGAAAAGGTTAAAAGGTGGTAAGTGGAAATTCTGAAAAAGTGCAATAAATTATAGAAAGAGAGAATGGTATTAAAAATGTTAATGAATAAGATAGTGGAAAAATCCAGAAAATGGGAGAATATTTGGGAAAAGTTAAGGAGAAGTAATGAAGAAATAGGAAGAAAGAATAAGAAGATAAATACAAGGAGGGAAAGAATCAAAGGTTTCTTGCACTCACACAACCAGGTGGTTAAGAGGTAGGAAACCAGGATTTAGATGGGCTGCTATAACCTAGAGAATAAGAAGAAATGTAAATGAATGTATTTAACTGCAATGTTATTTGAAAATATCATTCATTCATATAGGTTGTCCAAATGTATGAAGATACATGAGGGCTGTTTTTTTCATCCTTCTGTAAACCACCAAATAATCATATTTGCAATTAAAATGGGAATAATAATGTAATGCCATTCAGTAGCTGTTCCATTCACCACACACACTACCAGGTAAATTATTTCAATTGATCACTGTTTAGTGACAAACATGTAAACATATCCAATATGAATTTGAATAGTTTGGGATTTTCACAGTGAAATATAGTATCATATAACAAATTATTTATGAGGAGTCACTCAAATTTCACTAGTTTTATTCCATTTACTTGGACATATTTCAAAGGCAACATGAAAAATGTCCAAGTAAGTGGAATAAAACTAGTGAAATGTTGCCTTTGAAACATGTCCAAGTAATCGGAATAAAACTAGTGAAATTTGAGTGACTTCCTCATAAATAATTTGTTATATGATGTCCAATATGATCAAAGTACCTCCAAGTGGGAACTGTGTGCTATAATTAGCTTTCTTCTGACTGAAGGCCATAATACAACTGAAATTCGTCATTGAATTAGTAATATTTATGAGCAATGGTTGGTATGAAAATGGTAAAGGAGGATGCTAATATCCACAAAGGAGGTAGTCAAGGAAGGAAATATGTAAATGAATAAATTAAGTAGTTCATGAAATGTATAGATTCACAAATTCTGAACTCTGCTCATTTTCTTTATAATTCAAACTCACTCTCTTTGGCATTGTGGCCCTGCAGCTTGGCTAAAGCGAAATTTGTGCATGATATCAAAAAGTTCATTGACAGCCATAAATCTTAGTGTATAACTTGGCTTTGGAATGTTTTCACGTTCTATCACAAGAAGGTCTTTCCTGGATACATTATGATAGGAAATGATATATGGGCACAGTTTCAAAATATTCAGACAAAAGAGTAGTTGAATAGGTATTTGTATAATAAATACCCATGCACATCAGTTAAGTTAATGCTTTGAATTAAAAGCTTACAGCTAATGATTTAGGAACCATAAAGCTGTTTTGTTGAACAAATTGAGACATTAATGTTATGTGCATCATACAGAGAGACTCTTCAATTATTACGAAGAACAAAACATAACAGAAGAAGTGGAATGTTTCATCATATGTGGGCCTTCTTTATGAGAGTGCTCATCCTCGTGCTGCAGATAGACATAGGAATTTCTCAAGAAGTTTGAATGGAAGCACTTTCCACATTTGCTATGCAGCCCAGATTATGGCATCGAGCAATGTTAACCTCTTTATCCAAAAGCATTAATGGTGAGGGCAATGGCTTAAGAATGACAGCTAAAAACCAGTGTGTGTGATTGGCTATATAACCAGACAGCAGTACACTTTCATGAGGGCTTAGGAAAATTTTTTTACTTGCTTTGTTTTGAAAAATACCTTAATCAAAATGGCAATTATATAGAAAAAGTTAAGAGATGTACTTAAATTTCTACAAATTACAATTTGGAGAATGAAAATTAGGTATTTTGCTGCATAGTCATTCTGTATTTTAAATTTAAATGGTGCTACAGCTGGTTTTCTAGGTAATCCTGGGACTTTATTCAGTTTTGGATGGTTTTTCTTTTTGTTTCTCTTGAGAGTACTATATATTAATGTATATTATCGTCTTACTCACCCACTTTAATTACCCATTTTATAGTACTATCGACAAGTTTTTTAATGGCTTGAAAAGCAAGGCTTCTGATTCTGCATCTTTCTTCATTGTAATGGGACCCATGTATAAATATAGATATTCTTTAGTAAGGTAGTTGATAATAATTGTTAAGTTCAACTGTTTTTGTGCTCTCTCAATCTGTCATACCTTCTAAGTACAGTTCTCATCTTTATTAAGTCATGTTTAATATACAATATGGCCAAATCTTTCTGCTCTGCTTTTTGCCTGCCAGAATCAAAAGTAAAAATAAAATTATACAAGGCTGATACTCACTGCGTGAATAAAATGTTTTGACGAATGGGGGAGGGGGCGGTTGTGTAGGGTTAAATGTTCTTGCAACATACTAACATAATTATATTTAACTCATATAAAAACAATTAATGTAGTAATAGCCAATAAACCTGGTGGATAGTCAAAAAGAAAAACTTTTTGAATCTATATAAATATTCTAATTAAGATTGAATACACTCACCGAATTTATACCAACAGTTTGCTTTGATGTGACAAAATTCTGGAAGACTTTTTCTGTTGGGTGTCTGTTGCAGAATGATGACCACTCTTTATCCACTCTGTAGCAAATTGTTCAGCAGGAAAATCTTAGACATGATCCATAAATAATCACAAATATCACCACTATTATTTTTGTTTGCATTCAATTCCAGAGTTTAGTAAGAATGAATGAATAGTGTTTAATGCCCGTTTTTGCTACAGAGGCATCACAGGCGATGGACACTGATGATATATGAGATGAAATGGTATATTGGGAAAGGATTTATTTTTAAGGCAGGAAACGTTCCAGGGCTGAGTTTAGGGCATCTCCCCGGCATTTGCCATTTATGAGGACTGAGGAAAACCTGGAAAAAACCTCAGTCAGGAAGAACGATCCTGGCAGTATTCGAACTCAGACCTCCCGCTCACGAGTCCATGTCTTAACGACCTCGGCCACCCATGGCGGTGAGTTGGGTAAGTGTGCTATTTATGACACTAAAACCCCTTTCACATTCTGTGGAAGACACTGGTATTATTTGCATCATTTCTCTTAATGTTTCACCAATAAATTTTCTTTTCTTCACTTGCATGAGCTGTCAAAATTCTTTAAAATTGTCAAAACAATAGAAGTGTTAGTGTTTGAAGGCACTAATTTCAAAGTGTTATATAATGACTTAATTTTTTCATCACCAATTCATTTTCTTCCTGTAGCCACCACATTTTATATAAAACTTCATAGTTTTTAAAAAATGGACCAGTATTGGTAAATCTTGTGATCATATTGTTAACTAATCCTTGAAGCAATTGTTGCTTGCAATTTATGAAATATTTTTATCTGTATTCAAATGTTTGGAGATGGAGTAACCTTTGAATGTTTTTGTAGCTGAATATTCAACTTTAGCAGCTTGAAGATGAACACCATTCTTGTCTTTCATTGGAATCAATGCATCAATGCAAAGTTTAATTTCTGAAGAAGTAGTTGTGGTATCAGAATTTCTACAGTGCAGATACAGAGAAAGGGGCTTTATTATTTTCAAAACATCCCTAAATAGAACCATTTATATGATGAAATCCCACAAAGATATTTTGAAGGAATTTACGAAATGTTGCTCTGCTTCATGAAGCAGATCATGATGATGATCACTTTCATGGTTTGTAAAATACTGGATAATGATATATAATGATCACAGCTGTCTTGGTATTGCATGAGGATCCCAACAAATGGCAATTTCAGTAAATTCACTTTATTTTTCCACCTCACAGAAAAGTGTGAAGCTTCTTGAACCATTGTTGGCATCCTCAGCTACCTGTCTGTGGTGAAACTAGTATTACATATTATAAAGAACTAAATAGAGCAAAAAGAGTGTGTAGTTTGACTCAGTCATGCATTGATCTTAATTATATGGTATCTATTCAATTAAATGTACTTACGAAGCTGTTGACAATGGAGTGGTCTATATATATATATATATATATATATATATAAACACTATAAAAAACACTAATGTAATAAAATTTGTTCACACTAACTCCATTCACTTACATAAAAACTGGACATATATTTTGGGAGTGATTCCTCCCATATTTAGCGTGTAGACCAACTGTTGTTAGAACATATGTCCAGTTTTTATGGTATCTATTGTTTATTTGGTATATTTACCGATATTCTTTAATATCTCAGGTCATCAGTATCCCATTCAATTCAGGACATGAAACATCCAATAAATTTTGCTCAGAGATCTCTTCTTTCCGGCTTGAGGTTCTTTTTGCCTGTGATGCCTCTGTAGCAAAAACAGGCGTTAAATACTATTCATTCATTCATTGAGGTTCTTTAGCCATAAATCTATGACATGGGATCTATGGCTTTACTTCCCTTCTGAAGGAAGCCATACTTAGGATTTTTATGCCTGAAAAAATCTATTGACCCTGTCCAGGATCAAACCGGCAATCTTGGGTCTACGAGGCAAATATGGTTACCACTAGACCACCAGCACCTATCTATTGCATTGTGTATTGCAAGTTCAGTTGATAATTCAAACAATGAATAACTACAATATATTTATATCACAAATGTATGTAACTACTCCTTTGTGAATTCCTTGTAAATTTATGGCTCACAATTACAGAAATTTTAATATAATGATTGTATGCTAACCCATTATCTAAATTCTAAATAATTAAATAAAGTACAAAATTTCCACCTTGATTGCATCAGACTACAGTCCCTAGTTCATCAGCAGTAGCCTACTGGAACTCCTGGGATTAGGCTCCTACCCAACCCGGGGGACTAAAATAAAATATTTCAATTACTCTGTCTATACTGCTATTTTCTCAGCTAGCTACAGTCTCTACAAACTACTAATTCTTTAATTTCTGAAACATTTAGTATTATGAAATTTGACATTTAAAGCGCTAAGAAAAATTCAAATACACACTACAATGGAACTTCCACCTATCTTAGGTGAAACCCTTCACAATTACAATTGTTGATGCAATAATGCATTTTATACTAACATATTTACCTAAATTCTAATTAGTTTAACGAAATACAAAATTTCTGTATTGATTGCGTCAGTTCCCAGTCCCCGGTTCATCAGCAGCAGCCTACTGCAATTTCAGGGAACCAGGCTCTGACCTAACCTAAGGCACTAAAATAAACATTTCACTTACTCTACCTGTACCAATTATTTTATCAGCTAACTATGATACTACATTTATTCACCTAGAGCAATTTCCAATATCCCAAGCTCAATAACTAAATAAATTTAATATAATTTCACTCCCAACCATTCCCAGACCAATGACATTTTTCATAATCACACAGATATTCCTAATCATCTAAAATTTATCTAAATTACAAATGTTTCAACTAACATTTCCATTTCATTTTCACCTTCCATAGAAACTCCCCTAATTTGAATGTCTGCTCACGATCTTCAAATATCTTTCCCAATACAATTCCTGCATTCCTCATTTCTTGTTGATTAAGCTTACCCTCCAAACATTTGTGGCTTTACATTGGAAGATAATATGAATTTCATCTTCTTTCTCCCCACAGATGGGACACATTCCTGAAATAACAACTCCCTTCATTCCCCTTAATTTCCATTACCCAATCAAAACCAGGCTATACCTTCTCTTTCATTTTTCTTGCAAATTAAAATATACTTCTCCTTTCCTGAGTCATCTTTTAATTCCTTTTAATGTGCTAGTGAGCTTTTCTCCCGAATCTGGGCAATTAAAACTTGTCTATCCATTTCTTCCATTCTTGATTTCACTTCCCTCCAACAACCTCTTCTAAAATATCCAATTTTAATCCAAAAATCTCCTAACCCATTTCTAAATAACTGTTCTCTAATTTTGTTCACTGGGTATTAGTCATTATACCCAAATTTTTTTCTTAATATTTTAGACATATTTTCACAATGTCGATATCTAATAGCTCTTACCTAAATAAATATTTCAATACTTTCTCCATCATTAACCTTCTGATGCTTACCTTTCCTAACTCTTATCAATGCTCCTGCATTTGCAGTATTATTTGGAACTCCCAAAATTAATTTACAGACAATTCTTAGTATTAAATCCATATTACACCATCCTCCCTCTATACCCCAAATTTTCCCTCCATAAATCCATCATGATTCAACCAAGGAGAATAAAGCCTTTCAAACCACTTGATATTCATTACTGACATCCTATAAACAGCTATGGATGTTGTCATTTGAATCCAAATTGGTAAACATATGAAACAAAACATTAGTGTTCTTTGTTTAATTTAGTTTATAATTATCTTACAGATATATCGTGTAGCATTGGGTTGGCTTGCAAAGGCCAGAACAGTCTCTGAGGAGATGGAGTCTGCTTGGACAATGATGGGCAGCATAAAGGCACAGATTGTTAACATGATAGATAGTGATAATGATGGGTAAGTTTCAGATTTCTGTCAGTCACTTTCCTGTTTTAATGTACATTAAGAGTATGGCAGATTATATCATGAAACATTTGTGAAGCTTAGGAGCAAGTCCACTGTCTGTTCCTAATAGAACTTCTTGTTTATTTAGGCCATTTCACAATGTATGTTTGCAGGCATATTTTAATTTATTATAATATTTGCAGCAATTGAAATGATATAGTCTCTTATTGCTGTCTGTTAATTACAGATTGGCCATTAAAATACAACACTTTGTGTATTCATAATAGCCATGCAGATATTATGACCGTCTTATCATTTAGCTGTTTGACTGGGATGTTGGGATCATTCACATTGTGTATATTCATCCTACCTTGATCCACTAATCTCATATTTATTTTGCTGTGGAGGCATTTTGTCCAACATGAGCACCAACTTTTCTGAATGACATCCTGCACTATACTGCCATGTGTGGCCAAGGCCATTAAGGCATGAACTCGTGAGCGGAAGATCTGGGGTTCCGGTCAGAACCGTTCGCCCTGACTGAGGTTTTTTCCAGGTTTTCCTCAGTCCTCATAAATGGCAAATGCAGGGGAGGTACCCTAAAACTTAGGCCTGGAACATTTCCTTCCTTAAAATAATCCTTTCCCAATATAGCATTTCATCTCATGTATCATCAATGTCCACTGCCTGTAATGCCTCAGTAGTAAAAATGGGGATTAAACAGTATTTAAAAAAATCCTGCACTATTAGTATGCCACAAGTCTCCTGCAATCAAATTCAAACACCTGTTGGTATTGCTGTTATATTTTCAACCAATCATACTCATTCCTTCTGAGAAAAAGTGGGTTTAGTTTAACAAGTTTATTATGATGTTGCAGTTTTAATGGCCAGCAGAATATAAAAGATTTGAGATTAGAAACTTTTGAAATTCTTTGCACATTAAAATAAAAGGTACCATTTAAATGTGACTATATATAGGATTAGGAGAAAGAGAGGAATTGTAACATTGTACATAATATCAGAGCAAGTAACTCAGAGGAAAGAGCCACTTCCCAAACCCAAGCTCACCCCTGCCCACCCTTTCACTTGCATTAATAAAAAACTTTTGGCTTCTCCTTTCAATAAGAAACTGTAAATAGTACCATTATAAATGAAATAATAACATTTTAGAAGGTTTCACAGAACATGGGCAAACTGTGATGCACAAACAAGTGCACATAATGACTGTAACCAGGACAGTGCAGTTATACCCCAAAACCACTGCGATAGCTGAGATCTTTTGGACCAGTCTCATTGAATGAGATGATATGAAGGAACCCAGCAATATAATATGTCCCTGACAGGGCCATTTGCAGAGCTCATTCCTCTCTACCCACCGGTCCATTTTGCCAACATCCAAACCACATTGTCATTACCCTCAGTAATCCAATAAGTTTAGGACAAAATTCTACTTTCTCTGGTTACCAATCTGCAATCTGCAGCCCGGTGAATATAAAGCTGAACTCATCCTCATTGGCTGGAGATTCCAGATCTGGGCAAACTGTTACCAATGACTCAAGACATGGGTTAGAAAGACTTGCATGCAGCTGTGCTAAGTATGTGAATGCAATTGAACAATCAGAAGTTTTTTAATTGTATTATGAATGAGATGGATGGTAAGAGAAAACAAAGTGATGAGTGGTGTTATTGGAATGAAATGGGATAAACAGGAGAATCCCAAGAAAACACCCAAAATCTTGATTTGTTTCATTACAAATGTCATTCTTTCACACGGATTAAACCCAGGTTTGCAGTGATGGCAATCCTGTGATCCTAATATCTAGCATCTGTTCTAATCAATGAATGCTTGACATTAATTTGTTTCTTGAGTTCAATTCATTGTAGGTTGCACAGTGGGACAGGATTGAGAAAGTTTCTCACCCCTATCTCCCCCTTCCTTGTTTTGGCTTGAATGGGAGTTAAGAAAGCCTAGTTGACTGGGTCTGCAAAAACTAATCAGTCAGCAGTAGCAGCAGTAGGAGTTGTGTAGGGTTGAGTGAGCAGCTGAATTGTCTCAAACAATGTGAACAATCTTGTAGCAAACAGAAGGATTACCTTTAGAAACATGGTGAGAGCTACTATTATCAAATCTCTGGAACATTTCTTGGCATCATTCCATTTGGGTGACCTTTTGGTCCTGTGTGAGTGTATGTAGCACCCAGCAGGATGAAACCTTGCTGACCCTCAGGAAATCATGCAATATTTTTGCAACACTCACGGATCCAATTTTCAAGGTAGCCTCGATGTCCAGGTATGTGACACGTGATCTTCTCTAAACATTTTCTCCATAACATTAATGCTTTTTTCGGATACTGCTGTGGATGGCTACTCTATTCTTTCTTCATCTTCAAGGGATAATATCATGATTATTATCCCCAACCCAAGGGTGGCAAAGGTCATTAAGGCATGGACTTGTGACCAGGAAGTATGGGATTTACCAGGACCATACTCCCTAATTGAGGTTTTTTCCAGGTTTTCCTCAGTCTTCATAAATGGCAAATGTGAAGGAAATAATCTAAATTTAGGTCTGAAATGCTTCCTTCCTTTAAAAAAAATCCTTTTCCATTTATCATTTTAATTCATATATCACCATTGTCCACCACATGTGAAGTCTCAATAGTTAAACACTATTAAAAAAAACATAGTTATTGTTTATACATGTTATTAGGAATGTGCATATAAAATAAATATAAGTAATTTAGTACAGACAAAATTTATATAAATTGGTAAAATTTCAAGCAAAATTTTCGTGATTATATGTACAGTTAAATTTCTAAAAAAATAGTCATAAACACATTTATTTCCTGTATACTTTTTAAATGTATGGCAAGCTATAAAGATGGGTTTGGTCTTGTAGAAATCAATTTTATGGTGGAACTTTTAACTTACTCTAGCTTGATAACTATGAATTTGGATTTTTGGATTTTGTTCTTAAACACATTATAACTTTGTACATGCACAGTGAATATAAGTTTAAAATCATAAGTTTTTTTTAAATGCTTCTCTCTTAGACTTTAGAATCAAAACTATCCTGATAACTCTTTTCTGTAAAGTAAATGTTCTGGCTGTGTATTTAATTGCACTATGTCACCTATTGTTAAACCAAAGATACTACCCTAACTAGTCTTTTTAAAACACACAAGCCAGAGCTGATATTATTAGAAATGTTTTCAATATGTAATTCCAGATTAAGTTTCTATTCAGAATTATTCCCAAAACATTTGCATTACTTATCTCTTTTATCATTTTATTCTCAACCATTAAACATATATTTGTAGGATTCCTATTTTGTTCAGTATGAATCACTATACAGTTTGGAAATGAAGAATCAGACTTGAAAATTTTGGGTCATGGCTGGATTCAAATCTCCATGTCCTTCCAGGCTGACACTACCAACTTAACTATAATATCCTCCAAGTATAGAACCACAAACCTCTCTTTTCTGATATTATATATATATAACCTGGAGACCTCCCTAGATTTCTCTACTATGAGAGATTTAAGAGGCAACTCGTAATGTGCTTATAACCCAAATTTCTAGTATAACTGGCAACTGTAAGGGCCTAATTTATATATGAAATTGTTCTTTCACACAAGCATTGTGTAGGACATAGATTGAAATCGAAGAATCAGACTTTAAAAAGGTGGGTTATGGCCGGGATTTGATCACAAATCTTCAGCCTCTTCCAAGCATGGAACCACAAACCTCTCTCATCTGATTCTATATATCTTGGAGACCTCAACTTATGTCCTACACATAGCTATTGTGAAAGAACAATTTCCATATATACTATATACTTTGTTTTTTCAATGTTGATAAACAAGTTGAGTTTAAATACTGAACTACCTGGTTAATGTTGTATCTGGTTGTATTATCTAGGCACTGTGATCATTTACCAATGTTTATAATTGTTATATCATTTATATACAGGACAAAGAGTAATGGGGTCCAGTACTGAATGTGAGGAGCCCTGTAATTAACTTCAGAATAATAATTTTTTATATATTGTTTATTTATATGCATAATTTTAACACCTTGCATTCTATGTGTTAAGTAATGGGATGCCTCTTATACCATACCTATATACATAGGTTACTTAGCAGTATATTGTGATATGAGACACCACCTGTGGTGCCTCAGTAGTTAAAACGGGCATTAAAAAAAAAGCATATTGTGATCAACACTATCAAAAGCTTTATTAAATCAAGGAGAATATATAAGTGCAGTTTACTTCACTGTTCAAGTTCTCAATAAGATACTCTTTCAATGTTATACTCTATATAAGATATTTGAACAAATAATCAACAAATCAACAAATAATCAACATGATTGGCTAAAAACAAGTGGAATTAATGATATACACATTAAAGAATACATCAAACTGACAGAAATTTGCATAAACCAAGCCTTTTTCACTTTCAAAGGAAAATTTTATAAACAACAAGCAGGACTTACAATGGGCAGCCCCTTATCTCCATTTCTAGCTAACCTCTTCATGAGTAGATTTGAAACACACATCAACACAGCGTTTCCATTCATATTTAAGTTATGGTACAGATATGTGGATGATATATTTGCCATAGTTGACAAAAAACTCATTGACGATGCCTTAAAACTTCTAAATATTCAAGATAAAAACATTTCATTTACATACGAAATAGAAACAGATAACATGCTGCCATTCCTGGATATTAAAATAATGAAATGCCAAGAAAAACTTAAATTTGGAATATACAGAAAGAATACACATGCAGATAATCACATCAAAGCTGACAGTTTAAACCCTACAGCACACAAACATGCAGTAATTAACAGTTTAACACACCGGCTAGTTAACCTACAAATTAGCAAAGAAGAATATTTTAAAGAATACAAACAAATAGAAGAAACAGCAGTTAAAAATGGTTTTAAAAAAGAACTAGTACATAAAAAGGTGCAGAAATTCAAGAGACAAAAACATATCAAAGAAACCACAACACTTTCAGCAAAAAAAGATAAACTTATTTTTAAAAAATTCACATATCATCCATGGGCCACAAAAAAATTTCAGAATATTCTTAAAGATTTTAATATCAGGCTGGCACCGATTAATAGATTTAATGTTCAAAATTTGCTGATAGATAATGTTAATGACAGTATTCCACAAGAAGAAAAATCAGGTATTTACAAAATAAACTGTGCAGAATGTGAAAAAATCTACATAGGGAAAACAAAGAGAAACATTGGCACACGGTTAAAGGAACATTTCAGGAACATAAAGTACAAGCAAATAGAGAAATCAGCAGTAGCATATCATTTTTGGACACAAAATCACGACATAATAAATAAAACAAAATTATTAAAATCAGTACAAGGACCTACGGAATTAGCAACCTGGGAGAAAATCTACATCTACAAATACAAAAACAGCATAATGAACTTCGACATTGTCGGGGATGAAAACATAAACTACAAGTTTATCACACCGCCACCAGAGCAGAATATTCATTCCCACAGCTCAACGAATGATCCGACAGTTGAACCTTAGCATGGCTGAAGATGGGAACAAATGTTCTCGAAACCGGTTCCATACATTTATAAAAAGTAAGTGAAGCTTTAAGAGTGTGTAGTTCAACTAATCATACAATGATATCCATTAAAATAATCAACATTTCCATGATTGCAATCTTTGGGTTGAAATTTTAAATTACCTTGTGGCCTTCTATATTTTGCCTTAGAATACTATATTTTTAACTTTGAGATTTTGTAGTTTACTGCTTCCATAAGTTGTGGAACCTGTCTTTTTATGCTAGGATACCTTGCATTGTTAATAGTTGTTCTAGTCAAATGGGGTAGTTTAATTTTTATTGCTATTTGTTTAATAGTATGTTCAAATTGTTACTGAAGTATTAACATAGTATTACGTTAACATTCTTGGTACTAATGTGAAATTCAGGGTTAAAACTGTTTTAAGCATAAATCACTTCTTATGAGGCCCATTACACATATGCACATTTATTATATTTGTGACCTTAACAGTGGGCATTTGCACTATTTATCAGAGTAAATATATATTTGACCCTTATGCTTTGAATTTCTGCCTTCTTCAACTGCCGTATTATTCACTATTGGAAAGTCTTTGGTTATGGTGGGTAGACAATTGAGCTTATTGGGACAGTAGTGGTTGTATTAAGACCTTAGCACATTCCTTGTTAAGGAGAGCAATGACAGCTGTGGAAAGCTTGGCAGCAGAACCATCTCCATTTACCTGGCTGGTCACCCTAGAATAGATCTGCAAATGTTGCCAAGAAAGCCTCAAATCAAGATGCCATCAATTTATTCTGATACAGTGCAGTAATTGTTTATGCCTTGGTCAAGCAGTAGTTTCAATAGTAAATTCATTTAATTATTAGGATATACTTAAAGCCTGGTGTCTTGACACACTTTACAATGCTTTTGCATGCCGACCAAATTGTAATTGCTTTACAGATCATTTTCACATGGCTATCAGCTATGTTATTAGAGATTCTGTACTAGAATTGAAGGACATAAGTTGTGCTTTTGAATCTTTGATATATTTCCCAAGAATCACATCACTGTTCATATCTGAACAGTTAGAGTCCATTTACAGAATTCAAAGTGTAACAGTAACAAGCAGTTAAGATCATTATATAATTGAGTCGAACAACACACTCTTATTGCTCCACTTACTTGTTTATAATATGTAAGTACTAATTTCACAAATCATTGTTAGCACCCTCTAACTGTCTAATAGCATGTAGTTTGAATCAACCATACAATGATTTTAATTATATGATTAGCTTCACTGTACAAGTTCCACTTAACATTTTTAGTTAGTAACAAGTAAATTTGTTTTCAAATAGATGCTATAAATGCTTATAGAATAACTACAAAAATGATTAGGTTTAATTAAATGAAAAAGTACAACATAGCAAAGGCCTAAAAATTATTTATTTAGTAAAATTCTAAAAATTATGCATTAAATTCTAGCATTCTAAGATAGCAAAAAATAAATTATATAATCCGTACCCAGTTTTAGTATAATATGAAGACATTTAAAATATTATCTACTATAAACAATATGAGCAAGATATCTTTAATATTTGATAGTGCCATATTTATAAAGCATAAAGAATAGTAATATTTTTAGACTGAATGAGATGTAACCTATTTCCTATGTCTCATTTTACATAGGCACAGTTTGTATGAATGATATAATCTCTAATAAATCTGATGGCACTGCTTATTTGCTTTAATTTATTGTCCAGGATTCGTACACACTCAGTGAAGTTTCTGGAAACAATGGTGCTACTGCAGACATATCCTGAGGCTGAAAGCATGAAAAGAGAGAATGATTTCTCACTGGAAGATGTTCCTCTGACTCTGAAGATTGCCCGCAGACGGAAGCTGGAGGAAGAAGCCAAGTAAGGAAAAAAAGAGTGCAATTTCATTGTTATTGAAATTTAAAATCAAAAGGAGCAGCATAATATTTGATTTATTTTTTTTCATCTAAGAATTTTATACCAGCATTTCTTTAGTGTCTTAAAGATCTCAAACAGTTAAGAATTAAACATATTTGCTGAACCAGATATACACATCTAATTTTTCTGCCATCCAGTTTATCAAAATGGAAGAGGTTAGGAAATAATAGATAATGTTAAGAGAAAAGTATATTTTCTCAGCTCCAGTATAGGTTATCTTCTTCTTTTTGTTTTAAATTATGTCAATTTGGCATGCTGTTGTTTTAATATTTTTTTAAAAAGGTCTCCAACTTTATGTTTATTTGAATAGTATTTTTTGTTTTACAGGTAAATTTTCACTAAATCAGCACTATTAAAAAGTATGTAATGCAATATAATACTTTATAGAGTTCCAGTAGATTACAAAATGATGGATGTCTACAGCCTGTGACCCTGGTCATTATTGTCATAGACATTCCAACAGATCAATAACACAAAAAGCAAAAGAATAGATATTAAAAAATCTTAACAAAAACATTATATGTTATAATTATAACATACTACTATTCTTTATTCATTTAAGAACTTTCGAAAAATAAGACATTTTTAAAAAATTCTGTTGGAACTCACACAGTGAAGCGAAGCTTGTTACTTTATAGAGTTCTAGTAGATTACAAAATGATGGATGTTTACAGCCTTTGACCCTGGTCATTATTGTCATAGACATTCCAACAAATCAATTAACACAAAAAGCAAAAGAATAGATATTAAAAATCTTAACAAAAACATTATATGTTATAATTATAACATACTACTATTCTTTATTCATTTAGGAACTTTCGAAAAATAAGACATTTTTAAAAAATTCTGTTGGAACTCACACAGTGAAGCTTGTTAAATGTAAATTATAATTAATCTGTCGTCTAATACACTCTTATGCTTCACTTACTTTTAAATTCAGTGGGACCGGTTTCTAAGAGACATCCTCTCCATCTTCAACCAACTTGATGAGTCGTCAAGTTGGTTGAAGATGGAGAGGATGTCTCTTCGAAACCGGTCCCACTGTATTTAAAAGTAAGTGAAGTATAAGAGTGTGTTAGACGACAGATTAATTATAATTTACATTACTATTCTTTAATTTGTCTCAATTCTTTTCCCACCCTTTTTTATTTATTTGTTTTTCTATTGACCAGATCCATTATTTTTTAACTTCAAACAAAAATTCACCTAATTTTCTAATCTGGTCATTATCCTTCAAAAATTTTATATATGGTACTATTCTCATTCTAAGCAATTTTTCTGTAATGAACTCCTTTCCGCATTCATTAGTTGTTGAATTACTTTTTCAGTTCCCTTACAGATGGAGCATATGCCCTGTTCACAATTATTCTTAATTTATTTCCCTTCTTGAAAACTATTAGTTTTATGTTTACCTTTAATCTGCATTCATCACAAAATTTTACAATATCATTAATAGCGTTTTGTAAATCAATGACAGAAAATAAAACTAACCATCAAATCATATGCAAAAAGTAATCTTGGAATTTCCATATTATGTATTACAGGTATATGTATAGGTATATGTATATGTATATGTATATGTATATGTATTACAGGTATATGTTTATTTTTTATGTTTACGAAAGGACACACATACCGACAATTACATAAAAGCAAAAGGTTTCAACCCCAGACCCCACAAGGAAGCAGCATTCAATAGTATGACATATAGGCTAGTTAATACACCACTCAGTAAAGAAGAATACAGGAAAGAATATGCACATATAATACACACA
Organism: Metallyticus violacea; assembly: GCA_030762175.1. Lineage (NCBI taxonomy): Eukaryota > Metazoa > Arthropoda > Insecta > Mantodea > Metallyticidae > Metallyticus > Metallyticus violacea. The sequence goes on from CM060845.1 coordinate 64,956,221, forward strand.
GCAGAAATAAATGGATTTAACAAACAAATGGGAGATAAAAAAATAAAAAGATTTAAAAATAAAAAGGAAATTAAACTAATCACCACACTCAGTTCTTCACTTAAAGAAAATACCTATCAAAAATTCACATATCACCCTTATGTTAACCATAAATTCCAAAAAATTTTCAAAAAGTACAACATTACTCTAGCACCAATAAACAGATATAGTGTTGGTAAACTATTAAATCTAAATAAAATTAAACAAAAAAAGAAGAAAAAAGAACATTCAGGTATATATAGAATTAATTGCAAGGATTGTGAGAAAATATACATAGGAAAAACAAAGAGAAATCTGGGGATAAGATTAAAGGAACACTGGAGAAATATTAGACACAAACAAGTAGAAAAATCAGCAGTGGCTGCACATTTTTGGAATGAGAATCATGAAATAGAGAAGGACATAACATTACTAAAAACAATTCAACATCTGAAAGAACTTAATATATGGGAAAAAATTTACATAAAAAAATATGAATACAAACTTATGAATTTTGATATACCGGAAGCAGACAACATATTGTTTAAGTTCATTAACAGATCACCAGAGCAAGCATAGTAACATACATACTTTGCTGAAATTGGCTCCTCAGTCGTCGTTTTGGTTGACAATGTGAGGAATGTACCTCACGAAACATGTACCAAAATTACTTTTATAAGTGTGTTTGTGAAACTTAAAGAGAGTTTTAATGTGACGACATGATTTTTAGTGTTTTACTTTAAATTAAAATAAGATATGTTTATTTACTTTCATTAGACCAATGTTTATGTCAGCTGTAAACAAATTGAATAAAAGAGGGCTAAATTTACATCCTTCTAAGTCCACATTGCTGATTTTCTTTAGAGGTTATGTCACAACTTCCTCATTTTATACAAAATGTATTGCATTGATACAATGCTTGCAATAAATTAACTATCTCTTTACTAAAGCCCATCTTTGACATTTTATACCAAAGTGTTTCTCTTATATTCTTATCATACACCATTTCTAGGTCTATAAATACCATTTAAAGTCTCCCATGTTTGTTTGCTAAATATTTGTCTATTATCGTTTTTAAAATTAGCACATTATTCATTGTTCTGTGATCCTTTCTGTAATTGAAATTGTGAGATTAACTTATTATCTTCTGCCCATTTTGAATTCTACATGCCAAAATCCCTGTATCTTACATACATTTGATAGAAGTGCTATACATTTTAATTGCTCAGATTATTTTCATTTCTTTAATAAATGGGATATATAATTGCCATCTACCTTCTCTTTGGAATTCCATTACTATTTTTAATTGCATTTAATAATCTAGTTAAACATTACAGCCTCATAAACTTGGTGCACCAAGTTTTTAAAATTCTAATGGTAACCTATTAATACCTGCTGCCTGAACAAGAGTTTTAAATCCTCTAACTTCCCTTTTTACTTTTTATAAGAGATAGGACAATCCAACCCATCTATAAATTTTTGATTTAAACTAAATCTCATATACCTCCCTCCCCCCTCCATTGTTTTCAAATAAGTATCTAAAATAGTTAACCCATTCATTTGGTTATATTAATGGTAATTCTGACCTTCCCCTTGTGTAATTGCAATGTGAATGTATGTACAGTATTTGAATTTGAATTTATTTTCACTTAATAATACAACAAGCTTTCACATTACTCTTTTACAGTCACTCAGCCGTACAAGAAAACACAACCATAGTCACTCTAGTAAATCTTCCCGAGTTGCTGTGTAACTAAATGGCTGGAATAGTTTCAACCTTGCAGTTACTCAACTATCAGGCAACTTACATCTACAAAATTAACTCAATCAAAAACCAACTTAAATTCTGTTTCTGCCCAATGTGGTTCCTCATTTCTTACTATTTTCTTCAACCATTTTCTTTTAACCTTACCTAAATAATTCCCAAACTCCAAGATTTTCTGCCTTGTTTTCATATTCACCAACTTGTTTCCCCTTATCTATATTGGCAAGTTATCCCACTCCTTAGTTTTGCTCTCATTTCTTTAGTTTCTTGCAATCCACACATCGGACATTCCTCTATATTTAAACATCATCTTATTCCTTTCAGATTCAATACCCCTGTCCGGACCCATGTGATTCCCTCCCTTGTTCACCTATCACCTTCATCAACATAATTCTCTCTACCACATATTTCCTTTAACCCCCTATAAACCCTCAATGACTTTCTACTACTAAAACTACCTAATATCTCCTGTCATTTCAAATCATCAATTCTTTGTTTAATCTCTCCACAAACCTTTTTCTTTACTTTCTCTACCATACCATAGCTTACCCAAGCCAATTTTTTCCATAAGCTCATTGATTCTACTAACCCAAGTATTTCCTTACCCCTCAGTTTCTCTTGTGTCACTAGACAGTGTTTCAAAATACAATTCTCTTCTAAATTCTTAATCCTAAACCAATATTTCAGAGTTCTTGTCATTATTTTTGCTCCCTACTCTGCCTAATTCAGTTTGTGCAACCCCATTTGGTGAACTTTTTGGTAGGCCCATAATTTGTTTGCAGAAATTCCTGTGCATCAAGTTTACATTTAGTCATCCCTCATCAATATCCAAATTTCTACCCCAAACATCATTTTAGCCTCTACTACTACCACCATATACATTTTCTCCAACCACTTTATATGCATTTCTAGTACTTTATACCTAGAGGCAGTAATAGCTTTCAAAGCTAGCCTACCTTTTGCTAGTACCTTTCTTTTTTGTTCCCTGCACCCTCCATTCTTGTTAGGCCTAATACCCAAATAGTCAAATTTATTAACCACCTCAATTTCTCTCCCTTCCCAATACCATTTCCCATTCTTGCATAACTGTTACCATTCTTAAGTACCATGATTTTTTATTTTTGAATGTTTATTCTTATTTCTACTTCTTTCAGAATTAAGTGATTACTTTGATTGATTTCGCTAGACCAATATTAGTAATTGACCCCACTATCAATGTCTGCAAATAATAGTCCCAGAATTTCAACATTTTCAATTGTGGGCATATGGGTATTAACTTTGCTAGCTAAGCACATATCATTATTAAATAAGTTAAACAGTATAGGACTTGACTTACATACTTGTCTTAGACCTATTGTGTTCAAATTATTTGGAGTCACCCTATCCTGAGCAATCTTAATACAATACTCATTTTCATAGTATAAATTTTGTAATGCTTTTATAAAGTTATCGCTAACTCCTAACCCATTCAATTTTGACCATAATGCCTTGCATTTAATTGTATCGTCTTTTCAAAATCCACAAAAAAATATATAATCTCCCTCTTTTTTGGCCTAGATATTTCTCTACCATTGTATTAATAATGAATACATTATCCATTGTTCTATTATTTTTCCTGAAGTCTTGGAACTCAGATAATTTTTTTCTTGTTTTGCCCATTTTGAAGCCTTATTGCCAGAATGCCCATAGCTTACCTAAGACCAATAATTAGACATATTTCCTCTATAATTAGCTGGCTTGTTTATATCACCTTTTCCTTTAAATATAGGTACTACAATTGCTGTTCTCCAACCCTTGGTAACTTAGTCTCTTCGTATATTGAATTAAATATCTGGCCAATAACTATCATCATCCTGACCCAATGCCCTCCAGAATTCCCCCAAAATCACATCAATCCCGCAAGCTTTATTTCTTTTTTATTCTTTTCATCTATCCCTTTATTTCGTTTATATCAATCTGTCTATCCACATAATCTACGCTTAATATGTTTTTTTTCACTATCCACCTCTACCCCTAAAAGGTTTTTAAAGCATGAACATCATTCCTCAGCATTGATATTATTCTCATTTACTCTTCTTTTATATAGTCTCTTAACTATCATCCACATTGTTTTATTGTCATTTGTCCTCGTTGCCTCATATTTTTTTACTAATATTCTGACCCCATTCTTTCTTTTTTGTTTGAATGAGTGATTTATATCCCCACCTTTCAATTATAAAGTTCGATCTTTTGGCTGTCCCCCTGTTTGTCTCCATTTCCTCAACTCTCCTGTATCTTGTTACCCATTTCTCTCACTCTCATCTTAACCCCTGCTTGTTTAACCAACCTCTCTAAATTTCCAGTATTTCCTCTATTTCCCCTACCTTCATTAGAGTTCCTACATGGAGCTTAAATGATCTAACATTAGCTCTGAACTCTCTTATGAAGCATGGTGCCCTCTCATCATTCCATTTATATCTCTCTATTTTATGTCCGTATTTCTTAACTTGTACCACTTTCCTAAACTGGTTTTGAAATTTCCCTTTTAATGGGAAATGATGCTAGTGCATACTAAATTCATAACTTGGAACTCTGTCAGATATTCATCTAATTCTAGTGTAACATATAATCAACATACTTTAACCATTATTATTAGCAAAAGTAAACCAGATTATGTTCATCACCAAAGTCCAATAACTTATTTCCTTCCTTATTATATATTTTATCTTTACTAATCCTTTCCAACCTTCTTTCCTAGCATCATTTTCTAGGTTAACAAAATGTGCCGAACTCTCCCCTATTCTTGCATTAAAATTACCTGTTATAATAAAATGTCTATATCCATATGTGTTTTGCAGTACCTCCATGTCTTTTCTTAAGTTATGAAATAAATTTGGGTTATAGAACTCAGAAGTAGTATGTACAGTAGTAATTGTGCATTACTGCAATTCATTATACTTTGTAGTGCTGCTTTAGAGTCACACAACAATAGTTCCACTAAATACATACCCATGATACAGTATATTGATATCAGTGTGAGATTCTTGCTATTGTAAAGGGTCACCTGGAATAATATCGCACTATTTAGTATGAAATTAAAACAGGATACAATGGTCTCAAAGAAGAACGATTTACCTGAAATATTAAGATTTACACTGTTATAATACAGAATTACAGTTACCCAACAGTGAACATTTCAAAAGTAATTATTTTGCCATTAACATTAGAGCAGCTTTAGAAAATCTGCTCTACAGATCTAACATAAATAAAAAGAACTGTTATCTTAAGTAACTCTAAAGCAGCAATACAAAGTATAATGAATTTCCATTATCCACATACACTGTAAATGAAATAAGAAAGCTATATCATACAATACAGATCAGAAATACAGAAATAATTTTACAATATATTCCGAGCCAGATTGGATTAAAGGGGAATAAGATTGCTGATACCTTAGGAATAAAGGATCCACTATAAAATTAAAACCAACTTTTGAACTAGAACTTCCTTATAAATTGATTTTCATAAAAAAATTAATAATAACCAAACAAGAACAACAAAATATCTAACAAAAACTTAAAGGAAAACCTCATTTTATCCTTTAATGAAACCAAGAAAAATTGGAGTAGCCCATTTCTGCTTAATTGTCAGGCATGATTGCCTTTCAGAACATCTTTTCAGGATGAAATTGATCAAGGACAGCTCATTGTGTAAGGATGTGAAGACTGTTTGAATTTATTTTATTGCCTGTAGACTCGTTAGTACAATTATTAAGCATTGTCAATATAATCTAAAATTATTGTATGTGCAAAATTAGAGATTAAAAATGCAATTTAATTACAATATTTCTTTCAGTAATTCTAGACATTTCCTATGATCAAACTATACAATAAAAAGATTAATAATTCAGTTTTTAAATCTTCAAACCTGTAAGGGCATTTGTTAATTAAATACATTTTTAACAATCTCTGTGAGTCAGAACATTAGAACACTCTTTCTGGTTTCACTTAAATTTAAGTGAAACTAGAAAGAGTGTTCTAATATCCCAAATCACAGAGATTATTAGTGCATGTTTCACTGTGTTCGATTCCAAATTGAATAAACATTGAACATTTTTAAGACTTTATTAAAAGACTTGTCATTTAAATTTTTAACATAATTTGGTAATTTGTTAGATATATATGAATCTTTTTCTGTTGCTGTTTTGATTATTATTACTCTACTATCCTAAACAGAGACCATCTATTCAACAGCCAACTTGATAGCAGCAAATAAATGAAAAATAATTTGAAAACTCTGTTTTAGGAAACTAGGGAAAAAAATGATAAGTATCATCATCCCCAAAGGCCACTATTAACCAGCCAACCAACTAATCATGTTCATTACCTTAAAATCACTTATTACTGTTAACAACTCCAAATTATATTGAAAATAAATTGTGAGGGGTTACAACTAAAATATCCTGGGCCAGATGGGTGGAGGCGCCTTAGCTGCTTTGCTTGTATTTCGTGTTTTTCTTAGCATTTCAATAAATTTAAATTCAACAGATAACATAATGAACCACACTACTACCAGAAGTACTTACATGTGTAAATTAATCATTTTTATCATTTCCCCACAAGCCATTTAGTATTATTAAATTTTTATTTTCACAAAATATAATCAACTTCATACATTCTTATTCACAATTATATCTTTACTATTTCATATACTACTAATACCTTTACTATTTCCATGCATACTTTTCCAATATTGTTTTCCCTAGCTTGCAAACAATAATTCTCCGTAAACTTAGGTATTCATTTTTTACACTAAACTCCATTCACTTACACAAAAGTAAGACGCGTTTCGGGAGAATCTCTCCCGAAATGCAGGAGTAATGGCAGTTCAGTGAGCAACTGAAGATGGGAGAGATTCTCCCAAAAGGTGTCTTACTTTTGTGTAAGTGAATGGAGTTTAGTGTAAAAAATGAATACCTAAATTTAGGTTATATTGCCATTCCATTGTCAACAGGTTTGTAAGTACAATATTTCAATATTTATAAACAATTCTTCCATTAAAATCTGCCCTTATCAAAAATTCAAAAGAAGTTTTTCTTCCCTTATTTCTATTTTACTACAAATTGTAGGTGGAAATCAGGGCTATGGAACAGAGAATTTTGTGGTGGATGGAACAGAGAATTTTGTGGTGGATTACACAAGATGTTTCAGGATTGAAGAATTGCAGAGGGATCATAGAAAAAAATTTGAGATATGGAACTTACGGTCCACAGGCTTAAAATTCGAAGATAATGTGTCATTTATGACTCGGGTGATAAGAGATAAGTTGAATTAAAATAATGCATGCTTTAGATTTATTGTGCAAAATGTTCATTTATGCCCAGAAACTTAGGGTTCATAATCAGTTGTTATCAATAATGTAGGCATCTCTTTTTTGCTAATAATTTGTTTCTGGCAATGGTTTATATGCCACTAATAAAATCAAAAAGCAATTGCGACTGTGTAAGCTAATCATGCGGAAATTCTTTTTTGTCTGTTTAACTCAGTTGGCAAAGTATATGGCTCAAAGTAGATAATAAGGTGGTTCGAGTCCTGTATCTTATTTATATTTTTTATTTTAATTTTCTTAACAGTTTCCGTAATTTCAATTTATTCATTTTACGTCTACTGAGAACACTTTAGTCTTAACTGCTTAATCACATTAGATACAATAGCGTGTGACATGAAAATGCATTGATATTGAGTAATGCTACAAATTTCTACTCTGGACAAATTTATTAAATTCCTATTCTAGCTAATAGATGTCAACAGAAAAGCAATTCAGATCCAGTCATGACCACACTGGACAGTCTTAAACTTATCAATCTGTTAATAAACATTTGAGGATAGGAATGAAATTTCCCGAAGCATGTCTTAATTAAAAATTTCTAAGTGAAGTACATGTCCACGTACGAACATATTCAACTTTGAAGATTCATTCTTTTTATGGTTATTCTACATTTTCTTAATCTTCTCTGTGTTTCTCTCTCTCTTTTAACAAAATACCTCTTGTTCTTTAAAAAATTTTACATCCTGAAATGTGTTAGCTTTATAACTGGATTGTTAGATATAGAGAATATTTGAAAAACATAGTGTATGGAAATTCTACTCTTTTTACAGTATGGTTTTTGATCTTATGATAAAATTTCATGGCTCACCTCATATCAGCAGTGTGAATCTGATGACCTGTATGGGATCTCTAACACTTATTGCTAAAATGAGACCTCAATTCATGGGAAAAGTTGTGGCAGCACTGGAAGTACTGCATGGTAAGTGATGGCAAACATTCTTCATTCTACTTTGAAAGGTCAAACTTATATGCCAAATTGTATAAAATATAGTGAACTTTTTTAAAATGTTTATATGCCAAAAATTTGCATTTTTCATTGGTAGTTTGAAATAAGCATAAGGAGTAAATAAGGGTGCAAATGTTAATAGTGGGTTTTCGTAGTTTACCAGAACTTAATATATTGTAATATTTTACTACAGCTGATACTAAGCACAATATTATTCAATCTTTAAACACATTAAATTAAATGTGAAAGGAGAATATATATTGCCCTATAATTAATAATAAAGATATTCCAGGATTATTGTTTGCAGATAATTTAGTAGCAGTAGCAATAACAAGCAGAGGGTTAAATAATGCAATAGAAGCAATATCAAAATATTGTAAAGAATGGGCATTAAAAATAAATAAAAAATTATGGTAGGCAAGAAAGGCAATGAACTCAAAAGATATGTGAGAAATGGTGGCTGAACGGTAATGAAATTGAAGTAGTAAAGAGATTGGAGTATATAGGGGTTAGGCTAAATAATAATAGTAGATAGACAGAGCAGGGTAGAAATGTAACAAAAAAATGGAAAATTAACTATTAATATTATATGAACCTGTGTAAAGAAGATTCCAAGTATGAATGCAAAATAGCTCGAGAGAATTTATTCAATGATGGTTAAGTCAAATTGATGTATGGGGTTGAAATATGGGGTACAAAGAAAAGGTGGGAGTATATGTACTATATTCATAAAGCATTAGTAAAATGTGGTGGGATTACCGAGGGCAATTCCAAATTGTGTGGCATTGGCAGAATTGGGAAGAGTTGGCAGGAAAGTCCTGGTAGTAAAACATATTTTGAAATATTGGTATAAGATAGCATCTAGAGAAAAAGGAGACATAGTCAAAGACTGTTTATAGATGCAAAAAAAGAAGAAATTGGTTAGTTCAACTAAAGAGAATAGTCCAAGAGATTGGAATAAGTGAAGTGAAGGAACAACAGTTAAGATTAGACAAGAGCTTGGAATAAAGTGAATAAATTGAAGCAAAGGATAGATGATATTGGAAAGCAAGAAATATGGAGTAGTTTACAAGACAAGAGTACCTTGAAACATTATAGGAAATTTAAGAAAGAATGGGGGCAGAAAAATTAGGTAGATATTTGTAAGAAAAGTGTAAGGGAGGAGGAATTTGCTTGCCGTAGAGCAGATATATTAGAATTAAGTAGATTAAAAGTAAAAAATGAAAGTGTGTACACTATCTGAAGAAATAGAGAAGGATTTTCATTGTTCAGTCAAATGTTCATAATCTAAATTATGGAGAGAAGGTGTATGGATTAAGAAATGGGAAAAGGGATAATTTATAGGTAACAATTGTAATACTAAAATTTTTTGGAACTAGTAACAAGGAGTTTTTGAGAAAATTTGGCAATTATATAGGGAAGATAAGAGAGAAATAGTGAAAAAGTATGATTAAAGTAATATATGAGTAGTTTAGAAATGCACATCACCAAATCATTTCCATACATTTTTAAAGTCTGGCACAGACACATGAATGATATCTTTGCGATTGTTAATAAGAAACACTTGGATGATGGTTTTGAAATTGCTAAACCTACAAGATAGGGAAATTAAATTCACTTCTGAAGCAGAACAAGACAACATGATTCCTTTCCTTAACTTAAAGATTATAAGAATAGGCAATAATTTGAAATTTGGAATATACAGAAAGGATACGCAGACTGAAAACTACGTAAAGGCCAGTGGCTTCAATCCCACAGCACACAAATATGTAGTTTTCAATAGCTTAGCACATAGACTAACATACCCATGAATGAATTTGAGTGCAGCAAAGAGTATTCTCACATAATACAAACAAAAGAAGTCAATGGGTATGGCCAAGAAATTGTAGACAAGAAAATCAAGAAATTCAAACAAGAGAAGAGGTTAAAATAGGTTACAACATTGTCAGCAAAAAAGAAATTACCACTCACAAGAAGTTTACTCATCACCCTTGGGCCACCAAAAAATTTCAGAAAATATTCCGAGAATTTGGGATTACTTTGTCCCCAAGAACAAATTCAGCCTAAATAATCTGCTCAACTCTGGTGATGATGATAAAATACCTGATGAGAAGAAGCCAGAAACATATAAAATCAACTGTTTCTAATGCAACAAAGTATATATTGGCAAAACAAAGAGAAGCATTGGAATTAGGCTAAAGGAACACTGGAGAAGCATCAGGTACAATCAGATGATAAATTAGCGGCTGCACATCACTTATGGAGAGATAAATATGATATAGAAATGGAAATCAATTTATTGAAATTTGTAGATATAACCAATGGAGCTGGGAATATGGGAAAAAAAATTTATAAAAAAAATATGAAGATAATAAACTTCGAGATCTCAATAGAAGACAAATTAATTCAAAAGTTCATAAAATGTCCACGATAGCTACACCAAGTCCATTCAACCAACAATGAATCTGGCAGTTGATACACAGTTAGTGATGCTGGCGAAGGCCTGTGAAACATGTTCTATATAACTCAATTAAATGTACTTACGAAGCTGTTGACAATGGAGTGGTATATATATAAACAATGTAATACAGTTTTACAGTTTGTCAACGGGCTGAAGATGGGAGGGATCGCTCCTGAAACATATGTCCAAATTTTATGTAAGTGAATGGAGTTAGTGTGAAAAAAACTGTATTACATTGTTTATATGTTCTATATAATTCATTGGTAAGTGGAGCTTAAGAGTATTAAATCGACTCACTGTCTAATTAAGAATTCCAAAATTATTTTACATTCACATGTTTTAAAGTTAGGAAAAAAGATGGGATGGTGGGAAGTGTGGCATGTATCTGGGAATTCAGACTGTTAAGCATACACTTTTGTAAAATAGCTGTTCAATAAAGAATGTTCATAATTTTTTTACAATTTACCTTTACTCATTCTCATAATTTTGAAGATCTTTCTCAAATTAGTCCCTGTTGGATGCAAATGCACCAGTTCCAGCATTTCTACTAGTCTTCAAAACATGCTGGAAACCATTTTTGGCAGGTCCTTCAGAATCACCTCCACAGTCTATCACTGCCTCTGATGGTGGAAAATGCCTCCCACCAAAGTATTTCTTCAATTTGCCAAAAAAGTCACACAGAGCTAAAACTGGATTATAGTAAGCCCTATAATCCAGTGAGGGACACATTTTCCATTGATTTTTGTGACATATTCAGCAACATTTGTGGTGCAGCATCTAGCTTGTTGCACAGAAATGTTGTCTTTTCCATGGATATGGTCTTGCAGAGTTTTCAGGACATCTGTATTAATATTGCCCAGTTACAGTTGTGTGTGCAGGTATGACATGCTGATGAACCATTCCTTGAAAGTTGAAAAATGAAATGACTATAACTTTTCCAGCAGTAGTAACATATTTTTTGGTTTTGGTGATGATGAAGATTTCCACTGAAAGCTTTGCTGTTTGCTCTCAGGATCAAAATGGTGTAGCCAAGATTCATCAGCAGTGCTTACCTTTAAACACCGCATCTTCCTGTAACATCATTTTCAACTGTATGCAAACTGCACACAAATGAGAATCAGCAGTCTTGTAAGCCACCTTGCACAAACACATCTCATTGTACAACTTCCCAACTACCAACATGTGGATGGCACCCAGTGAAATTTTTACAATTTCTGAAAGTGTTTTTAATATTATTTGATGATTCTTACAATGAGAGCAGAAGTGTTAATGTTTTCTTTCGTTAGAGCACAAACTGGAGTGACAGGTCCACCTTTCTTTGAAATTGATTGCTTCCTCTCTTAAACATTTCAACGTCTTTGAGCCATGGTAGAGGGAAGAACAAATTCTTCATAGGCCCCCTATAACATTGCACAGGCCTCAGCTAAAGTTTTGTTAAGAAAAAGCATAATTTCAGAGCACCATATTGTTCGTCGTGTGTCACCTTCATTTTACTGTAGGCAAAACAGAATATGTCTTAATTTGCACACCTGTCAAAGATGAGTATTAGAAGCGACAAATGAAACTAGTACTTTGAGTACATTATACATTAAGCTAACAAAATATTGTATATTTAAATTTTTGCATGAAAAATTATGCCTGTAAAAAGTTTATAATCATTCTTTACTGAGCAACCATCATACTTGAGTTCAATATTTCTTAAGTATGTAGAGTGAATTTTAGTGAACGTTTTTCTGCCCACCTCCCCCTTTTTTTTTTCAAGTGTAAGGTGTGTCACAGTGAGAACCAGTCCCATATACTGCAATAATCTTATTTTCTGAAGCCAAATGGCCATTATACTTGAGATTGCCTATAATCAATGAAAACATTGCAAATAGAATACCTGAAGAAATGGAGAAGAATATATAGGATGATCTGTTTGGGTATGGATAATATTAAATTTTACTATAAAAGCTAATATAATAATAGGTGACTTTTCTTGTTGGTAATATTTTGGTTAAAAAAATGGGAGTTTCCATACATGGCAAGAATGAAAATCAACAATGCATAATGACAAATGAAAATCGTAGATGATTGAAATGGCACTACAAATTAACAGCAAATACAATGTGCTCTTTGATTGTTAAACATTTTGACATGAATATAGTGTGTATAATGTACCTAAATTAGATTCCATAATGTTGTGGTATCAAACATTTGTAGAAACATTTTTTGTGGTATAAAGCTTGCAGGAAGTTGCAGGCAAAACCCATTATAAGAAGCAGCTATGTTTGAAGCCATGTTAGGAAGCCCTAAGAAAAATTAAAGACATCTGTCAGCAGAGATATATGTACTATATATATTCTGTCAGCAGATTGTTCAAAAGTACTTGAATAGTACCCATGTCATAACGTCTACAAGCCTTATGCAATGAGGATCATTTCAATTTTGCATCCATGATGTGCCAACAGATTGAAGATAATGGTTTCTTAAACAAATGCTATTTACAGACAGGTCAGTGGGAGAGTAAACACTCACAACTGCATTATTTCGATAAAGGAAAATACTCATATCTCCTACGAACTTGAAAGATCAAGTCCAAAAGTTAACATGTGGAGTGAGCCACAATAAAGTGTATGGAGCATTCTTTGCATGGGTTGAATTGCATCACCATTATGAGTTGTGCAGAGTGCGTAATGGGAGCCATGTAGCATTCTGAGAAATCTTCCATCTTTGAATGTTGCATACACAAAGTTTGAAAATATAAAGTTCAGTAGTAAATGTTTTACAGTGTTTTCATTTAATCCATATCCAAACGAATCATCCTGCACAGTACATCTTCACATTTTATGCAGTTATGATATATATTTGCTTACATTAACATATTGAAAGTACCTAATTATTCCTAGAATACAAAATATATAAAATTGAAGAGTGGGAAATCAGTTTAGTTTGTATACTTAAATTCAAAATATTAGTTTTTTTTTTTTTTTGAATGATTTATTTATGGACGCTCTTTAACATCTAAGGTCATCAGCGTCCCATTCAACTCTGGGCGTGAAACGGGCAACAAATTTTGCTCAGAGGCCTCTCTTTCAGGCTTGAGATTCTTTTTCGTGCCATAAATGTATGACACGGGACCCACGGTTTTACTTCCCTTCCGAAGGAAGGCATACTTAAGGATTTTTACGCCCAAAAAAAATCCATCGGTTCTGGCTGGGTTCAAACCCGCAATCTTGGTTATAGGAGGCAAGTATGGTAACCACTACACCACCAGGACCGACCAAAATATGAGTAATAAATTTAAGTAATTCATGGAAAAAACTTATAATAACATAATTTTACACAGCAGTTAATCTGCTCATTAGTATGAAATCCAAATTAACCATTTATGAACTACACACAATTTCATATATTTAAGAATTCAGCAGTAATAAATCCCAAGCTCCCCCATACTGTAACTCCAGGTTGTTTGTATGGATTACAGCCTCTAAAATGGATCACCATAAATAAATAAATATATAAAAGATAAAAAAAAATAAAAATAAAGTAACACTATTAACAATGTAACAAATTAACAGTAATTATAAAAGCAGAAAATGATAAAATGCTAAGAGAAAGTCACACTGGAAATCGCTATATTTCGAATTTACTAGAGTTCTTCAATGGCAAGAAGACATATATATATTGTACTTACGAAGCTGGTGACAATGGAGTGGCAATATAACTAAGGTTAGATATTCATTTTTTACACTAAACTCCATTCACTTACACAAAAGTAAGATGCGTTTCCAGAGAATCTCTCCCATCTTCAATTGCTCTATTTTCATATTAAAAAATAGAGAAAACCTAATGAATTTCGAGTTTTCTCCTATGGATGAACTCAGCAACTTCCTACTTCAACCAACAGAGGCTACACAGGAACATCCATTTGTCCAGCCATCGTTTCCAGTAACAGCGGTTCAGTGAGCAACTGAAGATGGGAGAGATTCTCCCAAAATACAGCTTACTTTTGTGTAAGTGAATGGAGTTTAGTGTAAAAAATGAATACCTAAATTTAAGTATATATATATATATATATATATATATTTGTGAAATCGTTCATTAATGTTTTATTGTTCCTTTCTAATATTTATCCATTTATCTCTCATTCTAAAAATTTCTCCATCTTATTAAATTTTCCCACCCTCATATCACCCAACAGTTTCATAGCTATTATAGATTTTCCACACATAATACACTTCAGAATTTTTCCTCATTCTTTTCATCAAATTACACCACTTTAATCTGTATATCCTATAATGAGTTTGGTCAACTCTAACAGAGTTAGTCTAAGTCCATGAGTTAGATTTTGTCGATTTTACATAGAAGGTGTAGATTTGATGAAATTGTCTCACTCTTCATATTACATTTAGAAATAGAGCTCCTTTACATATCCATGCAAAACCTACTCTCTCAAATTGATAAAAGCAGTCTCTCTTTTCCAGCTGTTTCATACTATTCTAAAAATCATGTTCCTAAAGCTAGCCTAAAATTTGTGATCCCTATATCTTCCACCCACAGTCTAACTTCTTTCCAAATCCACTCCTATTTTCTTCACCCATTCACCAAACATATCCATTCTTATCTCCTTCCAATACCTATCTACATACTCAAACTCTCACTTTCCATTGTTCTCTGGTACTTTATACAATCTATAAGTACACCTAATGTTAAACATCAATGCCAATATCAGAATAATTTCCACTTTCACACCTTTTTTACTCTTTTCAGAATCATTTGTGGTTATAAAATTATATATTATGCAGACATATCCCTTCATTCATTTGGTTTAATGCCCTCACCAACACAACCCAACCCAAACTTGTCAAGTCAGTTACGAGCAATTTAAAAGTGATAAAGATCATAATGATAATAGCATGAAACTAATTTGTGGCTAAATGTAGATTAAAATTATTATTTGGTGGGTACAGTTGTCTCTTACTTATTGCTTGTAATGGTTAAATTTTTGCTTGCCATAGTTTCTAGAGATAATTATTATTAGTTGACAGATTTTCTGAAAATGTATGCACATTGAAAATGAGATATTAATTATGTCATACAAATGTAATGGTAACTAACAACCATAGCAGTTTTAAGCAAACTAAAAAAGCTTAATGCTTATAGATAATTGCACTCTTTCTTTTCTTGCTACAGCAAACCTACCACCAACACTGACTAAATCTCAAGTAAGCTCAGTAAGAAAACATTTGAAGATGCAGCTGTTAAACCTTCTGAAGCACCCAGCTGGCGTTGAATTTCACAACATCATTACCACTCTGCTGACAGACCTTGGTGCAACCTACCAGGAGGTAAGCTTCACTTCCATGGATTGAATGAATGAATATTTATTATTATTTCTACACATTACAATTACAGTTTTACAATATTTCTTTGATTCTTGAGAGTGTTAATTCAGGATCCTATACAACTAACACATTGGTGGTTGTGTACATGGATCCTACATCACTCTAATTGTACATGTTATCAATTGGACTTTACAAATACTTCCCTGAAGATGATCTTCCCTCATTGTTACTTTATTACCTTCTTTCTTTGCCTTAATCATCTTCCTCCACCACTTTTCTCTTACTTTCTGTACTTAATTTCCCAGCCAATTAAAAAATTCTTTTCTGCTCATCCCAAAACTCTTTATTGCCATAGTTTCTGGCTGAAAATTATCCCACTTTTGTTCCATATTTCTCTCTCCATCCTTCAGTTTCTGTACATTCTAATATACAGTGGTAGTTCATTTCTACCTTACCACACAGTGGGCACAATACCACGAATTGAATAACAAGCAGCGAGGAGGATTGGGGGCTGACTGTGTGTGTTTTTAATTGCCTTTATCATTCTATGGTGGCTTTTCTGGGTCTTATGTTGATTTTCTTTTCTGAATAATTAATATATAAATCAGAGGAACATAAGTGATAAAAACTGTAGCTAGAATATCCATAAAATGCAACCCAACTGCACATGTGTGGAAGTTAAGAGCAGAGACATGACTCTGTTTTTGACCAGCTGCCTCAACTCTTCCCATCAAGCTGGTTAATTATCCACTTGTCAGCACACTGATCAAAGTGGAACAGAAGATATGTGCTACTAAATGTCATAGCAATTTGTTAATGATTTGAGTTGTATATATAATCACAAAGTTTGGGTCAATACGAACTGAATTCTTGAACACAATTATTGCATTCTCCATTGAACTGTAGGTACCATAAATAAAACAAACTAACTTTCATACACTTATATCTTTATTATTCTTTAAATCATTTCCTCCTAAGCAATGCTTTGCTACCTAACCTAATCTAGCTGTTGTAAAGCCCTTGGTTTTCAGTAGAATGTAAACTGGCAGTGCACTATGTTATATTCTTATTGCGAGCCATATTCAACTTGAATCTGTGCCCATTTTTGGGAAAAAAATTTTGTGATGAAGTGTACTCTGCTGCCTGATAGCAGCTGAATCACTGCACTAGATGGACTGCTTATATAGAATAAAAGGGATGTGATTTTCCTTTAATCAGAATGATTCTTTATGATGAATGGAACAAAAATGATCTGTAGTATTTTGCACTTTTTGAAGTGGTTTTCAAGAAAATGGAGCTAACTGGCTGCTTTTTTAAATGCATATTTTTATAGATTACTGAAATTTTAGGTTTTTTTAGGATAATGGAAAAATAATTGCTTATCTTAAACTTAGGTATTCATTTTTTACACTAAACTCCACTTACTTACATAAAACAAGATGCATTTCAGGGGAATCTCTCCCATCTTCAGTTGCTCATTGAACTGTCGTTACTCGAAATGATGGCTAGACACCTGGATGTTCCTGTGGTGATCATTGTTGGTTGAAGTAGGAAATTGCTGAGTTCATCCATAGGAGAAAAACCTGATAAGGTTTTCTCTATTTTTTAATATGAAAAAATTTTCACAAGCGGATAACTCCAATGGGTTTTAAAGATGACAGAGAAACTTATGCTTATGCTAAAGAAATGGTTAACATCAATTAAAAAACAGAAGAAATAGAAGACTTATTATAACTTACCAATATTTGCATTAAACAAAATTACTTCAGCTTCAACAAAAAATATCACCAACAAGTTTCAGGCCTAACTATGGGATACCCTTTGTCACCTTTTCTAGCAGAATTATTCATGAGTTAATTTGAAATACATATCACAAAAGCCTTCCCTTTAATTTTCAAATCATGGTATAAGTATGTGGATGACATTTTTGCAATAATATTGAAGAAACACTCTAAATGCCCTGAAATGCCTTAATTTGCAACATGAATCTATTCAATTTACCATAGAAGAAGAGAGAAATGGATGACTACCATTTCTAGATTTAAAAATTATAAGAAATAGATATTGTTGGAATTTTGGAATTTACAGAAAAGAAACACACACACAAAAAACTACATAAAAATGAGAGTTATAACCCCATTCCACATAAATATGCAGTGTTTAACAGTTTGGCACATAGATTGATGAATATTCCACTCACAGAAACAGAGTATAAAATAGAATACCAACAAATAATAAAACAGCTAGGATCAATGGTTTCAACAGACACAGTGATAAAAATTATCAATAAATCTAAAAGACAAAAAGGGATAAGGTAAGTTTCCACACTGAAAAACACAAAAGAAGAATACAAATTCAAAAAAGTTTCACCTACCATCCAATTTACCACAACAATTACAAGAAAATTTTCAAAGAACATGGGATAATGTTAGCCTCAAAGAGCAGATACAACATCAAGAATTTATTGGGTTGCACAGTAAAAGACTCCATATCAACAGAATAGAAATCGGGAATTTACGAAATAAAATGTGCAGATTGTGAGCAGAGCTACATAAGCAAAGCAAAGAGAAATTTGGAAATTTGTCGGAAAGAACATTTTAGGAATATTCAGTTTAAGCAGATGGATAAATCAGCAGTAGCAGCTCACTTTTGGACCAAAAATCATGAAATAATACCTGAAGTTAAACTGCTGAAACATCTTCACAACCCATTAGAGTTATCCACTTGGGAAAAAATTTTCATATTTAAAATAGAGAACACCTAATGAACTTTGAGTTTCCTCCAATGGATGAACTTAGCAATTGCCTACTTCAACCAACAGAGACCACCACAGGAACATCCGGGTGTCTAGCTATCATTTTGAGTAATGGTGGTTCAGTGAGCAACTGAAGATGGAAGAGATTCTTCAGAAATGCGTCTATTTTTATGTAAGTAAGTGGAGTTTATTGTAAAATAGTTTAGGATATATTACCACTCCATTGTCAACAGCTTCGTAAGTACAGTATTTAGATAATTGCTTCTCTATAAGATAACATTTATTTTGCAGCTTGTAGTTTCTAAATTATACGGTTGTCAATGTTTGTTATTTTTTGTGTGAATTGAAGCACAACATTGTGATCACTACATATCCAAGAATTTGTTTAGTGGTTTGTTTTGTGCATAGCTCTTTAACTGTTGTGTTGTATATGTTTAATAGCTAACTTCAGTTATTTATAATTGAATGTAAAACAAATGATGTCATTCTACATCAGGCATTTCAAGGTCAGGTCTGTCAAACATATAAACTGAAAACTAGTGAAAGATGTAACCAATAGAGGAGAGGGGGAATCCACATAAGATCTACAAGAAGATTGCCAATCGATGCAAGGGCATTGGTTGACATGAAATACATTTACACCATAAGCAGGGTCAATCAATCTATGCTGCAGTTTAGACTTATTACTGATGTGAGAAAGCACCATTTTGCAGTTGAACAATCAGAACAGAACTGTCAATGCACATGTATAATGAAATTGAATGTAGCAATTAGCAGTTAATGACATAACATGGAAATACACAAAGCATTCCCCCCTTCCGTGACTGTTCCAGTGCTATGTAGGAAGGGCAAACACTGGTGAGCAAGCTTGGCCTGTCTTTTGAGACCCTGGGTCTACAAGATGGTACAGTTAAGTAATGCTGAATATCTTGAGATGCTACTTATTTACATGAAAGACACCAAAATCAGCGCAGACCTAATGAGAGAGATTCACAAACAGAAACAGAGGACTTTCATTAGTCTTTGTCAGCAGATTCTGAATACTGGAAGTATAATGTTGTGTTACAAAGAAGCTGTTAAAGGAACAACTCAGAGGAAGAAGAAATACTACAATCTTTTTGCTACAAATTTGATATGAGTTTTTGTAATTCCCAGAAAAACTAATTTTCCTCCCTGCCCTTTTTTCTTTCCAGTTTGGTAAGATGGCACATTGTTTTTCAATATTCTCTGATTATTGTGGTTTTGAAGTGGCTAATTATATGTTATATCCATAATTGCTACACAAGATTAAAAAAAAAAATTAAAGTAATATAAATTCTTAATTGAACCGAGTTCTCTATTGTAAGATATTTTGTAATAGATGACTTCTGGTTTTTCTGACCAAATTTATGTTATTGTGCCCTGAAGGTTTATAGAATGTGATATTTTCTGCATGGGCTGGGGAGGAGGGGTTTGTTGGCAGTGGGGATGCATCAGTGAACATATAAAGCCAGTCTGGCAAGGAAATATAAAATTAATTTTAGCATATCTACTGCAATTTAATTTTATTCTACTACTATTCAAATTTAAATACAGTGAATTTTCAATTTTACACTCTCCAACTTTACATTTGCTGCATTTAAATAATAAATTTTTGCAATTTTGTGCTCCTTGATTTAATGTACTCTTTGACTTTACATGGGAATTTTTGTGTCCTCCATTTTACATCAGACAAGGCAATTTTGTACATAAGCCACATCTGACCAAGAACTCTCTTGGCATCTGATGGCACAATTTCCTTTCATGTTCATGTTGTTCTGTGGATTTCTTTGTTCATTGTTGATATTTTGATGAGTAATGTCGTATGCTATAGCACTTGCACCAAGTTTAGAGATTAAGTTTATTAATTTTATTCTATGAATCCATGGCTGTATATCATGCTAAAAAGCAGAAACTGTTTTCCATTGCGGAGAAAATACACATTCTCTCCTAAGTTGATGCTTACATGACTGGCGCATTGATTTAGCAGTAAAACTTAATTTATCCATGTCAGCATTAAGTACTATAGTAAAAAGTTGTAATAAAATTGAGAAAATGTTTGCAATTTGCTGTTCATCGTTCTTAGGAGAAGAAATAGTAAAACCATTAATTCCTGAAATAACTAATGGGTACTCTTACAACATGATTCGAACAAACTAGCATGGCAAATGTTTCCATCATTGGTACTCATTTAAAAGACAAAGTGCGGTACACTACCAAACTTGGGATTGATCATTTCAATGCATTAAGGGTTAGACCAATTGCTTTAAGAAATGCCATAATCTAGGTTATGAAGTTTTGCCAGGGAAGTTTCTTAGATTCTTAGAAGCTCCACACGGTGTGCAAAAAACAAAAGCTTACTTTCAAAAGTTTAGTGTTAGTAACTATATGCTTGCTAAATGCCATCAAATAGAAAATTTACTATCTATAAAACTGAAGTGTCAGGAACAAACAAATCCTTAGGATTTTTACTAAAAAAGTAAAAATGCTTGCACACATTAATGAGGTAAACAAGACATGATGCTAAGTTCACAGCTGTATAGAATTTGGTTATTAAAAAGTGAAATAATAGGTATTAATTGTTGCATCATTTTCAATTTTGTCTCTATTCTACCCTATTACTGTTCCTTGATTTTATACTTTTCTCGATTTTATACCTTTAATGTTGTCCCACTGCAGAAATGAAAAAAAAGGGTTTCAATGTATTGCTGTATCTTCTAAAATACATGAATCACTTAAATACTGCAGGTTATGAAGTCATACCCAAAACTGGAGGAGTTGCGGAGAAGACAAAAACGGGTAGCAGAAACCACTTTGGCAAATCAATCCAATGTAGCCAGCAAGAAGCCCAGGCTTGACTTTGATTATGAAGAAGAGGAGGAGGAGGATGAGGGCAGTCAGGATTCTCGCTATAAGAAGCGATCTGACATGGCTGCAGACATCACAGAGCAGCATATTACAGAGAGGCTATCTGCCAGAGTGGTTGCCAGCTTAGTCATGCTTTCTATGGTAAGGTCACACAAAAACACTTAACTGAATCTTTAATGTTGGTCTGTAAATTTTTTACTGTTCACTCAATCTGAAGCACTTTTTCCATTTAGAGTTCCATTGTTAACACTTTTCTGTCACCATTAACAACTGTTATTCTAGTTTATACTAAAAGTAAAACTACTTAAATCATGTCAACCCATTAAAACATATATACACATACTGACAGTTACATAAAAGTACATAGTTTCAATCCTAGACATCACAATGAAGCAGCATTCAATAGCATCATTTATAGATTGATCAATATATCACTTAAAAAGGAAGAATACAGGAAAGAATACATACACATAATGGCACAGCAAAATTTATTGGGTTTAACAAGCAAATAATAGATCAAAAAATAAAAAGATTCAAAGAAAATTAAACAATTCGCTACACTCAGTGCTTTAGCTAAAGAAAACATTTATAATAAAAAATTCACCAACCACCTTTACCTTAATTATAAATTTAAAAAAATATTCAAGCAATACAGCATCACTTTGGCACCCATAAATAGATATAGTGTAGGCAAAACAGAACCCAAACCAAAAGAAGAAAATTCAGGCATGTATAAAATTAAATGCAGAGATTGTGACAAGGTATATGTAGGAAAAACAAAAAGGAATTTAAGGATTAGACTAAAGGATCTGAAGAAATATATAATACAAACAGCAGTAGCAGCACACTTTTGGAAGGAAAACCACGAAATAGAAAAAGACATATTATTAAAGGCAATTCAACACCCAAATGAACTCAGTATATGGTAAAAAATTTATATAAAAAAATATGAACCTTAACTCATGAATTTTGACTTACCAGAAGCAGACAACATATTATATAAGTTCATCAACAGACTACCAGAGCAAGCACAGTTACTTACTTTTCCTGCCTGATTAGATCTGTTAGTCGTTGAATGGTTGACAATGTGAGCGAGTGCCTCAGGAAACACACACACACATATATATTCTTAGTATTGTTTAATGCCTGTTTTTACTACTGAGGCACCACAGGCGGTGGACACTGATGATACATGAAATGAAATGATATATTGGGAAAGGACATTTATTTTAAGGAAGGAAGCGTTCCAGGCCTAAGTTTTTAGGGTACCTCCCCAGCATTTGCCAGTTATGAGGACTGAAGAAAACCTGGATAAAACCACAGTCAGGGAGGACGGTCCTGGGGGATTCGAACTGCAGACCTCCTGCTCATGAGTCCACGCCTTAACGACCTCGGCCACCCGTTGCGGTCTCTCACGAAACATGTCCCAGTTTATTTTTAAATAAGTTTTTAAAAAGTGGAACATCGTTTTAATGTGTTGACATGATTTTAAGTATTTTTACTTTTAATCTAAACCAGATTTTATGATAGGTTCACTGTGTTGATTCCTACAGTCAGTTTTAATTGAACTGTTATTCTTCTCACCACCATCAACTACCCCTGCCTCCCTTTTTATTGTAGAAGTGAAAATATAATTATTCCGCAAGTGCTTTGATTGAATAAAGTTTTCAAGCCTTTCTTAACTCAAAATCTAAAACTCAGGCAAAATAAAGAGCCTGTTTTACAGGTGATGAGTTACAGTTTGCAATGAAATGTACTTGTAACTAATACAAAATAGGAAATCTGTGTTGAACAAAAAGTTTATATCCTTCTGATTTAGGATCAAGTATAATTTTCATTAATCTTATTTTGATTTAAAGTACTTTAAATCGAAATAAGATTAACAAAAGTTTCACTGTGTGGATTCCGACATTCCGTAAACATATAATTTTCATTGTTAACCTGAAGGTAGAGGTCTGACTAGTATCATTAATTCAGTTATCAATAGAGCTAATGCCTGCAGTATTTGACCTACTGGTAGTAGGAATGAAACATTTTAGGAAATAATGCACTGATAATTGTAATTTGTAATTTATGTATTATTATGTTAAAAAAGTTTATTCATTCCATAAAAGTATTAATATTAGTTTTTCCCAAATTTAATGTTTTTAAAAATTCACCCAAACTCACCTACATTGCTTTTAAGTTAAGACATGTTTTGGGAGTCTTTGTTTCTATCTTCAGCTTTTGACCGACTGCTAGGTAAGTTTTGGGCAGTTTGTGTGCTTGTGACTGGATTTGAGTTCCTTTTTTTGTTGGCCAGAATAGAATTTTCTGAATTAGTCATTCTACCTCTACACAAGGTTCCTGTTTCAGCCAACAAATGTTGAAGGGAAGTAACTCAGATCCAGCTACAACCATACCAAACAGCCCAAAACTTATGAAGAAGTCTGTCAGCACCTGAAGATGGGAACAAAAGCTCCCAAAGCCAGTCCTAATTTAAAAATCATGTAAGTGAAATTCATGTCAACATTAGAAAACATTCAACTTGGAATAGTTCATTGCTTCATGTCATTAACTTCAAAACACATATAAATATTAGTTTTTTACTTGTAAGAACTGCAGTTAAGACTATGATTTACAGAAATAAACTACTTTTTCCTAAATATAGCTTATAACTAGTATATATGTATGCATGCTAATATTATTATAATAATAATAATAGTAATAACAATAACAATAATATATCCTAAACTTAGGTATTCATTTTTTTACACTAAACTCCATTTACTTACATAAAAGTAAGACACGTTTTGGGAGAAATGGCTGGACATCATTTCGAGTAATGGCGGTTCGGTGAGCAACTGAAGATGGGAGAGATTCTCCCGAAATGCGTCGTATTTTTATGTAAGTAAATGGAGTTTAGTGTAAAAAAATGAATACATAAGTTTAGGATATATTACCACTCCAATGTCAACAGCTTCGCAAGTACAATATTTAACAACAACAACAACAACAACAATAATAATAATAATAATAATAATAATAATAAATTTACCCATAGGCATGCTTTGCATGTTTCAGGTTTTGTTATATATTGTATTCCTAATATTAGAGTAATTTTAATTTAATTTTTTCTCTATAATGTGTCTCATATAATAAACAGCTACTGCTTAACATGTTAAAAGTACAAGAGTTTCTATGTACACTATGTTATTTACATTATAGATATATATATTTATTTTCATACTAAATTAAAAATGGTGTACTAAATAGTCTTACGAACAGGTTGGTAAATGTCCCCATGAAAAAAGAGGAGTATGATCAAGAACTGGACAATATAATAAATATAGCCACAGAAAATGGAGAAAAAGTAATTGTATATAAGAAAGTAAAAAGAGCAAAGAACAAAAAGAGCATTAAGGACATCAGTACACTCATTTCCAACAAGAAAGAAAATAGAAGGTACAAAAAATTCACACACCATCCATTAGTCTTTTATAAATTCCAAAGGATCTTCAAAAAACACAATATCATTTTAGCCCCTAAAAACAGTTACCCCATAAAAAAATACTAAGTTCTAAACTAAAAGGTGATATTCCACAAGAGAAAAAAAAAACAGGAATATATCAGATAAATTGCAACGATTGTGAAAAAATCTACATTGAAGACCAAAAGAAATATAAAAGCATGAGCAAAAGAACACATTAGGAACGTAAATCAAAAAAAGAAAGAAAAATCAGCAGTGGCTTGGCATTTTTGGAAGGAACAGCATAGTATTAATAGGAATCCCAAACTACTTAAAATATCACAGGAAAAACAGAACTTACAATCTGGGAAAACATATCTGGAAGAACAAAATCCACGTTTTTAACTTTGAAATACTGCCAAGTGACATCCTAATACAGATTCCAACCACCACCACGAAGAATAAAACGGCAGTGGACCTGGAATTGAGAATGGGAGCAATTAGCTCTTGAAACTTGTTTTCCCCTTCATATAATAAGTGATGTAAGTGTTCCAAATTTGACTCAATTATATTAAAATTGTTAGTGCAAAAATGTTGTAATTCATCAATCCTGTAGAAGCATTTTCTGAACAGATAGTTCAACTCATTTTACAAGAGTCACCTTGAACAAATTTTATAGATTCTGCTAATATATTGAATAATTTAGTTCCTCTTATGTAGGGATCTTTTTCTGTAGCAGTTTTTGTTGTGGTTATTCTATGATAATTATTAATACTGCTAGTGTTATATGAATAATGCCCTTTGTTAAATGAACTGTTACTTTCATTCTTTTTAATTAGCAATATGACTAATATACATAGTGAGCATGGGGAAGAGAAAAATATATTGAAATCTGTGATAAGGCAGGAAGGGAAGGGCTGTCATGGTTTAGAACAGGAGTAATATACTTAAGTGTAATAAAAAATGGATATATTAAGGGGATATGTCCTATGTATGAAGAACCAAATAGTACGGAGCATTATATATTAGAATGTAAGCAAAAAGTTTTGGAGGGAACAGTTTCTATTATGAAAGTGGGAAAATTTACCAAATGAAATAAGAGATAGAAGGATTTTAAACTTAAAATCAGAAGAAATATTAAGGAACTGGGAAAGTACCTAGGCAAAGTGAGACAAAAATGGTTATGGAAGATGGGTAAGATAAATACTGACAATGGCAGTATTTAGAAGTGAATATAGATCCCCATTACATACTCAATCTGGGGTTAATTGTAATGGGATATGAAAGGAATTTAACTCCATAAACTCAGGATAAGCAAGTAAGCAACTTACTAATAGTAAGTTTACATGAACAGAGAACATGGATGTCGGTCCTGGTGGTGTAGTGGTTACCATACTTGCCTCCTACGCCCAAAATGCGGGTTCGAACCCGGCCAGGATCGATGGATTTTTTTCGGGCGTAAAAATCCTAAGTATGGCTTCCTTCGGAAGGGAAGTAAAGCCGTGGGTCCTGTGTCGTACATTTACAGCACGAAAAAGAACCTCAAGCCTGAAAGAGAGGCCTCTGAGCAAAATTTGTCGGCCGTTTCACACCCTGAGTTGAATGGGACGCTGATGATCTGAGATGTTAAAGAGCGTCCATAAAAATAAATCAATCTCCGAGAACATGGAAAGGAAAATTGGTTACTTTGACTTTAAGATGTTTAATTGTTTATT
This sequence comes from Metallyticus violacea, assembly GCA_030762175.1. NCBI lineage: Eukaryota > Metazoa > Arthropoda > Insecta > Mantodea > Metallyticidae > Metallyticus > Metallyticus violacea. The sequence goes on from CM060845.1 coordinate 64,982,909, forward strand.
TGTGTATATAGTTTAAAGGAATAAGCAACTTGCAAGGATAGAAATTTAGCTGACTGGGTTTAATTGGAAAAGGAGGATGGTTCATTATTGCACAAAATGTAATTTAGTATTGTATTAATTGTATAAAGTATTTATAGTATTGCATCTTTGGTTGAATGGGAGCCTGGTCCCCTGGATATTCCAGTATGTAGCTGTTGATGAACCGAGGACTGGGGGCCTGAGCCAATCAAATTGGAATAAATTTGAGTTAGTGTTTTCTGGAACTACCAAAGGCACTGATCGTATTAGTTATATTTAAAATTAATGCTTCTTCTTCTTCTTCTTCTTCTTCTTCTTCTTCTTCTTCTTCTTCTTCTCCCCCTCCCCCTCCCCTCCTCCCCCTTCTTCTTCTCCTCCTCCTCCTTCTCCTTCTTCTCCTTCTCCTCCTTCTCCTTCTCCTCCTCCTCCTCCTCCTCTTCCTCTTCTTTCGAAAAAGTTTTTAATGTTGATGTATGAAAAATAAAATTCATTCATACATAAAGTGAAACTACTGCTAAAATATGCTGACTTTTTAACACTCTTTTACTGCCTGGCAAATTTTTATATTGTATATTCTCCGTAAGCTTTTTTTTTTATATTATCATTATCCTATTTAAGTTTGTAATAGCTGTTCCGCCCCAAATGTCAATTCCACACTCAATATGAATGAATATTTATTGGTTTTACACATTGAAATTACTTACAGTTTTACAATATTTCCTTGATCCATGGGTGCTTGTCATTTCAGCATCCTGTTGTGTACATGGTTTCTATATCACTCTAACAGTGCATATTATCAAGTGAACTTTACAAATACTTCCCTAAAGGTGATCATCTTCCCTCATTACTTTATTACCTTCTTCCTTTGCCCTGGTCACTTTCCTCCACCACTTTTCTCTTACTTTCCCTACATAATTTCCAAACTGATTCAAAAATTCTCTTCTGCTAATCCCAAAAATCTTCAGGGCTATAATTTCTGTATGCAATTATCCTACTTCTTGTTCCATATTCCCTCTCTACCCTTCGGTTTCTGTACATTCTCTAATACAGTGGAACTTCAATCTATCTTTCCCGAAACCATCATTTTCCCAGATGTATAATTTAGTTTATACCATTCTAAACGTTTTACCTTAAATCTTATGTAAATAAAACCTACACTCACTGTTCCTTGAAGTATCATTTTCCTGATTATTCATTCTAAAAGTTCAGTCCCAAAGAAATTCTATCCTTGAATAATCATTTTCTAACTGGAATAATGAAGCAGTGATCTCACATGTACAGAATTTGAGTCATACTTGGCCCGAAATGATGATGAGAATAGGCCAGAGTTGCCATTGCGGTCAATTTTGACACTTACACAGCAGTGGATGAGGATGTTTTTACGTGTGGCCTTCAAAGTGTTGATAAGGTATGTGATGAAGTGGGAGGAGTCACAAGTGTTTTTGATATGGGGGAGGGGAGTGAGAAAGAGGAGGAAGATGATACACCATGAAAGGAGAGAGATGAGATTGGTTCAGGGAGTAAGGGCAAATAAACTGTAGAAGTGTATTTTCTAAGCACATGACAATGACAGTATGGATGGTATTGAAAATCAGAATGCATTGAATGTGGAAAATTTGTTTTGCATAAAAAGAAAAGCAACAAAGAAGCAAATGTCAGTTAATGACCTTTTTCAAAGAAAGAGACAAACATTTTAATTTTTGATATTACTGTATGATTCAGTTGAACTACACACTCTTAATGCTTCACTTACTTGTCATAATATATAGAAACAGTTTCAAAAACATTTCGCTTTCATCATCAACTTCGCTAAAGCTCAACTGTCGGATAAGATAGATTCAAGACATTACCTAAATTTCAAAGAAGGAGTATAAACAATCATGTCAGTTAATAGAAAAAAATTAAGGACATAAAATTACATCCTTCTGACACTCTAATATCTTTCGATGTAGAAGCGCTGTTTCCAAGCATACCAAAAGAAAACTCCTAATTTATCAACATGATTGGCTTAAAACAAGTGGAATTAATGATTCACACATAAAAGAATACATCATACTGACAGAAATTTGTATAAACCAAGCACATTTTTCTTTCAAAGGAAACTTTTATAAACAACAATCAGGATCTACTATGAGCAGCCCCTTATCTCCAATTCTAGCTAACCTCTTCATGAGCAGATTTGAACACATCAACTCAGCTTTCCCATACATATTTAAGGTATGGTACAGATATGTTGACGATATATTTGCCATAGCTAACAAACAACTCATTAAAACGCCTTAAAACTTTTGAATATACAAGATAGAAACATTGTTTACATACGAAACAGATAACATGTTGCCATTCACGTCAAGGAGATCTGGAATTTGGAATATATAGAAAGAATATACACACAGACAATCACATCAAAACTGACAGTTTTAATCCCACAGCACACAAACATGCAGTTATCAATAGTTTAACACACTGGCTAGTTAACCTACAAATTAGCAAAGAAGAATATTTTAATGAATACAAACAAATAGAAAGAACAGCAGTTGAAAATGGTTTTAAAAAGAACTAGTACATGTAAAGGTACAGAAATTCAAGAATCAAACACATATCAAAGAAACCACAACTCTTTCAGCACGAAAAGATAAACTAATTTTTAAAAAATTCACATATCATCCATGGGCTACAAAAAATTTCAGAATATTCATAAAGATTTTAATATCAGTTTGGCACCAGTTAACAGATTTAATGTTAAAAACCTACTGATAGACAATGTTAATGACAGTATTCCACAAGAGAAAAAAGCAGGTATTTACAAAATAAATTGTGCAGAATGTGAAAAATTCTGCATTAGAAAAACAAAGAGAAACATGGACACACAGTTAAAGGAACATTTCAGGAACATAAAAGTACAAGCAAATAGAGAAATCAGCAGTAGTATATCATTTTTAGACAGAAAATCACGACATAGTGAATAAAGCAAAATTATTCAAATCTGTACAAGGAAACATAGAACTAGCAACTTGGGAAAAAATCTACATCTACAAATACAAAGACAGTCTAATGAACTTCGACAGCCAGGGATGAACATAAACTACAAGTTTATCACACCACCACCACCACCACCACCACCACCAGAGTTGAATATACATTTCCAAAGCTTAATGAATTATGCGACAGTTGAACTTTAGCCAAGCTGATGATGAGAATGAAATGTTCTTGAAACAGTTCTATATATTATGACAAGTAAATGAAGCATTAAGAGTGTATAGTTCAACTGAATCAATCAATAATATCAATTATATGATTGGCTTCACTGTACAAGTTCCAATTAACATTTTAATTTAATTTTGATTTTTGTTGATTTATTTTGTTTATGGATGCTCTTTAACTTCTCAGGTCATGAGCATCTCATTCAATTCAGGTCTTGAAACAACTGATGAATTTTGTTTAGAGGCTTTTGTTTTCAGGCTTTAGGTTGTTTTATGTGCTGTAAATCTATGACAGGGACCCTCGGCTTTACTTCCCTACTAAAGGAACCATACGTAGAATTTTTATGCCTGAAAAAATTCCATCATTTCTGACTGGGATTGAACATGCAATGTTACAAAGCAAGTATGTTTACCACTGGACAACCAGGACTGACAAAAAGTTTAAAAATGTATATGGTAACATGTAAAATTGACACAAAATACAGTGTTTGCTTATATACTGATTTTACTTTTATTTTTGAACATAATTTATGCACTCCCCATATCTAATGTTTTCCTGCATCCATCATTTTTTACCTGGTCCCTCCAAAAATGATGAATTGAGGTTCTACTATTTACACTGCAAGTTCTTGTCTATTTTACCACACAAAGAGCACAATTCTTTGTCAACTTTTACCCATACTCATCATCCATACTCATTAAGTGAGCAGATTATTCCATAACATACAGATTTTAAAACGTTCTTTTCTAGACGATTTAATAATGTTCTCAGCAAATATATCTGCAAGCCTAACTTTTTGCAAAGAATCTCTCTCTCTCTCTCTCTCTCTCTCTCTCTCTCTCTCTCTCTCTGTATATATAAATTAACAGTATTTATAATAGCACAAAAGGATAAAACACTAAGAAAAAGTCACACTTGAGATCGCTATATTTCGGACTCGTGGAGTCCTTCTATGGCTATATAATATATATATATATATATATATATATATATATATATATTCATTAACTTTAAAGTTTTTATCAATATAAATTCCTAGGAATTTAGTGTTTTTTACTTGCTTAATAACTGAATCATATGCTATTTTACATACATTTTCTTCACTTTGTTTTATTAACATTAAGTTTAAGTTCAGATGCTTTTAAATGATCAGGTGTAGTAATGATAATGAAACTTTAATCAGGTGGTTTAAATCTTTGTCTGAACAAATAAATGCATAGGATATAAGTGTATATCCTGGAAATTGCAGCACATAGATTGAAAATAACAGAGGACCCAGTACTGAGCCTTGTGGAACACCTGTTTTAACCTTATCTTATTTTGATTTGTGTGTGTGTGTGTGTGTGTGTGTGCGCGTGCGTGCATGCGTGCGCACTTGCGCCAATTGTTAAATTTCTTTGCTCTATATTTGTCAGCTTATGTATAAATTCTGACACATCACTTGACTGTTGATAAACCTTTATGAAAGCCATGTTGATATGATTTAATACATTTTTAGTTCCAATTAAATCTATAAATCTCTTATGTATTATCTTTCCAAACAGTTTTGCTACCAAACATGTTAGTGTTATAGTCTATAGTTCATAATTTTATCTTCTTTTTTTTTCCATCTTTTTAAATACTGGTACAATACTATTTTTTAATATGTCTGGAAATGTGACATTTTGTATCGAATAGTTAATTAAGTATACTAGTATTTTTAGGAGCACATTTTTGCAGAATTTCAGAATTTTTGGAGTAATACCATCCGAACCAATGAGAGGGAAAAATCAGCAGTAGTACTAGCCAAAACTATGAAATAAACCCACAGATAAAAATTCTTAAAGAATTAAACAACCCATGTGAATTGCCTGCCTGGGAGAATATCTTCAATGTAAAAAACCAAAAAGTTGCAATGAATTTTGATCTTCTGCAGTGAGATTACCTTTCTAAATTCATTTCATATCCACCAGAGGTCACCACATACAATGCAATAGCCTCCACAAGCACTAGGAAATAGTGGGTCAACAGCTGAGGATGGGAATGTCAGTTCCCGAATCATGTCCTAACATAAATATAGTAAGTGAAGTGTGTAAGAAATTTACGCGCATTGAATTAATTAATATATAATCTTTAATTTAACTGCATACATCTTAGTCAGAGGTTCATTAGGCACTAAAACTTAAATTGAGGAATTAAAACCAAGGCTTGGCTTTGCATGATAGATTGGCATTAACTTATGCTCTTTTAAATGATTTCATTTTTGGTTAGGACTTACTGCAAAACTGGAGATAAATATTTTCTATTGTGCAAGCACAAGGTCTTTATATTAGACATATGATGCTTGTTACATAAATGGTGGGTTACACTTTATTGACTTCTGTTCTAATCCTTAATTTATTTATACTCTTATTGTATCTCAATACTATATATTGTCTTTCTACTACCGCAGAAAAAGCTGTCGGATACAATGCCACCACACTTCACAGCCATGTATACCCCAATAGCAACAGCAGGGACACACCATCAAAAGAAGCGAATGATCAACCTTTTGGCAAAACAGCTCACTGCAGCCGGTTTGGGTCCAGGGGCAAAACACATTAAAAAACCACAGACAGTTATTAAGGTAAATATATCCTTCACTTCAGATATCTGTTCAATACTCAATTAAAAATTACATGCTGCTGATGAATGAGATAATCAGGTCATCTAATGATTTAATGTTTGCATGTCTTTGACAGGCATCTGTGCAATTAATTACAGCAATATAATTTGAATGAATGTGCTTGTAAACCCTGGAATATTGTTTACTAACTACCTGCAGATTTTAGTATCATATTTATTAACTTCAAAATGTATGTTGGTCCCTATAATGCACAGTGATTAGTTAAACTTTATATTATTCAGTAATGTGAACATTATTTTTTTATTTATTTATTCAGTGACTACAATTAGTTACAGTTCAAACCATTTATGCAAACAACAAAATAAAAGAATCAAGAGTAATAAACAGCATAGTTAAAAATAAATTTAATCTTTTCTCTTTCAAACCATTTATGCAAACTACAAAATAAAAGAATCAAGAGTAATAAACAGCACAATTAAAAATAAATTTAATCTTTTTCTCTTCTCTTTTTAAGTAGTGCATATCATCGGGAATTCAAAAGGCACTGACTGCACCCTCAGCTAAAAAGGCAGACGACCTTTGCCTGAAGCTAACCAGAAATCCAAGACCTCTGCTACAGCCAACCTCTTCCATTCTATATGACCATACAGACAATAACAGAATAATTTGCCAATCATTATACTCAGCCTTGTTCACTCCCATATTCATTTTGCTTATTGTACCTCTAATACAAAACTACTTTTCCTTAAATAACTCTGAGATATTCCCTACAATATACATAATATATACAGAGTGGTTTGAAAGTTTCTTATTCCCCAATATTTTGAAATAGTCAAAAATAAAACATATTAATTTTATTGTTGTAGTGTCTTAAAGTTACAACTATTGATTATTTATCCTACATTAATGTGTTCAAGTTGTTAACACTAACTCCACTAACAACTTGAACACATTAATGTAGGATATATTACCGCTCCATTGTCTACAGCTTCATAAGTACTTAATTATTGATTATCTATTATGATTTTCAGTATTTGGTATGACGTCTATTTTTGCTGTGGCACTCGAAAATCCATTTTCAGAAACTCTCTTCCAAATTCATAGTTTGTTGGCGAATAGATGTCCATTCTTCCTTTTACCCTTTCAATGAGTTGTTCTCTGTTGCATGGTGTAGTTTGTTTAAATATTCTGTCCTGCAGTCTAGCCCACAAATTCTCAATGACATTTAAGTCTGGGTAGTTTCTCGGCCAATCAGTCCAGACATCAATGAAATTCTTCAGAATGACATCCAGGTTTGTTTAGCAGTATGTGTCACATCAGCTTGTATCAGAATTCCAAGTGAATGACTTGGGAATTGTCAGGGTTATCCACTGGTACAGAGACAAAATTTTTTGTTGGTAGTAATCTCCATTCACATTTGGTTTTGGGGGATAGCATGCAATTCTGTAATACCATAATGAGATATGTCTTCAGTAACTATAATTTTCAGCAAAAATCTGTTTAGGGTCCTGATGCATCTGTTCTGGCAATTTGGCTTAGAATTTGGTACCAATGGATTCTCTTTTGTGAACAATATTGTAGATATTGTATTGTGAATGGATTAAAGTGTAAAAAAGTGAATACATAAGTTGAAGTAATATTGTAGATTTTATGCATCTCTCTGGAATGTCTTCTGCGAATCCAGCACCAATCAATCTTTTACAAAACTTTACTATTTGCAGCGCAAATAGGCTTTATTGGTTCTTTGTAAGCAACCCTTCCCCAAGTTGTAGATTTAGTGTATTGCCTGTCTGTTGTCATACTTACTTTCTTATTTTCATTTTGAAAGTCATCAGAAAAATTAAATTTCTTCATTACATTTCTTATTCCTGTCCCCTGATTCTGCACAAGTGTATTAATTCCGTCCTAGTTTTAGGAATGTTGGTCGACCACACCTTTGAGCATCTGTATCATCAGCATCTTTCCTTGCCCATTTTCTGACTGTATTTCTGTCACATTTCAAAGTTTGACTCATCTCCTTTATTGACATGCCAGATCAATAAAGACATTGAGTATTAGACCTTACATGCTCTCATTGTGAAGGTAACAATTGTAACAAATGATAAATAAGCTTAGTGATGCTGAATGTTGCTCTAAGTAATAATTAAACAATGTACTGTTGTGATCTGAAATATGAATCATACTTTTCTCATCCTGGTGAGAAACTTTTGGTTTAAACTAACCCTGTGTCAAAGCATTTTAAATTCATAAAATTCTCCAGTAGATAAAATATTTTAAAATGCTTAAAAACACCTCCGTGGGCTCATTTCTAATGAACAAGGAAGCAGTCTGAGTTAAAAACATTTAAAATATTGATACAATAATAAAACACTGTTAACTGTAAAAATTCAGCACATGTTTCGTGAGACCTTTGCTCACACTGTCAACTGTTAAACGAGTGATGGAGCATACTAGGTTTGAAAAGGAAGGTGACTGTGGCAACTCTGGTGGTCTGCTGATGGACTTATACAAAATATTGTCTGCTGCTTCAATGTCGAAATTAATAAAATTCATAAAATTCTTCTTTAGTGTGCTGAATTTGAAACACTAAACCCTAGAGATTAAGAAATTAACATATTTTAAAGTCTGATTTGCCTTTTAATGATGAAAAAGACTAATGGCATAAAGAGAGAAAGTAAAATGATCCAGTTTCAAACACTTCTTCTTCATTGTATACTGCTAATACAATACAACAATGCCAGAAATAAGAACTGTTCCACCTTCTACTAATAATGGCCCAGTATGAAAGTGTGCATATTTTAAATTACTAATGAATAATTTTTATTGCAAAAGATGCAGTAGAAGTGAGAAATTTTCAGACTACTCTCTATATATAAAAATTAGAGAAGCAGAAATAGATAAAACATTTAAATAGTTGCACATTGATATCTCTTTATGCAATGGCTCTTTTCTTACTAAGCCCACCAAATTTCAACAGTATGTCCATTTTGAGAGCTGTTATCCCCTGTATACGAAAATATCTATCCCTTTTCCTCTTTCAATCCTTGGCCACCATCTTTGTAACAACTTTTCATCTCTTGACACCAATATTAAAAATCTAGCTCAAAAGTTCCACACCAAAAATATCCTTTGCGTCTTTAAGAATCCCAATCATACTAGCTCACAAAAAAGTCCAATACAAACCTATATCATCCAATAAGAACTTCATTAACCTTATTATTATTTACATGCATGGCAGTGAGAGCATCAAACATATTTTGAAAGCATTTCACAATACTTTATTAATACATTCATCTTTAACTGATTTTTCTAAATGTGTACCCCACCTTACTTTTTGAACACCCCCATAACCTTAAAAATAAATTTCACTGCAACCTATCTTCCAAATTACCTCATCTGGTCGCAAGCTTACATCCTTGCCAAAGCCCTAAATATAAAACCTACGCACTAACTATGCCATGCCATTTGTTCCACAGTCCCAATTTATCCAGAGAATTTAAGATTACTTCATTTGCTAACTGTTCTGCTAAGAATGTTGTATGTTATCTGTTTTCTTGTTAACTTTGCAAAGCATTTTATATTGCTTTAACTTCTACTGTTATTCTGCTCTATGTGAACAATCATAAGTCTTCTGTTAAAATTAAGGGGCCCTATCAGTTACCCAACATGCCCTGTTTCACTGTAAGGATTTCCATGATGCTTTTAATATAGCACTTATTGATGTGTTATCAACTCGTGGCTCTGAAAGTTTATTTAGAGATAGAGAGATGACAGTTATATTTTTGCATAAAGCATGTATACCACCAGGTTTAAATCTTATGTATTAATATTTATTTCTCTATATCCCTCTCTATATCTCTATATTGTTGCTTGTTTAATCTATTTCCACATGTTACGATACCTTTGAGATTGAATATTTGTTTTTACCACCTTCACTTTCTTCTGTCTTTGAAGAACACAGATGGTTCAAAATATAGTGAAAATTGTGTCACTGTTTAATTATTTTATCTTTTGGTGCTTCTCTAGTTCTTGTTATTTTACTTTTTGTTCCAAGAGTTTATTTTTCATTTTTATTATTTTATATATATAGTCTGATGGATTTCTTCTCACAGACTCCCGGGTATTGACATGGTTAAGAACCTTTAAGTACACCAATAGCCTAATTTATTTCCTCAGGTCTTTTAGCACACTCTTTATCCATCCCCACTTTACATCTTCATTTTTCCTTAACACTTCCTAAAAATTCAACTTACATTCATCTTACCTGTTTCATACCCTCTAACTACCAATATTTTAACTGCTACAATATCATCTTCCACTACATATCATTTTGGATCTGAAATATTCTTCCTCCAATTTTTTATATCCTTATACTGCATCATACTGGCTGATGCCTTCTACTTGCCCACACACAACAAATACCCAGATTACTATTCCGTAATTCTTTTAGATATAATATATCTGTATACATGCATACAAAGTCTTTTAACCACAGCTATCAACATATACTTCCAAATTATTTTGTATTATTTTTTATTTATTTTTTATAATTGTTTATGATCTTAAGGAACTTTTATTCTCAAAATTTGCCTACATTTCTTCCCTTCCCATGACTTCTATTCTACTTCTAACCTTCTTTCAAAATTCTCTTGAATTATTTCCTCCCAGCTGCCACACATACTCCATCATTTCCTTCCAGTACCTTTTTAATGCTTTTAACTACTATCAATTTACAATACTGCTCTTTGAAAATTCATACATAATTAAGTTATACTGTTATTTTCTAATCTATTTTTCTTGTTCTAATATTTCAAAACCCTTTCAACTACTATTGCTATTCTTCCCATTCTATCCATTTCAGCAAAGCAAGCTCTCTTAGCCATATTTCCAGTAAGCCTAACAACTCTTTACAGAACATTTTATGTATTGTGTCATTAATCAAAAATTTGAAATATCCATATTTTCATTACATATTACATTTTTTATTTTACCAGTGCCTCATGCACCCTCTTCAACCACTTTACAGATATTTCTTGGTATCTTGTGCATGCATACTCTAACTGCTTTCATAACTGTTTTTCCTTTATCAACAAACTTCTTACATTATGTTCCTAACCTTAATTTAAAAAAAATGTGTTTCATCTCCAGAGTTTTAATACTCTCCTTGGTTCTATTACAAATGTCACCATACTCCTCTTTCTGCAAGCTTCTTTCATCTCTCTAAAATATAAGAGAACATTTCCCTCTCATTTAGATTACAATTTAGAATATTTATTTCAATATTTCATTACAAAAAGTATAAAAAATGATATATACATTTCTTACCATCCAGACTCACCCAACCTTACTTGAGGGCCTAACATGTCATGACTCCATTGTCTTCAAATTACTTTGCCTACCTTTTTTTTTTCTCTCTCTTCACTTTTCTAATTCACTTACCCCATACTTTTCATAAATATTCACTCATACTCCTACTTCTTTCCCACTCTGACTGTCAACATTTTTATTGCTACAATATTGTTTTCCATTTTATTTCATTTTGGATCCCATAACCTCTCTCCAATTGCATGTTTCCTTGTACTCTATCACTGTTCATTTACAAGTAATTTCATTATTAAAGGAAAGTGACTATTGCAATTGTTTCATTTAATACTTTGTCTGAGACAAAGGTACCAGCTAAGTTCAGTACTATTTAACTTGTATATTGATATTTTAGAACTAATCAGTAAAGTCAACAGGCATATGATTAAAATCATTTGAGATATGTCGACCTAAACACTCTTATTGCTCCACTTACTTGTTGTAAAGTATAGTACCAGTTTCTAAGACATTTTTCTTCACCCTTGGCCTTGGAATGACTGGCTGGAGACTCCAAAAGCTATGTGGAAGTGAAGTTCTGCCCTTGTGGCATTTTTATGAACTTAAAGTTGATGTTTTCTTCCCTCGGAATATTGAAGTTCATTGATACATCTCTGTATTTATAAATGTAAATTTTTTCCCATATATCCAGTTCTATAGTCCCTTGTGCTGCTTTTAACAATTCCACCTTTTTTATATCATGATTTTCAGTTCTAAAATGATAAGCAACTGCCGACTTATCCGTCTGCTTATATTTATGTTCTTATAAATGTGTGCCTGTATTTCTCTTTGTTTTCCCAATATAAATCTTTCCACACACTGCAAAAGTTATTCTGTAAATGTCTGCTTTTTTTTTTTTCTCCTGTGTTGTCCTTCAGAATATTTTTCAAATTAAATCTATTGATAGGTGCCAGTTTTATATTAAAACCTTTAAAAACACTTTTGAAATTTTTTTCATTACTCTTGAATGGTATGTTAAAAAAAATCCAAAGTGTTTTTAAAGATTTTAATATAAAACTGGCACATATCAATAGATTTAATTTGAAAAATACTCTGAAGGACAACATGGTTGAAAGGACCTCATAGGAGAAAAAAAAGCAGGCATTTACAGAATAACTTTTGCAGAGTGTGGAAAGATTTATATTGGGAAAACAAAAAGAAATACAGGCACTCATTTATAAGAACATTTTAAGAACATAAATATAAGCAGACGGATAACAAGTCGGCGGTGGCTTATCATTTTAGGACTGAAAATCATGATATAAAAAAGGTGGAATTGTTAAAAGCAGCACAAGGGCCTATAGAACTGGGTATATGGGAAAAAATTTACATTTATAAATACAGAGATGTATCAATGAACTTCAGTATTCCGAGGGAAGAAAACATCAACTTTAAGTTCATCAAAATGCCACCAGGGCAGAACTTCACTTCCACATAGCTTTTGGAGTCTCCAGCGAGTCGTCCTGAGGCTCAGGATGAAGACCAATGTTTTTGAAGCTGGTACCATACTTTTCAACAAGTAAGTGGAGCAATAAGAGTGTTTAGGTTGACATATCTCAAATGATTTTAATCATATAACTAGCTTCACTTTGTTAGTTCCATATATATTTTTAAAAAGAAGTTTTTAAAAATTTTAAAATATCAACAGGCATACCCCAACTATTAATGATATCGAGATTCCTGGTTTATCGTTTGCAGATAGAAGTGCAATTAAATCTGAAGAGTGGTCTCAGGAGAGGCAGAAGAACAACTGATAATGTATTAATTATTAAAACATTAATTGATAAATCTGTCAAAGAAACAAGGTAGATTGTATGCAGTATTTATTGACCTAGAGAAGGCTTATGATAGGGTAAATAGGGATGCATTATGGTGCAACTGTGGAGCAAAGGAATGAGTAAAGGGATGATTAGATTACTCAAACAATCTATATGGACAACATATTTTGTAAATTATATCTAATCTGTCGTCTAACACACTCTTATGCTTCACTTACTTTTAAATACAGTGGGATCAGTTTTGAAGAGACATCCTCTCCATCTTCACCCAACTTGACAACCTCAACCAAGTTCAAGTTGGTTGAAGATGGAAAGGATGTCTCTTCAAAACCGATCCCACCGTATTTAAAAGTAAGTGAAGCATAAGAGTGTGTTAGACGACAGATTAGATATAATTTACATTTAACAAGCTTCACTGTGTGAGTTCCAACAGAATTTTTTAAAAATGTCTTATTTTTCGAAAGTTGTTAAATAAACATATTTTGTGTTAGATGTGGGGAGGATAAGGTGTCATAGGAAGTTGCTCAGGATCAAGGATTGAGACAGAGATGGAAATTGAGTCCTATATTGTTTAATTTGATGTATTGGTTGAGTTACAGGAAGTTAATAAGCATAGGCTAGTAATAACCAAGAGATTCCTGGATTATTATATGCAGATGATTTAATGGTAGCATCCTTCTCAGTGATTAGATTGAAGAATGCATTTTCAGAAATAGACATTGTGAGGAATGTGATCTGAAATTGGATCAGGATAAGACAAAAATTATGATTTTTAATAAAGGAAAGAAACTTGGTAAGGAAGAAAAGTGATCCATCTGAGGAATTAGTATCAACATCATAAGAGAGTTCACATATTTGGGAATAAGGTTTAGTAGCTCAGGTCAATGGGAAAGACAGAAAAGAATTGCATTAGCTAAAGGGAGTTTGGTTGGTAATGACATTTTTAAGGAAATTTCTATATTTTGCGCCTAATATGGATGAGGTTTGGTGTGAAAGAGTATACAGTGCTCTAGTGCAATCGAGGTGATATGGTATAAAGATATGAGGAGTGAAGGATAGTTGGAAAGAGATGGATAAAATACTCAATATGTTTGTAAAACTGTTAGGTAGTCCGCTAAGTGTAGTCAATGCTGGTGCCCTGTTAGAAATGGGAAAGGTAAATGCAAGAGGCTGGGTGATGGAGAGAATATTAAAATATTGGTTTAGAGTACAGCAGATGCCACATGATCATATTTTGAATGAATATTTAAAATTTGAATCCACTTTAAGAGAAGCTGGTTGGGTAGGAAAAGTAGGATATGAATTGACATGGAATGGGTTGGGGAAGGTTTGGTTACGAAGGGATAGTTTGCCAGGTGGATTATGAAAGGTGATTAGAATTAGATTCGAGGATATAGACATGATATAAGAGAGGAAAGTTCTTGCTGCTATTTCAAGAATTAAAAGAGAGTTGTATGAATGAGGTTTATATTGATAAATGTAATAAGAAAGAGAGGGAGGGGTTAGCATGGTTTAGATTAGGAATATGCAGACTAAAGGTAATTTGAAGAAATCTGGAACAGAGTATATGTCCAATGTATAGGAGTATGAAAATGTCATTCATATTAATTTGAATAGAAACAAGAGAGTGGAGCAGTCAGTTGAATAAAGTAAAAGAGGTTCGTTTAAGATCTGAGATAGCAGTAAGGAACATTTTTGGGACAAATCTCAATTAAGGAATTTAGGGGAATGTTTGTCTAGAGTTATAAAAGAATACGTATGGATGATTAATAAGTAAATGATCTTTGGTTTTAGCGATTTAGATTTATGGCATAGAGCTGTTTGAATTGGGTAGTAATCAGAGTATAGTATTGCATTGTGGATTTACTTTTTTTAAGTGTTAAGTATAGCATTATAGTAGATATTTGAGAAATAAAGGAACTAGTAGTTTTGTAGAGACTGTACCTAGCTGATAAAATAATGGTATAGGTAGGGTAATTGAAATATTTTATTTTAGTCCCCTGGGTTGGGTTAGAGCCTGGTCCCCTGGAATTCCAGTAGGCTACTGCTGATGAACTGGGGACTGGGGTCTGATGCGATCAAGGTGGAAATTTTGTACTTTGTTTAATTATTTAGAATTTAGATAAAGCATTAGTATAAAATCATCATTGTGTTAAAATTTTTTGTAATTGTGAGGGGTTACACCTGAAATGGCCTGGGCTAGATTGATGTAGACCCCTTTGTAGTTTGTATTTTTCTTAGCATTTCAAATAAATTTCATTTCGTTTGCAGATGGTCTAATGTATGGCTAAAAATAATCTTGTTATGTTTTGGACTCCTAAACATATTCCTGTAGTGAAGTTAATGAATAATGTTAGTTTAGTGAAAGCAATTGAAGCATTAACTGCATTTTGTAAAGAATAGGGCCTAAGAATAAATAACGGGAAACAAAAAAATCATGGTACTCAAGAAAGGATTTAAGTTGCAGAAAAATGGTGTTGTGAAGGGACAGAAATTGAAATGGTTAAAAATTTGACTATTTAACTATAGCACTCAATGTAGTTGAAGTGAACAAAGGAAAAAAGTATTAACAAAATGAAGGATAACTTTGAAAGCTATAATTGTTTGCAGGCAAAAAAATTCCAGGAGTGCACATAAAGTGGTTGGAGAGAATATATTCAGGAGTATTAGGCTAAAATGTTCTAGAGTAGAAAATTGACAAAGGGTTTATTAAATGTGGACTTGGTCCACAGGAATTTTTGTAAACAAATTCTGAGATTGCAAAAAGAGAATTAGGAAAGTAGGGAGTAAAGAAAAAATAATGGTAAGAATTTTGATAAATAGTTTATCAAATACTGATCAACTGATTCAGGATAAATAGTTTAGATGAGCAAAATATTTTCAAACAATGTATAAATTGCAAGAGAATGTAACACTTAGGTTAGAAGAATTAAGGATATGATGAAAATAATTGGCTTGGGGATTACTTTGGGAGATAGGGAATTAAAAGTAAGAGGAAAGAAATTAAACTAAGAATTGAAGATGTTGAAACCCAGGAAATATTTAGTAGCTTCAATAATAAAAAGTCACTGAGGATCTGCAAGGAATTAAAGAAGGAAAAATATGTGGAATTAAGAGACAGAATGATGAGGGAAGGAATTGCATGGGCTAGAACAGGAGTAGTGAATTTGAAAGGTTTAAGAGGGGGAAGGGATTTAGATGAATGTCCAAGGTGTAGAATGAAAGATAATTATTGGCATACTATGTTCTTAATTACCTAGTGAGTCAGTTTTAATAATCTTATGCTCCACTTACTGTTGAATTATGCAAAACTAGTTTCTCAGACTTTTGCGTGCATCCTCAGTTGCGGGTCGACTGTCGGCTTCATTGTTGGTTGGCTGGAGGATTTGGTGTAGCTCTCGTGGACATTTAATGAACTTTTGGATTAATTTATCTTCTGTTGGAATCTCAAAGTTCATAACCTTATCCTCATATTTTTTTATATAATTTTTTTCCCATATTCCCAGCTCAATGGGTCGATTTACGAATTTCAATAATTTCACTCTCATTTCTATATCATGTTTATCTCTCCAAAAATGATGTGCAACTGCTGATTTCTCTACCTGATCGTACCTTATGTTTCTCCAGTGTTCCTTCAGCCTGATTCCAATGCTTCTTTTTGTTTTTCCAATATATACTTTGTTACATTCTGAACAGTTGATTTTTTTGTATATTCCTGGCTTCCTTTTCTCCGGTGTTCTATCAATATCACCAGAATTGAGCAGATTTTTTAGGCTAAACTTGTTCACTGGTAACAAAGTAATCCCAAACTCTCTGAGTATTTTTTGGAATTTTTCGGTGGCCAAAGGATGATAAGTGAATTTCATGTGGATGGTGAATTCTTTTATTGCTGTCAATGTTGTAACCTGCTTTAACCTCTTCTTTTGTTTGAATTTCTTGATTTTCTTATCTACAATTTCTTGGTCATATCCATTCAATTTTGCTGTTTGTATAATATGATGGTATTCTTTGTTGTATTCAAGCTCATTCATAGGTATGTTGATGAGTCTATGTGTTAAACTATTGAGTACTGCATGTTTGTGTGCTGTGGGATTGAATTCACACAAACATGCAGTACTCAATAGTTTAGCACATAGACTCATCAACATACCTATGAATGAGCTTGAATACAACAAAGAATACCATCATATTATACAAACAGCAAAATTGAATGGATATGACCAAGAAATTGTAGATAAGAAAATCAAGAAATTCAAACAAAAGAAGAGGTTAAAGCAGGTTACAACATTGACAGCAATAAAAGAATTCACCATCCACATGAAATTCACTTATCATCCTTTGGCCACCGAAAAATTCCAAAAAATACTCAGAGAGTTTGGGATTACTTTGTTACCAGTGAACAAGTTTAGCCTAAAAAAACTGCTCAATTCTGGTGATATTGATAGAACACCGGAGAAAAGGAAGCCAGGAATATACAAAAAAATCAACTGTTCAGAATGTAACAAAGTATATATTGGAAAAACAAAAAGAAGCATTGGAATCAGGCTGAAGGAACACTGGAGAAACATAAGGTACGATCAGGTAGAGAAATCAGCAGTTGCACATCATTTTTGGAGAGATAAACATGATATAGAAATGAGAGTGAAATTATTGAAATTCGTAAATCGACCCATTGAGCTGGGAATATGGGAAAAAAATTATATAAAAAAATATGAGGATAAGGTTATGAACTTTGAGATTCCAACAGAAGATAAATTAATCCAAAAGTTCATAAAATGTCCACGAGAGCTACACCAAATCCTCCAGCCAACCAACAATGAAGCCGACAGTCGACTCGCAACTGAGGATGCAGGCAAAAGCCTGCGAAACTAGTTTTGCATAATTCAACAGTAAGTGGAGCATAAGATTATTAAAATTGACTCACTAGGTAATTAAGAACATAATAGTCGCTTCACTGTATTGGTTCCGATACGAAATTAAATGTTATATTTATTTTCATACTATTTTCAAATGTGAAGAAATGAAGATAATGAGACAAAATATAGGATAAAGAAATGGGTCAATTAGAAGTTGGAATAATTAGATTGTATTTAGTTGTTATTTTTTGTTAAGAGTATATAGTGTTAGCATTGGAGCCTGGTCCCTTGTATATTTCAGTACACTACTAACAAAAAGGAGACTAGGGTTCAAAATTAATCATAGTATTTGGTTATTTGTGAAATAATGTAAATATATACATTTTAATTGTAATGTTGTTTGTGCTTGTTGGAAATAAATTCATTCATTCATAATGTCTAATATGTGCCTTCATTATATTATTTCTCCCTATATATTTAGTAATTTTTTCATCCATTTTTTTCATACTTTACCCATGTAATTTCTTGCTAACTTGACTGTTATATTAAACATTTTTTTTCTTATTTAATAATGTTAATTGGAACTTGTACAATGAAGCTAATCATTTAATTTTGCTCATTGTATGATTGTGAATTGAACTACACTCTCTTATAGCTCCACTTACTTTTGCTTAAAGTATAAGATATAAATATATATATTTATATAAATATAAATAAAGTATAAACATTGTTTCATTCATACAATCATCTTAATTATTGTTTTCTTTATTGTTTTAAAGATAAATTGTTCATTTTTTTCAACATTTGCTTCCTACATATCTTAATTTCTTCGCGTTATAGTAAACAATGCCATATCATTTATATTCTTCTCCACACAGTGAACAACTCTGCATATGAATTGTACCTGTTAGCCTCCCTAAGCTTTGTCGGTTCTGGTGGTGTAGTGTTAACCATACTGCCTTCTAAACCCAAGATTGCGGGTTCAATTCCATCCAGGACAGATGGATTTTTTTGGGCGGAGAAAATCTAAGTATGACTTCCTTTGGAAGGGAAGTAAAGCTGGGTTTCATATTTTGTACATTTACAGCACGATAGAGAACTTCAAGTCTGAAAAAAGAGGCCTATGAGCAAAATTTATTAGCTGTTTCATGGCCTGAATTGAATGGGATGCTGATGACCCAAGATGCTAAAGAGCATCTGTAAACAAACCAAAACAACTTGTTACCTTTATTATCCCATACCAATATGCAGCACTCTTTCTAATACCTTGCCATTATATTCTTAGCTCAGGTTATGCTCTTGGCAGAACCAGAATTTGTCCACAGAATGATATTATCAAATTCACAGTCACCCATCTCTTTGTGTACATTAATTCTAAATCATTTTACCGCCTGGGTGACTAAGCTTGTTAAGGTGCAGACTCATGAGCGGGAGGTCTGGGATTCGAATCCTGCCAGGACTATCCTACCTGACTGAGATTTTTTCCAGGTTTTCCGCAGTCCAAATAAATGGCAAATGCAGGAGAGGTACCCTAAACTTAGGCCTGGAACGTTTCCTTTCTTAAAAAAATCCTTTCCCAATATATATCATTTCATCTCATGTATCATCATTGTCCACCACCTGTGGTGCATCTGTAGTAAAAAACGGGCATTAAACACCATTAAAAAAAAATGGTTAGCCTTAAATGTTCCTGGATTATAATAAATTGCTATTGTGTAAAGTATATTTTAAGAATTGTATATCTTAATTATTTCTGTATATAATAATATTATTTTATTTATTTATTTAAATAGTACTAAGTATACAGAAATTACAATATGGCCTGGTTCTAACTTGGTGTGTTCTTTATGCTGTGTTATATAATGACATCCCATATCAAATGTATTGAAAATGGGACAAATAATCTTCTGCTACCACCACCGCCGCCACTACCATTACCACAAGACCCCATACCTTAAATTCATGCAATATTCTATTATATACAATCTCCAGCCATTTAAATCTCACTACTGGTATTTTATTTAAACAAGACCTTATAGCCAATTTCCCATTAGTAAGTGCCTTTTTCCATTGCTCACTTTATTCTTTATTGCAGTTCAATCCTCATACCCAAATAATAACATTTTCTTACAATCTAGTTTATGTTCTGTCCAACCAGCACCCTTTTATTTCCTTTTTGTAGATAATGATCTTATATATTTTTTATTTGTACATAAACCTCATCACAAAATTTATGTGCATTTTTAAAGCATTGACATTTTCCATAATTTTTTTTTTAATTATGCAGTATTTAATTTATAATAGTTTTTATAAAGTTATATGGACACCTTTTCGATAAGTAATACAAAAATAAAGAAGATATAATTTTTAGGAAAATAATTGTTTTATCTATTAACATAATCTCTTTTCAAATCTGTACACCATTCCAGCAATTTTGTAAGTTGTTTATCACATCCATAAAGTGTACATTCTTCAAATCTGCAAAATACTTATTTCTTTCAGCAACAACCTCTTTTTTTTTTTATGTGAATTTCTTTCCTGTTAGCCATTTATTCATGTAGGAGAACAGGAAGCAGTCTGAAGATAGAGGAGAATAAGGAAGAATTTCATAGCTTTCTTGCAATAATTTTGAGGTTGCAATTACTGTTTTGTTTGCTGATGTGTTATTGTAATGAAACAGGTCCTTTTTCTTTGCCAAATGAGAATAACTCTTCTTGACCACGTTGTTTAATTGCTCCAGTAGCACCTTTTCCAAAAATAATGCCCTTGAAATCCCAAAACACAGTCGCCATATTCTTTAATGCTAAGAGGAATGTTTTTACCTTAAATTGGAGCACTTTCTCTAGTCGCAACTCACTGTTTCAACTGATAATGAAGTGATAAATGATTTGTCTTTTCTAGTCAGTCATTAGTAAATGTTCATTTGCAAATGAAAATTTGCAAATGATTGTGCAAAATATTATGCATTTGATCTCTCGGAATGCCCACAGCTTTAGCAGTTTCCCGTACTTTCAGTTTCTAATTGCTCAGCAATAGAATTTTTTCAATAATTTTGGAAGATGTTGCCTCCACAGAGCATTTGGAACAGTTCACATTACTTGTGCTCATTTGGTCACATCTAATCTCATCAAACCACTTTTACATCATTGTAAGCAAAGGTGCAGATTAACTGTAAATTTTGCTAAGATAGACATTAGTTTCTGCAGTAATTGCCCCTTTTAAAAAGGAATATTTTATTAATATGCAAAATATGTGTTTTGCTATTTTGAATGATTGTTTACAAATTTAAATTAGAAAATGACTCTCAAGCATAGACTATGCTTTGTAATTGTTTATAACCATGCACATCATCCCTCAGCAGCTACCATGTTGTCAAGGTAACATTGAAAACAATCTAGTGCTACCACCTTTTGAGTTTGCATAACAGCCACCTTATAGTTAAATTACTGTATTTGGTTGCATCTTTGATGCTGGAACTTCACTAATCTTTTCATTTTCTGGGCATGTTTCGAATGCAATTGCATTGATTCTCACCTACTTTCTCAAACTTAGTAATTGCATTAATCCTCAGCTACTTCCTCAGCAATTGCATTCAAAACTTGTGTAGAATACAGAAATTATTACTAAAGTTCCAATGAAAAAATTCCAACTGAATATTGTAATTTAATATAATTTCACTGTAAAAGTCTTCCTAATAGCAACCAGGTTATATACTTAAATTAATTGTACTTAAAAAGCTGTAGACAATGGAGTGATAATATAATGAAGATAGCCTATTGTGTCCCTAAAAGGCAAAGACCTCCTAATAAGTAGGGAAAGCTTGCTTTCTCCTAATGTGGTGAGTGATTCCATCCTAGTTGTTCGTATGCTGTTTAAGACACTCTGACTGATTTGTTCTTTGGTTACTCCATTTCTCACTTACTAGTTGCTTCTCAAGAGATTTCCATTTTTCTCTTCTTCTGGGTCTGCCTTGTGTCCTTTTTCCAATTAGGGGATCCCATAAGAAGATCTTGTAGGTCCATCTATTGTCCTGCATTCTTGCAACATGACCACCTTATTGCCATTTGTTTTTGGTAGCTATTTGTGCAACATCCATTGGCTGAGATAACTGGTTTATTAATACTATAGGCATTTTGTCCCTTAAAGTTATTCCCAGAATATTGCATTGCATTTTTCTTTGGCATATTTGAATTTGTTCTTTTGTTTTTCTTTTATTGACCATTTCTGGTAGCCATATATTAATACAGGATATACACAGGTTTTGAGCGTCTACAATCTGATTTTCTCAGTTTGGTCTAACAATATAAACTTAAGGGCCCAAAATGCTCCAGGTTAATGAGATCCTTCTCTATACTTCTTTTTCCATTTTATCATGGAAGGAAATCTGTTGATCTAGGTGTATGTTAGTTCACATATGTGAGGACTGTTCCATCTATTTTTATCAAGGTTTGAGGTCCATTTGAAATTAACTGTATCAGTTTGTTTAGTGACAGCCCTGCATTTTTGTTATGCACACATAATTGTTCCAGCATAGTTTGTAGTGCTTTTGGTGTTTTGGCAAATAGGACTACATTGTCGGCAAATCTTAGATTTGTTAGTCAACTGCCATTTATATTGATTCTGAATTTATTATGCCAGTTCATTTTCCTGAATATATGCTCCTTTACAAAGGTGAAGTGCTTGGGAGAGATTAGATCACCTTGGCAAACTTCTCTTTCTAGTCGAAATGGTTGTCCTTATTCTGTTTTTACTTTTGCAAACCTTTGACTATAGATTTTATGTAGGATACGAATGTACTTTCCCTCTATTCCTTGAGCTGCCAGAGCATGTAATATGCTTGTGTGTTCAACTGAGTCGAAGGCCTTGCTATAGTCAATAAAGGCTAGATATAGTGTTAGATGGGATTCCTCTGCTTTCTCCATCAGCTGGTTTATAGTTTTGAGATGATCTATTGTGCTGAATCTTATATAGAAACCCACTTTTTGTGGTGGTTCATTTTCATCCAGAATTTTTGTTATTCTTCTAGTTAAGATTTTTGTAAACAGTTTATATATGTATATTTGACATCAGGCTTATAGGTCTGTAATTACTTATATCATCTCTGGTTCCTTTTTTGTGTAGAAGAATAATTGTGTTGGTTTTCCATTGTTTAGGTATGTCTTCTGTTTCTAGTATTGCTTTGAAGATTTTGGTGATTTTTGGTGTTAGCTGGTCTTCTGCAAACTTTAGCAATTTGTTTTGTATTCCATCTTCGCCTGGGATCTTTCCGTTCTTGAGTTTGTTAATGGCAGTTCGAACTTCGCTGTGCAGAATAGTAGAGATTATGTGTTTGGGATATTTGGTATCTGGTTCCTTGACTGAGTTGGAATGGAACTTGAGTATAGGTAAATTATAATTAATCTGTCATCTAAACACATTTATGCTTCATTTACTTTTAAATATGGAGTATTTAAAAATAAGTGAAGCATATGTGTGTGCTAGATGACATATTAATTATAATTTACATTTAACAAGCTTCACTGTGTGAGTTCCAACAGAATTTTTTAAAAATGTCTTACTTTTCAAAAGTTGTTAAATGAATTGAGTATAGATGTTTGTATAGTCTGTAACTGAATTGATTATATCTTTTCCCAATGTTATGCTTTTCCCCTCTGGACTCTTTGTCCTTTATATCCTACACTAATGTATTCAACTCCACTTACTTACATAACACTAGGACATGTTTCAGAGCCACTTGCTTACATCATCAGCTTTTGACCGATAGTAGGAATAGGTTGTATACTATTAGATTTTTATGAGATGACTGTTCATAACACAAGGGTTATGATATTGAGAGACAAGATATTGAGAGTGGTGGGAAGACTTGTGCAAGCATTCAGGTAGGTAGACAGTGCAATTACTTTGTGAAAAGAGGCACTTAATACATGTGCATCCCAAGAGTAAAAATGGGTAACTGTCCCAAAAAATTAAAGGACTTTAGTATTAAAATGGTTTTAGAATATTCACACCTTTAAGTTGCATGAAATTGCTTAATTTAATTCAATACTGTTTCCATTATTATATTAGCTATCTGCTGAGGATGAAGATGACGAGATGTCTGGGTCAACAAAAAGTTCTGTGTCTACAGTTACTGGTGGAATAGCAGATAAAGATGTGAGAACAAAGACAGCAGCAATGTTACAGCCAGTTGGTGCCAGTTTGAAGGTATAATACTTCATATAGCAAATTTATGTGAGAATGAATAAAAAAATAGTCATATTGTTTAGTTGCATTTATTAAATAACTCTGGAATGTGATGAGAGTTGTAATTGTGTAATGCATGCCATTCATATGGAATTATTCAATTACAGGGTAATAGCCGATAACGTGAGAATATGTTTATTTTACTGAGCATTGATCTAAAGTTGCAGCAGAATGCAGCAATTAGGTTTGTGTGTTCTACTAAACAAAACTGTTATGCAGACAATGATGATAATGCTGCAAACATTGGGCAGAAGCAAGTCTTTGAGTGGCATAAATGATTCAAGGAAAGTAATGAAGACCTTGCAGATTCTCCATGCCTCAAAAGGCCTTTAACAGTGAAAACTGAAGTAATTCTGAATACAATTGATGCTATTGTGTAAAAGACCATTGCCTGACAATTGCACCAATTTCCTACATGATCGCCAGACTCTTTGATGGACAAGAAGCACTTTTTGCAATGTTCAGCACTACATAACTCAGATGTCAGGGAATTAGATTCAGATTTAGGAAAGTTGATAGAAATGGATATACAAATCTTCTGATAGAGGCAATAATTAAAGAAGCAGTAAAAAGATTAGAGGAGATGGTTAAATGGGCAGGAATGAAGATGAAAATGAAAAGTAACAAGATCAGCAAAAAGGAGAATTGGTAAGATGATAAGTGTAGGAGTGTAAATTTTAGGATGAAAGAGAGCTAAGGAAATGTAGACAAACAGGAGAACCTCAATTGAAAGCTGGGGAACAAATTTAAGTCTAAAAAAAGATGAATGGGGGGAAAAGATGAGTAAGGAAATATGTGAGGCAATAAGAATAAAAAAGTAATATGGACAATGATGAAGCAAATTTTAAGGGGAAAGGAAGAGAAAATAGTGTAAACTCTAAAGAGTTTAAGTATTTTAAAGGTAATTTCAATAAGGGTAGTACTGTAAAAAAATAAGATGTAAGGAAAATATATCATATGTTGATGAACTAGACAGATTATTTGCAGAAATAAGGTGAAGGATCAGATCAGAAAATTCAAAAGTACTAAAGCTAGTGCTATAGATGGTATCAGAGCTACCTAAACAGTACTGAGAAGCAAGAAACAAATGGAAGAATTCTAGCAAACCAGGCATTAGCAATCAACCATCCAGCATTATAAAAATGTTTTATAGATCAGAAGAACACAATTTGTAATATTATGGGTTTCCAGAAAGTTATAACAAAGACAATGCCACTGTGCTGAATGATGCGAAAACCATAGAAGATGTCACAAATCATGTCACACTCATCTTATTCTCTAGATTTAGCACCATTTAACTCCGTTTCCTGAAGTGAAAATGAGTATTGTGGTTGTCATTTTCAAAGTGATAGAGAATTAAACAGTGGCGTTATAAGTGTCCTGAATGGATTTTCATCAAAAGGAGAATATGTGAAAGTTTTTAAGTGAATATGATTGAAAGAGAACCATATATAAATTAAAATGAACCAAGTTATTTTTTTTTATTTACCCTCATATTAAACAATAATAATGAAATTTATATTAATGATTTGTAATTAATACTACATTTTTTCCTTTAAAAGGTTAAATGTAAATTAATAATCAATTCTGAATTGTACGATTTATTTAGGAATGTTTTAGATCCCTTGCCTATCCCTTACAAAATGTTGCCAATGATATTTTATTTTTTCAGTATGCTGTAATGGAATTCCTTGTTAAAGAAGAAATTCCCACTGCAGAAAAGGAGCAACAATTGTTTTGTACTTAAAAGAATAAAGTCTGGTTGGTGGCATGTGTCTTTGACTGACCTATGATGTCAGTAGTTGCCATTTTGTTACCATGCTCTTAATGAATTTCCTGTTAAAGAAGAAATTCCTATAGCAGAAATTCACCAGAAACTTCAGTGTGCATATGGAAATGTCAGCATGAGGAGTAACAATGTTGGAAGATAGTTGAAACATGAATATTATTCAAAATTAATCCTCAACTGAATGTAACAAAGAGAGAGTTGTTGAGATCATTAATGAAGAATGGATGAAATAGGGAGAAAATTTGGAATAGGGCTTGGTTCAGGTTAGGAGCTGATTGAAAGCTTAGGCATAGGAATATTTTTGCTTGTTGGGTCCCAGGTATAGAGCCCAAAGACTGCAAAGCTCATTGTGAAACCATAACCTCAGAACTGCTTCAGAGATATGAAAATGAAGAAATTGATTTTTTTCTCAGTATTATGACGGGACAAAATGTGATTTATCCATTTCAAACCTGAAATGAAATCACAGAGCATGGAATAGCACCTTTTGAATTATCTAGAATAAAGAATGTAAAGACAATGCCATCAATTACAAAGATTATGGGCATTATCTGGAATGCATAGGGACAGATTTTGATGATTTTCTGGAACATGGGAAAAGCACAGATGCTGAACATTATTTCCACATTGTACAAGTCCCATTGTGCATGCATAATAAATGTCCTGGAAGAAAAATCATCCTGTAGAATGAAAATGCTTAGTCTTACTCCAATGGGAAGTTCTTCCACACTCTTTCTGCAACTCTAATATGGCACACTTGGATTGCTGTGTTTGAATTTGTGTAGGATCAAATGCAACACCAATGTTTTGAGACAGCAGAAGCAATCCAGAAAGTACTGCCTTTATGTCTTAGGTTGGAATGTAATTCTACTGCTCAGGAATATTCATACTTCCAGAATGGTGGAGAAAATGTGTGTGATGAAATAACAAAGGTCAATGGATTATGGTGCTATTTTTGGTTTTTCAATAATATAACCTGAACTTAATAAAGAATTGTTGCTTATTACATTTGGTATGATCCTCATATCAGTGACTGATTTAATGCTCAAATTTAATGGCTTATTTTTATTGTGTATGTGACTTATTTCTGTATGGAAATACTGCATTTCCACTACAATTACATTATGACTTAAAACTAAAAACTATTTCATAAATGGCCCTTTGAGCCAAAAACATCAGATAATCTTTGGTCACTGAATCCAATTTTATATGATCTTTAAAAAATGATAGACTCTTTAGTAATGAACAACTTACTGTGAATAATTTTGTTTTTTTCCCCAGGCAGCAAAACAGCGCATCAAAACACTGAAGCTTTCAGAAGTGACAAAGCCACTAGACAAAGAAACTGATCTTAAGATGCTAACTGGAGCAGTTCAAAGAATCCTTAAGGCAGAAAAATATGCTGCTCTTGGTGGGGTCTCAGCAGTTCGAAACAAGATTATTACCACTTTGGCTGCCACATTCCATAGGAACATTAGAGAAGGTTAGTCTGTAATATTTTATTTATATTAATCAGAAAATGTTTAAAACATCTCTGCTGGACACCTCTGCCTCACAATTGTCTAGGTATCAAACTGCATTTTGTATCTTGGTAGGCATATGCTGTTCTAGAATCCACCAAAACTATATGTAAGAATACCTAAATACATAATGTTTAATAATAAGCCCAGTCTGGGATACCTACCATTAGCAGCCGAGCAGTGGACAAAGGTTCACAAAACATGTTCTGTCAATAAACCTTGGTAAGTGGAGATTTAAGTGCATACAGTCATCAACCCAAGAATTATTGACCGAATTAATTTCCTCTGCATCCAAGCTCTTTTAACTCAAGTTGTGTTTCTGTTTTATTGGACTGTTCAAGCTAGTGTATGTATGTCTTATAGCTTGATTCCATCCACTACAGAACTTGTTTTTCTGCATTAGCTCTTTGACTCTTTTTATCTGAAGAAGATTGACTATAGCAAAGCTATAAAACATGACTTTTGAACCTTGTAAATTCAAACAGTCATATGAAACAAAAAGAAGAAGAATATTTTAAACATTTAAATTAGAAGTTTTAGATTTAAAATATATAATATTTGTCCAGGGATAATGTTTAGTTAAATCAAATCTTCATAGTTTTATTTTTTATTTATTTTTTATTTTATTTATTTAATTATTCTCATTCATTTTTAAATTTATATATATATTTCCCCCCTCCTCCCATAGGCAGTGGACACTGATGACACATAAGATGAAATATATATTTGGAAAGTATTATTATTATTATTATTATTATTATTATTATTATTATTGTTATTGTTTTATTTGTTTGTTTGTTTATTTGGGAAGGAAGCATTTCAGACTTATGTTTAGGGTACCTTTCAAGCATTTGCCATTGATGAGGGCAGAGGAAAATCTGGGGAAAATCTCAGCCATGGTGAACAGCCCTGGAAGAAATCAAACATCAGACCTCCCATTGCCAAGTCCATGGCTTAATGACCTCAACCACCCATATCAATATTCATAGTGTAAAGCTATATTTTTTCTGTTACAGTGGTGTTAGGATTCTTATTGGATGATGTAAGATCACAGATGGAGCTTGGTTTTGCCTGGCTGTATGAGGAGTACAGCTTCATGCAGGGTTTCAATAGGATGCCTCCTTTCTTGAAGCATGAACACTCCCCAGATGACAGCTATAATAAGTTACTGTGTATGTTGGCAAGGAACCTTATTGACAAGGCTGAGATGAAAGACAGAGATGTGTAA
Organism: Metallyticus violacea; assembly: GCA_030762175.1. Classification (NCBI taxonomy): domain Eukaryota; kingdom Metazoa; phylum Arthropoda; class Insecta; order Mantodea; family Metallyticidae; genus Metallyticus; species Metallyticus violacea. The sequence continues at coordinate 65,011,508 of CM060845.1, forward strand.
GTATCACAAAACATTTTTTTTGTTTTCATCAAGGAAGAAAAAACTTAAAATGATAAACTTCTACAGTCTTATTATAAATTATTAAATATCTTCATACTAACTCCACTAATTTATACAACATTAGGACATATTTTGGGGGCAATTGCTCCCATCATCAGCTGTTGAGTGACTACTTGATGAGGTAGACGGATACCAAAGTGCTTCTGTGGCTGTCTGATGGTTCAAATAGGAAGTTGCTGACTTCATCCTTTGGTAGAGCATCATTTATTTTTATTTTTTTGGATGAAAATTTTTTCCCTATTTGGGTTATGAAATTCTTTCAGCAGCTTAGCCTCTGGTTTGATTTCATAATTTTTGGATTCAAAAGTAAGCTGTAAATCTGATTTATCAATTTGTTTAAAACAAATATTCCTGAAGTTCACTTTCAAAAATGAAACCCAAAATAAATTGCCATTTTTAGATCAGAGATAATAAAATATATAAATAAACTTGAATTTGGCATCTACATAAAGGACACACGTACAGATAATTATATCAAAGCCCATAGTTTCAGTCCTTGGTCACATAAAGAAGCAGCATTCAGCAGTATGACATAGAGACTAGTAAATATACCACTGAACAAAGATGAATACAAAAGTGAATATCTACACTTAATAGAAGCTGCTAAATCAGCTCAGCAAACAGATGATTAACAAAAAATTTTAAAAATTCCAAAAACAAAATTAAACAAATCACAACTTTTGAGTAATTTAGCAGAGCAAATAAATGTTTAAAAATTTATGTACCACCCATTAGCCAATAAGAAATTTCAAAAAATTTTCAACCAATACAATATCATCTTAGCACCTTAAAAGTGATACAATGTAAAAAGTATTGAAATTAAACCAAACAGATTCCAGGTCCAAAGAGAAAAAGTGTGAAATTTACCAGATTAATTATCAGAATTGTGAAAAAATTATGCAGGAAAAACAAAGTGAAATATAGGGATTAGGTTGAAGGAATATTGGAGAAACATCCATTACAACCAATTAGAAACAAACATTAGTCATGATGGCAAGTTTTTGGAATAAAAACCATAAGATAGAAAAAAATATCAACATTTCAACAACCAAAGGAATTAAACATATGGGAAAGGATTTAAGCAAAACATAAAATTTCAACATCCCAGAAGCAGACAGCTCTTTATTCAAATGTATTGCAAGACACCAGCATCAACCCAACCCAGATACCTATCAACTCAACTTCAACAAATGTCCAAGAGTTGATTAACAACTGAGGGACAAGGGTCCATGAAATATATCCTGAGTAAATCTCCAGTAAGCGAAGCCAAAAACGGTATGTTTAAATAGTTCAAATCTGAAGAGATTAATAAAGCCTTTTCTCCCTCACCTTTCAGAGCAGTTCAAATTTCTCCCTACCCCAGTTTTTTTTTTATCACCTTATACAATTTAAAGGATTTTTTATTCTTAAAACTACTCCAAATCTCCTGTTTCTTTATATCTTCCATCCTTTTCCTCACTTCCTCCTTGAATCAGACCACACCCCTTTCTCCTTCCTGCCTCTTCTAGTTTTTTTCTCTACTCTCTCCTCCAGCTATTCACTCTTCTTGCTTTTCTCTGATAACTCATACATTCTTTAAGGATATTATTATCCTCTAACCTCAAACACTTCATAACATTTACCATATTTATTATTTATTTTTTTCTCCCAACTCTCCCCAATTAAGGCAAAGCTACACCATTTAGTGAAGCTATAAGCAGTCCCACACTTACAAAACATCCTATGGATTAAATCTATCTTTGATTCAGCTCCTATTAAGTTCCATACTTCAACTCCATATAGCATGATAACTTCTAAAACTGCTTCACTTTGTATTAGCATATACTAATTTCCCTCATGGGTAATACATAATATAAATACGTAATTTTATAATTTATAATTAAAATTGATTTGAATTTATCTTGCATCAATCATTTTCAGAAATAACAAAAAATTTCTAAGCATGCATGATTGTAATTGCCTAGGTTGTTTAGGCGATGCCACATAGTATACCAGATGTTTTCTAACAAATGTCAGGACTTCTAATATATATAAGCAAGGAAGTGGTAATATGTGGAGTTTTTGGAATAAATTGTTATAGAAATCCCTTTGTTTCTTCCCTATGCTGTGATTTGTCTGATTATATAGTGGTGGTTCCAAAGGTCTTTCCCAGACTGGCTCTCCACGTAGTAAATCCTGTGAGGAGTGTGGAACCTAGTTTCTTTGTGTAGTCATTGGAGCTACTGTCTGCTGAGAACAATTGAGAGTCACCTGCATGGTGTGCAATGCAGAAATTTTGATGTTAGTAGTTCCCATATGGTGGTTTTCAAGTTGTACTAATTTGTTCTCCATTATCCCACTAAGTTTTGGCAGTTACAAGCTATTTCCAAGGCCTGTTTTATTTTCCTCAGTCACCATTTATCTCTGGCCATAATTGTTGTTTCATCAAACAGTAGAGTGCTTTTAATGGCATATAAGGCCAAGGCTGATTGGTAATTGTTCTGTTTGTATTCCTTCAGAAATTTTTATATAGAATGGTCTTTCTCCCCAACATAGCATGTCCACAGCTGCATGATCTCATACAAGCCTGCTGCATGAAGTGGTAGTAAAGGATCTTTAATCAATAAGTTAGACACCTTTTATGTGCCATGTACAATATGGGTGCAACCTTCCTATCCTATCACCCTTAGATATATGACAGAACTGCTGTATTCCTCCTTGGAATTATGTGTAGGCTGTCTTTTTGCTGTCAGCGGTGGCCTTAAGTAGCCATTGGCATGCAGCATATCCTGAAGCTTTCTTTTCTCTACTGGTAAGCTTTCCTTATTGCAGACTCTCAACTATAATGTCTTAAGATTCCCACTTCTTTTGGTGAGATGGTGGGTGGGAATCAGCAGTAAGTACTTGCATTTAAATGTTTGAATTTTACATGTTTTTCTATAGGCTACCAAGATATCAAAACAATTGCAAGAAAATATGGCGTGGCATTAACCTATGGCACCCAATGAGAAAATATATATAATTTTTATAAGATTGAAACATTTAAACATACGTTATTTCTTAAGATGGTGAAAAGGTAGTCATATTTGTGAGGAAGTGTTTACATCAATAAATAAGAAAAGTTTATAAACTTGTACTTTTAGCACTGCATAAATTTCACTAAAACTATTTAGTTGTACATGAAGTCTTATCAAATAAGTTCCTATATTAACATTTTAAAAAATTGAGTTGAAATTGTAACATACACACCACTCGACCAGGAACTGATGATGGGAGCAATGGCTCCCGAAACTAGTCTTCCATTTTATTGAATTTTAGTGGTGTGTATGTTACAATTTTGACTCAATTTTTTAAAATGTTAATATTTGACACCACTGTTACAAAAGTTCACTATATTTTATACAAGTTCCTATATACTTGAATATTAATCATAAAATACAAAAAAAAAATCCTAAATCTGAGTTTCAGTAAGGTAGCTTACAAGCAAAGAAATTCAGAGGATACAAGATGGAGTTTTATTATTTAATGCAACTTGTAGTGGGGTATCATTGTGATGGCATTAATGTGGTTACAATATCAATTAATTATTCTCTTTATTTTTTTTGCCTAAAAGTTGTCAAAATGTGAAAAAATATTTCGGTTGTCTATTTGTTTGGCAGCCTTTTGGCAAGACTGTATTTAGAAGCACCTCTGATAACAGAAGAGGCAACTGAGCTGCTGAAGAATATGTGTGGAGATGAGAATAGAGCTCCAGTGGGACTCCGCTTACTTCAGGACCTGGTAATTCGTCGACCACCCAGACAACTCATTTTTCTCAATGCTCTTTTGGTGCACACTGCCCATGAAAATTCTGAGGTTAGAATTCATAGATCTTGTTATTTCACTTTTAGCAGAAAAATTAATTTATAACTTTACTAAAATGTTTCACAGAAATGTTAATAGTGAATAATTTTAATGCATTGGCTAGGGATTCATTGAATTTATCGGACATTAATTTTGCATGGATCAAAACTTAGTGAGAGAGAAAAAAGTATTTGCCTCTTTATACTGCATGCAACAAGTATATAAAATAACTAACTTGCTTTAGTTGTAAACCTCATCAACTTAACACAGGTTTTATGTCTTGAATATAAGGTGTGCCATAGATGGTGGCATCTGTACTTCAGCTCTGCTTTTTTAAAATCTGGGTACAATATTACCATATAGAGATGCTGAAATTATTACCCTTCCTCTGCTAAACAGGCATTATATTGGGAAAATTCATTCTGATTGATATGGCAAATTTTGGCTACTGTAGTGTTTGTGATTTATTTGTTATGTATACTTTTATATTCCAAAGTTGTGTACTCAGTCCATCTTTCAGTTCTTGAACAAAAATCTTATAATCTCTTGTCCACATAGACCATATCTTTCCTTTTAGTTGAAGTTCCTCGCATCTTCACTAACAGTTCTTTAGCCAGTGATAAATGGTCATTGAGCTAGATATTTAGGGGTTGACATTCCATTCCATTGTCCCTTGCAGAGATACATCTCTTTTGGATTCTGGCACTAATGATTTCTTTCTTGTCACACCTGTTAATTAATTGTAGGAAATGTTCCTGACTGATATTCTTGGATGGAAGATGGTGAACAACTTCTGTATTGCTGTACTCAAGGGGAAGGTCTAAAATTCTTTCAGGACTGCTATGTCATACACATCTTCATTAGGTGTTTCAGGGACTCCAGAGATAATGTTATTTAAATATTGTACTTACGAAGCTATTGACAATGGAGTGGTAATATATCCTAAACTTAGGTATTCATTTATTACACTAAAGTAAAGTAAGTAAATGGAGTTTAGTGTAAAAAACGAATATGTAAGTTTAGGATAATGTTATTTCTTCTAGTGTACTGTTAGAGGTCTTTAACACCTTCCAAGGATAACTTGGCAACATGTTTTGTTACTATAATCACTTTTTATGTCTTGCATGGTGAAAATAACCTTATTTACAATTTTCTTGAAATTTTCAAACTGTTTATTAATGAATCTGCTGCTTCTTTGACTTTAGTCATCTTATCCAATACCTTTTTTTATTACTCGTTTGTGTTTGTACATTGGCCGTTATTCCTTTCATCAATTCATCAATGCTCATGAACACTACACAACCCACACCAACTACTTTCAAGTTTTAATTTATATTCATTCTGGTTAATTGTTTAGCCACCCTAATGTCTGTGTAAAGGACAATTCCATTTTAGAGCTGGAAGCTCTTTGGAACATTCTGTGTAATAAAAAAATATGAAAATAAAAAAACTGAAGTGCTTAAGTTGTGAACTTCAAGATTGGTGTCATTTAAATCTAATTTTTCTCTTTGAAACTGTATGTTTTTCCCTGTATTTTTTATATTGTACCTAATCAATTCAAATTTGCAGAATATAGTTAATTGCAGTTTCTGAAGGAGGCAATTATTATAAAAGTTTTGAATAAACTCTGCATACATAAGACAAACTCATTTGCATTTAAAATAACATTTAAACACAAAATGGTTTTTGGTTGTAGAAACAACATTCTAACCATCTTCACAAACTGTATATTGGCTTGAGACTGGCACAGAACGGACCCAGAAGAGACACAAATAATGGGAAAGCACAGTCAAAGTACAAGTGCCATCAGCTGCAGTATTCCTAGTAACCAAGATGTAAACACTGTGTGAGCAACAAAGTTTATACTTGGAGTCCAATATAAACAAAAGTATATAGTGCAAGTTTTACTAATTGACTCATTAACTGGGCCTTAGTGGTCTCAGTTATTTATAATGTTACAAGAAACTGTTATGTTATCATCTAGCTCATCATTGTTACTAATAATGTGGGTCCTGGTGGTGTAGTGTAGAAGGCAAGTATGGTTATACTTGACTTCTAAACCCAAGGTCGCGGGTTCAAACCTAGCCAGGATCGATGGATTTTTTTGGGCATAGGGTCCCGTGTATTTACGGCACGATAAAGAACCTCAAGCCTGAAAGAAGAGGCCTCTGAGCAAAATTTGTCGGCCATTTCATGCCCTGAATAGAATGGGACACTGATGACCTGGGATGTTAAAGAGCATCCTTAAATAAACAAATAAAAAAAAGTGTTACTAATTAGTTAAATAATACTAAGTTTTAGTTATCTAGTGTGTCGATTTAATAATCTTATGCTCCGCTTATTGTTGAATTATGCAAAACAGTAAGTGGAGCATAAGATTATCAAATCAACTCACTAGGTAATTAAGAACATAATAGTCCCTTCACTGTAATCGAAATTAAATATATTCTTAATGTGTTCAAGTTGTTAACACTAACTCCACTTATTTTTAAAAACTTTGGACTAGTTTCTGGAGAGATTCCTCCCATCATCGGCTGCTGTTGACTGAATGCCATTGTTCAAAACGGGGATGGACGCCCATTCGCTCCTGTGGTAGTATCTTGTGGTTCTAGTAGAAACTTGCTGTGTTCATCCAGCGGCGGAAAATCATAATTCATTAAGTTGTTCTTATTTTTTAAAATGAAAATTCTCTCCCATGTGGATAGTTCTATTGGGTTGTGAAGTTGTTTCAATAATTTAATTTCTGGTTTTATTTCATGATTTTTGTTCCAAAAATGAGCTGCTATTGCTGATTTATCTATCTGTTTCAATCTAATGTTCCTAAAGTGTTCTTTTCTTCGAATTTCTAAATTTCTTTTTGTTTTCTCAATGTAGCTCTGCTCACAATCTGCACATTTAATCTCATATATTCCTGATTTTTGCTCTGTAGGGATGGTATCTTTCATTGTGCAGTGGAGTTAGTGTTAACAACTTGAACACATTAATGTAGAATATATTACCACTCCATTGTCTACAGCTTCATAACTACATTTTTTACTTAACGAAACTAAATGTTATATAAATAATACTAATTTGAATTTTGTATGTTTCAAAGTTTTGTATCTGCGATACAGATCCTATACCTTTTTTTTTTCTTTCTTTCTTTTTTCTTTTTTTTTTCCCCCCATAATTCTTCACCCCAAGTATTCAAGGTGAATGGAATATGGAATAAATATTCATGCAAAAAAATCTAAGAGTCTGTGGTTGTCTTAAGTACCTGGCATTTATCTCTTCAGGGTGAGGGGAAGAACTTCAGATACAAATTTTTAAGCAACTTGACCCAAGCAGTATTCAAACTGAGCCTTCTGCTTTTGCAGCTGCTTGTTGCAGATCAATGACTTAGCCAACTGAGCCATAGCCATAGAAGTCACTTTATTAAGATGAACTGACCAGTTTTTTGAAATGTAATACAGTTTCCCACCATATATAGTTGACTCCCAATAATTTGCTGTTTGTCCTCTCTCTCTCCCCATTTATTTAAAATTAATTAATTAATTTTTTATGTATAAAATATTTCACACTTACTTGATCAGTCAACTTATTTCTTAAAATTTTTGTGCACAATGCATTGAAACCAAGCTACTAAGCGTTCCTCCCTTCAGTATTGTGACGGTAAGTAGAATGCATTGAAACCAAGCTACCAAGCTTCCCCCCTTCATTAGCCTTACGGTAAGTAGTATGACTTGGTGGTGCTGATGGCATGCTGCACATCTTTATGAGTTTACAGTTGTGTGTTCTGTAGGACACTTAAACAATGAATGATCATAAAATTAATTAAAAAAGGAAGGCATTGGTGATGGGAAAATATACTTTCAAGGTGAAAGTATCTGCTTTTATCATACACGGAAAGTGGTGATGACCTTTTTTTTTATAGGCCATGTTTTCCAATGAAATTTGCGTGCTTAAATCAGGAAAAATGTGTCTTCAAGGACAGAAACAAAGCTGACTAATTATTTCCTTTAAAGTGAAACATGATATGTTTATTATTTTTTAAATGTGTATCATGCAGGTATTTATCTTGAAATGTATTGCAATGTTTCAAATATGTTGATTTTAAAGTGTACTTTATTTGTCTAATCAGAAGTTGACTGTATGCATTTCTGAAGCCTAGGTCTATTACAAATCACTGTAATTTGATATAACATATAGAGTTTCATTTTTGCTATGAGAACGTGAGTAAGTTCTAATGCCAACTCACTTGCCAGCCAGGCATTGAAGTTCTGCACATGGGTGGAAGGGAGCATTAGTGTACTCCATTTGTAACGCACAGATTTAGAGAATTGGCATACTTCATTACACTGAATGATGAAGGTGAATATGGGGATGAGACGAAGATAACGACGATGGAGCATTGGCAGAATGAGTAGCAGGGGAAACCAAAGTATCTAGAGAAAATTAGCCAAATGCCTCATTGTTCACCACAAATCCCACTTAAGCTGTTGAGAATGAACCCTAGACTCCTAAATGAGATGTGAACATCTAGACATGGTGCCACCTTGATTATTACTATCCTGTACATCATTTCTCCATAATTCTTTTACTTAATGAAGCATTGTAAAAAGATTCACTTCCCCAAGTTCAATATTCTTACATGGATACTGCCATCTGTAGGGTAGGAGAAATGCATAATGAAAACACACAGGTCCAGACGGTGTTTCTTTATTGTTCTAGTGGTAAGCATAGTGACAAATGTGTCTGTCCAGCATTGGAAATGCAGGCAGGCAAAGAAGAGCAAAAAGGTGTGGTTCATTTCTTGGTGACTGAGGATGTTGAAACATGAAAAATTCATTGTCGCATATCCGCTGTGTATGGTGAACACTATATGTCCCTGACAAGTGTACGCAAATGACAGCAGAGATTCTGCCTCTGCTTGTCAACTTACAGTCCAGATGTTTCCCCTTGTGACCTTCACATTTTTGGCAACCTGAAGAAAGACATTTTGTGGACGTCAGTTTCATTTGGATGAGGAAGTGAGTGAGATTGTGGATCTGTCAGCAACCTATCTCTTTCTACAAAACTGGAATTGATAAATGTATTTACCACTTATGGCAATTACTTTTGAATAAAACAAATTCCATTGTCACCTGGTAGCGGTTCGGCTTTCATTTGACTGCCCCTCATATATATTACATACGTAGATAAAAAAAATTTAAATACATATAATCATAATTGTTGGAAAGTATTTACAAATTTTTCAATTGAATAAAAACAGTGTTGTAATAACAATTCTTTTACTTTGCATTTAAATAAAACTTCTGAGGTGGTATATTTAACATTATAAGGTAGCTAGCTGGTTGTATAATATAATTCCAGAATGTCTTATGCTTTTGCTTAATAATGAATTATTATGTGTAATTATAATCAGCTTATGGCTATTTCTTGTGTAATAGCTATGCTTTTCACAGTTAGTCTGAAAGTATACCAGATGTTTCCTAACAAATGTTAGGACTTCTAATATATATAAGCAAGGAAGTGGTAATATGTGGAGTTTTCGGAATAAATTGTTATAGAAATCCCTTTGTTTCTTCCCTATTATTATACTAATTGCTTATTTTTTAATTATGAAAATTATATTTTCTTTATCACAGTTGCCTCAAAATATCACACCAAATTTTAATAAGCTGTTAAAATGCTCAAATTATAGAGTCCTCAAAATATTCAAGTTTGCAATATTTTTGATAGGTCTAAACATATAACAAAGCTGACTGAACTTGGATGCCAGTTTTTCAACATGCATGCTCCGTTTCAGATGTTCATCATCCACATACCCAGGGATTCATTTTCTAATTTTATTTGTGGCTTATGAGGATTGGTATTTTGAACATGATTGAATGAAATGGCTACAGATTTATTCTTATTCATTATTAACTTATTTTGTACAAACAATTCCTGCATTTTCAATTTTAAAATATTCAGGAATCAACAGGGTAAAAACAAGTATAAAATCTCCAGTAGATAAAATATTTTAAAATGCTTAAAACATTTCTGTTGCTTCACTTCCAATGAACAAAGTAGCACTCTGAGTTAAAAACATTTAAAATATTGATATAATGATAAAACACTCTGAACATTTCACTCTCAAAATTAAAAAAGTCAGGACATGTTTCTAGAGACGTTTGCTCACTTTGTCAACTGTTAAACGACTGTAGCATGGTAGATCATATAATGTTGGAAAAGTAGGCAATAGTGGTGAATCTGGTGGTCTGTTGATGAACTTGTACAAAATGTTGTCTACTTCCAGAATGTTGAAATTCATGAGTTTATGTTCATATTTCTTTATGAAAATCTTTTCCCATATGTCAAGTTCCTTGGAATGTTGAACAGCTTTTAATAAAGAGATGCCTTTTTCTATTTCTGATTATCATTCCAGAAATGTGCTGCTATGGCTGATTTTTGTATCTGTTTGTGCCAGATATTTTTCCCGTGTTCCTTCACTCTGATGCCTATATTTCTCTTGGTCTTGCCTATGTATATTTTTTCACAGTCTTTGCAGTTAATCTAATATATACCTGATTTTTCTTCTTTGGATTTGGAATCTGCTTTATTTAACTTTAATAATTTACCTACACTGTATCTGTTCTTTTTTGTAATTTTTTTCTTTTTATAAGGCAGTCAAAGTGGTAATTTGTTTAATTTCCTTTTGTTTTAGGAATCTTTTAATTATGTGATCAATCATCTGCTTTTTGAACCCATTAGAAATGGCTGTTTCTATTGTATGCAGGTATTCTTTTTTATATTCTTCGTTATTAAGTGGTACATTTACTAATCTGTATACCATGCCACCGAAACTGGCGGCCGAGGTCGTTAAGGGGCAGACTCGTGAGTGAGAGGTCTGGGGTTCGAACTCCGCCAGGACTGTCCTCCCTGACTGAGGTTTTTTCCAGGTTTTCCTCAGTCCTCATAAATGGCAAATGCCTGGGAGGTACCCTAAACTGAGGCCTGGAACAATTCCTTTCTTTAAAAAAAAAAAAATAAAATCCTTTCCCAAAATAACATTTCATCTCATGTATCATCGGTGTCCATCGCCTGTGGTGCCTCTGTAGCAAAAATGGGTATTAAACACTATTCATTTTCGTATACCATGCTGTTGAAAGCTGCTTCCTTATGAGGTCTTGAGTTAAAATCATGATCCTTAATGTAATTGTCAGTGTGTATGTATTCTTTCTGTAAATGCCAAATTCTAATGTGTTCTTTTTTTTTTTTATTATCTTTAAGTCCACAAATGGTAATATGTTGTTGGTTTCTGTAGTAAATTTAATTGTGGGCTTCTAGAGGTTTAATACTTTCAGTGCATCTTCTACATTCTCTTTGGTACAATAGCAAATATACCATCTATGTATCTATACCAAATTTGAAGATGTAAGAGAAGGCTTTAGCGATATGAGTTTCAAAAGAACTCATAAATATAGTTAGCTATGAACAGTGAAAGATCCTGATTTTTGTTTGAAAAATTTCCTTCAAGTGGGAAAAAGGCTTGACTTAAGAATAGTTTAGCGAGTTTAATATATTCCTTGATATGTGTCTCTGTTGATGGGAACCTTGTAATCATTTTCTTAGAAGAGCTTAAATGGTTACAAGACAGGAGAAGTTGTTACTGAGCGATTACATCTTGTTTCAATTGTAATGGTATTTATAAAGAGATTTTATTTAAGTAGTTGGTAGAATTTGCTTTGGATGGAGCCACTAATTTACAAAAAATTTAAAAAGGAGTGGTTACATACATTCATGATAAGTATAATTCTAATATTTTAGTTATTCATTGTTTGAATCATAAACTGGTACATGCAGTATATTATGTAATATATAACCATGTCTATTCTGCTTCATTTTAAGTCTTTCATGGACAGATGTACTCACACTATTCTGCCAGCCCAAAAAAACCAACATGAATTACATGAAATTGCCATGACATTGTGATTTGAATGTAAAAAAGTAGGGAGGATATTTGACTTTTGTTGGCTAGCATCCTCATGCAATACCTTGATATCTGTTATATTAAGTTATACATCGATTATCTAGTATTTTATAAATGAGAAAGCAATCAATCATTGCCTTTACAAAGCAGAGCAATATTTTGAGGATTACTCCAGAAAATGACATCATGGAATTTCATCCTGGAACTGGTTCTATTTGGGGATATTCCGAAAACAATAAAGTTACTTTCCCTGTATGTGAAATATACAAAATCTGACACTATAATTGCTTCTTCAGAATAAAACTTTTCATTGACTGCAATGAAATCTCAAGCCACCAGGTTGAATATGCAGCTTCAAGATCATTTATAGGTCATCCTATCTCCAGATTTTTAAGCACAGCTAAAAAATAATTCACTCAACCAGCAACCTCTTCAAGGATTAGTGGAAAATATGACCACAAGACTTTCCAATGCTAGTTCATTTTTAAAGAGTGTAAAATTTTAAATAAAATATGGTAGACACAGGAAGAAAATGAATTATGTTATTTGTGATAATAAAATCAAGTCCTTATGTAACACACTAAAATTAGTACCTTCAAACACTGACATTTTATTGTCGTGAAAACTTTGAAAGAATTTGCCAGTTGAAGCAAGTAAAGAAAATCATATTTATTGGTGAATCATTAAGGGAACTTATGCAAAAGATACAAGCATTCTCATCTGCAAAATGTGAAATAGATTTTAGTGCATGAATAACAGCCTTACTAAACTCTGGAATCAACTGCAAACAAAAGCATTTACTTTGGTGATTATTGATGGGCCATGTTTTTATTTTCCTGCTGAGCGGTTTGCAGCAGAGTGGATAAGGTAGATAATCATTCTCCAGCAGACACCCCACATAGGAAAGTCTTCCAGAATATTGTTACATCAAAGCAAATTAATCCTGTTATTCAGTTAGTGTATTAATGTTATTTTGAATATTTGTATTGAATCAGAAAGTATTTTTTATGATAATTCACCAGGCACTGGTATTACTAAATTATTTTTTTTATTATAAGCTTATTGTAATTATGTTATTAAATATAACTTGCCCCCCCTCTCCCTGTCAAAATGTTTGTTTCAAATCTTGGGTAAGGTAATATGCAGTTTCAATATTAATACAATTTGGAATCAAACACAGTGAAACATGCACTAATAATCTCTTCTGAGTCAGAATATTAGAATACTCTTTATGGTTTCACTTAAATGAGATTTACTCAGGACATATGTTTTGTGGACCTTTTATCCACATCATCAGCTGTTCACGACTAATGGATCATTTGAAGAAGTTGGGTAGGTAGGAATCTGGGTGGACTCTGGTGTTCTTGTGATGAACTTAAAGTGTTGTCTGCTTCTGGGATATCAAAATTCATAAGGTTATGTTCATGGTTTTTTATATAAATCCTTTCCCAAATATTTAGTTCTTTTGTTTGTTGAACAATTTTTAATAACTTGATGCCTTTTTCTATTTCATGGTTTTCATTCCAAAAATGTTCTGCCACAGCTGATTTATCTATTTGTTTGTAATGGATGTTTCTCCAATGTTCCTTCAACCTAATGCCTATATTTCTCTTTGTCTTTCCTATGTATATCTTTTCACAATCCTTACAATTAATTTGGTAAATACCAGCTTTTTCCTCTTTGGGCCTGGAATCGATTTTGTTTAATTTCACTAAATTTTTATACTGTATCTATTTTGAGGTGCTAATATAATATTGTACTATTTAATTTTTTTTTTAAATTTCTTATTGGCTGATGGATGGTAAGTGAACTTTTTAAAAGTTTTTTCCTTTGTTGAATTACTCAAAGCTGTTATTTGTTTAATTCTTTTTTGTTTTTAGAATCTTTTGATTTTTTGGTTAATCATTTGTTTGTTGAACCTATTAGGTTTAGCTGCTTCTATTATGTGCAGATATTCATTCTTGTATTCTTCTTTGTTCAGTGGTATATTTATTAATCTGTATATCATGCTGTTGAATGCTGCTTCCTTGTGTGATCTGGGAGACAAGTTAAATTTTTTACTTTGCCTACAGCACACTTTCAGTTTTATACTTATAAGAATTTCAAATAATGATTTCAGTTTTGAAATAATAAAATATTATTAATCAACATAAAAAAATATGAACATAACCTTATGAATTTTGATATCCCAGAAGCAGACAAGTGGTTACCATACTTGCCTCCTAAACCCAAGATCGTGCCAGGACCGATGGATTTTTTCAGGGCGTAAAAATCCTAAGTATGGCTTCCTGAAGGGAAGTAAAGCCATGGGTCCCGTGTCGTACATTTACAGCACGAAAAAGAACCTCAAGCCTGAAAGAGAGACCTCTGAGCAAAATTTGTCAGCCGTTTCATGCCCTGAGTTGAATGGGACGCTGATGACCTGAGCTGTTACAGAGTGTCCATAAATAAATCATTCAAAAAAAAAAAAAAAAAAGCAGACAACACTTTAAGTTCATCACAAGAACACCAGAGCTCACCCAGATTCCTACCTACCCAACTTCTTCAAATGATCCGTTAGTCGTGAACAGCTGATGATGTGGATAAAAGGTCCACAAAACATGTCCTGAGTAAATCTCATTTAAGTGAAACCATAAAGAGTATTCTAATATTCCAACTCAGAAGAGATTATTATAATATACAGTTGTTAACTGGTAATGTCTGCTACTATGTTTTAGGTAAGCAAAAATCATACGTGAAAGAAGAGAGCATACAAACTCAAATAAGTTGTAATCCAAATATGTATTTTCATATATTTGTTTATGGCTGATATGTCTTGGGTATGCAAAATTCATTTGTGAAAGAGATAATCAATTGAGATAAACTGCAATATTATCAGCCTTCATTATACACGGCAAATTTTATATGCATTATTGGTAGTTGCAATAGATATTTCCGGTTCATTTTGAACCCTGAGAAAAGTTTTATCAGTCTGCATTTGTCTTATTAATAGTATAATAAACTATTGTTTTCTAAGGATTTGACTAAAACAGTATTGAAATATCTGTTTTCAATGTAGATCCGCGGACGTGCCATCAAGTGTGTTGTAGAATTGTATGATCGAGGGGACCTACGCAGTATTATAGAAGAGTATGCTATCTTCTATTTGGGATTCCTTCGACTGCCACAGCCACCAGATGTTCTCTTTGGAATTGAGAGAGGCCGTCCGAATAAGAATGACATATGGACAGAAGATGTAGTGAAAGTCTGTCTCTACCTATATTTAGCACTCTTGCCAATCAATGAAAAGTTGGTTCATGAGTAAGTACATGGCAGTTTGTGTGTTCATAAAGAATATTGAGCAATATTTTTTATGAACCATAGGAAACAGTATAGCAATTTTTTTATGAAGAAATCACACTAATTTTGTCCCACTTACTTGGACTTGGACATTGAAGACAAGTTAAATTTTTTACTTTGCCTACAGCTCATTTTCAGGTTTATACTTATAAGAATTTCAAATAATGATTTCAGTTTTGAAATAATAAAATATTATTAATTAACATAGAAAGTTGAAAAAGAAGTGATCTGGCAATAGGCTGCCATGTGCCTTTATCAAAGAGGCAGGGAATTCTGAAGTGCTGGCTGTTGGTTGATATCAGGAAATGTCAATTGGAGCTTGGGAGGGAAGATATTTTGCAGTGATTTTGTACAACTTTAAGGGCAGGTTAAACAAGTAAATTGCTTCAGTATTTGATATTTTGCAGCCTTTTTTCTTGTTCACCTGGCACTATTTTCTGCTAATTTGCAGGGGATTTAAGAGGAAATGACATCTCTTAAAGATGAGCAGAGAAGCAGCAGGCCATCAAGGGTAGTGATTGGAAAAATATTTGCTTGGTAGAGATAATAATAAAGGAAGGATTAAGACCAACCAACATTCACATAAGGGTTCACAATGTGTTTCCTTTGTTCTGCATTAACATTTAAAGAGATAGAAAAACATTTTATAGATAGATACTGCCACAGCCTCTCTTATAGACAAAAGCAAATCTGATTGATATGGTACTGGGAAATCTGAATTTCAGATAAAGCAATGCTGAAAAGATTTGACTTGGATTTCCTATATGAACCTGTAATCATGCACCAGTTTTCAGAATGGATCTTCCCAGATAGTAGTCTGCAATAAAACTGTAGAGAGAGAAGAAAATAAATGGTAGCCACTTTTTTCTCAGCAAATGATCATGTGGCCAACCTCTGCTAGAAAATCAGAAAAAAGAAATATAGAGAAATGCCTTTACACAATGCTTAAAAATCCAGAACAGAACTGAAAGGCACAACAATACCTCTGTTGACATAGTCAATTCAATGATCTCATTTTGTTTATAAAAAAAACATAAATATTGATGCTTTAGTGCAGCACCAGATAATTTCTTCGTATTCAAAAAAATGTGAGGAATTGGCAGGACTGCATGAAGCTATTTCTGCTTTAGAAAAGGAGATGAGTACTTTATTGCTAAACAAGTGGCTTTATTATTGATTGCCTCCCTAGTAGGTTCCAGTGGATCCTATAGAAGAGGGGATTATCATATTGTTGGGTGTTGCACATCTTGAAACCTTCCTATGACTTGGTACCAGTCATAGGAAGGTTTCCTAGATTTGACATAGGAAGTGAAGGTTCCTTTTATAGGGTGGAGTTACAGGACCCACCAAAGATGGAGAGATAGGTGGAAATGAGGTACCAGGAAGGGTCTCAACCCAATTAAATCTAACATAAACCTAAATGTACAAACTACATATTGGGGGACTATGCACATTGGAAAAAATCCTGAGGGAGTGTTCAGGAATCAAATTCAAGAAACTAAGATCCCAGGAATAAAAATCAGGAGCTCTAACTGCTACACTACAGGGCTTACCAGATTCTCAAATGAACATTTTTTTTTTAACAGATACAGTATAACCATATTATAAACAGATCTCTAAAATTCTTAAATTCAATATTACAATTGTGCTTGTTATAACCAATTTATATTTTAATGGAAACTAATAATAAACACTACTTTCACATCATGGTAATAATATTAATCATTTACTAGCCTATAGAAATTTGCCTTCCCGATAATGCATTTTCACTATAGAACATTTATTAAGTGCATTTTTGTATATCATTCTCATTTGAAACTGCTACATCTTACACAAATATAGCAAAAAATGATATTATATATTCATTTTTTAAATTGTGAACAATTTAAAGAAATCAGCCAAATACATATTTAAAATATGTTCAAACTGTTTTTCTCATACACATAAATCATTCTTGTTTCAAATGAGAATATGCAAACATTTATGCATAGCATTAATCTGCAATAATTTCAGATTTTGTAGAATTTTGGACAAGCACTTGAGATAGGGAATCTAGGTCTACCCATTCAAATTTCAAAGTTGTGGCATTAAGTTTCTACAGGATAAGCAAGCCACTGACTAAAGAAGTTTCCATTTGAAATGATACCTTACAATAACAAATGGAAACTGTAGGGCATGTCTTTTTGGCACAGTCAGCATGATATTTGTTTCAAGTAAAAGCAGATCATTGTTATCTAATCAGTCTCATTGATTACTTTTCTTAACTTTTATATCTTACATATGAGCATATTTCATCATAAAATAAAGAACAATAATTAAGAATAAAACAATAACGTACTTCAGAGAACCTGAACCTACAATTTTCAAACCACAGTTCATTGCCTCATCGACAAGACCAGACAGTCAGTGCATAGCTTCCTCTGTACCCCTACATAATATGATAAATCCTTAAACCATTGTTCACTGCTGCACTCATGTAATTATTCTGGAATTTAGAAAATTTGTTAGCACTAAATCTTGAAATCATTCAAGATGAACTATTGAATTTCTTCTCATATGCAGCACTTTTGAAGATATTGTAATCAGCTTTTAATCCCTTTTGCTTCACACTGATTTTTCAGCATCTAATTTCAACATTTTATTATCATTTAAGTCTGTTATTTTTAATTGTGGAGAAGAGATTCCAAATGGCTTGTCAACTCCTTTACAATCTCTGAAATTATTGCATTGTAGTTCATTAATATCCTGTATAATGATTCCATAATGAATATTCATATGAGCATATAACAAACTGAAAACCTGAAATACTTAACTAAAATTGTTAATTGGAACATTGCACAGTGAAGCTAATCGTATATTAAGATCATTGTGTGACTCAGTCGAACTAACACACAAGTGGAGCAAAAGAGTGTTAGTTTGACCGAATCATGCAATGATGTTAATACCTGAAATACTTGTTTGTTTCACATCTCCAAAAGCAAAGATCTCTATAAGTCTTGGGAACTTTATTGCAGTTTTTCGGGTAGAAACAATTGCACTTCTAACCTTCCTTTACATCTGTGAGAAGAGAAATTATATTAATCATTATATACTAATTTTCTCAGACAGTCAATATACAATTAGTGTTATCAAGTTCATTTCTAAACCTGTATAAGAATGTCTCCAAACTCTCATTAATCATTCCACAAAGAATCAATTACAACATTGTTGGATGCCTGGACATTAAAGTTAATGAAGCAGCAGATTAACTAACAAAAGAAGGAACTAAGATTGACTTGTAAGACCGGCACTAAATAGCATTTGGCAGATGTAGTTAAAAAGTGTTTCCGAGAAGAAGTATATCCAGTGGATAACTAGAGAAATGACAAGTTTAAATAGAAGAAATAAATGTGAAAAGTAGTTCTTGTGGATGATAGGAATAGGGGGGATAAAAAACCAAGCCATAATTAAAAGATAAGTGGAAGACTCAAGGTATGATCAGAGTGAATAGTGGATATTACCTGAGCAAGGAGGATTGCTGGTGATAGAAGAATTAAGGAAGAGAATCTTGGCATGTAATAGCAAAAAGGGAAATCAGAATAAACAATTAGCAAAATAAGAAAACAAGTAAAGGTGCGAAGAAAAAATATTTTAGTGGAAAATGGGTTGAACATCTATCTTGTGATTGGGTTTCCACCAGGGGTTATAGATTCATGCAGATTGGTGAGTGCAGGTAGGAGTTTACTATGTGTTGGAAAAAGAGCTAGACATGTTGGTTACCTACATGAGGAAGTGAAGGAGTGGAAATATTGGGATTGAAAGTGCAAGATAATGAAGAAAGAAAGGACAAATGAAAAAATTGTACATTGGAAAATGGGGATATCTGATAGAAAGAGATTAATATGGAGAGAGACATTGCCAGAGGTATGGTGACAAACTTAATTGTAGCAATGAATATAATTGTAATATCTCTGGTAATTGGTGGGATAAAAAAAACCCGGCCCAAAGGAAATGCAAGAATTATGGGAAAGTATGAGTCTGAAATTGGATAGAGTAAAAGGAATGGAAAATCAATCAAGTAAAAAGATGGAAAAGATTGAAGGAAGAGTTAAGAAAGGAAGTGAAGGAATGCGGGAATTAGTCAAGAAGAAATTGGAAAAATGGAGGACTGGAGGAGGGGATGTAATTTAGTATTCACAGGAGTGAAAGAGAATAGTGGGGTATAGCCCAGAGAGGAAATAGTGCAAATAATGAAGGAGAAGCTAGATATGAAAATCCAAGAATAGGCAAACTGAGTAGGGAGTAAACTTCAGGCAAGATTAATTATTGTGAAATTAGCAATGGAACAATTGATGTATGATGCATTAATTAGAGCCAAAAGATTAAGAGGATCAGATATTTTTATCAACAAAGATTTATTACCAAGCAAAAGTGCATTATTATGAAAATTATGAGAGAGGATGAAAGAAGCAATAAAGCATGAGAAGGAGGCTTACATAAGAAACTACAGGTCATACTGAAAGTCATGAGCAACCCATTGTTAAAATTCAAATTCCAACAATGTAACACAAAGCATTGCAGGATCATAATCTATAGGTTTTACAGTACATGTTGTCATATTGTGACATCATTATCTTCTATCACATGAACACAGGCAGTATTTCCAAAATGGCAAACATCAATGTTTCATTTTGACAGCGTATTACCATTGAATTCATTGTTAAAGAAGGAAAAATCTGCTGCTGAAATTCACCTTCACTTCAACATGTCTATGAAGATGTCTGCATGCATACTAGCAGTGTTAGGAGATGGATGAAACATTTCAAAGATGGGAAAACAAGTATCCAAGATGAGCCTCTTGGCAGTCACCTGCAAACTATCTCCACAAAATGTAACAAGGAAAGGTTTCGCCATAAACCATAAAAATTTTTTAAACATCCGACTCAGAAGAGATCATTAGAGTTAAGAGTTAAGTTAGGTTTATATGTTAGTATTGTGTACAACCCACAAGTCAAATAAGAGAAGAATTATATTTGAAATATCCAAATTTGGAATTTATAATTGCTGGGGACTTTAACACAAGAGATGTGATATAAGGTTGGTGGGTTCATAAAATGAAAGTACATGGGTATAAAGTGTTGAGAGAGTAAGAAAGAGTAGGGATAAGGTGCATAATAGAGAAGGTAGCAAATAAATGGAGTTCTGTGAAGAGATGGGCTGTTCATGTGTAATGGACAACTGGGAGAGGATCAAGAAGGGGAATTTACCTTCGTAAATGTAAATAGGCAGAGTGTGATTGATTATATGTTATGTAGTGAAGGTATAGATCAGGTGCTGCTAGGATTTATAGTGTTAGATATAATAGGGGGTTGTGATCATTTTCCATTAATAATGAGGTTGAGCTTAGGGGAAGAAAGTAGGGAAGAAGAGAAAATAGAGTTGGAATATTTAAGATGTTATAAATGGAAAGAAGAGTAGGCATGATATTTTTGGGATAATCTGTTATCAAAAAAAGGAAAATATGAAAACATGGAGTTATGGTAGCATTGAGAGCAGGTAGCATGGAAGAGGCAGTAAAAAGGCTGGAATTCATGTTAATGTGGGCAGGGAAAAAGATGGAAGTAAAGAAAAGAGGAAAAAGGGTAGGTTATGGATGATACAATCAGGAATGTCGAAGTATCTAAAGAATTAATTAGGTGGAGAAGATTGGAAAAGGAGGAAGATAGGCAAATATTTAAAAAAAGGGGGGGGGGGGTTATAAATGTTTAACACAAAAGAAAAGGGAAGAGGGCAGTGGAAAATGAGTGAGAAAATTAAGGAAGCAGTAGTTGTTAAAGATAGTAAATATATATGGGCAGTAGTAAAGGAGATACAGAGAAAGAAAAGGGAAGGGAATAAAATAATACAGAAGGAATGGATTAATTACTTTAGGAACCTGATAGGAGTTGGAAGGGTAGGAAAGTATGATATAGAATGGAGTAGTGTTGTAAATAGGATAGAATGTTTGGATAAAGAATTTAATATGAAAGAAGTAGGAGGCCAGATTAAAACACTGAAAAGGAATAAGGCAGCAAGAGTGGATGGAATTCCAGGGGAATTCTGGAAAGCATTGGCAGAAATTGAAGAGGTATTACACTGTTAACTGAAATATTAAATAAAATAAAGGAAGGGAAGGTAATACCTGAGTGCTGGAAAGTGAATATTATAGTACCCTTGTATAAATTAAAGGGGATATTAATAAGCCAAATAATTATAGAGGAATTAGTTCATTATCCGTACTGTAAAAGATATATACAGGTATATTGCTGGAAGACTGCATGAATGGGCAAAGAAGGAAGGTAAACTCTCCAGGCAGGTTTCAGTATAGATAGAAGAACATTAGACAGTATAATAATAATAATAATAATAATAATAATAATAATAATAATAATAATAATAATAATAATAATAAAATTCACACTATAGTGGATAAATATTTGAGAAATAGAAAGGGAAGAGTATATATTTTCTTTGCAAATTTTGAAAAAGTATTTGATATAATAAATAGGGATGCCTTGGCTTATAAGCTAAAAAGTAAAGGAATGAGTCATGAGTTTGTATTGAGATTACAAAGACTATATGAAGGAAACAGATTTTGTTAGGTATGATAGAAATAGAATTACAGAATATACAACCCAAAAAAATTGGATTGAGGCAAGGGTGTAAATTAAATCCAATACTTTTTAATTAATTTACAGATGATATTCTCAAAAGGATTAGAGGGAAAAATAAACATTGTCCATTAGTTGGCAAGAGGGAAATACCAGGGCAGCTTTTTGCTAATGACTTTATAACAAGAGTAATAATAATGATAGAACTCCAGGGGGCTATTGATGAGATTAATAAGTATTGTGCAGAATGAGGCTTAAGGATAAATTGGAAAAAATCAAAGATAATGATATTCAAAAAAAGGACAAAATTAAGGAAAGATAATAAATGGTATATCCAGGGTGAATAGTGGAAGTGGTGAAGGAGTTCGATTATTTGGGGGTGAGATTTGGGAGTAATGGAAGATGAGAGGCACAGATGAAATGTGTGCAAGTTACAGGTAAACAGGCAATGAAAACTGTTAGAATAAGTTTGTATAAACCCCAACATTATCTATGAGATGATTGGAGAGAGTATATGAAGCAGTAGTAGAATCTAGGATGTTATTGCAATGGAAATTTGGGAAGTCAAAGAGGGGTGGAGGAAGATAGATATGGTTCACAAAATGTTTTGTAGGGAAGTATTGGGATTACCCAAAAGTTCTCCCAGGGGAGTTAATTGGTTAGAATTAGGAAGGATAAGGAGGAAAGGTATAATTATAAAGAGAGTAATGAAGTTTAGGTATCATACCCTCAAATTAGATAATTCAAGTGTTCTAAAGGAATGTCTTATATATCCAAAAGAGGTCTTGGTAAGAAAGAGTTGGTATTCAGGTGGGGAAGGTATTAGGTTTGGGTAATATATGGAGAATGGGTGAAAGTAATGAGAATGGATTCTGGAAGATGGTGAGACAAGAGGATAGAGGATATTGAAAAACGAGAGATTTGGGTGGTGTAGAAGGTAAAAATTCTTTAGTTGTATATAAAAGAATTAAACAGAATTGAGGACGAGAGAAGTATATTGATATTTGTAATCAAATGGGTAGGATGCATGCATGGATGCTTAAAGGAATAATACTCATGAAAGGATATAGAGGAAGTGACAATGAAAGATGTAATATGCATGGAGGAGTAGTTAGTATGTCGTATTATTTATTAGAACGTGATAAGGTTAAAGAGTGGCAGGAAAAATCTTGCGATAATTTACAGGAGGATATAGTGATAATAAAAATGTTAAGAAATAAGGGTGTCAAAAGCATCCTGAAAATGCTGGAGTTCCTGAAAAAAGTTAAAGAGAAGTGGGACGAAATAGAAAGGAAAGAAAAAAAAAAGATAAATAAAGAAGGAAAGAATAAGAAGTTTCTTACAACCATACAACCTGGGGGTTAAGGAGGTAAGAAACAATGTTTAGATTGATGCTGTGGGAATCTTAATCTTGAGAATAAAGTGCAAAGTTAATAATGTATGTAATGTTAATTGTGGAAAATAAATTCATTCATTAATTCAGTTTCATAGGCCAGAATCTTTCTGCAGCATTGGCAAGAAAACTGCTAGAGCTGTAGTATATGAATGGACTAAAAAAGAACATCAGAAAAGATGAAAGAACTTTCCTAATGAAGAACTGAGAACAACATTTATTAAAATATCCATTAGCATCCTGGCTAAAGATATACCAAGTAGGGATAGGAAGAAAACCATTAAAACTATTTAATGATGGCTGAACATTAGTCATTCCAGAAACACCCAAGATGACCGGTTCGAACCAAGCCAAGACCAATGGATTTTTTCGGATGTAAAAATCCTAGGTATGGCTTCCTTTGGAAGGGAAGTGAAGCCTTGGGTCCCGTGTTGTACATTTACAACATGATAAAGAACCTCAAGCCTGAAAAAAGAGGCCTCTGAGCAAAATTTGTCAGCTGTTTCATGCCCTGAATTGAATGGGACACTGATGACCTAAGATATTAAAGAGCATCCATAAATAAAACAAATCAAAAAAAAAATCCAGAAACACTAGTGGACAATGGGACTGTATAATGAAAATTCCAGATGTCTCTGAGACTACAAAACAAATTTTAATAGAGTATGAAGTTCTGGAAATAATGAGCAACATCTCTATTGGTATTCAGTCCTTTAGGAGATGTAATTTCTAAGCTTGTGGTAAAGATTTTAGAATTCACTAAAGCTCTATATCTGAAACTACCAAACTAGGATTGAAAGAGTGCACAAAGGAACCTTGTGGCTCAAGTGCCAAGGCTTATTTACACATTCTAATATCAATTTAATCTAATTTAATTTAGAACTAGATGTGTTTCTTGAGAAAGAAGCTTGCTAAATAATGGTGAAAATGAGAATGAGAGCAATTATGGAACAATGGGCTAATGAATGGCAAGGGAAACTGCAGTTCCTGGAGAAAACCTCCCAGATATTGCTTTTTCCCCCACAAATCCCTCTTATGGCTGCTAGTATCACCTTGGTATGAGAGTGGATTGATAAATAACTTGGTTCACATACTAATAGAGGACAAGAACAACATTACATATGTGTTCATAAAGTTTGCTTTCTATGTATGAACATTCTATGGTCACAAGTCATTCTGATGTTAGTTCTTTTTTTGGTAATTTTTTAAACACAATTTCTCAAATGACAGTGAAAAATGAATAAGATTAGAATTCATGATGAGATTCAATTGTTTCTTCTGAAAGAGAAACAACAAAGGAAATTCATGAGAGGATTTTGCCTACATTGGGTGATCATGCTCTTCGTTTAAACCATGTGACTTTGGGTAAATGTTCAAGCATGGCAGAACAAGCATCAAAGATGCACTATATCGTGGAGCTCCAAAATCAGCTGTCAGGCCTGAAAGCATTGATAAAGATCCTGTTATTGTTGTGTCTGACAGATGACTGAAAGTGCACAAGATAGCACAGGCCATGTAACTCAAAGGCTGTTTGGAAATGTTTAAGAAGAATCTAACCAATTTTAGAGCATTTTGTCACTATGGATGAAACATTATTCATTACTGTATGCCAGAAACAAAACAGCAGTCTAAACAGTAGACTGCAGAAGATGAACCAGCACCAAAAAGTCAAAATTCATTCCATCTGCTGAAAAGCTATATTTTCAGTTTTTTTGGAACACAAAAAGATTTCACTTAGTTGGCTATTTCAAGAAGGGGAAAGCCATTACTGGAGAATGCTATGCATCACTTTTGCAGAGACTGGAGACAGCAACCAGAAAAATATACGGGAATGGCCCAAAAAAGGTGTTGTTTCATCAGGACAATGCACCCATGTATTCAAGCTGCCATACAGGACAAATTGACAAAACTATGATTTGAAATACTTCTGTATCCATTCACTTGATCTCATTCCCTTGGATTCCTGAAACTAACAACTTTTCTGGCTGGACACTGATTTAAGTCAAATGAAGAGATCATACAGGATGTAAACAAGTATTTTGAGGATCTCAAAGAAACCCACTTCCACAAGGAATCATAAACAATAAAGGGAACAAGATTGAACTTGTTCCCTTTAGCATCAAACCACTCTCATAATAGCTGAGCAGCCTAACTACTTAGCCAGAGTTCTGTTATGAGAAGGAATATAAAATGAGATATATTATTGATGTTGAGGTGGCAGAAAAGTATCTCTCTTTATAATGTTTACCTATGCATATCACTATGAGTATGTGTTAAATGACATCTTTGAAACAATATTTTTTAGCAAATATTTTTTCTGTGTAAGGCAGAAGCCAAAAGTATCTAAACCCATTTATACATCATAATGCTGTTTGCAGGTTGGCAAAAGTATATGTACAAACACTTGCTGATGTTAAAAGGACAATCTTGAGACTGCTGGAACAACCTGTTCGAGGGATGGGCATGGACTCACCACAGTTGTTAAAGCTTGTGGAAAAGTGCCCCAAGGGAGCAGAAACATTGGTTACTAGAGTAATACACATTCTCACTGATAAAAGTAAGTAACATCTATATTTATGAATCAAAGCAGTCTTTGCACATCTTTAGTTTGCAGTTGTGCTTTCCTTTCTTATTCCTCTCACTTTAAGTTTGCTGTTTATTAGAACTGTTTAGCCAGTGTTAAAAAGTGGTTAAGAGATTAGAGTTTATTATTGCTTGATATGTTTATTTTGAATCAACATGTCTTACGCATATCCTTGTTTTAATTCCATCACATACCACTTCAGTGTCAAGAAGCATGGATTTGAAATCTGCACTTTCCACAGAGCAAAGTAGATTATCCTCAATATTAGCAAGTTTCTAAGGGTATTTCCTTTAGAAAGTTGCAGTTTCTTATTGACTGCAAAGACAAGAATAAAACCCTCTCTTATAAATATTGTTTTTTACATGGTTACATTTTTTAAATTTCATCTTTATTATTATAGTTGTTATTATTGTTGTTACCATCGTCGTCATCATCATCATCACCATCATCATCGTCGTCATAATCAAACTACAGAAATAATTATTAAGTAATTCCTTTGCAAGCGTAATTCATGAGGCTATTTGCCATTGACATGCTTATGTTATGCCACTTGTATCTTTGTGGGTAGCAATATTATACTTTATCAGCATTTTCTTTTAATATTGGCTATATTATTAATTTTTTATTCATTTGTTAAATCAATATTAAATATATTGCTTATACAAAATTTGTTCTAATTATATCAAATGCCTGAAGAGTCAGCCCTTCCTCAGGCTGCCTTCCTTCTAAACCTTCTAAACAAGTCGCAGGGAACTTACTTAAATAGATTTGCTTAACAGTAAATATCATTTTACAACATATTTTCTTTTTCAGCTTACATATCATATAGATTGTTTTTGTATCCTTTATTTTTTAAGTTTACCCCACAAATAATAGTTTCAAGAATTAAGATCTAGGGATCTTGCAGATCACAAAACAAAAGTATGTAAATATTTTTTTCATCACATTTCAATTCAGCATCATCTGGCACAAAATATTCATACAATTGTTCAGCTTTAACCATGTTCATACATAATAGATTAAATATTTCAATTACAAATCTCTCAGAGTTAGGAGTCCCTTAAAATGTTATAGGCTCTATAATATTGCTTACACTAAATTCACACTAAACCTCAATTTTAATTTTGTGCATAGGAACTTCAAACATAAAACTGGGATTCACAGTGCTCCATTAGCTATTGTTTTGAACATAACATGCCCCAAAGACTAAACCAAGCTTACAACATCATTTTCAGGATTATATTCCATCTTATTCATTAACATCATATTCCATCATACCCTTGTCTGTTAAACCAGTTAAACTATGTTTGTATGGACTGCAAAGTTTTGTTGCTTTCTATCTTAAAAATTTCAACTTGTGATAATCATCTTAAAGAATTTTCTAAGAGTGGCCCAAATCATCTAATTTTTCTGCTGTCAACACACATGTCCTCTCTTGCTTTTTATTAATAAAAATATCTTTGCTTCTCTATTTTTCGGTAATTCAGAGTTGCTTCTTATGGTGGAAATTATAATTTGGATATTTACACCAAAACTTCCTCCTGCAATATTTATAAGATTTTTTTTAACATAGTGGTCACAATTATATAATCTATGTTTTAAATTTCATTTTACTCTCACCATGCAATAAAGGGCCACTTGATAGAGAGCAAAGTTGAAATGAATGCATATGTGCATGTATGTGTAATACCGAAATGTGGAGGCAGGAGGGTCAAGACAGCTGCTGAGCAAATGCTAAACACTATCACTTTCTCAGCCACAGTAAATGAGAGTAAGTTAAGAAGACAAAAAATTTGCCTGTTACACATCTTGCATAACCTAGAGTACTTGATTACTGACAGAAGCCAAACATTTGCAGGGAAGATTAGTAACTTATGTGTTACTGCATTATAGAACTATGCAACAGATTTATTCTTGTATAAAGTCCCGGATTTGAGAAACAGCTTATATTTTTAAGCAATTACTACAATGATCAGACTAGGATTGTGAAGACAGTGATGCAGTTTGTGAAATGGTTCACAGGTGTAACCAAAGAAAAACTTGCAGGACCCTATTGGTATGTCATAAATTGCATTCTTGTTCACTGAGTTCAATCTATAGCTTCTAGATAGAAAGCAAGTAGTCTGTCAACTCACCCACAACATTGATCATTGTATTGTCTAGGATGCATTTTTCATTTTTGTTATTGTGCACTCTTTCTTAATTTTTTCTCTGTATTCTCTATTAAGTTAATTTATTAGGAATAATAATAATAATAATAATAATAATAATAATAATAATAATAATAATAATATCAGGTAGTATACTGAAAGAGTGAACAGGTTAATTTCTATTACAGATCCACCAAGTGTAGAACTGGTAGCAAGGGTTCGAGAGCTATACCACACAAGAGTTTCTGATGTTAGATTCCTGATTCCTGTGCTGAATGGTCTAACAAAGAAAGAAGTTATAGCTGCATTGCCAAAGCTTATAAAACTAAATCCTGTAGTAGTGAAGGAAGTTTTCAACAGGTAGGCATTGATCAAATAGCAAGTAGTATAATTCATTTTCTTCATAGCCTAAAATCTTATAAAATATGAAATTGACAAATTAAAAGTACAAGCATATAAATGAAGAAATAAAAAGTAATTCATATTTACTTTAAATTAAATATAAACACTCTTTCTTCCTTTAATAATGAATTTTACTTATTCTGATATAGTTGCTTATTTTTAATCTTTTATTTTTATAAATGTTAATTATGTTGTAAAATGTTTTGACTGTAGATGGTCAGCTGTTAGTTTAATATTACACACCTTTAATAACTTAAATGTGCTGCTGATCTGTGAAATTTCAAAATAGCTTCCTTACTGTATTCTGTAAATTCTTTTCAAGATAATAAGTTTGTTTTCTTCCCTGATTTCAGTGAAAGGGTAACTTTTTCTTCAGTTTCATAATTTTTTAAAATTTGCTACTATTTCTGATTTACCATTTGTATTGAAAAATAGTATTGACAGTGAGCTGTATTTTAAAGAACCAAAGTTCTACTGGTTACTGAGAATCCACCGGGCTCTTAGTAATTGGTTCTGTAAAGAAAATCTTCAAACTGTACCATATCTCTTACAATCTGATTCAAGCAAACAGAAACTGGTGATCTGGAAAAGTTCACATACCTGAAGGATGTAGAAAAAATTATGAAGTTTATGTTACCATTGGTGGTCAGCAGCATCATAAAAATTTACTTCTAAAGATGTGTTCCATATTTTTATACATTATATATAGCTAAAGAAGCAGAAAAAGGATAAACACTTAGATAGACATAAATTATTTCTTACTATATTTCAAACTTCTGCAGTTCTTCTATGGCAAGATGACAAGTGAAGGTGATAAAAATAAATATTGAATAATAAAGGTAATGTAATACATGGAAACAGATTAAACAAGCAACAAGAGTGAGAGAGAGAAGGTAAAAACATATTAATACACAAGATTTAAATTCAATTCACTGTTGTACATCAATAAAGGTTTCAGTGCATATCCATTAATCAAACAGGGCAACTTTGTTGATATTCCTTAACAATTGCATAATAATATTTATATTTGCAATGGCAGAATCTTAGAGGAATAATGGGGGTTTGTCTTTCTTCTTGTCATATGTAAAAGTGTTTAAAGGTTTATTTTCATGTATTGCATTCATATAACAACATTTTCAGTATGAAGTAGAGTTTAATAAGTGGTGTGGGGATTTTATGAAGGACAGTATTTTTTTTTTTCTGTTAGACCTAAATAAAATATTTCCAATAAGGAAAATAGTAGAAGCTTATTTGTACTTATATACTTAAAGTGTTTCATTTATAGTCCTTTATTTCGCATGAACTGGTAATAAGAAAACAGCAATATCTTGCATAACATCCCAATAGACTCAGTATTGATCATTCACATGTATAGGTACATTATTGTCTATCTCTTCTGTAATCAGTGGTGAAACCTTTCCCATTTTTCTAAGTATTTTCATCTTTTAGTAATTGTACGTACCACAAGCTCCCTGGAAAATGTTTAACAATTTTCATTGCATCTTTCTTGCAAATTCCATTTTACTGAAAACTCACAAATATGAAAGGAGGTATAAAATGTAGCTTTTGCCAATCTCTTCTTACAAATAACAGATAAATGCATAAAACCAGCGAAGAAAAGGGAGTAAAGTTTTGTTGTTAGCTGCACCAGTTACTCACAGTGCATTAGACCAATCCATTTTATAGAGATATCAGATTTCTGTTTGCTGCTCAGCTGAAAGACCCCCGCAATATGCAGGAGTGACATGTGTAACTCAGCCTTCAGATTTTCCTATTTTCCCCACATCAGAAATCCAGGTTCATTCTGCTGAGTAGGGAATTGTAATGCATTATTAAATTATGCAGCTGTTTTCTCAAATATAGACTGTTGGTTGTTACAGGTTACTGGGAACACACTCAGAAGGTGTGGGACATACATCCCCATTGACACCAGCAGAATTACTCATTGCTCTACACAACATTGATCCATCAAAGTGTGAACTGAAAACTGTTATCAAAGGTAAGTTGTACATTTTTAGAAAAGAACTGATAAGAAACCCAAGCTTTTATTATGTTTCAAAATAAACTTTCATAGTTTTCATAGAATTTAAAAAAAGTTGCTAAATATGTACCGCAATATGTATGAAATATGTACTGCAATATGTATGGTCTTTGAATAAAGCATAGTTATTCAAAATATTGGCACTGTGTGGCTGTTGTTCTGTCTCCTTTAATAAACTCTTATCACTAGCTTTATTTATGGCACTGAGTTCCCTTCTATCTTGTGGGTTTTTTCTCTCCCTCCATTTCACTAATCCACTTGTGTTAAAATAGCTAACAGTTGTGCATCATAATAAAATCTGAGGATCTAGTTTTAGTTTCTCCTCACTTTTTTTATCAAGCTATATACTTAGAAATTGCATCCTCTTTGTGTACCTAATTTTGCACCAAAATGAAATGGTATCATTAAAAGTTTACAGAAGTAGCAATTGATGGGGTTTGTAATTTCATGATCACTCAATTTATTTGAAATATTTATTGCATTCATTTCATTTTAAAATATGTTTACAATGTATGTCCAAAAACATAAATATAAACTGCAGTTATTTGAACTAAAAAAACATAATATTTTCTTCTGCTTCATAAGTAATAACTTATATTCTTTTACTTTCACATCTGCATTTTTAAAAAATGTGTGTGCAACTTACAAACTCTTCCATCAATAGTGCAAGAACACAGTTTTCATTCAGAATTAAATATGTTAGTTCCAGAAATTTAATGAACAAATATTTTTAAAATGTACAAGCAAATATCTAAGTATTTTATTCACAGGTAAATATGATATCATTAATTAAAGCTGTAACAAATTGTAACCAGCTACTGTGCAATATTTGCAATGATTACAAACAAGGAAATGAGATTATTTTTGTAAAAATGTAACAACATGATTCAACTACATCAAAAGTCATGTGTATTCCTTTCTTAAATGAAGAGAAAATTCTAGAAAACACCTCATATGGGTATAACCCATTATTGATCATGCGCAACTGGTTTAATTAGAATAGATCTGACTTTACCCTTCTACTACTATGTCTTCACTGTTTGAAACCTGGAAAGTAATGATAGATCAAAGATTTGTTAATGTGACAGCAAAATAAAAATTAAATATGTAACCTTTTGTTTAATACAGCAACTTCAATGTGTTTTGCGGAAAAGCAGGCATACACACAAGAAGTCCTGGCAGTGGTAATGCAGCATCTCATGGAGTTGAATCCACTACCAACACTCCTGATGCGCACTGTTATACAGTCACTGTCACTGTACCCTCGCCTTATCGGCTTTGTCATGAACATCCTGCAGAGACTCATTCTCAAGCAGGTAATTTATTTATTTGTTTAGTTATTTAAAGATACTTTTTCACAGCTTGTGGTCATTAGCATCCTCTTAAATTCAGGCATGAAACAGCTGATAAATTTTGCTCAGAGGCCATTTCTTTCAGACTTCTTTTATGTTATAAATGTATCACATGGAACCAACACCAAAAGCAGGTAAGGAATGAGTTTATTTGCATTATGCTTTGTCTCTTGCTTCAGAATATCTATTGTGTAATAATTTTTAATATGTTATAATGAGTCAACTAGACATTCTTGCAGCATCATTAACTTACTATTTCAATAATCTCTGTGAGTCGGAATATTAGAGTTAAATCGTTTAAGTGAAACCAGAAAGAGTATTCTAATATTCCGACTCACAGAGGTTATTAGTGCGCGTTTCACTGTGTTCGATTCCAAATTGAATTTCATATTGTACTATTTCAATGTTACACAAAATTTTATCTACATCATCAGTTACTGTCGCAAAACATGTTCTGAAGAAATAGTACATTAGTAAAGCTACAAGAGTGTTTAGTTTGACTCATCATAACACAATAATTATATGATTTGCTTAACTGTGACATTTTCAATTGTATTATATGTTCAAGAATCTCCTTTATTGTTTGGTTTCAGAACTTGAATTTAAAGCTGTAGGAATGGAATTTCTATTGTAGTGCATAACTGAGCTGGTATTGATTCTGCAGTTCTCTGTTAAAAGGTGCAGTTTGATTCTGCTACTGTATGAGACAACACCTAATTTTAAGAGCTTTTTGGGAAAAAAATGTTTCGTACATATATTAGAACAAGTTTTTTCCCCTCCTGAAAACTTCTTTAACCTGGAAAGTTTGGTAAACACTGCTTACCTAACCCCATTATAGTGGTTTTTCATAAATTATAAGATATTTAATTTATAATTAAATATGGACATAGAAGTAAAATTTCCTTTTCATCACTTATTGCAATTATGCGGTTCTTGTGTATTTTATTTTCTTCCTACTATATGATTTCAAACTACCTTTAAATCTGTGTCATTATTAACTTTTTCACACCACTAAATAAATTAATTTTACTTAAATGTAAATTGGAACTTGCACAGTGAAGCCAATAATATTAATTGATGTCATTGTATGATTCAGTTGAACTACACACTCTTAAAGCTTCACTTACTTTTCATAAAGTTCCATACATTTATGAAAAGTAAGTGAAGCTTTAAGAGTGTGTAGTTCAACTGAATCATACAATGATATCAATTAATAAAATTAATTTTATTCATTTTATCTCACTTTAAAGTGCTGCTTACCTATTATTGTTTGTATTGACAGTGCTGTTTTGCACTGAGCTGAGATGTATATGAGACAGCATTGTTGATAAGAAAGGTGTTTCTACTCCTGCACACTTTAAAGAAATAGTCTGTAATTTTTTTGCTTTGTTTCTATGAATTACTAAGTTTCTTTCCATTACTGTACAAATTTTAGGAATAATCTCACCATAATCAAAGCTAGATTGACTGATACATATCAGTAATTTGCAAGGCAAAGCCATAACTAACAATAAGAAAATTTCATCATTTGCATTATTTACATTTTTTTATATTTTGTACAGTTTTTTACTGCATCATAATCTGGAGCCAATTTTGTTCTTCCCCTTTACTGTAAATTATCAATCAGCTAAGTTTTTCTTATATTCTTAATACTGTTTTCCTTCTATGTGTTTTTGCAAAGATAGCCAACAGGCTTTATTTATAACTTGATCCTGAAAATAAAACTCAGAACTACCAAAAATAAAAAATAAATACAAAGTCATTTCTTTAAATGGAAAGAAAAAATAAATGCACACTTTTGTAATTTAAGAGATAAGTGCACAGATAATCAACAAACTAAATAATTTGTAAGTGAAAAATCAGTATACCTTTTTTTCCCATTATAAAATTGTGACTTGTCATCTTGCAGTTTGAAAATTTTACTTTTGCAGGTTTGGAAGCAGAAAAAAGTTTGGGAAGGATTTATTAAATGCTGCCAACGCACTAAGCCACAGAGTTTCCAGGTGCTGCTGCAACTCCCTCCACCACAGCTCAGTGATGTGCTCATGAATTCTCCAGACCTCCAGCAGCCACTGGTTGCTCATGTCATGGCTTTCACTGAAAATCAGGTACATTTAAATAAATCATTTGCTTTTATATTTTCAAGACTTTCATGTTAATATTCTCCATATTGCACGTTTTTCAAACTATTTTACCACAGAACTATGCCTTCTCAATGTAAATATATGACTTTAGAATTTAAAGAAATAGCATTTTCAATAAAACAAAAGGCTATTAATGATTTTTCTATCAAAATCATGAAGTGATTTTACCACAGAACTATGTCTTCTTAATGTAAATATATGACTTTAGAATTTAAAGAAATAGTATTTTCAATAAAACAAAAGGCTATTAATGATTTTTCTATCAAAATCATAAAGTGTATGAAGATAGCACATAATTACTGGAACCATGTTGTAGTATAAGATTAATTTTTGGGGGGGGAGGGAAAGTAAATAAATAAATAGAAAAGATAAATATTATTTATTTATTTAATTTTATTTAATTTCAGCGTGCACACATTCCACAATCTATTATGGATGTACTGCTTGGAAACAGGCGTGCTTCAACAGAAGAATATGATGTTAACATGGAAAGCGTAAGTTATTCTAGAGTTAAATCTTAGATGTCAAATTGAAAATATCTATCATCAAGAAGATGATGAAGACAATTCCATTGAAGTCCATTACCAGACAACAAACAAATGCACCATAATTTTCCCATCACTTCTATCTCTTCCCATTTTTAACAGAGGGACTCTCTGCCTCTCCAGATAACTCACTCAGTCCACTGACAATGTTGGTTGCAATAGCCAACAAAAATTTTGTTTTCAAATTATTTAAATCAATGACCTTGAAAAAATAACTGTAATGATAAATTTTGCTGATAGTGAAAGTCTAAAGAATGCTTCATCTAGTTTTATACGAATGTCTTACAAATTTATGTGTGTGTGTGTGTGTGTGTGTGTATACATATTTCCTTTTTTATATTAAATTTTGAAACCATATTCTGAAAACTACTATTTCAAGTCTTAGAACCAAATAAAGAACAAGCAAATATTCATAAGGGAACATTTCATAATATTTTGTTTGTTACAGCAATCTCCATCAGAACTGACAATTGATATCAAAGAAGAAACAGAAGAAGTCCTTGTGCTACATTCTGAACCTGCCCCACCTGGAATGGATTGACATAAGCATCATTATGATCACAGTATGGCAGCACTGAATTGCAGTATATTTTTATCATATTTACTTGCATATCAAACCCTCTTTTTTATTATAATCAGCAACTGTAAGAGGAAATCATTATACAAGAACAAGAATCTATGCATTTCATGTGGCCAACAGATGATTGGAAAATGTTATACACAATTATTAATGATCATATCATTCTCTCAAATTCAAATTGACTGTCTGAACAGGTTCTGTTAGTGTGCTAAACATTGAAATTAATATCATGCTAGTGCTATCAAAAAGTTCCAAAGCAAGTATACATACTGATTTAAATTTTGCCACTATCCCCTTAAAAATAATCTTTTTGTGCTGTGTTACACCATTCCTAGCACATTTTTTTAATTTGTAAAAGCTCCCTGGATGTCTATGTCAAGCACCTTCTGCAATTTTCTCTGAATGTAAATAATGGAGTCAAAACAGCCACCTTTTAGCTTTTGATTCAAGTCCAGAAAGAGGAAGAAGTCCTAGGGGGTCAAATCTGGCAATAAGGATAAGTGAGGATGGGTATTCGTGCCATTGTGGTCAAGAATCTTATTCGTTAATAATGCTCTGGTAGCAGGTGCATTGTTGTGATGGAGCATCATTCCTCTCATTCCACATTTCAGGTCTTTTGCACTGAATATCCTCCCTTAGACACCTTCGAACAATGTTAGCAATTTGAAATGCTAATTGGAATTTATACAGTGAAGCTAATTATATAATTAAGATCATTGCATGATTGAGTTGAACCATACACTCTTTTTGGCTCCATTTACTTGTATAAATTTAGTACATGTTTTGCAGACAGTTGTCTGCATCATGTAGCCAAAGCTAACAATCAGAAATAGAAAGCTAAAATATACTTGTTCAACAAATCGAAGAGAAGGAAAAATATGGGATAAAATATAATCTTTTGATGAGGACAACTTTCTGTAAAACGTGCACTAAATTTAACAAGAGGAGTCAATAAAAGTGTGTAGTTCGACTCAATCATTCAATGATATTAATTAAATGTTAGCAATGTTCCACAATGATCTTTATGCATAAAGATTATGTTTTATCCCATATTTTTCCTCTTATTTCATTATTTAAACATATTACATATTACATAA
Organism: Metallyticus violacea; assembly: GCA_030762175.1. Classification (NCBI taxonomy): domain Eukaryota; kingdom Metazoa; phylum Arthropoda; class Insecta; order Mantodea; family Metallyticidae; genus Metallyticus; species Metallyticus violacea. Next base: position 65,047,600 of record CM060845.1, read on the forward strand.
ACATATTACATCCAAGTCTTGTTATATCTTTTGATTTGTTGAACAAGATATTTTAAATATATACTTACGAAGCTGTTGACAATGGAGTGGCAATATAACCTCAATTTGGGCATTCATTTTTTATACTAAACTCCATTCACTTACACAAAAGTAAGATGCATTTCGGGAAAATCTCTCCCATTTTCAGTTGCTCACTGAACCGCCGTTACTCAAAACTATGACTGGACAAATGGATGTTCCTGTGGTGGTCTCTATTGGTTGAAGTAGGAAGTTGCTGAGCTCATCCATGGGAGGAAACTCGAAATTCATTAGATTTTCTCTATTTTTTAATATGAAAATTTTTTCCCAAGTGGATAACTCCAATAGGCTGCGAAGATGTTTCAGCAGTTTTATTCCCGGTTTTATTTCATGGTTTTTGGTCCAAAAGTGAGCTGTTACTGCTGATTTATCCACCTGTTTAAACCGAATATTCCTAAAATGTTCTTTTCTCCAAATTTCCAAATTTCTTTTTGTTTTGCTAATGTAGCTCTGTTCCCAATCTGCAAACATGGCAACTCTTTTAGTTTTGCACTGCATTCCTTCAGTCTTTGTTTCTTTTAAATTATCTACCAGTTACTTTGTTGGACATTTTGATAATTGTATTTTTAATGTCTGTGCAATCTTCACTGTCGAGGTTTGGTCCTGGTGATCTAGTGATGACCATACTTGCCTCGTAGACCCAAGGTCACAGATTCAATCCCGGCAAGAGTCATTGAATTTTTTGAGCATAAAAATTGTAAGTATGGCTTCCTTTGGATGGGAAATAAAGTCGTGGGTCCCATGTTGTAGATTTACAGCACTTAAAGGAGAAGCCTCAATTCTGAAAAAAGAAGCCTCTGAGTAAAATTTATCGGCCAATTCATGCCCTGAATTGAATGTGCTGCTGATGACCTGAGATGTTAAAGAGCATCATTAAATAAATAAAATAAAATAAACTGGTGTTGGTCAAAGCACAAAGTTCAGTAGGATTATATAGGAGTCTTATGCCTTCCAACAATTGCATTTAAACTTAGGCTGTATCTGGTTATTCTGCCATAGCTTTGATTTTATGTATGTATGTATTTATTTAACTAATTACCATGAACTTAATTCCTTAGTGTCTAAAATGCTTCCTTTTAATTTAGAGTTCACTATTATATTATCAATAATTGATATTCTACTTGTTTCTGTCCATGTTATTTTTTTGGATTTCTTTAATATATGTGTGTTTGTTTTTTTAATTGTTATATGTGCAAAAATCTCTTAAGAATTTACACATTTATATTAATATGATAATCTATCAATTTTTTTCACGTATGTTCACAAGACCACCAGAGTCAGCCCAGATACCTACCTACCCAACTTCTAAGAATGATCCAACAGTTGTTTAACAGCTGATGATGTGGAAAAATGTTTTACAAAACATGTCCTGAGTAAATCTTAGTGAAACCATTAGGAATGTTTTAAATATTTCAAGTCAGATTAATGCGTGTTTCACTGTTCGATTCTAAATTGAATTAATATTGAAGTTACAGATTGTTGAAAATTTGCTTACACAAAGTTTTAAATGAAAGATAAGAATGTGAGCTTTACTTGCTTCAGTGTCCACATTTTTAAGCCATCGTTTGAATTTGAATTTAATATGATTTTTTTTTTTTTATTGCTGATAAGAATGTGAGCTTTACTTACTTCAGTGTCCACATACATTCTTAAGCCATCGTTTGAATTTAATATAAATTTGTATTATTGCTTGTAGACTTTTTAATATAAGTATTAAGCATTGTTACTATAATCTAAAATCTATCATATATGCACAATTTGAGATTAAAATACAATTCAGTATCAATACTTCTTTCATTAATTCTAGACCTTTTCTAAGACCAACATATACAATAAAATCATTCAACAATCAGATCCTTAAATCTTCCAACCTCTAAGGTCATTTATCAATTAAATATATTTTTAAGACTTTATTAAAATATTTGTTAGTTAATTTTTTATTATAATCTGGCAATTTGATATAAAGAATAGATTCCATTACATATGGATCTTTTTCTGTTGCAGTTTTGTTTATTATTACTCTGTGATAGTTGGCATGACCTCTTGTGTGATTAGAGTACAGGTCTTTATTTATGAACAATGATTTTCTTTTTACTAATTTTACCAGTTTATATAAATAGCTATGACTGTAAGAATATTATTATTAATGCTAATTTGCAGGATTCTCTATGTTTTAGATGGTACATGTGTCTGAAGCATCATTTTTGGAGCAGGAATAGTCTATTCAATTTTGTTATTCCACAACCCTCCCACATTTCAACACTTTAACCCATATGTGGGTAGATTATACCATGTACAAACTTTTTAAAAATTCTGGCTATAAGTATTTTGAAAAGAACTTTATAAAATATAAAATTTTGCTTATTTAATTACAATTTTTATGAATAAGTTTATCATAAGATAGACAATTAAGCAATGCTGAAATTATTTACATTTTAAATGTAAAATACTTTGATGATATTGTACTGCTTGAAAATTTTTTGAAATTTCTTAATGGCTGATGTAGTAAATTTACATCATGGCAGTAGCTCAAAACCAATATTTATTTATTGAAATTTAAATGTATTGAAAACATACTTCAATAAATTACATAATAATGAACTGAAATATATATATATATATATATATATATATATATATATATATACTCTATACCAAAAATATAATAATTTATAACTGATGTAAACTTTTTCTTAACAGCTACTGGACTCCAGTCTCTGGCTCATCAGCAGTCATCCATTGGAATTTGAAGAGACTGGAGCCCAGTTACCTATACTATGTTGGTAAACAGCAAGCACTGCATTCTCTAAAAATCTGGTTAAAAGATTGTCTTTGATTGTGATGCTAAAATTACTGTACTCTTGGCAGGGAAATTGGAGTTTTGATAGTGAAAGGGCAGGAAGAGAACATTATCTGCATTACATTGCCAAAGAATGTTGCAGAGTATGCATATCTTAGAATAAAAACTCCACAATTTGTTAATACACATATCTGTTTAAAAAATTAAGTATGGAACTAAACACAGTGAAGCTAATCATTTGATTTAATTTTATGTCATCTAAACACTCTTAATGCTTCATTTACTTGTCATAAAATGTGGTACATGTTTTGAAGACGTTCGTCTTCATCCTCAGCCATGGGATGACTGATTGGAGACTCAATTAGACCTGTAGATGTACGGTTTTGCCCTGATGGCACCTTGATGAACCATAAGTTTATGTTTCCTTCTTCCGGAACGTCAAAGTTCATTACACTATCTCGGTGTTTGTAAATGTGAATTTTTTCCCATGTAGCCAATGCTGTAGATCCCTGTGCTGCTTTTAACAATTCTACTTTTTTAATTATGTCATGATTTTCTGTCCAGAAATGATGCTACAGCTGACTTTTCTATCTGTTTGTATTTTATGTTCCTAAAATGTTCTTTTAAATGTGTGCCTGTATTCCTTTTTGTTTTTCCAATATAAATCTTATCACATTCTGCACAAGTTATCTTATAAATACCTGCTTTTTCTTCATGTGGGGTACTTTCATCAACATTGTCCTTTAGAATATTTTTCAAACTATATCTATTGATAGGTGCCAATCTTATATTGTAATCTTTAAAAATATTTTGAAACTTCTTCTTTGCCCTTGGATGAAATGTAAATTTTTTAAAAACAAACTTCTTTTTATCTACTGAAAGTGTGGTGGTATCTTTTATCAATTTCTTCCTTTGAAACTTTTATACTTATTTGTGTACCAATTTCTTATTAAAACCATTTTGAATCACAATTTCTTCTATCTTTTTATATTCTTTAAGAAATTCTTCTTTGCTAATTAGTAAGTTCACCAATCGATGTGTCAAGCTGTTAAAAACTGCATGTTTATGTGTTGTGGGGTTAAAACCATCTGCCTTTATGTGATTTTCTGTATGTGTATCTTTTCTGTATATACCAAAGCTCAAATATACATATACACATATCTGTATTTTAAAAATAAAGTGTATATATTAAATTAAATGAAAAAGCTATCACAATATTAATTGGAGTTAAGAGTGTTTTAATGTCTTGCCCTGAAGGCTGCAGTAATTACATCAAAAATCCCCAGTGCCAAGCTTTTAAAATCTGATACAGTTTCACCTTTGCTGATAAACATAATTACAGTGCTTGCTTTTATTTTTCAGATGCTGGTCTTCTGCTTTAAATTTGTGATTGCATACAATACTCTATTAACCTGCTTGCTTATTGTGCCAGATATGAGATTCAAGAGGATGTAATGCTGCAGAATAAGAATATTCTCCTAAGAAAGTGCAGCTTAAATATGGTCTTCAAGTGACTAGAAATTCTTCACAAATGTGCATTGAGTGAAACAAGATTACTGTACAATGTTTTGTTTTAAAGAGAATGTAATAGGACTATTACTTAAACTTTACTTTACAGAAAATAGGAAGTGAACAGTGTTTAAGAAACAAACTTAAATCATCATCTCAATGAAAATTAAGTAGCACATATTATGAATAAATTTTAAGTTATTAATTTTGAACAAGGTAGCAAATTGATTAACTAGATGTGTTGTACTGAAGTTACTCGCATTTTAAATTTAAAATATTTTGATCATATTTGCAAGCAGTGGAAAAGTCTGTATTCAAGTATTGTGTGGTTTAAAAGAATCAGTAGAATGTTTATTATGATGAAGAAGAAGAAAGAAAAAGTGAAATACAATATAAACTCATAAAACTATTAACTACATGTTAATATCAAAACTGGTAGCAAAACTTGATGGAACTTTGGTGGACTGTATTAAGGACAATGTTCAAGTCCACTAGTCATTAGTTTCGGGGCTCTTAACCTTATGACATTAGGATAAGCAAGAGTATGCAGAACCAAGTGAGTCCTTAGCTGAAATATGGGAAGGTATACAAAAAAATGCTTGCATAGCATGGAACATGCAAAAATAAACAATAAATTGTGAAAATCAGGGGCATTGAAATTCGAAAAAGAACATTTTTCTGTGCATTATAAAAGGTGCAATGTAAGGAAAATAGAGGGCACTGAAAATGAATAAAGTAATAATATTTTTATGATGGGAGGGGGGGCTGTTGAAGCTTAAAAAAATTAAGTTATTCAATGCATTAATATGAAAGACAAAGATAAGTGTCTGCAAAATAAATTGTGGAGCTTTTAGCTAAGGATCAACAAGTATGAGTAAATACACAGGCAGAATTTGCCAAAAATAATGTAAATTGAAATCACAAAGGTGAAAGTCATGCACTGTGTTAAATTGGGTAGAAGGAATGTATGGAATTTAGAAAATTATATTTAATGCTGAAGACATAAGAAAATTTTACTAATCAACTAAAATGTAATATAATTAGAAATTAGTATTTTTCTTTGCTTATTCTTTATTGAACAGGTATTTTTCATGTCCTTATTCTTTATTGAACAGGTATTTTTCATGTCCATTGCAGTGCAAAATTAAAAATAATCAGATAAATGCATAATGTACATATATAATATGATCTCACCATGAAGATAAAATGCTACACATGATGTGTTTGTTATGTAAGTTCATGAAATTGTAAGAAAAAAATAAGTAATAATAAATATGAACTAATAATGTATTTGAAGATAAAATGTATGAATTTACACTCCTGGCCTCAGTAAATAATTTCTATATCTCTTTCATCAATATTTGGATTAGCTGTAATAGATAAAAAAGGATAAGACAAAATAGGAACACATAAGCAAAAATTAGGAATATGATAGACAAACTTGACAACTGGAAGGAGAAATAAGGGAGAATAGGCTAAATTTGGATGAAATATGGCAAAGATTGGTTAAACTCAAGAGAAAAAGGCAATGATAAGCGAAATTTGGGAGGAAAAGGCTAGGATAGGCAAAGATAGGCTAAATTTGGCCGAAATAAGGCAAGGATAGGCTACATTTTTTTTTTTAGGAAAAGGCAAAGATAGGCTAAATTTCCTCGGAAAAAATCCTCGCATAGTTCTCGGGGAAAATTAGCCTATCTTTGCCTTTTCGTGCATAATTTAGAATCAATTTTTGTTATAAACGCACAGATAGGCTAAATTTGGCCGAAATAAGGCAGGAATAGGCTACATTTTTTAGGAAAAGTTAAGATAGGCTAAATTTCGCAGGAAAAGACTAAGATAAGCTAAATTTCCTCGGAAAAAATCCTCGCATAGTTCTCGAGGAAAATTAGCCCATGTTTACCTTTTCGTGCATAATTTAGAATCAATTTTTGTTATAAACGCACAGATAGGCTAAATTTGGCCGAAATAATGCAGGAATAGGCTACATTTTTTAGGAAAAGGCAAAGATAGGCTAAATTTCGCAGGAAAAGACTAAGATAGGCTAAATTTCCTCGGAAAAAATCCTCGCATAGTTGTCCAGGAAAATTAGCCTATCTTTGCCTTTTCGTGCATAATTTAGAATCAATTTTTGTTATAAACGCACAGATAGGCTAAATTTGGCCGAAATAAGGCAAGGATAGGCTACATTTTTTAGGAAAAGGCAAAGATAGGCTAAATTTCGCAGGAAAAGACTAAGATAAGCAAAGATGGGCTAAATTTCCTCGGAAAAAATCCTCGCATAGTTCTCGAGGAAAATTAGCCCATGTTTACCTTTTCGTGCATAATTTAGAATCAATTTTTGTTATAAACGCACAGATAGGCTAAATTTGGCCGAAATAATGCAGGAATAGGCTACATTTTTTAGGAAAAGGCAAAGATAGGCTAAATTTCGCAGGAAAAGACTAAGATAGGCTAAATTTCCTCGGAAAAAATCCTCGCATAGTTGTCGAGGAAAATTAGCCTATCTTTGCCTTTTCGTGCATAATTTAGAATCAATTTTTGTTATAAACGCACAGATAGGCTAAATTTGGCCGAAATAAGGCAAGGATAGGCTACATTTTTTAGGAAAAGGCAAAGATAGGCTAAATTTCGCAGGAAAAGACTAAGATAGGCTAAATTTCCTCGGAAAAAATCCTCGCATAGTTGTCCAGGAAAATTAGCCTATCTTTGCCTTTTCGTGCATAATTTAGAATCAATTTTTGTTATAAACGCACAGATAGGCTAAATTTGGCCGAAATAAGGCAAGGATAAGCTACATTTTTTAGGAAAAGGCAAAGATAGGCTAAATTTCGCAGGAAAAGACTAAGATAGGCAAAGATGGGCTAAATTTCCTCGGAAAAAATCCTCGCATAGTTCTCGAGGAAAATTAGCCCATGTTTACCTTTTCGTGCATAATTTAGAATCAATTTTTGTTATAAACGCACAGATAGGCTAAATTTGGCCGAAATAAGGCAAGGATAGGCTACATTTTTTAGAAAAGGCAAAGATAGGCTAAATTTCCTCGGAAAAAATCCTCGCATAGCTGTCCAGGAAAATTAGCCTATCTTTGCCTTTTCGTGCATAATTTAGAATCAATTTTTGTTATAAACGCACAGATAGGCTAAATTTGGCAAAGATAGGCTAAATTTCGCAGGAAAAGACTAAGATAGGCTAAATTTCCTCGGAAAAAATCCTCGCATAGTTGTCGAGGAAAATTAGCCTATCTTTGCCTTTTCGTGCATAATTTAGAATCAATTTTTGTTATAAACGCACAGATAGGCTAAATTTGGCCGAAGTAAGGCAAGGATAGGCTACATTTTTTAGGAAAAGGCAAAGATAGGCTAAATTTCGCAGGAAAAGACTAAGATAGGCAAAGATGGGCTAAATTTCCTCGGAAAAAATCCTGGCATAGTTCTCGAGGAAAATTAGCCCATGTTTACCTTTTCGTGCATAATTTAGAATCAATTTTTGTTATAAACGCAAAGATAGGCTAAATTTGGCCGAAATAAGGCAAGGATAGGCTACATTTTTTAGGAAAAGGCAAAGATAGGCTAAATTTCGCAGGAAAAGACTAAGATAGGCAAAGATGGGCTAAATTTCCTCGGAAAAAATCCTGGCATAGTTCTCGAGGAAAATTAGCCCATGTTTACCTTTTCGTGCATAATTTAGAATCAATTTTTGTTATAAACGCACAGATAGGCTAAATTTGGCCGAAATAAGGCAAGGATAGGCTACATTTTTTAGGAAAAGGCAAAGATAGGCTAAATTTCGCAGGAAAAGACTAAGATAAGCAAAGATGGGCTAAATTTCCTCGGAAAAAATCCTCGCATAGTTCTCGAGGAAAATTAGCCCATGTTTACCTTTTCGTGCATAATTTAGAATCAATTTTTGTTATAAACGCATAGATAGGCTAAATTTGGCCGAAATAATGCAGGAATAGGCTACATTTTTTAGGAAAAGGCAAAGATAGGCTAAATTTCGCAGGAAAAGACTAAGATAGGCTAAATTTCCTCGGAAAAAATCCTCGCATAGTTATCGAGGAAAATTAGCCTATCTTTGCCTTTTCGTGCATAATTTAGAATCAATTTTTGTTATAAACGCACAGATAGGCTAAATTTGGCCGAAATAAGGCAAGGATAGGCTACATTTTTTAGGAAAAGGCAAAGATAGGCTAAATTTCGCAGGAAAAGACTAAGATAGGCTAAATTTCCTCGGAAAAAATCCTCGCATAGTTGTCGAGGAAAATTAGCCCATGTTTACCTTTTCGTGCATAATTTAGAATCAATTTTTGTTATAAACGCACAGATAGGCTAAATTTGGCCGAAATAAGGCAAGGATAGGCTACATTTTTTAGGAAAAGGCAAAGATAGGCTAAATTTCGCAGGAAAAGACTAAGATAGGCTAAATTTCCTCGGAAAAAATCCTCGCATAGTTGTCGAGGAAAATTAGCCTATCTTTGCCTTTTCGTGCATAATTTAGAATCAATTTTTGTTATAAACGCACAGATAGGCTAAATTTGGCCGAAATAAGGCAAGGAAGGCTACATTTTTTAGGAAAAGGCAAAGATAGGCTAAATTTCGCAGGAAAAGACTAAGATAGGCTAAATTTCCTCGGAAAAAATCCTCGCATAGTTGTCCAGGAAAATTAGCCTATCTTTGCCTTTTCGTGCATAATTTAGAATCAATTTTTGTTATAAACGCACAGATAGGCTAAATTTGGCCGAAATAAGGCAAGGATAGGCTACATTTTTTAGGAAAAGGCAAAGATAGGCTAAATTTCGCAGGAAAAGACTAAGATAGGCAAAGATGGGCTAAATTTCCTCGGAAAAAATCCTGGCATAGTTCTCGAGGAAAATTAGCCCATGTTTACCTTTTCGTGCATAATTTAGAATCAATTTTTGTTATAAACGCACAGATAGGCTAAATTTGGCCGAAATAAGGCAAGGATAGGCTACATTTTTTAGAAAAGGCAAAGATAGGCTAAATTTCCTCGGAAAAAATCCTCGCATAGCTGTCCAGGAAAATTAGCCTATCTTTGCCTTTTCGTGCATAATTTAGAATCAATTTTTGTTATAAACGCACAGATAGGCTAAATTTGGCAAAGATAGGCTAAATTTCGCAGGAAAAGACTAAGATAGGCTAAATTTCCTCGGAAAAAATCCTCGCATAGTTGTCGAGGAAAATTAGCCTATCTTTGCCTTTTCGTGCATAATTTAGAATCAATTTTTGTTATAAACGCACAGATAGGCTAAATTTGGCCGAAGTAAGGCAAGGATAGGCTACATTTTTTAGGAAAAGGCAAAGATAGGCTAAATTTCGCAGGAAAAGACTAAGATAGGCTAAATTTCCTCGGAAAAAATCCTCGCATAGTTCTCGAGGAAAATTAGCCCATGTTTACCTTTTCGTGCATAATTTAGAATCAATTTTTGTTATAAACGCACAGATAGGCTAAATTTGGCCGAAATAATGCAGGAATATGCTACATTTTTTAGGAAAAGGCAAAGATAGGCTAAATTTCGCAGGAAAAGACTAAGATAGGCAAAGATAGGCTAAATTTCCTCGGAAAAAATCCTGGCATAGTTCTCGAGGAAAATTAGCCCATGTTTACCTTTTCGTGCATAATTTAGAATCAATTTTTGTTATAAACGCAAAGATAGGCTAAATTTGGCCGAAATAATGCAGGAATAGGCTACATTTTTTAGGAAAAGGCAAAGATAGGCTAAATTTCGCAGGAAAAGACAAATAGGCAAAGATAGGCTAAATTTCCTCGGAAAAAATCCTCGCATAGCTTTAGCCTATCTTTGCCTTTAACCATAAAATTTAGCCTATCTTTATCTTTCGATTAAATTTTAACCTATCTTTGCCTTCCAACGGTAAAATTTTGCCTATCTTAGCCTCTGGGCCAAACATTTAGTCTATCTTAGCCTCCTGTCTAAAAATTTAGCCTATCATTGCCTCTGCACTATGTTTCTCAACCTACAGTTCCTAAAGTTTAGCCTCAAGGAAAAAAAAATGTTCATAATGTTCAGGGATAAAAAATCAGGAAAATGTAGCCTATATTTCCTATTCTTAACCTCCAAGAAATAAAATTTTAAAAGTTTATCTTACCCTTAAGGAAATAAAATCCCCCCCCCCAAACAATTAAAATTTAAGCCTATCTTAAGTTTTAATATTTTTATTTTGTCACTCAAATATAAAGTATGTATTTTATACACATGATATTTATGTAACAAATCTGATAATGTTCTCAGGCTGCTGAAATGCTGAATTTTATTAGAATATTTAAAAATTATTTTATAATAATTATCCTTTTTTGATAGTTTGTTTGGTAAAGAAGAAAATTTATATATGTTACACTTGCTTTGGTTTAGGATATTTTTTTTTCACCATACTCATAGAAATAGTTGAATATCAGTTATACATTAATATTTAGATAATTATGTAGATAGTACCGAGTGATATATAGGAAGCATGTGTTATAACTGACAGAAAAATAATAATCGTCAATTTCAAATGTACTATGAGAAAATAAAACACAACATTTTTAACTAAAAGTGATTTAATATTCAACACTCAAAAACACACATTCTATAAAAAAAATCAAGCAATTATTTCTTTCTGGACAGAAAATAAGCAACTGTCAAATAAAGTACAGTATAATTTTTTTCAGAAAAGTTATAAATTAAGAAAAACTTCATTAACTTTACAAATAAAATTAATCTAAACAGTATTTATGCTAGAGTTGACATGTGAGAAAAGACAACTGTCTAATATTAATTTTTCAGGAATAAAGAAACTAGAAATTTCACAAATGAAGGCAAAACTTCTCATGAAGGGGAAAGGAAAGAGAATAAAAATTCATCACAATGAAAATAATAATTAGATATAGAGGTGTGGTTTCTCACATGGCCTTTCTTTTCAGTAATAAAATAATTTGATTACTGCACAATAATGCACTAGAAAAACTGAGGATTTTTCGTTATTTATGTTAACAGTTTTTTGATATGCTGACATATATTTAAAATGTACCAATTTTGAACTGCCTCCTGTGAAGTTTGGTAAAATAATTTTGAAGGACACAACAAATATGACAATACAAATTCAAATTTAGATATAGATAGATATATATATATATAGATATATATATATATATATATTTAATAATGCTTCTTGGTTCCCAGTTGCATCAAGTTTATATAAAACTCGAGCTTTCAGTCAACCTGAACTCTGTGGCCAAGAGCTTCAGTTTTTTGCATTTGACACGAATAGTTAACTCAAGAAGCCTCATTAAATAATCAATGACATGAAAGCTTCAAGTCTTACAAGACATAAATGGTTAATCATATTTTTAGTATGCTAGAATTAGGATCATTAGAAGTAATGGCAACATATAATCATAGACAAATGACTTGTATTGGAATAACTAATACATTCTTTATAATAATTAGATATCTTTACTTGAAATATGAGAAAAAGGAAATGCATAAATACAATTCAGTGATTGAAAAGTACTACAGATCTACATTCTTTCTAATGCACACATTTTAAAGTTGACATTTCTATCCCAGGTTTGAAAATGTTATTTTACAAAAACAATTGCACCCAGCTTGGAATCAAGATCATATTTTCAAACAATCTCTCATAATAAATAAAAATATTTGAAACACAGTAGATAACACATATCTAGTGTTAGGAATCTCCCATGTTGACATTAGTAGTTATACTGCTTATTAACTAACTAAAAGGGAACAAATCTGCATTTACAAAATAAAATTGTGTGTGCTGTACTATGAAATACTCTATATTATATTTTAAAGTAAAAAAAAAAAAGAAGACACAATTTAAGTAAACTTGGAAAAAATTTACATTTAAGAATAGAATAGAATATTTATTTCAAATTTTCATTACAAGCAGTAATACAATTATTTTAATATTTCTTGTGTATTGACTATTTAACAATTTACTCCCTATATCTCACTAGACTTCACTAGCTTCATTGCTGCATTTCCTAGGCCTGATAAACTCAAATACTCAGTTATTGAAATGGTATGCTACTGCTGATTTTTCTGCATGTTTATAATTTACATTTCTCATATGTTCCTTAAACCGTATGGAAATGTTCCTTTTTATTTTACCTATATATTTATTATCGCAGTCTTTGCAACTGATTTTGTAAATCCCTGATTGTTTTCCTGGCGGGATTTTGTCCTTTGTATCGGTTTTTAGGACTTTTATTTATTTATTCACTGGAGCCAAAATGATGTTGGCATCTTTAAAAATCTTTTGAAATATTTTGTGTGCCTATGGATGGAATGCACATTTTTTTATATATCTGCTCTCCTTTGTAACCTTTCAGTGTGGTGATTTCTTTTATTTGTTTTTTGAATTTTTCTATCTTAAAAAAATGGCTAACCTCAATCAAGTTAACTAGAGAAATCTAGAACAATATCTGAATCTCATCAAAATTTGCATCAATCAAACCTACTCTAATTTAGAGGCAAGATATATATACAAAAGGAGGGTTTAACAATGGGTAATCCGCTCTCACCATTCTTAGCAAACATATACATGAGTTTCCTGGAAACAAAATTAGTAGAAGCCTTCCCATATATATGTTGGTATCGTTATATTGATGTCTTTGCAATAGTAGATGAAAAATGGACAGATGACACAATAAATCTACTAAACCTACAAGACAGCAACATAAAATTCACAATGGAAATGGAGAACAACAAGTTCTTCCTTTCCTGGATAAAAATTATAAAAGATGATAACATACAGGAATTTGGCATATTCAGGAAGGATACCCACATGGATAATTATATAAACAGCAATAGCCACAATCCAAAACAACATAAACTCATTATAATCAATAGCCTCAAATTCAGATTAACAAACGTAACACTAAATGAGACAAAAGTTACATTCCATCCATGCGCACACCAAAAATTTCAAGATGCCATCATTTTGGCTCCGGTGAATAAATACAGTTTGAAAAACCTCCTAAAAACCGATACAAAGGACAAAATCCTGCCAGGAAAACAATCAGACATTTACAAAATCAGTTGCAAAGACTGCAATAATAAATACATAGGTAAAACAAAAAGGAACATTACCATACAGTTTAAGGAACATATGAAAAATCAACAGTAGCATACCATTTCTGGCAAAAAAACCATGAGTTCCAAAATGAACCAAAACTTCTAAAAGCTCTTCAAAAACCCATAGAATTATCTGTGTGGGAAAATATATTCTTGAATGAAAACAAAGAAAATTTAGTTAATTTTAATCTTCCAAACAGCAACCTCATCAAAAAGTTTATAAAATCCAAAGAGCGACATCTTAATACCAAGCTGGAAAGCTGACAGTGGAACCATGCTGACGATGAAGGAAATTTGCCTTTGAAACATGTCCAAGTAAGTGGAAAAAAACTAGTGAAATTTGAGTGACCTCCTCATAAATAATTTGTTATATGATACTATATTTCACTGTGAAAATCCCAAACTATTCAAATTCATAACAAAATAGTATTAACTAATATACTTATGTACCAGAGTTAAGCAAAAATCTTCTTTCAGTTAATGCTGTTACTAAAAATAATGGAGTAGTGCATTTCAAAAAAACAGTAGTGAATATAAATAAGGATAATGAAGTAATGTTACTGGGACACAAAAATGAAAATGGTCTGTATATTGTGGACCTAAACACTCAAACAGAGGCCCTAACAACAAATGTTTATATGATGTGGCACTAGTAATTAGTTCATAAGCTTTATAGACTTAAAGAAAATGCCTAAACTAATGCAGTGGTACACCTGATTCTGTCAGTAAGTGCTCTGAAATGGAAAAATATACATATGGCAAAGCATATCAGAAACCGATTTAGTGTAGTAAGGTAACAAGCAAAATGGCCTTTGGAAATAATACATACAGACATCCGTGGCAAAATAAATCACCTATGTATGATGGTAACAGCTACTTTTTGATCTGTATTGATGATTACACCCACTTTGTTAAGATTTACCTATTAAAAGCAAAAAATTAAGCAGAAGAATACATAAAGGAATGTGTAAGTGAAGCAGAGGCTCATTTCAATTTAAAGGTGTTAAAAATAAGATGTCACAATGAAGAATATACACGCAATGATTTAAAGACTTGATGTAAAAATAAAGGAATTATTCTTGATTATACTATTCCACATTCTCCAAAGCTAAATGGAACTGCAGAGAGAATGAATAGAACTCTAGTAAACAAGGTGAGAGCCATGTTATACAACTCCAATCTTGAAAATGATATGTGGGGTGAAGCACTGTATACATCAACCTACTTCCAAAACAGGAGCCCTACCATAGCAACAAAAGTCATTTCAGCAGAACTATGGTATGGAAGAAAACAAGATCTGTCATGAAGGAAATATTTTAATCAACTGTTTACACTTAAGTACTGGAACACCTGAAGAAGTTGAACCTATAGCTATAAAAACTGTATTAACTGGCTATGCAGAGAATGGATACAGGATCTGGGATACAAAAAAAGGGAAAATATTTGTATCTTGAGATTGTGTTTCTAGGAGTGCAGAAGAAAGAAAATTGTGAAAAACAAACCAGAAACTACAGAAAGAGAAAAAAAAATAATGAAAATAAAGAAAGAGCAAAAAACATTGAGGGAAAAGAAAATGTACTGCTAAGACCAAGAAGAGAGAGAAATATGCCATACAAATTTAAAGACTTTATTGTGTATAACAATGCAAGTAATGACTGCATAGGAAGCCAAGATAAAGAAGATTGGATCAAAACCATTAATAAAAAATAGGAATCATTAAAGAAGAATAACACATGGATATTTGTAAATGAGCAGTGTGCAACAGGAAAGAGATAATAACAGGAAAATGGATTTTAAAGATCAAGGAAGATGGAAGGTTTAAAGCCAGATTGGTAGTAAGAGGCTGTCAGCAAAATCACGAAGATTTGAATTTCAAGGATATTTTCATTTCTGTAGTTCAAATAAGTACTTTAAGATTGCTGTTTGCTATAGCTGCACAGAAATATCTGTAAATTATGGCATTTGATGTGAAAGCTGCATTTCTATATGGAGAACTAGAAGAAGACATTTATATGAGGATACCTGCAGGATACTATACTTCAGTAAAAATATTCTTGTTAAATAAACCACTGTATGGCTTAAAACAAGCTCCATTAAAGTGGTATAAATATCTAACAGAATTCTTGAAGAAAGCCTTATGTAACTGAAATTTGATCAATGTGTTTACAAAACCCAAAATACAGAAAAGAAAATGTTTCTTTCAATTCATATTGATGTTGATTGGAGAAGATGTACAAAAAATAAAAATGCTGCTTAAAAGGCTGAGGAAGAATTTTAAGATCATAATAACAGAAAATCCAACCCACTCGCTACCTAGGTTTAGAGCTCAAAAGAAATGGTATATGCAAAAATCAAGCAAACAGTTCTCAAGTTTTGAACAGATAAGGAATGGAAAAGTCTAAATCAGTTAAGACTCCTATTGAAAAAATAACATATCAAAAGAAAATAAAAACAACAAATTTCCTTATCAAGAAGCCATTAGGAGTTTACTCTATTTAACATGTAAGACGAGACCTGACATGCAGTGAACTATTAAAGTAGATTTATGAATAACCCTGTGAAGAGAGCATTAAGATACCTTGTGGAATGCAAGACAGTGGTCTTAACTGCTCATCCACGTAAGAAGACAATCATATGGAAGCATTCTATGATGCTGATTATGCTGATGATTTTACTGATGGTAAAATTACTACTGGCTATGTAATATTGTATGCTGATGGACCAATAACTTGGTGCCCAAGGAAACTAAGTGTAGTAGCACAATCTATGGCCAAAGCAAAGTATATTTCAGCTGCTCATTGTTGTCAAGGAATGAAGTATATTAAAACTTTTATGGAAAAATTATTCAACAAATCAGTAAACATAATGCTTACTAACTAAAATTGTTAATTGGAACATTGCACAGTAAAGCTAATCATATATTAAGATCAAGTGTGTGAATGTGAAATAGTACACAAAAAAGTACAGAAATTGAAAAGGCAAAAACTTATTAAAGAATTCACATATCACCCATGGGCTGCAAAAAATTACAAAATATTCTTAAAGATTTTTATATCAGGTAAGCACCTGTAAACAGATTTAATGTTAAATATCTCCTGATTGATAATGTTAATGACAGCAGTGAGAAGAGAAGAAAACAGTTATTTATATAATAAGTTGTGCAGAATGTGAAAAAAATTGACATTGGTAAAAAAAAACAAAGAGAAACATAGGCACATGTTACATGTTAACATGGTTACAAGAACATTTCATAAACATAAAATACAAACCAATGGGGAAGTCAGCAGTGGCATATTCTTTCTGGAGAAAACCATGACATACTGAATAAAATAAAATTATTAAAATCGGTGCAAGGACCTACAGAACTAGCAACATGGGAGAAAATCTACATTTACAAGTACAAAAACAGTTTAATGAACTTTGACACTTCCAGTGATGAAAATGTAAACTTCAAGTTCATCATTCCTCCACCAAAGCAGATTACACATTTCCACAGCTAAACTGTTTATCCTTCAGTGGACTAGTGGCCGACAATGCGAACGAAGGGTTCATAAAACTGGTGTTACATATTTAAGTAGAGCAAAAGAGTGTTAGTTCAACTCAATCACAGAATGATCTTAATAATTATACTTGATATTAATAAACAGAGTGCAATCAAGATTAAGTCAGGACAAATGTCAAAATGAAGCAAACACATTGATGTCTAATACCATTTCATAAGCAATAAATTAAATAATGGTTGGTTCAATAGAGACATACAGTTGCACTGTCCTATGCAGAAAATCAACTTGTGTTTTGTGTGGATGTGTGTAATATTATTCAACATTTTGGCAGGGAAGCATATGAGCCAAGTAACTGACATCTTTTTATTGATTCTTCCAAACAAAATCTTTAGGCAGTGTTACTTCATAATGGCAACAAGTTAGCTTCAATATTGCTTGCACATTCTATGAACCTAAGAGAGTCTTATAAAACTCTGAAGTGTGTTTTTGAGAAAATTAAATACCATAATCATGAGTGGCAAATACTGGTGACTTGAAGGTCACTGGTCTGTTGCCATGACAACAGGGAGTTTACATAACATTCCCTTTTTCTTTGCGAATGGGATAGCAAGGCGAGGGACAAACATTGGGAAACTGACCAATAGTTTGAGAGGCAGCAACTGGAACCTGGATCAAAAAAATGTTACTAATGTACTTCTTTTTATCGTCAAAAAATTCTACTCCCTCCATTACACATAAAACTTGGCATGACAAACAATTCCTGAAAGCACTTGACAAAAGTTGCCCTTGCTTCCAGTACTTATGCACAAAGTTTCCATCACTATCAGAGGCTAAAATCAGAGAGTTTGAAGTTTGAAGCTACATTTTCTCAAGTCACATCTTGACCACTTCCAATAGAATTTAGGAGCTGTCAGTAAAGAGCAAGGAGAAAGGTTTCACCAGGATTTGAAAGATGTTAAACCATGTTATCAGGGATGTTGGGATGTACATATGATGGCCGATTATTGTTGGTGTCTTGCACGCGACGAACCTATCAGAGAACACTTGAGAAAATCACATACACTGCAGTTCCATGGGAAAAGAAAAAGGGGTACACAAGATAACTAACATACATTATCAAATTCAGGTACACTTTCATGTTACTATCCTTCTTTATTTTCTTTAAAGGTTGTATATGAGTGTGTAATATTTTTGCAAATTTTACAATGATATTTTCATTGAACACTGTTATGTTGCCAAAACGAGATGTACTATGGAAAAATGGAATGCATTTTTGAATTCTGCACAAAGAAATTAGTATAAGTCACCTGTTTTTAACCATACTGCAGAAAAAGTTTTCATTTGTAACCTAGTATAATCTACTGTTTTATCTATTAAGTAAATAATTAAATATTAACATGCAAGTCACTACAATAAACTACTACTTGTAGTTAAAAGCATTTGAAATGTGATGTCTAGAACTCATTACTCCAATTGTTAAAATCTTTGAGCGTGTGTAGTAATACATTAATGCTTATATATTTGTATAAATACATTTCATAGTTTTATTTAAAGGAGTATGTTAAAGCATTATAAATAAAACTATTTATATTTGAAAGTTGGTACTTGTTAGAATGAAAATAAAGCACCACAATTTTTCTTGTTCAATCGCTAACAAAACAAACACTTGTATTGTTCATTACTAATTAAAATCCTGGTCTAATAATACTAAAATACATAAGTAATAATAAGTATTAAAACATAACATACAAAAATGTACAACTTTTCTGTGAACATTCCCAGAAGTTGAGTAAATAGAAAGCAACTATTGAGATATTTTTAAATGAATTAAATCTGTCGTCTAACACTCTTCATGCTTCACTAACCTTAAAAATCTTTGAAACCGGTACCAAATATTTTTAAGGTTAGTGAAGCATGAAGAGTGTTAGACGACAGATTTAATTCATGTGAGCTTCACTGTGTTAGTTCCATATGAACATTTTTTTTTAAAGTTTTTACAATTTTTAAACAATTTTAATTAGATATTTTTAAGTCTGATTTTAAGCTCAGTTTGGTCTTTCAAGATCCAAGCTTCTGCTTACTGTGATCATCTTTTCATTTTCCTCATTTCAGCAAAATCAAATGATTAAATGCAGAAAACAGAGGTGGAAAGTCAACATCTCAGATCTGAGGCAGCATATAAACCTTTGGTAGCTGATACTAAAGTTAATAAGGAAAATAAGGAAGTTATTGTGCTTTGTGTTGACTTTGAAAAGTTTTATTCTAATAATTAAGATCATTACTTACTGCTCCACTCACTTGTTTATAATGTGTAGTAATAGTTTCATGAACCACTGTTCACACCCTCGATTAACTATGAACTCAAATTATTCTATGTCAATTTGCATAATTAATCTATTTTACCAAAGACAGTATTCATGTTATAACCTTGCTATCCACAATACTGGCAATAATATTACTGTTATGTGTTTCTGGCCTGAAAGCATATCTAAAAGAGGTTCTGTTGAGATCTATTCTTCAATACTGAATAACATTAAAGAGGCTTTCCAACCATTGAAAATGGGAGAAACAAGGCATCTCATTCTATGGTCAGACAGGCATACAGGCCAAAACGATAACTGGTATATTATTGCTCTTTTGCAACATATAATACAACAGAAGTATTTTTCTATTTTTGAACAGAACTGGTCACAGCTTCCAGCCCTATGACCAGGATTTTGCCATAGTGGAAAAGAAGAAAAAAAGAGCAAACATTTATGAACATTAATGACTGGGTGGAAGTTATAGCCAAAGCTAGCTCCCATTTTTTAGTCAGTGTCATGGGAATGAAAGATTTTAAAGATATGAACAAAGTTGAAAATTCTTTCAGTAGGGGTTCATTCAAGATAACAATATGTTTCACTCCAAATCATTAATGATGATTCAAAAACCATTCATGGAGAAAAAAGTCATAAAAATTTACCTCCTTTAAATATCCACAGTTTTGGAAATGTGTACTCAGGACCTCTGCCTATTACAGCTGCAAAGAAGAGGGACATATTGGATGTGTAGATACATTCCAGTTGAATTTAGAAAATTGTATGAGAGCCTAGTAGAATATTCATAACAATTGTGCTACTTATTATTGAAAAATGTAATCGTGATTTATTATTTTGTTTCACATGCTCATTATAATCAAATAATGATTGATAATTCTGACATGCTAAGGGGTTTACATTAACTGCTGGAAAATGTTTTAAATTCAAAAATAGAATTATTTTTTCAGTTAAAAGGTTGTTCTATTTTTAAAATCCTTAATGGAAGATTTTCCCCAAATGTAATTGTTACGTGAAAGTATAATTGCTCTACAAGCTTTATATGAACATAAAGTTATAGCTAATATCAAATAGTTTGGAATTCTTTCGATATCAATAGTCCAGAAATGTTTTTTCATTTCTTGTAAAATTTTGATTTTTTCAGTTACAACATTGATGAAATGAGCTATTCAATTTAATCATTTTATATGCACTCCTATAGCTCACATGTAGTTAATTCTTTTAAATACATCCCTAATATTTTCAGATTAGAATGATGTATTCAAGCACCACAAATAATATTTTCAATAAATTCTGGAAATAAAAAGGGAGGAGTATACATTTTCTTTGCACATTTTTACTACTTAGAGTTAAGTAGTAAAGAAGTGAATAATGAGTTTGTGCTGAGATTACAAAGATTATATGATGGAAATACGTTTTGTGTTAGGTGTGAAAGAAACAGTATCAGAGATTATACGACCCAAAAAATTGGATTGAGGGAAGGGTGCATATTAAACCGAATACTCTTCAATTTATTTATACATATTATTGAAAGGATCAGAGGCAGAAATAGGCATTGTCCAATAGTTAGAAACAGGGAAGTACCAGGATCTTATAGTAGGAGCAATAACGGTGATAGGATTACAGGGATTGATGAGATTTGTAGGTATTGTGCAGAATGGGAGGTTAAGGATAAAAGGGAAAAAAAATCAAAGATAATATATTTAAAAAAGGTATAAAGTTAAGGAAAGATGAGAATGGTATATACAGGGTGAAACAGTATAAGTAATAAAGGAGTTTTATTACTTGGGGGGTGAGATTTGAAAGTAACAGAAGATGGGAGGCACATATAAAATGTGCGCAAGTTAAAGGCAAACAAGTAATGAGAGCTGTCAGAATAAGTTTATAAGGGACTCCAACATTACCTATGGAATGGTTGAAGAGAGTATATGAGGCAGTGGTAGAGGCAAGGATATTGCATGCAGTCGAGGTTTGGGAAGATGAAGAGGGGTGGAGGAAGGTGGATGGGGTACACAGAATGTTTTGTAGGGAAGTGTTGGAATTACCTAAATATTCTTCTAGGGGGTTAGTTTGCTTGAATTAAGAAAGATGGGGAGGAAAGGATAATTATAGAGAGAGTAATGAAGTATTGGTATCATATCCTCAATTTAGATAGCTCAAATAAAGGAATGTCTGAAATATCAAAAAGAGGTCTTGGGAAGGAAGAATTGGTATGGGGATGTGAGGAAGGTACTGGAAGAAATAGGTTTGGGGAATATATGGAAAGCAGGTAAAAGTAATGTTAATGGCTTTGGAAAGATAGTGAGGCAGAGGAGAGAAGATATTGAAAAGCAAGAGATTGGGCTAGTTTAGAGGATAAAAGTTCTTTGATCATATACAAAAGAATTGAACAAAATTGGGGACATGAGAGATATATTGAAATTTGTGATCAAATGGGTAGGATGGGTTGGGTAATACTCCTGAAAGGATATAGATGAGATGATAGATGTAGTATGTGTGGGGGAGTAGTCAGTCTGTCCCATAATTTATTGGAATGAGATAAAGTCAAATGGTGACGGGAAAAAGTTTGGGACAATAAAAGGGTCAATTTACAGAAGGATTTAGTGTTAAATAGAATGTTAAGTAACAAGAGAGTAAAAAATATCCAGAAAATGGGGGAGTTTTAGGTAAAGTTAAAGAGAAGTGGGAACAAAATAGGAAGAAAGTAAAAGAAGAAGGTTTCTTACCATCAGACAATACATGATTAATGAGGTTGGAAACTGTATTTTGGAGCATGCTGCTAGGATCTAGAATAAAAGAGTAGGTTAATAATGTATGTAAAGATAGAGTTGATATTATAAATTGAAGATAAATTGTTGTAACAAATTGTAAAGTTAATAGTGGAATAAATACATTCAATAAATTCTGATATTCAATCTTTCAGAAATGTAAAACATCAACCAAATAAATATGCTACAATTAGGACACTACACTAAACTTAAAAAGCACAATAATTAAAGAAAGTTGTAAAGAAGAAAAAGAACTTCATTTCTTGTAAAATTGCAAGACTCTGATGAATATAAACTTTTTTAACAAAAATAAAATTATTACATGATTTCATTTTTTTTTTTTTTTTTTTTTTTTTTTTTTTGGATGGAACTGGAAGTTGGAGTATTAGAAAATTATACAGCTATTGTAAAAACTTACAAAGTATAAATTATTTACAAATCTGATAGACATGAGAATTTGAAGGCTTTGTTATTATTAGCTAACATTCATATATATATTAATTAGATAAGAAAAAGGGATAAAACACTTGGGAAAGTCATAGAAAAAAATCTGTGACTTTCCAAGTCTTTTATCCTTTTACTTCTTATCTAATTATTATTTCAGTTACATTTCATTGTGTTATTTTATTTTTCATTTATATATATATATATATATATATATATATGTGTGTGTGTGTGTGTGTTAACGCAAAGTTTTTTTTTTCTGTCATATATAGTGAGCACCACAAAAGAAAAAGCTGCAACTTTAAAAATGTTCATGTAGCTACATGGCCAGGAAAGTACTGGCAGTTCCCTTGGTAAGATTCAATGACTGGCTTCCCATAGAGCAAAGTATATGCTTTAATGAATGAGTATCCATATACATCTGTGTGTGCTCCTCTCATTTTTTAAATTCTTACATAAGAAGTAAATTTAGTGTACTTTTAAGGAGTTATTCATCACAAGGCATAGCTGCCTAAAGCAACAATATTAATAGTTCAGCTACTTCTGGTAGTGCAACAAATATAAAACAATTGTTCTCTTTCATGCATATAACTTATTATTTATACCATCTAATATTTTATAGCTTTGACACATCTCATTAAATGTTAATAACAATGGCAGCTGCCTATTCAGGAACTAGTTATTTCTTGTGAGGGTGTTAATTGCACTCTATTTTGGTTTTCACAGATAATCTGTTTTCTGGAGAAAAAGAGCAGCAGGAGACTAACAAAAAATTTAACTACAACCTATAGATAACACCTTCTTGCCTAGCAAGTGGCACAGCTGAAGTGACTACTTCTTAGGTTGATTTCACAGCAAAATACAAAATACATAATATTATAACTCTGCATAGATTTTCAGCCAATGCCCAATAACTACCAACAGTCAGTGTGCAATCATAAATAATGGAAACAGAACAACACAATTCCTCTGAATCCAAAATAAAGATTCATTAATATTTGCAAAACATGCAATCAAATGTGACATGGCCTAGTTATCTCTGAATATTTTAAAACTATGTTCACGCTTGTAAATAAAGAATTATAACTATAAAAATGAGACAAATTAACATTTACTCACAAGAAACATGTCAATACACTCATATTGAAACATACCTCAAACATTTTCCTGTGTCTTCTATGTGTTATAAAAAGTTCATGTTTCAAAAATGAGTTGCTGTTTTTAACTGAAAGTACACTAAAATTAGTTGGCACATATAGGGAACATAATATGGTACTGTAAAGAAGGAACTGCTAAAGCCTGAAGGGTGATGTCTTTCACACACATATGCATAACAGATTTATCTGCTGTTAATCCTAGACTGTTATTGGCTGAAGCTAAAATAGTATTTGTGCGGTAAGACAGAGAAACTCTATCATTAAACAATTGATCTCAAAGGCTCTGAGGAAAACTGTGACTATAGGCTGCCATTCAACATCACTCCACATGGAGTATCCATGTCTGTTGTTAAATTATAGATTACCATTGGTTCAAGCTAAAATATTATGGTGCAGCTAGATAGAGAACTTCTATCACTTAATTATCAACAGCTCTGGAAAAATGTGGCGACACAATTGTTACCTACTCAAAGTAAGCCGGTTGGGTACACAATGAATGTGGCAATAATAAGAGGATAGAACAGGCATTGTTTATGGGCTCTACCATCACGAATATACATTACATTAACCTAGGTCCCATTGCCTTTTGTTTCTTTAGATTTTTAAATTTTTCTTCTTCCTGTATTTATAACACTGTATGATAAATCATTTGCTCACTTTGTAGAAGCAAGAAGAGCAAAGAAAAACATAACTGACTAAGATTTGAAGCTCTGGGCCTTGAAAATTTCAAAAAAACTCTTAATTTGGAAGAATAGATTTTAGGGCATCCTCTTCTTGGGTCTCTCGTTTCAAAAAGATTAATAAAATGAAAAGATAAGAAGCATTTCAAGGACATTCGTAAAGAAAGAAAGAAGAAAAAGGCAATGTGGCAGAAAACTTTTTGGAAACCTCCTTCCGTATTTATAACACTGATCAGAGTGGTTTCCAGCGTGAAATGAGAACAAAAAGGACTTTATCTTTTGTTAGGGAGAAACATGTTCAAACCATTGCACAATCTATTAGTGCACTAACCCATTCATACACTATTATGCCCACTATTAGTATGGATGGATCTATTTTTCCTAAATTATTTGTTGTACTGCAGGAGAATATATGCAGTTTCGGGCCTAAAATTTCAAGGCAGATGTTTAAGGTGGAAAATTTAATTGTTAAACCAATGAAATTGGGAAAAATGGGGAAAAAAGAGTTGAGATCCTGGTATAATGAGGCCTTTTTTCCCCTGCTCTGAAAATAATCGTGGTCTACTTTTTGATTCATGGATGAGTTATAATGACATTACATGTCTTCAAAATATTTCTCCAGAAAACACTATTGAAATTTTGCAGATTTTTCTCAAAACTACAGGGAAACTTCAACCTTTGTATAAGTTTTTCTTCTGGCACTGGAAATCTCATCATTGTCTAACTGAAATTTTTACAATCAATGAAAACATTAATTCAAGGTTTTAACAAGTGCGAGAATATGTGAAGAATGTGATCATTTATTGTGCATGGTGCCTAAAGAACATGTGTTTTAATCACTGCATCAACATCAGTCACTTTTGTTTTGCTTTCGTCCATACAACACACTTACAAGGTTGATCATCTCTGATCTTCTGAAATGCCAGACTGCAGTTAAGGGATGTCTTAATTCCTACTCCAACCCAACATTTTCTAGTTTCGATCTCAGGTGCTTGCACTTGAAAAGAGCAGCTCATTTTTAGAACATGGACTTCTTATAGCACATAGATGACACAGAAAAATTGTTGATGTGTGTTTCGATATAAGTATATTGAATGTTTCTTGTCAGATTATGAAAGCAGATTTAAATCAGTTATTTACTTAATATTTCTCTAATTTCTGTTAACAATACCTTTGGAAATTGGAAATTAAATATAAAATAGTCTACTACTTTTAAGTAAACATTTTTATAATTAAAAAGGGATGAAATGCATGTTTGAAAACTTAGTACAAGTATACCTGAACATTCAAAAGACATTAGCACCACAGAACTCCTACTGGCCATGCACAAATTGGCTTTGTTTCACATATAATCCAAGGGCAGTTAAAACAATAAAATATAAGTCTCAGTTTTTCATTTAGTACATTACTAGAATATAAAAAAAAATGCTACATTGGTCCTGCAGCAAAAGCTGGATACTATCTCTGAGCACTGAATAAGGTGTCAACAACCTTGTAGATTTGATCAAAGTGTGGCCTATTATCTGGTTCATACTCCCAACAGCGTAGCATGAGATGGTACATCTCATCAGGCGTACCTTCTGGTCCAGGCATTCGGTAACCTACAACAAATTTTATATCATTAGTTCATTATATATTTCCAAAAGTGTAAGGATTAACAGAATTACTATTTTATTTTATTTATTTTCAACAAACAACATTAAAATTAAATTCCACATTACTCTTAATTCATAAGTAACCGAATACTATTAATATTAATCCATATATTAAATTGCCCTGGTCATTAAAATGTGCAGTCCACTAAAGTTGACAATGGCATTTATTCTTAATTATACAGTGAGACAACCAATAACATGTAATTAACAATTACATGTTAGTACATGGTACTTTATTGTTATATATATAGTGTTGTCTTATAATATTATTTTTGTCCTCTTTTAACAGTCCATTTCCACTTAGTTTTTACTTTCTCTAAATATTGCCCAATGCTCTGTCCATACACTTTCTTTTCTCCAAATCTCAATTTCTGTGCATTCAAATAGTAGAATGTGTTGTATATCTTCTCTTCCCCCACATAATGGACTTATACCTTGAGAATAACCATTTCATTGCCCTTTTAGCCTCCATATTCCTGATCTTAACCATGCTATCCCCCCTCTTTCTTCTTTATTAGTGGCATCTACATATCTCTCTCTTTCCCGATTTTTTCACACTTATCTGACTAAATAATTTTTGTATCTAAATATCTCCAAATCTTCTTATATTTTTCCAAAAACCTTTGTTATGTAATTCCCTTTTTTCCCAAATATCTCCCATACCAATTATTTTCTAAGTTATTTCTTAGTTCACTTATCCAACCCATGCTTTGTAGACTTGGTATTTTAAACATTGGTTTAACAAATTATCATTATCAAGGTACAGGATTCTATACCAATATTTTAAGGCTCTTTCCATAACCAATCCTCTTTTTTTTTGATACTCGTTCCAATTCTATTTGAGTCATTCCATTACCACTGTTAAGGACAACCCCAGAAATTACTAAACGCCCTATATGTACTTGATTTACCAAAATTACTAGCTAGTGAATGTTTTTTTCAGAAAATAATAAAAATAGGTAACAAATTTTCTTACAACTGCTCAAACTATTAATACTGTTACAGTTTTTTTTATGAAAAAGCTATAATATATGACAGCATATCTTTGCCCAAATTAATGTATATTCATTAAAATTGAACGTTTTTAAATGCTGACAGAAATTTTAAATTAGGACATGTTTCAGGAACCTTTGTTCATATCCTCAAATGTTGAATGACTCCTTGGTAAGTTTAGAGCTGTTTGGTGTTGTCATGAGTGGATCTGTATCACCTCTGCTGACTTTTGTTGACTGGAATAGGAATTAGTGAATTCATCTAGGGGTAGAAAGCAAAAATTCATCAATTTATGTAATTTTTTTTAAAATGAAATTATTTTCCCCACATGAATAGTTCTATCAGAGTATGCTTTTCTTTTAACAAAATGGCTTCTTGCTTAATTTCATGGTTGTGTTCCCTAAAATGTGTTGCCACTGCTGACTTTTCTAGTTGTTTTAGCTGTATATTTCTGCAATGTTCTCTCTTTCTGGTTTTTCCTAGGTATTTTAAATTGCAATCCAAGCATTCTATGGAGTATATACCTGATTTTTTTCTCTGGTGGTATGCCGTCTTTTAATGAAGGAACTAATATGTTTTTTATATTGCATTTATTTTGCGGTGCTACGTTTATGCCTTGCTCTTTGAATATCTTCCAAATTTGTGATGGTATTCTTAAAAATATGTGAATTTGCTGTATTGAATATAATTATATCATAATTCATTTCTGTATTCTATTTTTATGAGTGGAACATTAACTAGTCTGTGACCAAACTATTGAAAATGGCACATTTATGTGGAATTGGGTTATAGATATTGTTTTTATGCAGTTATCCATGTGTGTGCCTTTTCTGTAAATATACCAAAGTTGAATTTGAGTTTCTAATGGTTTTTAAATCTAAAAATCAGTGTTCCATTTTCTTTTATTTCTATGGTGAATTTTTGGTTTTCTCTTCTAAATTGAGGAACTTTAAGCATTTGAGGAATGTTTCTTCCATATAATTAAAAATACATTATCAATATCTCTGTATTACATTTTAAAAATTAATGGAAAGGTGTTTATGATTTTTTATTAAATAAAAGCTCAATAAATCAGCCAGAAATGCAGAAAGTGGGTTTCCCATAGTTCCCCATACTTGTTAATAAATTTGTTTGGTTGAATACAAAAAATGTTGCTGTACGTATAAGTTTGTCCATTTTATTAAATCTTCTATTTCTTTGTTTTATAACTAGATTTTAGTCATTTTCTTAAAAGGTCTATAAGTTTTTCTGTGGGAATGCAGGGAAATAAGACTCTGATCTTAAAAGATACCATTAGGTTTTCTGTTGAGAAGTGAAGTTTTTCAGTTTTTCTACTAGACCAAATGAATGTTTAATACTTAGACTTTGAAACTTTTGAAAGGAATTGAATAACATGGCATAAAATTAGTACCACAAAATAGATACAATAAAAAAAATTATTAGGTTCTCCTCTAGCATACCATTAGAGGAAAAAATCAGGCATGTACGCAAAAAGAATGCTCAGACTGCAATTTAAAATACTGGATAAACTAAGATATCTTTGGAAATCACAAAGAAAGAACATTTTTAAAATATCCAGCTAAAATAAGTGGAAAAATTAGCAGCAGCAACACATTTTTGGAAACATAACCATGAAATTAAGCAAGAAATCATTTTGTTAAATGAAATAGAACTAACAGAACTAATCCGGTGTGAAAATTTTTCATTTTAAAAAATCCAGATGAGTTATGAATTGTGATATTCCACAAATAGTAAATTCCTATTCCAGCAAACAAATGTCAACAGAGAGGAGACTCAGATCTAGTCATGGCCACACCAACGTCCTAAACTTACCAAGAAGTCAGTCAATTGCTGAGGATGAGAACAAAGGTTTCTGAAACATGTGCAACTTTGAAGGCTTATAAGTGAAGTTTGTGTCAACATTTGAAAACATTCAATTTTGAAGATTTCATTGGCTTTGCTTCTAAACACACATGTATATACATCTTTCCTTTCACTAATAATTCCATAGCTGAAAATTTTTATTTTCAATTATGCAAAGCTGCCATTTCATAAAATTTAAAAATACCAGTGAATCACTTTTATTTACTTATAAATTCTGGCATATTACCATATTTAGCCATTTAGCCATACATGAAACTTTCCCATGACTCTTTCAGAGAAAAGAAAATGAGTATTAAAAACAACATGACATATACTACATTAATGTGTTCAGTTGTTTACACTAACTCCACTTACTTATTTAAAACTTTGGACTAGTTTTTGGAGAGGTTCCTCCCATAATCGGCTGTTGTTGACTGAATGCCGTTGTTCGAAACGGGGGATGGACACCCATTCGCTCCTGTGGTGGTATCTTGTGGTTCTAGTAGAAACTTGCTGAGTTCATCCAGCGGCAGAAAATCAAAATTTATTAAGTTGTTCTTATTTTTTAAAATGAAAATTCTCTCCAATGTGGATAGTTCTATTGGGTTGTGAAGTTGTTTCAGTAATTTAATTTCTGGTTTTATTTCGTGATTTTTGTTCCAAAAATGAGCTGCTGATGGACAAATCAGCAATAGCAACTCATTTTTGGAACAAAAATCACAAAATAAAACCAGAAATTAAATTACTGAAACAACTTCACAACCCAATAGAACTATCCACATGGGAGAGAATTTTCATTTTAAAAAATAAGAACAACTTAATGAATTTTGATTTTCCGCTGCTGGATGAACTCAGCAAGTTTCTACTAGAAACTGTCTATCAGCAGCTCATTTTTGGAACAAAAATCACGAAATAAAACCAGAAATTAAATTACTGAAACAACTTCACAACCCAATAGAACTATCCACATGGGAGAGAATTTTCATTTTAAAAAATAAGAACAACTTAATGAATTTTGATTTTCTGCCGCTGCATGAACTCAGCAAGTTTCTACTAGAACTACAAGATACCACCACCACAGGAGTGAACAGGCGTCCATCCCCCGTTTCGAACGGCATTAAGTCAACAACAGCCGATGATGGGAGGAACCTCTTCCGAAACTAGTCCAAAGTTTTAAATAAGTAAGTGGAGTTAGTGTAAACAACTGAACACATTAATGTAGTATATATTACCACTCCATTGTCTACAGTTTCGTAAGTACAATTTTTACTTAATTTTACTTAAACATATGACATCCCCAAAATGACTGAAAAACCCTTAAATTACAATTTTGTAAAAGTGCCCCTTTTAAAAAAATTACCGCACTTCATAGCTTCTAATCTTTGATGGCAACACTATCAGAGGATGATGTGCAGATTTTTTTTAATAGTGTTTAATGCCTAATTTTTACTGGACTCTGGTGATACATGAAATGAAAAATTGGGAAAGTATATTTTTTTTTCTTAGGAAGGAAGTATTCCAGGCCTAAGTTTAGGGTATCACCCTGGCATTTGCCATTTATGAATACTGGAGGACAGTTCTGGCAGGAATTGAATCCTCTGTCACTCAAGGGTCCATGCCACAACCACCTTGGCTACCCATTGGAGGTAACATGAAAGATGATATATTAATAAAAAGCACAATTTTTTATTCCAATATCTTAAATACTTATTAAATACAGTTGCTGCAAGGTAAATGAATTTTAATGTTTGTAAGCTCATCTTCACAACTTATGATAATGTATAGTGACTGCTGCTGGTATTTTGGTGTGACTCCATTGGGGTGTAGATATGCATCTCATGAACAGTACAATAGTGAAGAGGATCTTAAAGTATAGGCATAGATGTTTAAAATTAGATAATACCAATGTACTAAAATAATGTCTTAAGTGCCAAAGAGGTACTGGGAAGAGAGAGTTTGTTTTGGGAAGTGGAAAAACTATTAAAAGAAATTGGAATGGGGGATATATGGCAACTGAGTGAAAGTGATATCAGTGGATTTCGGAAAGAAAAAAGGCAGAGGGTAGAACAGAAGCAAGAGATATGGACTACTTTGAGGATAAAAGTTCTACAGATTTATATAAAATAGTCGAAAGAAATTCAGGATGGGAAAAATATATAGATAATTGTGATCAATTCAAAAGAATAGATCTTGCATGGATGTATACAGAGATATTATTTTTAAAAGAATTAAGAGAATATTTTAAAGAAGGATGTATTATGTGTGGGAAAGTGGACACTGCTTTCCATCGACTAATAGAATGTGAAATGGTAAAAGGAGGGTAGAGAACATAAAGATTGGGGAACTTAGGTAAAGTAAGGGATAAGTGGAAGAGAAGTATAAGGAAAGAGCTTGAGGACATACACAGTTGTGAAAATGGTAATTAATTTTAGGGATTCTTTACCATACATATAACCTGATGGTTAAGGTATGGGAGAACCATAATTTTGGTATTGCTAAATTCTTAGATATTTTGTTTGTTTAAGTAAATTTAATTGTAATGTTTTTGCTGAAATAAAACTTCATTCATTAAACAAATTGTCTTACGAAGCTGTAGACAATGGAATAGTAATATATCCTATTTCATGTATTAAACATATTCATACTAACTCCACTAACTTACACAACACTAGGACATGTTTTGGAAGCAATCGCCCCCATCATCAGCTGTTGACCAACTACTCAATTTGGTGACTGGATCTTAGGGTGTTTCTGTGGTGGTCTCTGATGGTTCTAGTAGGAACTTGCTGAGTTCATTCATGGGCGGAATATCTAAATTCATTAAGTTTTTCCTATTTTTAAAGATGACAAATTTTTCCAAGTGGATAATTCCATTGGGTTGTTAAGCTCTTTCAGCAGCTTAGCTTCTGGTTTAGTTTCATGATTTTTGGTCCAAAAGTGAGCTGCTATTGCTGATTTATCAACCTGCTTAAATGAATATTCTTAATGT
Organism: Metallyticus violacea; assembly: GCA_030762175.1. Classification (NCBI taxonomy): domain Eukaryota; kingdom Metazoa; phylum Arthropoda; class Insecta; order Mantodea; family Metallyticidae; genus Metallyticus; species Metallyticus violacea. The sequence continues at coordinate 65,079,472 of CM060845.1, forward strand.
GTTCTTTTCTTTGAATTTCCAAATTTCTGATTTCTTTTCTGTTGGTATGGTATCATTTACTGTGCAACCTATCACATTTTTAATATTATATTTGTGGTAAGTTTCACTATCTAACATACTGCAAAAATTCAAGAGTTCAAAGAACATGGAATAATGTTAACCTCAAAAAACAAATATAATATTAAAAATTTATTAGGGTGCACAGTAAAAGACACCACACCATCAGAACAGATATCAGGAATTTATGAAACTTAATGAATTTTGACATTCCACCCATGGATGAGCTCAGAAAATTCCTATTAGAGCCATCAGAGACTGCCACAGAAACACCTTGGGATCCAACCACCAAATCAAGTAGTGGGTCAACAGCTGATGATGGGAGTGATTGCTTTCAAAACATGTCCTAAGTTGTGTAAGTAAGTGGAATTATATGAACATATAAACATATGAACATGTTTAATACATGAATTAGGTTATAAAAATGCATTCACTCATACAAGGTTTGCTCAATAAACTCAACTTTTAAACTCAAAAGGTGGCAGCATTAGAGCATTATAAAGACAATATTATAAGTCTTCAGGTATATGTGCACAGCTGAAAATAGTTACAAAAATTCATCTAAGTGTGAGAACTGTTTGGTTGTTTAAATTTGTAAACAAGAAAGTCATTGATTTAATTAATTAATTATGAAAGAAAGCCATGTTTGTTAACAACTGACAAAAAAAAGGCAATAAGTTGTCACTTGTGCACAAAATTTGGAACTATATTAAATTAAAGTAAATTTCAGATATAGTACGTAAAAAGTTGACAAAACACAAACTGGAAGTGGAAAGGTTATAGCTACCTTTTTTTTTCTTTGTTTGTTTGCCAAGACATACATTTTCATTGATTTTTTGGAAAAAGGACAAAACAATAGCTGCAATGATAAAATAATGCCACGAAGGAGAAATGTTCTTATTTGGGAGGGGGCTGTTCCATCATGATAATAGCACACAAATCGGTGATTGCAACATCAAAATTATTGGACTTACAATATGACATTCTTCCTCATTTCTCTTACTCTCCAGATATGACTCCCTAACACTATTTTTTCTTTTCCAGCTCAAAGAAATGACTAGCAGGAAAGAAAGTTGCATAAAATGAAGGGTTCTCACTGAAACAAACACTTATTTTTAAGAATTGGAGAAATTGCACTTTATGGAATGGGACAGAAAAGCATTAGAATGAGAGTATACATTTAAAAGGAGTCTATGCTGGGAATTACAATGATATTTTCTGAAAAGGTAATGTCTAGTTTATTTTTGTACATATTTATCAAACTCTTGCACAGCAACGTAGTATGACAATTTATATGTAGCTGATTGTACTTTACTTCATGTGATGGCAACCTTCACTTGGTCAATATGTGGTGTGAATTAATAGCACACTGCATTAAGAATATACCATTTGATTTCAGTGACTTCATATTCAGCCTATGTACTTTTGGGGTGGTTTGCCCCATCAAACTGTACAAAGTCAAAACAAGCAATCATTATACACATAGAAATATTGCTTCCACACTAGCTATATGTAGGGCATTAATTGATTAATTGGAAAGGAAGAATCAAACTTGCAAAATCTGCATCACAATTGGGATTCAAACCAAGGATCTTCAGCCTTCCATACTGATGCTCTAACCAACTAACCAACCATCATGTCCTCCTCCAAGCATAGAACCATGAACTATTTCAAGTCTGATTTTTCCTTTCCAACTATGTCCTACATAAATATATAAATATTTAAATACAAATTAACCCCTAAATTGTTAAACTAGCAGCCTAGGTTTAAAGTACTCACAGCATTATGAGTTGCCTCGTAATTAACAAATCTCCAATAGTAGAGAAAACCTTAGGGAGTTGTCCAGGATATATAGAATCAGATGAGAAAGATGCATGGTTCTGTTCTTGGAGGAGGAAACAATAGTTCAGTTGGTTAGGGTGTCAGCATGGAAGGCTGATGATTCATTGTTTGAATCCTGGTCATGACCAGAATTTTTTTAATTTAACTCTTCCTTTCCAAGCAATCTAGTATGTTTTGTCTTAAATCTGCTTGTAAAATGTTCTCTAATTTCTTTATCACAATTTACCTTCTAATGGTATTAATGCCCCCGAAGTAATTCAGGTTTTTCAGTTTCATAATAGAATACGTTAGCTGTGTAATGTGTTTTTCTTGGGCAACCCTATTTTATCAGTATGAAGAGAGAATAATATCTGTGTGTGTGCAAGTTTTCACATGATCATAATTTTATCCACACCATTCTTAGTCTAATTAATATTCCCTGTTCTGATAATGGGCGAGTAATGAAGAGCAAATACACTGTGTTACTTAATTTTTTATCTCTTTTTCTCTTTGATTGCATGTTTAACTTTTGCTGTTTATGCTTAAACTTCATTATGAAAAATCTTAAGAATATTACACATTTTCTTAATAGTACACCCATTCTTGATTATCAACCTGCTAATATGGCTGATCACAATCTAAAATAATCTCAATCTTAGGACCACACTTCTATTATGTAGATAACAAGGATCTAGTCACTAAAAGGAAGATTAAATAAAGCTACTGCAATAGTCTTTGTATAGACTTGACCTTTATTAGGACAGCACGATTCTACAGTAAGGATCAAGAGGTTGGCACAAAACACAGTACCATCACCCCTAAATGCACCACACTTTTTAGGTATTCAACACTCATTGCATCTTTCAGTTCTTATGAAACCTATATATTAGGTAATTCAAGCAATATAATTTATAAATGTTAAATAACTGTTTAAGAATTAAAAATACACAAGTAAGTGAAGCTTTAAGAGTGTGTAGTTCAACTGAATCATACAATGATATCAACTGTTTATGACTTTCTTGGCACAGCAATGTGAATGATCCAAGTAAGCTGGCTCAATATACGTGCTCCATTCAAACAAAATTTTTCACCGGTTATCTGCTGTGAGTTAAAAGAGCTGTACAAGTGTAGATCAAATATCAACCAGAATTTTTATCTAGTGCTCAGGTATGAATAGGCTGCTTTGTAACCTTAAGTAGTGGCAGGGATGCCTGAGGTTAATCCCTGCCCAACATGCATGCAGGAAGTTGTTACTTCAGTCAGTAGAACAATGAGTAAGCAAGAAGCACATCTGTCCATTGTGCAACATAATAAAATTTCTCTTCAAAGAAGGGTCAAACCTGCTGAAATTTTGAGAAGGCTGTTCACACTGTTCAAGTAACAGACCCCTTCAAAAACCCAAATGTTTGATTGGTACAAAAAAAGTTGTTGAAAACAAATCATACCAACTATTACCACAGACAAGCGTCACATAAGAAAAAATGTTTGTGATATTACTGAAGCAGATAGGCACATCAATGCTTCAGAAATTGTATCATCTGTAGGAATAAGCTTCAAAAGTGCTCAATCCATCATCAATGATGACCTTGACTATTGCAAAGTGTCTGCCAGGGTCCTACTCCACAAAAATGTGGTCTTATACATTACAAGTGTATTAGTACAAGTTCTTGTAAAGTATGGACTTGTAAATTTCTGTTCCACAAAAGAGTACTGCAAAGTTTTAGTAAAAAGTTACAAATGATATCATATAACAAAGATGAAGGAAGAGCTGTTTGCCACATGTGGCCATTCCTTGAATTAGGATGTCCACCGCTTAGTAATAAATTCCTATTTTTTTTTTAATGTACAATATGGATTATTGTCAATCCTGCTAAATAGTTTTGTATATTTTCTCAGAAATAATAATTTAAATACTTCATTAAACATTTATCAATATTCAAGTGTAATAGTTCACTTTGAGATGACGATTGCATTTGGATACATAACAGCATCAATTTCAATCATCAAGAGATGGCAGAAGAATTCCCAATTGTGCTTGGCCATTTATTTTATTATGTAGTCCATTTGATAATGTACATTTATATATATTGTTTGGCAATTATATTTTCATTATGAGAAAAAAAATTATGAAAATGGTGTAAAAAGAGAATGAGAAATTGAAAGAAAATATTTTCATGTCATGTACAGAAACAATAAAAAAAACACAACTAGCATGCTGCACTGAAATATGCAATTGTAACAGAAAAAGACAATATAAGTTATAGATTAATTACTCTTAATCTGACTTTTTCATTATACTCATAATACTGAACTATTCCTACTCTCATCGCTATCATTTTTGCTAATATTTTGCATAATTAGATCAACTGATTCCCAAAATTATTAAAAAAGACATTTAAATTTGCATCAGTATTTGAAGTTACTAATATTACTACATTGGTGGAGAAATCTGAGCAAGTTACAAGCAGTTACACTTATAATAATAATAATAATAATAATAATAATAATAATAATAATAATAATAAAAATAATAATAATAATATATTATATATTATTATTTCATTGAGACCATAGGCTCTACACTTCAGTTTTAGTCATTGTCAGAAAAGCATAAAATACGTTAATAAACCAAAGATTTATTTATATGAGGCAAGTTTACCTCATATAATAATGGGATATTGCCATTTACTGTAAACAATTACATTCAACTATATTTTATATATACATTTACAATTCATTTACCCTACATGTGCATACATTTATCTATTCAGAAGTTTTTCAATTCTATTTGAAGCTTTGTTTCTCTTTGTTAGAGGCAGTTCATTAAAGAAAATTTCACCAATAACTCTCGGATATCTTTCAGTAGCTTTTTTGTTTACATTTAGATAATAATTGTTCTGGGACCAAGTGCTATAGTTGTGGCAGTCCTTGTTTAGGATCTTGCCTAGTTCATTGTTAACAACAAGCCACCTTATACACAAAGTAATGTATTAGACCATACTTTTGTGAATGGGGCCCATGAACAGGAACAAAACATGACTTTCAAGTTTGTCAGAAGTTCCTGATTTGGTATGAGAATGAAGAAATCATTTTGCTCTGTATTCTCACTTGTGATGAAACCTGGGTTCAGCATTTTTCCCCTGAAATAGAACAAATGAGCATGGAGTGACAGAAGAAAGAGGAAGCTGCACCTGTAAAGGCAAAAAAAGAAAAAAAAAGCTTGTCAGCTGGAAAGTTGCTTGCAAGGCTTCTGGAATTCTGCAAACATCTTGATGCTTGATTTTCTTCATGAATGAAAAGCAGTGAATACTGCTTATTACTTACTGTCAGTTTCTGAATGAAGCATAAGCTCCTATTACAATAAACTACATCAGCTACGAATCCAAAATGCACTCTTGTCCAAACCAATCCAAGACCTAATACTACTGCTTTAATGTGCAATAAGATGAAAGAATAATCTCTTCTGAGTAGAATATTTAGAACATTCTTTATGGTTTCACTTGCATGAGATTTACTCAGGACATATGTTTCGTTGAACTTTTTTCAATGATTGGAAAAAGTTCCATGAAACATATGTCAGGAGTAAATTTCATGTAAGTGAAACCATAAAGTGTGTTTTAAATATCCTACTCATAAGAGATTATTAATGGGTGTTTCATTGTTTGATTCCAAATTGAATTAATATTTTAAAAAAAGCTGAAATTCATTGCCCTGGACACCACTATAACATTCTCCTAAGAGTCTAGATTTATCATCCTGCAATCAGGATTTGTTTGCACTTCTTAAAAAGTAATTGAGAGGACAGTGATTCAATGATGACATTAGAGGAATGGTGGAATTAGCAAGATGTGCACTTCTGGCTACTAACATAGTCCCCTTCTTTCTTCAAGGATGAAATTAAAAATTGCTAATTCAATGGAAAAAATATGATCTAAATTATGAGATTATGCAGAAAAGCAATCTATTACTTTTGTATCTGTTCATTGCTCTAGAGCCCTGTTTCAATATAATTTTTTAAACATTTATGGTTTAGATTTGATCTGCCTTCAGATATCATATTTGAGACAGTACGAAGCAGAGTCCCTGTATCATGAAGATCATTCCGCAACATAAGTTAGTGAATACTTTTTATGGGAAGCATAAAAGTTTAAAAATAAAAAAACAGAGAAAAAGAATGCTCACTGAGGAGATTTTGGATAATAAAGCGCTTGGGTCAGAAAACTGCCATAAAATTTTTGTCTGGTTTTTTATTATTATATACATATTTTTTTTTTTTTGCAGCGAATGTATGTTTTAAATGGTTCAGTACAAAAGACTACAAAAAATAATGAACTTAAAGTTATATATAAAAAGTATTATAACAAAAAAACTGCAGTGCTATAAAATGAGTTCTTAATACTATGCTTAATGGTGAAGTCCTAGTACAATTCTTTTCTGGGACATATTCAGGGATAATAAAATCAACAAATGTTGAAACTTAGAAATGTCTCATATATTTCATGCTTCCCAATTGCACTTGGTCATTTATTTATTATAAAGTCACTATATGGTATGTCATCGGTGGCAAGAAAATAAATGCATACTTCCCAATTGCTCTTGGTCATTTATTTATTATAAAGTCACTATATGGTATGTCAACAGTGGCAAGAAAATAAATGGCTATTTTTTGGAAACAATTAATGTAATTGGTATCTATGTAACAATGATTTTGCATCTCAGTACTCAGACTTAAATGCATTTGATCTCTACCTTTCAAGGGCTTTAAAAAAACAAATGTCAACAAATTCTTATACCCTAGAGAAACTACACAGGTACCAAAAACTGTGGAAAATGGGGGTCAATATTTAATGGGAATAATTTACATTCATCTTTATATTATATAACAAGTATGATACTAACTAAAATTGTTAATTGGAACTTGCACAGTGAAGCTAATCACACAATGATCTTAATTATGATACTGTTTATAATTGATGAGATTGGGAGGCCCTGACATTTTAAACAGTGCCAAAAATGCATGGAAAATGAGGGTCAATATTTATTGTGAACCATTTACATTCATGTTTATAATTTATAACAATTATGATATCTGTTGATTAGTGATGAGAATGAGAGGCCCTGACATTTTAAACAAAATTTTACACTCTGCCTAACTGTTCACAAGTTGCACAGATTCTACAAGAATAATAGTTACCATTGGCCTATATTCACAGGTTCAGATTTTGTCAGAGGAAGGTACTGCTTTTTCACTCCTGCCCACACATTGTTGAGCACTTTCCAGAATGAAAATATTCACATATACCATTTCTCTATTTCAGAGTTCTTTTAAATAAAATTTTATTTCTCTGGATCACTTGTGAAAGCTATGAAAAAAAAATCACATCTGATTTATACCATTATTAATCGGGGTACACACAATAGAGAGTCAGTAGGGACAATTGACCTTCTGAGATTTTTATTTAACTCCTAACTGGTGAGTGGGGTTTACAAATATTTTAAATTGTTATTGCACGTGGGAGACTTGTTTAAATGCACTGTGTACCTTTCACTGTAAGAACTAGCTAAAAGTGTGGATGGAAATCATTAGAATTACTTAATTGTATGTTATTTCCTTTAATTTCTGTTTTGTGGCTCATTAAAATACCACCTAACCAGATATATAATTATTTTTGATGTTCTTTTTTTCCTCTTTAGATAGAATATAGAAGCTTCTAACCTTAGTACCATTCACCACAAGAAAAGAGATGATGCACTTCCACAGGCTGCATTTGAACATTGTTAGGTGATACTGAAAATTAATTGAGTAATAAAGAGAATATCACATTCCATCAGAATTTGAGAGCTATCACAAATAAAAAGTTTATGAAAATTATGTCAATATTCCTTGCAATCCAGATTACAAACTTGTTTAAAAGAATGAAGCTACACCACCAAGCAAAAGATAGAAAAAATTTGTAAAATATTACTATAACAGAGAAAATTTCAGGTATATGTCTGTAGAACCCCAAAAAGATATTTTTCATATATATATAAAATGTAACAAATTAACAGCAATTATAATAGTAAAAACACAAATGTTACATTATTTTTCATATATATAATATAAAAGAAAAAGAAAAATAAAGTAACACTATTAACAATGTAACTAAAATAAAATAACTAGAAAAGCAGAAAAGGATAAAACACTAAGAAAAACTCACAGATTAGTACTAGTAATACTAATCTGTGACTTCTTTGTGTTTTATCCTTTTCTGCTTTTCTAGTTATGGTTTTATGTATATATATTGTGGGCTTATAAGGAAAAGGCACTAATCCAAAAATGCAAAAAAAAAAAAAAAGTCATTATTCAGTCCAAGTTCAAAATTATTTCCTATCTATATAGAAAATGCACTATGTCCTAGCTGTTCTATTTTCTAACAATAAAATCTTCACAAAATATTAAATCTGTTTTAAAAAAATGTTGTTGGGCAAAAAGAATTATGTGCACTTATTGCCTTATGCCTGTGCAGTTTATTCTATCTTTGATCTCTTCTGTACATCCAGAACATTTCAAGTATATCACTAATCATGCATGGTGATGCACAAAGCAGTGATCTTTCTTGCAGAGGAGTAAGAATGAATGAATAAAATTTATTAATATGCTAAGAAAAAATACAAATACAAACTAACCGGGGGCCTCCACCTATATGGCCCAGGCCAGATGATCCCCTCACAGTTACAAAAATACAAATATAATAATTGATTTTATACTATCACCTTAATCTAAGTTCTAATGAAATTAAATAAATACAATATTTGCACTTGATTGCATCAGTCCCCAATTCATCAGCAGCAGCCTATTGGAATTCTAGGGAACCAGGCCCCAACCTAATTCAAGATCCTAAATAAAGTTTTCAGTTACTCTAACTATGTCATTATTTTGTTAGCTAGCTACAACCTCTACAAACTACTAATTCTTTGAATCTGTCGTCATAACACTCTTCATGCTTCACTTACCTTAAAAATATACAGAACCGGTTTCAAAGATATGTTATCTCCATCTTCGGCCATGGACGACTGGTGTGAAAGGTTATTGTTATGTAGTATCAGAGGCAATATTCTGCTCTGGTGAAACTTTTATGAACTTAAAATTTATATTTTCTTCTTTCGGAATGTCAAAATTCATCAAATGATCCTTATGTTTGTAGATGTACATCTTTTCCCCAATAACCAATTCTACTGGTCCCTGTACAGCTCTCAATAATTCAACTTTTTCCTTTATATCATGATTTTCGGTCCAAAAGTGATATGCCACCACTGATTTTTCTATTTGTTTGTATTTTAAATTTCTCATATGTTCTTTTAAACGTATCCCCACATTCCTCTTAGTTTTTCCTATGTGGATCTTATCACATTCAGCACATGAAATCTTGTAAATTCCTGCTTTTTTCTCCTTTGGGATATTATCTGTAGTACTGTCTTTTAAAAAGTTGTTCAGACTAAATCTATTAGTGGGAGCCAATTTTATATTAACATCTTTAAATATTTTTTGAAATTTAAGGTTAGTGAAGCATGAAGAGTGTAAAGACGACAGATTCAATTCACATGAGCTTCACTGTGTTAGTTCCATATGAAAATTTTTTTTAAAAGATTTACAATTTTTAAAAAATTTTACTAATTCTTTATTTCTCAAATGCATATTATAATGTTATATTTATTCACCTTTTAAATAAAAAAAGCAATTTCCAATCTCAAGCTCAATAATTTAATCAAATTTAATGCACTCCAGTCATAATCACTTTTATCTAAATTCTAATATAATTAAAAAAGCACAACTCTTCAAGTTATTTAATTTACTTCCCTTCTTAGTACCCAATTCCATTTATTTTTGACTTTACTCAGGAACTTTACTCAGGAACTACCCTACATTCCTGCTATCTTATACTGAAGATTTTCATTAAGACTATTTTTCTAAAATTTACATTAAAGCTATTTTTCTATCTAATTTAAACTATTTCTCATTTATAAACTCTTCTTTCCTACACAGTCCCGTCTCTTTGCACTCAAACACTATATGTTCCATATCTTCCTTCTCCCCACATATTGGACACTGATTCTGAAGAAACCCTTATCTTATTCCTTTTAATCTCCACACACCTGCTCTTAACCATGCAATGCCCTCTCTTTGTTCTTTATTTGTTTTATCAATATACTTCTCCCTTTTCCATTTATTTTTTATTGGTACACAAAATACTAAGGATCTTTTACCTGCTATCTCGATAAACAGTTCTTGTATTTCTATATCTTCCAATCTCCTTCTTACAGCTTTCCAAAAACCATTTACATTATTCTCCCTCCTCCTACAAATATTCCCCATTCCACTGTTCTCCAAATTATCCTATGACTATTACTCCACCCACTGTTCCTTAGACTCTTTCCTTGAAATTCTAAGCATTTCCTTAACAAATTTCCTTCATTTAAATTTAGAATTCTGAACCAATATTTGAGAGTTCTTTCCATAATCACACCTTTCCTTGCCACACTTCCCATTTCAATTTGTGCAACTTCCTTTGCTGTTTTGCTTCGTACACCTAAAATTTCCCTGCAAAACATCCCATGGACACAATATGCAACATTTTTCCCATCCTCTTTCCAGTCTCCATATTTCAATACCATAAAATATTTTTGCCTCAACGATCATAATAGTTTTTCTAGCCACTTAATATTTATATCTGATATTTTATATTTACAACCTCTAACTGTTGTCATTACTTCTTTCCCTTTTGTCATAACTAATTTTTTCTCCTTTCCCAATCAACATCCCCATCTACAGAGGAGTATAGTTTAGTGATGACACCGAAGATGATTGTTAGACAGTTCATTATCTGCATGTAGCTTCCCGAGAAGAAAATAGCATAGCATAGCAGAAGAAAATAGTACCTTCCAATTATTTGCTGTAACTCTGTTAATATTCATAGTATTATATAAATAACTGGTCAAAATACATATGAATTATATTATAAAATAAACATAACATTTAATTGATATTATTGTATGATTTAGTTAAACTACACACTCTTAATGCTTCACTTACTTGTTCTTCCATCTGTGTACTCCATCTTATAATAGTTGCTAAACAAATTAATCCAGGTCGGTGTTCCTATGGACTCAAAGGCCTATTTACTAATTAAAATGTTAATTGGAATTTGCACCAATCATATAATTGATATTACTGTATGATTTAGTTTAATTACAAACTCTTAATGCTTCACTTACTTGTGAAACCGACCTGGATAAATTCATTTAGCAACTATTATAAGATGGAGTACACAGACTACAAGTAAGTGAAGCATTAAGAGTGTGTAGTTCAACTAAATCATACAATAATATCAATTATATGATTGGCTTCACTGTGCAAGTTCCAATTAACATTTTAATTAAATAACATTTATCTCAATATTACATTTTTGGACTTAAGTGTCTTTTCTTTGCTAGCTCAATTTATCTCATCTGCCAGGAGTCACTAGGCAAATTTCATCAAATCTCTAGCTAGGATTTAATAGAATTTTTGTTGAGTGCTAGAATTGTGAATGACCACTTCACATGCGAGATATATATGTCCGTTTTACTTATTCTTAAGTCTTAATCAGCCATTAAATATGAAAATATCTCCGAAAAAATGAGAAGAAGACAAATTACATATGCTTTGAATGCCAAAACTCTGATCTGTAGAAAACACAGTGTTCTATACTGCACAAATTGTGTTCAATAAATACTGTATTTGTTTTTGTATAATTTATACTAGTTGAAAAAAAAATAAGGGTGGAATGGTAAAGGAGGATATTCCTTTCATATCTGTTTCAGTTTTCTCCAGTGCCTATTAACTATTTTTCCAGAGTGATTTGTTTCGTAAGTTTTAGATATTCTGCATGTTTTTTTTCTCTGTAAAATATAATTTATTGTTCTTACCTATATACAATAAAAATGAAAAATATAGTAACTCTTGAACAATGTAGCTAAAATAACTATAGAAGACACATTTAACACATCGCAATATTTGGAACTGCTTGTGATCCTCTTCAAAGGTAGAAGACAAGTGAAGATGGTCTTTATATATATGAGTACATGCTAAAATAATTTTAAAAAAACTCGGTAATTTAGAAAACAAAATTGCTACAAATATTGAGAAACATATGCAGAAATTGCTGGGAGATGTGATACCTAAACAAGTGAAATTTATATGTATTTACCTAACACTGAAAATGGTAAGACCAGAAAGCAGAAGAATAAGCTATGTCAGGAATCCTTGAAGTTCAGCTCAGAATCAAACAAGAGACAAAACTGTGCTCATCAGTATCAAATATTTTTAGTGAACCAAAGGCAAAAAGGCTCAACACAAAATAATGTAGCATATTAATTTCAGTTTTTAATCATTTTTGCATATATTTTATAAATGTATAATCACAAGTTAGTATTTTGAATAATAATCACATATCACCATTATGTTTATTATTATTATTATTATTATTATTATTATTATTATTATTATTATTTCAATAACAACAACCTAAAGTCCTAAAATATGTTGGCCCACAATCCCATTAGGAAATCAAGATTGGCCTTTGAGTGAAAAACAGATTTATATGATGCATTTTATTATTAGTATAAAATGAACAAACTAGTCACTATCTTACCAGAATCTATTTTCTCTCTTGCTTTGGAATTACTCATTCCATTATATGGAGTAGCACCCCGTGAGAAAATTTCCCAGGCAAGTACACCATAGCTCCAAACATCACATAAGGATGTATATTTACCTGTTTTAACAAAGGATGACATGAGAAATAAAAATGAAAAATAGATAAAAACCAATGTTATATAATTTCTTTTACCACCCACAACAAAAGAAAGAAATAATTCACAATTTATTTTCAAATGTATATTAGTATACTAGTCGGTTATTCCTACATAAAAGGTATGATATGCATGAGAACTGAATAAAAAATAATGTCTTTGATTTTACAGCTGTACAAAAATTAAGATTTTTTTAATGATTGCACATTTAAATAATGTTTGAAACTTCCAGGTTTATTCCAACATTTTCTATTTAAATATTTCCCTTCCCTCATTACATATTTTCTAACAAGGGAACAATATTTTTAAAGAACAGACTGTTTTGTGCCTACAGCCACCTCTTTACAATTATATAAGTATACATGGTTTGAAACGTTACTTTAATGTGGGAAAAAGCAGAAAACTAATAGAGAGAAGTCTAAATTATATCGGAGATAGGGTAAAGATGCAGTATTCAACTTCTCAATGCAAATGATCACCATAATATATTCTATTTCATAAACCATAACTTTATTACATCTTCATAAGGATTGTTGTTAAACATGCAGTAGAGATGTCAAGGAGCAATTGGTGCTGGTGAGTTATACAATCAGAAGCATTACTTTTATTTCAATGTCATTACACACTATGAAACATTTATCAAGTGTTGTACCAGATAAGAAAAAACCATTTCACCAATACCTTAGAGAAGAATACATTAAGTTTCGTAAAAACAATATTTGCCATTTAATAAGCTTCATGATGACTTCAGGAAAATGATACCTACAAGTTTAGTCTCTGTTCAAGAGAGCTTTTATGTAGAACCTCATTGAACTATATTTTTTCTAAGCTGCTGTAATTTAAACTGATTTTCTCTATAATTTCCTCTCTTTATGCCTATTTTAACTATACAATTTATAAATTAAAGCACAATAAATTACATTTCCAGAGCTTACCAAAGTTTAATGCTTCAGGAGCAGTCCATTTGATGGGAATCTGTTTCATCCCATCAGACACAATATATTCCTCTTCCTCACGTGACATTCCAAAGTCTGAGATCTTCACAATGTTTTCATAGCCTGTATAGATACAAGACTACCTGTTATTTCAAGAGTGCTAAAAGTTGATTTGAAAATGAAATCAGAAATGCTTGTAGTACATTATGTTTTAAAAAAAAATACAAAATTAAGTAAATACTTAGCAATTATTTAAATTGTACTTAGGAAGCTAGAGACAATGGAGTTGAAATATATCGTATTAGAATTTACTAAATATGTCCACACTAACTTCACTTCCTTATACAAAATTAGAACATATTTCGGAGGCAATCACTCACATCATCAGCTGTTCACTATTGGGTAGTCTGTCAACAGTTGATGATGTGAATGACTGCAACAGAAATATGCCCCATTGTTATGTAAGTGGAGATGGTGTGCACATATTTATTAAATTCTAAAAGGATAAAAACACTTAACTAGTTTAGTAATATGGACATCATGCTCTCAACCACATTTTTATTACCATTCCCATTTGCAAGGATAATGCTAAGAGTTTTTAGTAATTTCTCAGAAAAGAATTATATATGAAACAATTAACTCAACATTTCAGAATACTCTCCATTGATACTTATGCACTTTTCTATCCTCTGAAACCAGTTAGAAAATGGCCGATTAGAAGTCACTTAGTGCACTCTTTTACACTTGTATGCTGTGATGGTTATTTCTCTGCTGCCCACAATTTATTTCCTTGGTTCTTTGGGAATAAGAAGTCACAAGGAGCCAGGTCAAGTGAATAGGGTTATTGTAATAATATTATGTTTTTTTCCTTCTCCAAAAAGTAAATCTTATGCTATGAGAGATCTGTGCATTGAGCCATCATATTGATGCAGCAGAAGATGCTCACTGCTCAATTTTGGGTGCTGTGACCTCCATGAGGGAATGACTTTGGAAAGCATTCATTTACATACCACTCAGCAAACTGTATGACCTATTGTAAGATGACCCATTTTCGAGAAGAAACTTACCACTATATGTTTTTGGAGCTCCAACTCCTTCAAACTTTCAATGGTGCTTCCCCTTCAGGAAAGTATCATCTGAAGAATACATCTTCCTATCAGGATCATAATGATAAAGTTTCAATACCTGTCATGATATTATATGTCCCCCTGGCCCATCCTAAATTAAATTTCTGAAGTATAAAACAGCACCAATCCATCTTAGTGTTTGTTTTTTTGCATCTCCATCAGGGAATATGAATTTGCACTGCTGTTGATCCAATATTTTGAGTCCTTTCTATATTGCATAAAGTCAGGAAAAGATCTATCATTTTCCTCACAGCATCAACGTTTTCTTAAGTCACTGCTATTGCAGGGCAACCAGGTCAAGGTTCAACTTCAAAAGACTGCCAAACTTTTGTAAACTCAGAGAACTAATTTCCAACTGTTGCCCTAGGAGCAGACCCAACAAAAATAGATACTAAAGAAGAATTATATTATTCTGCATTTAAATTCTTTACATAGGTATGGCAAATCTTGGCACAAAAGATGTGGCATGGAAGTTCCATCATGAAATTAGTCTAGAAATGTGAACTTTCCACTGGCCAATCCTGGACACTATTCAAATTATAGCTTTAGAGCTATGTAGAATCAAACTACTTAATATTAACACAGAGGCTAACATACTAATTAGGAATGCTGATATTTAATAACATTTAAAAAAATTCATAACATAAAACAATGGAAATGCTATTATGCAACTTTGTTTTTTAATTGACAATTAATAATTTTTAGTTTTCCTAAGACTTTTATTTTCATTAAATTTTTGTGATAGAAATGATATTAGGAGTATCCTTAAGGTAGTGGATAATTTCAGAACACGGTAATCTTAAACTATGACCTGCAGTTCTGCCTTGATCAAATTGGCAGACAGTTTATAAAAATAAAGAAAATCGGTATTAAGTGACACAATACTTCACTAATTTATTTATTATTAGAAGAGGTTTCAGGAGCTATTGCTATCACTATCAACTGGAGACTGACTAACATTATACATGGGGACCTCTGGTGGTTCAATGGTAAAACAATATAAGTCGTCCTGTGGTGTAATACCAAAATTCATAATCTATTGTTCATTTTTAGGATGATTATACCAGGATCTTCAACAAATTGGTATCTCTTGTGAGGTAGTTGCTTTTTGTCAAAAATGTGCCATAATCACCGATTTCTCCACCTGTTTACATCTAAAATTTATGAAGTGTTCTGTTCTTTTGTTTCTAAATTCTTTTTTGTTCTGCCTATATAGATTAAATCACAATCCTAACAATCAATAATGATAAACTCCTGACTTCTTGTTGGTTTCACTATTAAAAAGGTTTCTGATGTTATGTTTATTCTGCGGTGTCAACACAATATTATATTTTCTAAAAATACTGATAAATTGTGCACTTCATTTTTTAAGTTATTCTATTTCACTATTACTAAATTCCAATTAAATTCCTAATGTGGCAGACAGGTTGTTTCTGCCATGACCTTGTAAACTTAAAAAAACAAACAAAAAAAAAACATTAGATACCAGAACTGACAAATTATATTAATGTTGAAGATTTCTGAAAGAAGACATTCTGTTTTTGAACGTGTACATTACTATCATATGTGTTTACTGCTTTTATTATCAACTGCCTTCTATTTTATCTTATTCAAATACATGAAATCTCAATTTCTAAGCATTCTGGAGTCCAGGGCAGGATCAATATTAAACCTTTTGTATTCCAGAGCAAGACCAAAATGTTGTCTGAACAAATATCCTTTATCTGGATGTTTGGCTATGCTAACTCAGTCTGATTTAATGCTGAGCTTCAGTTCTAATACACAGCTATGAAAGCAGTGGAGGAAGAAGTGGTGCATGCTTCAAGGTAAAAGAACTATGCTTTCTTAAATGAAAGAAGTCTCTTTGTCACCAGACAAAGAAGCAGCTAAGAACTTTTGGCATCACCTTCTATCTGTTACCTTCCAGTTTCCTTCTTCAAGCTCTAACGTTCCCTCTTTCCAGGTGCTAATGTTTATTGTGTATTTTCCCATGGAATCCATTACAACAATTTACAAAGTTCAAGTTCTTGTCAGTCATTGCCCACCAAGTTTTGAACTGCTTAGTTTTAATTGGTCTACAATAGATTTCATTCCATACATTTTTATCATGGTAATGATAATCTAATACCAAATTACTGTCTGACCAGCATTGGAGTTTTGTGCATCAGCCAGCATAGTTCATTTTTAAGACCATAGTTTGTAGTGAAAATATTGCATCAGATGTTAAAGACAATGGAACTTTTTTAACTATTATATTAGTGATATTATTCAACTTTGAAAACATTGCTGAAGATTGCCAGCAAGGCATTTCTGAGGAAAGTAATTTACTTTCTTCCTAGCTTTCAAATGCTATTATTCAGTTCTTTTCTTACTACATAATTTTTCTTTTCTTTGTTACAACTTATATCACAATTCTTACTGCATAATTTTTCTTTTCATCGTTACAACTTGATACCACCAAAATACCATATAATTTGGAATTATTGTTTGAATCTCCAGGAATTAATGAATGGAGAAAGGAGATTAAAGAAAAATGGCTTAGATTAAGAAAAGCAGTAGCATATTGCAATATTTTGGAGGATGATCACCAGATTAGCAAATTAGTTGAATTTTTGTTTAAAGTTTAGAGAAAATGCATCTGGTAAGTAGAAAAATGAATAAATACATAAAAAAGGGGAAAGAATTGAGACAAATAAAAGCATGGTAGTACTGGTATTTATAATTATAAAACATAATGTTTTGTTATATTATTAATAAGATTTTTTTTTAAATGATTTGTTGATATGTGCTATGGCAATTTGACCAGTCACAAGCTGTAGGCATTCATAATTTTGTAATTTACTTAGAACTTAAAAAACATTACATTACATTTAATTTGGAGATTGTTCTTCACCATTCTTTTCCATCTTTCAAATTTAACTCTTTGGATGTGATCCTGCTATATGTTTGTTTTGTTGATATTTAGTTTTAAATCTTATTTCTTTAATTCCCCATCACTTCTCCTGTCATATATTAACTCCTTCATTTTTCTGCATTTAATAATTGATTATCAGCACATAATAGTGTAAAAGTTCATATTTTCAAATTACTAATCCTATTTTTAACTTTCATTTACCCATTTACTGGCATGTTTTAAAGATGCGTTTTAAATAAAACCGCCAATCAATTGTACCTTAAACCATGTCTCCATTCACTCTGCAATTGGAGTTTGTTTATGCTAGTGGAAACTTCATTGGATGTGCAATTCCTGGTTGAGACTGGAGTTTTCAAGTTCCAATGAAGCAGGCAATTGAGTTGCTTAGTCATGTTTTATCATGCCACCTGTTTCAGTTAAATTTCTGTAGAAACGTGTGTTAGCCATTCTATTATGTATATACGTATTGCAGAATAGGCCAAGAATGAGATACATGTTAGAACAAAGAATATTTATTTATGATTGTTATGTGCAAGACATGCTGTATTAGAGACTTTCACTAAATTTCAAGATATATCATTTTCATCAGGAAGTACAATTTTCAGATGGATAAAAAAGTTTGAACCAAAGGTGTTTTCACTGACAAGAAGTCAAGACAAAAACCAGGTTTTAACAGAAGAGAAGTGTGATAAAATAGGCTGTCAGTTAGAGATTTCTCCTTGAAAGTCTTGTTCATGATTAGTGCAACAAGTTGGTGTATCTACAGACAGTTCCCAATAAGCCAATCAGCTGCTGCATCTTCATCTATATAAAATTACTGCTGTTCCTGAAATAAAACTCATGCAGGTGCTGAAACAAAATATCCAGGAGGCAATTTACAATATTTAGAAGAATGAATTGTGGTGTCTAAAAGATTAAGAAATGTTTCAAAGCAAAGGATAGGTTTTTAAAGCATGTACAATTGCTGAAATAGTGAATGACTGCTTGTCGGAAACAAAGATCACTTCGTGCTTTCGAACTTAGCCAAAGTCACAGACTCCTTCAACAATGTTATTACAGCACATTACATAATGATTACCAGTATTGATTGATATAAATCAAATTTCAATGATACTTGTGTAGCTCATGAAAACCAAAGAAATTTATCACTTTCTTCCTTAAAACCAGAAATGTAAAGAAGTATTGGATTTTCATTGATTAAATAGAATGCAGTCAGCAGCTGTTTTCTAATGTGAAAGAGTATCGAAAATAACAGCTTTGATGTTCCAACCTCAAAATGTACGAGCAATTTAAGGTGTTATTTAATAGATTACATGTATCAGGTTATGTGGGTTTGAATTTTACACAATCTCTACCCTTTTTATTTTTAATTTTTTATTATTATTGTTTTCATGACCAGCAACTCATTATAGAGTTAATTTTTTAATAAAAGAGGAAGTTTGTGATTTGGTATAGCAAGGAATCATTGAAATATCCTCTTGCCTATCAAATCAAGGTTGAACTATCCTTGACTTTGAATGCTAACCCTACAGTAATAGGATTGTTCCATCAGGATACCTTTCTCTGGGAGTGGGACTAAAATAAGAATTACAAAAAGTTGCAGCAGGTCAAACTATTTAACCTTTCATGTATTCATTCAAGATATTCAGGACCTTCGAACAAAATCCTAATGAGATGCTTACGCAACCACTGTAACCACTGCAACCACTGTAACGTGGTCATATGAGTGACCACTTGTCGGTACTCGCCCATTATACAATGATACTACAACTTCGTCTGCAAAGATTACTCTCTGCCAGTTGGTGTTCCTAGCTTTGACAGCACATCAAGAGTACACAGCATCTTCATCACACAGGACCTCTTTACATGTAACTGTACATAGTTGTTTAAACCAGTTGGCCTTCCCTATATTACTGAGCTCAACCCCTCTCAGTTCGTTCTGGTATGCCATATCTACGAACAGCCTCAAAAGGCAAAAAACCTGCATTAATCAAAGCTAATACAGTGATACTGCCCATCAAGGTATCTCAATTAAAAGATAAAAATGTCAACAGCAAGCAGTTTGGGAGTCAGAATAGTACCCTTTGGTTTGGCTCTGATAGGGGTAATAGTGTGCTGTAGCACTGGGCTGAGTGGCTCACTCTACAGTAGAATAAAAGAATTAATACGAGCATTCATAGCATTGAATACAAAACTAACATTCTCATCATTTAAATATTGTGATAGAAAGCATTATCAGTATTCTGAATAAGTTTATATATGTAATAGGACTTGCATATTTATTAAACATCTTTGGAAGGGAAGTAAAGCTGTAGGTCCCGTGTCGTACATTTACGGCACGATAAAGAACCTCAACCCTGAAAAAAGAGGCCTCTGAACAAAATTTGTTGGCCATTTCACACCCTGAATTGAATGGGATGCTGATGACCAGAGATGTTAAAGAGCGTCTGTAAATAAACCTAATCAAAATAAAAAAAAAAAAAAAGAAGAAGAAGAAGAAAAAGAAAAGAAAGAAAGAAAAGAAAAGAAAAAGAAAAAAGAAACATACAACTATTTTATTTTAATGAAATGAATAATCACATACGTTTTTTTTCTTAATTAGTGGAGGATGTTAGTATTGAAAGAAGGATGGTGAAAATTTATATAATTCATTTTAAAAATGATACTTTATATGTACTTTTGGACAAATTATACTGTTCATAAAAACAAAGATAATGAAAAAAAATCCTTAAAACATGAGGTTCAAGTGTAAAAAGAAGATGCGAGATTTCAATTTGCATAGTTTCCAAAATCACACTCTATTTGAGTCATCTAACCACTTGGCCTCAGCTGCAATCTACCTTTAGAATTGTTGCAGTAGTATCTTCTTTAAACATATAATCACTCTCCCTTTGAAATCCATCATTATTTGTAGGGGTCTTGATTTGAAGGGATCATATTTTGCATGTGGCCATTCTTTCTTTGAGTAAATGTACTATGATGGACTGTTGGTATGTATAATATTAATTATTTAGTGCTAATAAATAACAAAAGAAAAAAAATGTATGCTATAAGTTCAAAACGCCTAACATGATTCTCTCAGCTACTGACAAGGTCATTTTATCCAGTTACTTCCCAATGGCAAAACCAATTTATGATTGCATATGGAATAAATTCATAAAGTTAGCTTAAGAGGAGAAAGTTTATTCAAATTGTATGAAAAATAGAAACACAAATGTTGCTAATTGTTCATGAAATAATACTGAAAAGAAAATGCAGCAATATAATTATAATGGCATGGATACTATGGTAGAAAAAAATATGTGTTCAAACATTAATCAAAGCCACAGGTCCAGAGGACTTGTTTGTTCATAGTACATCATGTTCTGAATTTCATTAAACACCTCAGTGTAAAGTTTAATGGGCTTCCAGAATTTTTTCAACAATCCCAAAATGTCCAAATATTTTAATGAATTTTTAAAATACTGTCTTCCTAATGTTTATCCAATGCTAGAGCACTCTAAAGTGAGTTAGATTGATTGGCACCAAATGAAGATTTACTGTCAGTTTTAAAAGATTTCAAACTAAATAAATTCAGCAGCATAGGTGTTTGCTTAATGGATGCGTTGCACAAGATTTATCATCAACAAGCAAGTGCTACAAAGAAAATTAAAGAAACCTGCCACATAATAGCTGCATTACATGACAATAGTAAAGAGGTTTACCTAGAAATGTTGACTCAAGTAAAACGTTCAATGAAGAGAAATTCATCTATAAATTAATATATTGCAAGGTATTAAATTTAAGATTAATTTCGTGTTGGTACTAATATATTGAATTAATTTATTCTTAATTAGATAGTGAGTCCATGTAATACGTTTATGCTTCACTTATATTGAATTTCAATGACAGTATTAAATCCACTCACTATCTAATTAAGATTATTGCAAGGTGTTTTAATATATTGAATTAATTTATTCTTAATTAGATAGTGAGTCGATTTAATACTCTTATGCTCCACTTATATGGAATTTCAATGACAGTATTAAATTGACTATCTAATTAAGATTATTGCAAGGTGTTTGATAATACTGACAGCATTTAATTTAATTCTTGCTCTCAGATTATTATGGTGGAAATATTGGTACTTAATATTAAATAAAAGTACGGAGAGTATTTTAAAATTTTTTCAGAAATTTATTTACAAAACCTGTTAAGTATCTATTGACAATTCTTTGATAGCATCTGATTGAAAAACAAGCTCGTTGTGGTACATAGTGAAGAGTTTCACAATAAAAAAAATTTGAGCCAGCAAAACTATTGAACACTAATCCATTGCTAAAAATAAGTTTCCAAAAAATCATATTCTAGTGATATTACTATACATCTGATTTGTATGCACTAAAAATATATAAAATATATAGGCATTTATGCTGTCAGAATCTTTAAAATGTGCTCTATAATTTTGAAAATATACACTAAACCTGGAATAAAATTGTTAACTTTAACCTTATACTTTTTGGTACTTACAATGTACATTCTTCCTTAGACATCATTCTAGTCATTGAGTATACAATGATCATTTTCTCCAAATGCTCAGATGTAAGTTAATGATGTTTATTGTTAATACAAGTTTGTATGCTGAGAAGGAACTTTCCACATCTACAGATGTTATTGGGTAAAATTTAAAAGCACTTAGTAAGCCTGGGGAAATTCTTCAGGAAGCACTAAGTTTTTGTCTAAATATTTATCCACAACACAAAACTTTTAATGTCAGGATTTCTTTCTAAAACACTGCACAATTTACCACTTAATTTTCCTGCATGCTTTAAAGGAGGACTCTCAAATTTACTCTGAGCCTCCTTGAGAATTGATACAGATTCATACAAAGATAAACCAGATTTTTTGAGTTTTTTGTGGCTACACAACTTTGAAATGTGCCTTGATTATAGTCAAGTCACTTTGTAAATACTCACCATTAAAAGTATTCTGAGAATGTTGAGTTGACAAAGCATCAGTTGCATTCAGCATACCAACAAATTCTTTAACAGGATAGAAATTATCTTTAGAATAGATCAGCTGCTATCCATGTATTCCATTGGGTAAGTATTGGCTCTGGGGGCAGTGACAGATCTTTCTTTATAAGCACCAACTCTGGGTGGGGCTTTAACAATTATCTTCTTGGTGCTGGATATTAAACTGGTCATGTCAGGAAAACTTTCCATTGTGGCTTCCGCTTAATCTGTGAAGTACATGCACAATACACGTAACATGAATGAGTTGGGAGAAAAATACTTCTAGTGCTGAAGATGCTTTTAACATGTAAGTTGCAGCATGAAAGTAGAACAATTTATGTTCACTGCTTCCTTCTGGCCACAGTAATTTCAGAGCATCAATCACAAAGCGAGCAATAGTAGAACGATTTGTTTTTTATAAACCCCTATAGGCAATTAAGTGCAGGTTTCCTGGGTTATCTCGTAGAAAATTTGTCACAATACAGCCAAAGACATCTGTAGCTTCATCTACTACCCCATACATAACAGAGTCCTTTAAATGGTCCCAAATTTCTAGAAACAGCTGTCTAGATAATTTTTTCTCAAGGTAGATTCGTCAGGAATGGCACTATAAACAATATTTTTCCAAGAAACTTCAGAACTTATGGTTCTTGAATATATTTCAGTGTATGCTTGTGGCTATAAGAGCTTTATATAAATCACTGCAAAATTCATTTTTTTGTGAAGTTGAATGTGTCAGTAGTGTTTATGTGTTTTTTCTCTGTTTGTTTGCAATTTGCCGAGTTAACTGAAATGTTTTATCAACCATAACCTGTTTGTTACACACAGCACAGTAAATAACTTTTATTTTCTATAGTGAAATCTAACTCTCCACTTTCTTTAAACCATTGTTTTAAAAGCGAACTTCCAGACTTTTCTTTTGGCATTATAAAACAACCTTATCCTCATGGGACACCAGCATCAGATCAGCAGGCCCGATTTGAGCTGCATAGTGATGCAATATAGATGAGAAAAATGGAATGAGGAACTCCTCAGTAACATCATGTGATTTAGCTGCAATTGCACTGAAGAGGCTCCTTATGGGTGTCTCCATAGTAAGAAGTTTATTATTTGTCACTAATGAGTTTAAATATTAATTTTAAAATTAAAAATATGTGTATTATATGCTCAATTCTTGGAAAAATGATGAAATATGCAGCAACATCATGTGCAATTGTATGCACTATAAAACTTTACATACAAGCACAGAACATGAAATATATTGCCAAACTTAATTCTTTAACAAATTAAAAACTAACTAAATATGCATTTGCATACAAATCCGATGTTTAGATATTAATGTGTACAATTCCTGTAAGTACTTTTTAGTAATAAGATTTTTGGTACTAAAAAAATGAAAGGTTACTTCTCCAAATGAGGAAGAGAGACTGTTTCATCTAGGAATTGCCTCTATCAAAGTGCACTTACCGAAAGGACTCAGAAAAAAGAAAACTTGAGAAAGTAGGAGCCAAACATGGTTCTCAAAAGAGGAGGATGGAATTTAATTTTTATTCATTTTGATGGCAAAATCCACTATAGGTGAGTTTATATGCTTTTTTATAGCATAAAATCTGTTTTGATGTAGTTTAAAATTTAACATTATTTCTTAACATAATGCCAACTGCAATTTTACTATGGAGCACTGGTGCATAAATGCTTACCTAACATCTAGTGCTTCACCTATATGAAAAGTCACCACACGCCACTACCTTTAACAAAGTTATTAATTGATAAGATGGTCAAGATACAACTGCTAGGCATTTTATTTTCAATCTTTTGTTATTTTAATGATATATGGTGGTGTAATGTTGACAATAAGTACAACCATTGCAGGATATAAGAAAGATTTATTTCATCAGTCCTAGTAGTGTAGTGGTAACCGTACTTGCCTTCTAAACCCAAGGTCGCGGGTTCAAACCCAGCCAGGATCGATGAATTTTTTTGGATGTAAAAATCGTTAAATATGGCTTCCTTCGGAAGGAAAGTAAAGCCATGGGTTCCATGTCGTACATTTACGGCACGATAAAGAATCTCAAGCCTGAAAGAAGAGGCCTCTAAGCAAAATTTGTCAGCCGTTTCACACCCTGAATAGAATGGGATGCTGATAATCTGTGATGTTAAAGAGCATCCTTAAATAAACAAATAAATATATATATATTTTCTTCGTGCACACAAATTGCAGAAATGCAACTGTAAAGTTACAAGTCTTCTCAGCACTTGGCAATAGATAATTGTACAGCATCAGCAGCAAATATGAATCAGCTTAGATAAGTACCAGGGCCATTTGAAAAGTTCATGATCTAGCAATGAAAATATAAAACTATTGTTTAGGGGAGTTTTATTTTTCAACATAATCTCTTTCAAGAGCAATACACTTATTCCAGCGATGCTCTAGCATTGTTATCCCATCCCTGTAGAGGTTAAGCTCTGAAAAAGAAGGATGTATAGCCACAATTGCCTCCTGATTCAAAGAATAATGTTGTCAAGAAAATCCTTGACTTTGGGAAGAGATAGAAGTAGTAGGGAGCAAGATCTGGGGAGTAGGGTAGTTGTTCCCATAATTCATAGTGCAAATCCTACACTTTTAAAATTGCCAGAACACTTTTGTGGGCAGATGTGTTGTCCTGATGAAAGATTACTGCAAACCAGGCCTTTTCTCTCGAATGTTAGTGTCTAGCCTGTTTACAAGATCAGAGTAATACTCTCTGGTTATTGTTCTACCCTTTTCAAGATAATCAATCAGCAATAGTATCCCAAAACATTGATTCCATGACTTTCTGGTGATGGAATTGACTTTTCCTTCTTTGGCCTGAACAAAGGCTTCTATCCATTGTTTTGACTGCTATTTGGATTTTGGTGTATTATGATGAATCCAAATTTCACCCACTGTAACAAATCTGTGAATAAAGTCTCTCTAAACACTGCTCAGAGGTTCTCATGCACGTTCTCTTTTGATCTACTGTGAGCAAATGTGGCACCCTTTTTGCACTAAACTTTCTCATCCCCAAATCTTGATGCAAGATATAACCCATGTGCTCTTTAGATATGTCTATAGCCTCAGCAATTTCATGCACCATGACTCACTGATCATCCAGCACTTTTTAAACCATTTTCGATGTTGCAGCACATTTTGGGCTCCTTCGTGTGGATCGTCTTCTAGGCTGGTGCTTTCACATTTAAACTCTGTGGCTCACTTTTTCACCATCAAAAATAAGGGCGAAGCTCCACCATACACTTTAATGAGTTCTGTATGAATTTCTTCCATGTCACATCTTCTTTTACGAAGAATTTGATAAGTGCACAATACTAGATTTTATCCATATTAACAAATATAAACAAATATATTGTTTCAGATAGCTGTATGTAACAACAGAGAAAGGCTTGAAATTTTTCAGAAACACTTATAACACACCTACCAACTTAATGAAAAAACATCACTGCATTAACGCTACCATTTCTGCTCAAGGCAGAAAAATTTTCAGATGGCCTTTGTATATATACACACACACTCACCACTTGTTTTTCTATGAAAAATGGTATCTACCAGAGAATTTCTTTGCTTCGTAAAATAGTGTTTTGCTTTCCCTCACATTCCCTTATGTTCAAAGAACATAGTGTTTGTTGACATTGCATCTGAATGTTTGTTAGACAGACCTTAGTACCAGCATGGCATGGATAAATTCCTATCCCATGTTATCACTAACTCTTTGCAGAAAATATCTATAAAAGTTATTTTTATGTGCTTTAATTTAAGAAACATAAAAGCTGCATTTTTGTGATATTATATTTTTATTAGTGAACACTATGCTCCCACAAACCTTATAAAAACTGGGAACGTTCTAAATCAGTCTTCATCTGTCTTTTTTAAATGCTTTTATTGCTTTAAATAAAATATATGTTGTATAAATGCTGCCGACTCCTCTTCAATGCAATTCCAACCCAAGAGATATATGAATTTTCTTTTATATAGCTGAGTAAACATACAAATATAAGCTACTGGAGTCAGCATCAGTTAGGCAGTTCTGGAAGGGATGTGCAGTAAACCAATGTGCACTCTTCTTGCAGCCCCTTTTCTCACTCCACAAATATTATCATTTGTGTGCGCAGCTTGTGTGTTTATATTTGAGTGCCTACGGTACTTTGGTCTGTGCTGAGAATTACAAGTAAAGGAAATAAAAGAAGTACAGAGTTTAAAATATAAAATACACTTTAATTTAATATTTAGAAACAATAATTATAAATTGATTTATTACTTAACCATTTCAATTTGCAAAATTTACATGGGGGGGTAGAAAGTGCATGGCAACATAGCTTAGCATTGCTCTCTCTTTCTGTGCAGTATTAGCAGATGATCCACCCTCCTAAGTGATGCAGACCCTAAATGTACACAGGTATAAACAAACTGCATTATTATAAATTAATTTTATCATAATGTTGCATCTTACCGACTAGACAATTTCGAGCAGCAAGATCCCTATGAATGCAATTCTTTGACTCTAGGTATCTCATACCAGCAGCAGCATCCCTGCACATACCCAAAAGCTGTTTCTGTGTGAGGCTTGCTGCATGGTTCCTTAGGAATGTAAGTAAAGAACCACCTGAAAATCAATGCATTAAAATTTTGCATTTGGTCCTTTTGATTCATAAGATTCTCTATAGTCATATTCAGTTTATTTAATATCATAAAATGTTCAGTTTATTTAATATCATAAGGGTAAGAGTGATAAATTTTTATAATTTATTCACTTTTTAAGTGCTTTCAAAGAATTTCAAATCATAAATATGTACTACATATAAATAAATAAGTATATAAACTAAGTTTCTTGCAATTTCAAATACTGAAATGTTATAAAGTTATTTATCTCAGAATATCTCCTAAACTATTATATTCTATTTGAACATCTATACTTATATGTCTATAGATCAGTGTGATATGCATACTGATAACTGTGGTTAGTTAGTTGCTAGTGATGATGATAACAACAATAATAGTATTTTATTCATCATTTTGTAATTACAATTATTACAATAGACTTTGTCAAAAGAAAAAAGGAGAAAGAGGCTTAAAGTCTATGGATGAAGAGTAACTTCTTATTTACATTACATACATCATAACTTAATATTATTATTATTATTATTATTATTATTATTTCATATTATTTTTATTTTCTATTTCAAATCCTTGTATGCTGTAGAAGGGATGTTTAATTAACCATGTATATACTCTCTCTTTGAATAGTTGAATGTTTACAGCACTTACTTTAAACGAAGTGAACTGAAAAGTTTTATTCCTGTTATTTTGTAATATTCAGGGGTCTTCTGCAACCTGTGATTGGCATATCTACTCTGCTCATGTTATGTGTGTTATATGTGTATTTCACCCCTTACATTATAAATTTGCAAATTCTCTTTAATATGTACCAAAACATCATAAATATATACATTAATAACTATAAGAATTTCTAGATCTACAAATAAAGACTTACAATGTTCAGTTTTCTTAGTGTTTGTTAATATTGTAATAACTTTTTTTTTTGGAATTTTTGAGCATATCTGCTATTCTTGGATTACTACTCCATAACACTAAGCCATACCTAAAAATGCTTTGAAAGAACGAAAAGTAAGCTATTGGAACAAAAACTTTAGGGACAGCTAGCTAGGATACAGTGCATGATAACTTACTACATATAAAATCTATGTGAAGATTCCAGGATAAATGCTTGTCAATTATCAAGACAAGAAGTTTTACATTGTCACTTGGGGATGCTTATATTTATCATTTTTTCCCTAGCTTCCCAATAAAGGTTCTAAATTATTTTTCATGCTGCCAACTGGTAACACCAAATGCCTCGTAGCAACACTGCAAAAGTATGGTACATGTTTCATTTAGTCTAATGTTTAATAAAATAGTTAATGAAGCCAAATTACATCTTTCATTCTTGTTTTTTAACATTTAGCTGGTATACTAGGAAACCCTATTCTATAAAATAGAACACAGTTAGCTGGAAAAAATGTTCTAACATTGCCATTACATAAATCATTTTAAAGGAAGGAAGCATTCCAGGACTAAGTTTAGGATACTTCCCCAGCATTTGCAATTTATGAGGACTAAACCTTGGTTGGGGACAATGGTCCTGGCAGGAACCAAATTCCAGACCTACTGCTCACGAGTCTGTGCCTTAACAACCTCAGCCACCCATGTAATAAATGTTAAGATGATAATACAATTTTTGAAAATCTTTTGAAACTTATAACTGGCTCCCAGATGGTGCATACATTTTTTAAAACTTTTAGACTCTGGTATATCAGAAAGCATTGTGATAGATTTAATTCTATTTTTTTCTGGAATTTTCTAACATTTTGTTGATTATTGTACTTACAAAACTGTTGACAATGGAGTGGCAATATAACCTCAACTTAGGTATTCATTTTTTACACTAACTCCATTCACTTACACAAAAGTAAGACGCGTTTCAGGAGAATTTCTCCCATCTTCAGTTGCTCACTGAACCGCCATTACTCGAAACTATGGCTGGACAAAAACTTTTGTGTAAGTGAATGGAGTTAGTGTAAAAAAATGAATACCTAAGTTGAGGTTATTTTGTTGACTATTTCTCTTCTTTGTTGAGTCAATTTATTCTAGTATGTAGATATATTTTTTATTCAATGGTATGTTTACTACATATGCTGTTGAATGCTGCTTCTTTATGCAATCTAGGACTGAAGCTATGGGCTTTAATATAATTGTCTGTGTATGTGCGTGGTTCCCCTTCCCTTGTAGATGCTGAATTCAAGTGTATTATTTACATTTAATTACCTTCAGATCTAAAAATGGCTATGTTTTCTGTTTGGGTTTTGACTATGAATTTAATGGTATGCTCTTGTAAGTTTAAAAGTTTTCATGTGTATTTTATTTATTATGGCAAATATATCATCCATATAGCAGTTCCAAGCTTTAAAATGTGGAGGAATGCCTTTGTGGTGTATATCAAACTAGCTCATGGGTAAGTTGGCTAGAAAAGGTGACAAAGGATTGCCCATTACTAACCTAGCCTGTTGTTCAACATTTTTTTTTCAACAAATATAAAAAATGTTTGATTTGT
Source organism: Metallyticus violacea (assembly GCA_030762175.1). Taxonomy (NCBI): domain Eukaryota; kingdom Metazoa; phylum Arthropoda; class Insecta; order Mantodea; family Metallyticidae; genus Metallyticus; species Metallyticus violacea. Next base: position 65,109,295 of record CM060845.1, read on the forward strand.
GCATATTTTATAAGTTTAATGTATTCTTTAATGTGTTCTGTGGTTTGGCTGTCTGATTGTATCCATTTTTAAAAATTGATTAATTTCTTTTGTGGTATACTAGTAAATACAGCCTTGACAAAGAATGAAGCCACTATGTCATTGAGTGGTAAATTAGTCTTTAATTTTGGAATTTTTTTATATTTAAGTTTTCAAATGTTTGTACTATATAAAACTGTTTGGTTAATCAATTTGCCAAAGTGCAGTTTGAGGTATTTTAAAGTCTTGATTATTGGCCTCATACTTTTTCCAAGTTTGTGCATCTTAAAAAATCATATATCTATTTAATATGGCTGTGAACCTTGATTTTGTAATGTTTTGTTTTTGGGATCAATGTACTGTATTTCAAGGCTTCTTCCATGGATTTAATATACTTATTCAAAGGATCTGTTTGACTTCAACATATTCTTCATATTTTAATAATTTCTGCATCCTAGGCCCATAATCTTCTTTAAATAAAGTAACAATTTTGTTACCCTTGTCAGCCTTTGAGTAAACCACATATTTTTACTTAGCTCCTTTGTTAGTTTTTAGTAAGATTTTATTAAAAATGCCATTTTTAATTTCACGCAGTATTTTCTCAGATTTTTTTCCTTAATTTTTTAATTTTCACTATGCAATTTTCATTATTTATTTCTCACTATCTCAAATGAGGCACACTTTTTATAAATATAAAAATAAAAAAATTAAATTAACAAATTAAATTAACAAATTTTTACACACTTAAACCACTATCTGTGACATGAGTTTCAAGATGCTCCTACTCTGAAATATAAGAATTCTGACCAGAAAATTGCACATTTTAATTCTAAAGCATTTAAAACATGAAAGAAAAAAAAATTAGTACAACATTAGAAAAAAGAACAGAAAAAACTTGCCTGGTACTAGTTCCATGACTATCATTATAGGCTGCTTCTGAACACAAATACCAATTAGTTTTACAATATTGGGATGGTCATATTGCTTTAATATGCGTCCCTCTTGCAGAAACTTCTTTTTCTGTTCATCAGGAAGAGTCATCCGGCACGTTTTAACAGCTACTTCTTTCTTATTTATTTTAAGACGTGCTTTATACACATCACCAAAATTTCCCTGAAAATTCAAGAAATAAAGATTTTTCCTCTTATGTTTCCTATTTAGGTACTTAATTTTTATAAATATTTTAAATTTTAAAAAGCTTTTATTAGTGCATTCTGTCATATATTCTTGGGTGGTTATTTATTTTTTTTAATATATGAGATGAAATGATAAAATGGGAAAGGATGCTTTTTTAAAGGAAGAAATGTTTCAGGTCTAAGTTTAGGGCAGTTTTCTATCATATGCCATTTATGAGAACTAAGGTAAACCTGGAAAAATCCTCAGTCAGGAAGAATGATTCTGGCAGAAATTGACCCCAAGACATTCAGACATTCGTGCCTTAACAGCCTCAGCCATCCATGGAGGTTTGAGTGGTGATGATAATGATAACGAAGAGGAGGAGGAAATGAATTCTGATGATACAAATGAGTTCATCTAGAAATTTAGTTTGCAGATATCAACATAAAAAAGATGAATTTAAAGTAGAAGACCCTTATATTCATCAAGATAATACTAAATAATGATACAATGTATATTTAAACCAGGTAAATATTTTAAATACTATGGATGTATACTGCATATGGGAAAACACATGATATAGATAACCAATCAAAGTACTATAAAAAGAATATTTCTTAGCAGAGTAGAAAAGACACAGTCCTAAAATTCTATATAAAAAGAAATAGCTCCAGCACTAATATCTGGCTCCAAAGGATGGATGATGACAAACCACATGAAAAAATTTAGTAGCCGAATTGCTAATTTTTTACTTTTTTGCTGGCAGCCTTTTAAATGTCTCTGCCACTGCCACATATTAGCTAATATTTATTTAAATTCCAATTAGTGATTTAAATTATGGATGTTGCTTAAAATGCAGTTTACTGCATTTACTGCATTTTCCAAATATATGTGAATGAAATAAAAATTCCAAACTGTAAAAAAATATATACTGTGGGTAAATTTAACTCTTTATTGTTATTTTTAAGTTAAACCAATTTTATTCCTTTTTTTGCTACATTTTATTCTAACTTTGGGTGGAATTAATGTAAATTAACAGCTGGAACTTCAATTCCGCACTGATTGTACATCACAAGAATTTGCAAGAAAGTGAACTTGCTCTACAGCTGTCTCATGATGCACACAGAGCTTGAGAATAAATGCATTCGTTCAGGACTTTGTAACTGGTTGCAAATTGATATTTAAATATGAATGAATGAATTTATTTCTTCCAGTTTCAAACTTACATGCAGATATGTTTTTAACATATAAATAGAACTAATTTCATTCAATATTCACAAACAAGTAAACATATAAAACTTAAATAAACAATTTACATTTCCATATTCTTAATACATATAAAGTTATTGCTATAAAAAAATTGAATTTCCCACCTAATTACCTCAATTTATAGAGCTGCATTCCTTCCGTAGTCCATTACAATTCATGCCATGTGATTATGTAATGAGGATATATAGTCACTCCTAGATAGTGCCATTTTCAACAATGTTGTTCCCACTTGTCTTGCCTACCTTCCATATATAATTATTTTTGTCTCACTTTACCTATGTATTTTTCAAGTTTCTTTATATTTTTGTCTGATTTTAGATTTAAAATTTTTCTGCCTCTTATTTCATTTGGTAAATTTTACCACTTTTGTAAAAGGAACTTTCCCTTTACAAACCTTGGTTTGTTTACATTCTAAAATAAAATGCCAAGTACTATCTGGTTCTTCACACATAACACTTTTCCCCTTTATATATCCATTTCTTATCCCACTTAAATATATTGCTCCCTCTTCTAAACCATGCCAGTTTTTCCCTTTCTGCCTTATCACTGGTTTCAATGTATCTTTCTCTTTCCCAAGCATTTTTTAGTGTGCTATATATTTTCAGAAAAATTTTGACATTAAAACTAGCCCATTTTCCCTGTTTTTCAATATACTCAATTCTTGTTTTATCCCTTTCCAACATCTTTTTCCCATTCTTTATACATCATACCCTATTGATCCTATGCCCAATTAAATATAAAGCTAGCAATTAGACCTAGTGGAAGAAAATGGAAGTTTCATGTGGCAAAGAAAACAATATATTACTGCTTTCATAACCTTAGGGGTCAGTCTTGGTGCAATGGTAACCATACTTGCCTTCTAAACCAAAGATCATGGGTTCAAACCTGGCCAGTATTGATGGATTTTTCAGGCGTAAAAATCCTAAGTATGGCTTCCTTTGGAAGGGAAGTAAAGCTATGTCCCATGTCATACATTTATGGCACAAAAAAGAACCTCAAACCTGAAAGAAGCCTCTGAGCAAAATTTGTTAGCCATTTCACGCCCTGAATTGAATGAGATGCTGATGACTTGAGATGTTAAACAGCATCCATAAATAAAATAAATGAAATCAATACTCTTAAGAAAAATACCCCCCTAGGAGTCACAGAACCTTGTTGATGGTGGCGGAGCTTAAGAGCCTCTGTGAATCAACAGGCTATACTGGACATAGCTTGCTACCATCAGGGGCACCCATGCCGGGCAGGCTGGAGAGGAGAGACCAAACTAAGAAGCCACTCAACTGCATTCTCTCACTTTTCATTCTATTCATTTCCCATTATCATCCAACTTCAAGGTGTAAAGCGATCCATGCCAAGGAGATGCATGGACATGGAAGATGTTTAGTAAACAGAGCCTCCAGAATACCAGGCCATCTTCCAGTAGTATCTAACCTTACTCAGGTATGCGGGGCTCTGCCTGGGGGACTTCTAATTCCCCTGCTACTGTAGGACTTTGTGGTGTGGAAAACGAGAATAAACCAAAACCTAGTACCGAAGGCCTTAAGACTTCATCATCAATATCCATCCCTGTTAAGGAGGAAGGCTCTCAGAAGCAAACCTTGGAAGCTAAGGAGATGGAAGTCTCCAAATATGAAGGGAAGATTACTCCTTCAGAAGAAGAGGAGAGGCTACTTAAGAGTCCACTGCCTCCTGGCTTCAGCAGGCAACTTGTTAAAGCCATGGAGCAGATGGAAAAACTTAAAGTAAAGCCTCCCAAACTTTCAGGGGCACAGAGGCAATGAGCCCAGAAAGAAAAACTTGCTAAGCAGGGGATCGAGAAAGAGAGTAAGAAGGGCCCAAGAGCCAAGCTTACAAAAGAAGAGGAGGTGGCAAAGAAGAGTGGAGCAAAATGCAGTTGCTCGGACAGATCCACCCTAACTACTGAAGTCATTCAGAAAAAGCCAATAACTTCTGCTGCACCATCAGGAGACTAAGGTAAGGCAACCTTTAACACCCTAACCAGTGTCAAAATGGCTGTAGTTCTAGAAGGATATCCGGCAGCCAAATTTGTGGAAGCCCAAGTTGAGGAATTCCAGCAGTTGATCATTGAGTCCTTCGAGACTCTAGAAGATAGGAACTTCCCTCAGTTTGTTGGCTCAAATGTGGAAAGGGGAGCTCTCATCCTTTCCTGTGCCAACCAGCAGACTAAGGCCTGGCTACAGGAAACCATTCCTAAGCTCAGATCATGGGAAGACTCCCCATTGATTGTGAGATTAAAGGCAGACATCTTGAAGACATCTAAGGTGCTCTATAAGATGCCAAGGATGTTCGCCACGAAGGACCCCTCCAAAATCCTACCAATGTTAGACAAACAGAATAAGACTCTGAAAACCGGAGAATAGCATATTTCAGCAGCAAAGATGACCCAACTGGTCAAACTTTTATATGTTCGATACAACAGAAGCAACAAAAAAAAAAGCCATCAGAGCTTTAGAAAACAGGGGCTACCTACGGTTAGGTAGAATCACTTTCCTCATTTTAACTAAAGATGTAAAGGATAATCCAGATCAACCTACAACACAGTAAGGCAGCTTTGGCAGCCTTCTGTAAGAAGGTAAGAGAGAAAAATATCTATCTGATCCTCATCCAAAAGCCCTGGTTACATATGTGATGGATAGCAGGGCTAGGCAAAGCAAAAGGTAAGTTGATTTATTGCACCCCCATTAATAACATGAGGACTGATATCCTAATCACGAATGGGGTGCATGCCTTACCTTTATATGAACTTTGTTTCAGAGACACCATCACAGTGAAAATAAACCTCAAAGTGGAAGAGGGGAACATAAGCCTAATCTTGATCTCTGTATATTACCCTATGACAGAAGGGATCCCCCATCAAGAGAATAAGAGCTCTTGGTGGAACAGATTACGGAAGATGGTGAGCAACTACTTGTGGGATGTGACGCCAACTCCCATCATGCAATATGGGGTAGTACCAACACCAACAAAAGAGGTGAGTCTTTGTTGAGCTATTTGCTCACCAATAATCTTTATTTAATGTCAGGAATAAACCCACTTTTTCTGACAAGATAAGAAAAGAGTCTTTTGGAACAGATAGCATTAGCATTCTGGTTACAGAATGGCAAGTTTTAGTTGAACCATCTGTTTCAGACCATAAATATATTCAGTTTGAATTAGATATCATGGTTAGTGAAGCATCTTTCAGGAATCCAAGAAGAACCACTTGGATCACCTATAAGGAGGACCTTGTGGTTATGCCTGGAAAGATCAAAGGCGTTAGAACTTTTGAGGATGTAGATAGACAGCATACCTCATACAGGATGCTATTATGGACTGTTATCAAGATAACTGTCCTAAATCATAAGAACTGAACCAAGAAGGTGAGATGGTGGTACAAAGAACTTAGTGAGTTATGGGCCAGGACTAAGAAACTCTTCAATAAAACCAAGAGAAATCAAAAATGGGAAAAATATTATTCAGCTCTTACAGACTATAATAAGGCTATCCAAAAACCAAGCAAACCTCCTGGAGGAACTTCTGTCAGGAGATAAACAACCTGAAAGAAACTACTAGAATCCAGCAGGTAATGGCTTATGGGAATATAATTCCTATCGGTTTTCTAAAGAAACCCACAGGAGGTTAAACAAACACAGCTGAAGATACACTTAAGACGCTTCTTGAGGTTCCCTTCCCTGGTTGTAAATTTAATGACAACAGGGGAAAAAACTCTAGTCACAATGAGGAGAACCATATACAGAGGTCATCCTCGGAGAACTGGAAGTTGTCCCTTAGGATTGTCAGGATTGTTAAGATCAAATGGGCCATCAACAAGTTTGGCCCATTTAAATCTCCAGGAAGAGATGGTATCTTTCCTGCTTTACTGCAAAAAGGGCTGGAGTCCCTTTATATACTATTCTGTCTTTTCAGGACAAGTGTAGCTTTTGACTATATTCCTTTACCATGGAGACTTGCCAGAGTGGTATTTATTCCAAAGCAAGGACAAGTAGATTACACTCCTGCTAAGGCTTTTAGATCCATCAGTCTTTCCTCTTTCTTGTTAAAAGACATTGGAAATACTGGTGGAAAGACATATTTGAGAACAGGTGCTTATTAAAGCACTGCTGCATCGCAATCAATCCGTCTACCAGCTAGGAAAATCCAGTGATAAGGCCTTACACAATTTAGTGGTGAGAGTCGAGGACTCTCTGGCCAGGAAAGAAACAGCATTAGTTGCATTTATGGATATAGAGGGAGTGTTTGATAATACCACCTACTTGTCCATAGTTCAAGCTGTTTGCAGTCATGGTGTGGATAATAATAACAATATTAATACTAGTTTATTCACCATATGGTAATTACAATAATTACAATAGGCTTTGTCAAAAGAAAAAAGGAGAAAGAGGCTTTGAGTCTATGGATGAAGAGTAACTTCTTATTTACATTACATACATCATAACTTTTTATTATTATTATTATTATTATTATTATTATTATTATTTCATATTATTTTTATTTTCACTCAAATCCTTGTATGCTGTAGAAAGGATGTTAACCATGTATATACTCTCTCTTTGAATAGCTGAATGTTTACAGCACTTACTTTAAAGGAAGTGAAATGAAAAGGTTTAATCCTGTAATTTTGTAATATCCAGAGGTCTTCTGCAACCTGTGATGTGGCATATCTACTCTACTCCTGTTACATGCGTTATATGTGTATTTCATCCCTTACATTATAAATTTGCAAATTCTCTTTAATATGTACCAAAACATCATAAATATATAAATTAATAACTGTAAGAATTTCTATATCTACAAATAGTGGCTTACAATGTTCAGTTTTCTTAGAGTTTATTAATATTGTAATAAATTTTTTTTTTTAATTTTTGAGCACTTCTACTATTTTGGATTACTATCCCATAACATAAGCCATACCTAAAAATGCTTTGAAAGAATGAAAAGTAAGCCATACAAACAAAATCTTTAGGGACAGCCTTTTTAGGTGTGCTAGTAGGAATACAGGGCATGATAACTTACTACATATAAAATCTATGTGAGGATTCCAGGATAGATGCCTGTCAATTATCATGTCAAGAAGTTTCACATTGTCACGGTGTGCATTTATATTTTTTAGGCTGAAAATTATATTTTGTGATTTGTTTGCTTCATAAAATAACCATTGATTCTAAACCAAAGCTGAGCTTTTTTCACGGTTTCATTTACAGATTGTGACCGTAATTTGAAAGTTTTATTTACATTAAGGAAAGATGTGTCATCTGCATAAACAACTGTATGACAGGAATAGCATTTTGATACATCATTTATCATTATCAGAAAAAGTAGTGGCCCCAACACCGAGCCCTGTGGAACACCAGTTTTCACATCAACAATATGAGAGTACTTTCCTTCATATGACACTAGTTGTTTGCGATCCTCTAAGTAAGATTTAAATATATTTCAACTTTGTTCCTTTGTTCCATAGTTTCTTGAATAAAATGTTGCTCACAGTCAAAAGCTTCACTTAGATCACAAATAGTTCCCTCATAGGCTTGATAGATTTTTTCTACAAATGCATCATCTGCCAATATGGTTGATTTCCCTCTCCGGTTTGATTATTAAAAAACAAATTATGTTTTTCAGAAAAATCTTGTAATTGATTCTTTAGCAAGCATTCAATAATTTTTGATATTGTAGGAATTAGTGAAATGGGTCTATAGCTACTCACATTTTTCCTGTCACCCTTTTTGTATATTGGTATTACTTTTTAAAATTTTAGAACTTTTGGAAAAACACCTTCAAAGAAACATCTATTGATACAAAATGTTAATGGAACTACAATATATTGTATTATTTCTTTAATGAAATTATTTGAAATGTCATAGATATCTCTACTTTTTGAGCTTTTAAGCTTTTTGGTCACTTGTTCAACTTCCCTACATGTTACCCCTTTAAGTACAAAACATTTGCTTCATTATGAAACTCATTGCTGTGTCTGTACTTATTCTTTCATTTATACCAATTTTGCTATTTTTATCTGCTATGGAATTTATGATGGACTATGTTGCTTCGCATTTATTATCTGAGTTTTCTAATTGCCTATGATTAGCATCCCCCCCCCCCCTTCTAGGCTTTCCTGTACTGATTCCAATAGTTTCTTACTATGTTTAACAATAAATTATTTAGTCTCTTTTTATACATGTCTTGAAGAATTATTAACTTATTTTTCATTCCTTCAAGCTCTGAGTTGTACCAATTATAAGTATCAATAGTTTTAACTTTTTGTTTGGAAATAACTATTAGTCTTTGTTTTTTACAAGAACCAATGAGTAAATTAACAAGAGTTGTAAAGAAAACCTCCAATATTTCTTCAGCTGACCTCTGAGTATTATACAATATTCCATCCCGATTTACTACTGCTAGATTATTCTTAAATTTATTTTCTAAACTGAAATCTTGGATTTCTTTGACAACCTTTTTTGCTTTCAGGACAAGGTTTTTTTTTCCAATTATAACCTCAAAGAATACAGGTTCATGATCTGATACCTTATGCTCCAATACTTTAAATGAAGAGCTTTTTGGTTCTAGATTTGTTATATATTATCTAGGCATGCAGACCCTCGAATAGGAGTTGCGTTTATACAGTGATAACCTGTTTACTGTGATAAATTAAAAATAGACCTACTGTATTACTCTTTTTGATTATGTCAAAATGAGCATTTACATCACCCCAAATTATCACATTGTACTTAAAATTAAATAGATACGTCAAGACTTTTTCAATACTTTCAAGAAACAGATTAGCATCCCCATCTGATGACCTGTATATTGTGACAATAATGATATTGTAGGCATTAATTAATATTGCCGTCACTTCAAAAACTTTTTCTATGCAGAATTGTTTCAATTCCAGCTTTTTTGTTTCCAAAGTACAATGACTATAGATTGCCACACCCCCATTTTTATAGATACTTCGACAGGAACGGCTCGCCAATTTGAAATGCTCAATTTTTACATAATCTATTTCTTTTTCCTCAAACCAAAGTTCACTTAAACATAGCACATTGCATTTAATATCCCTATGATACACAGACAGTTCAACAACTTTTGTTCTTATGCACTGTATATTCATATAAAGGATTTTTACTGCATCTGAGTATTGATGGTTGGCTTGATTATTCTGTGATTTCTGAACAACTGTATTCCCATTTGAACTATGCAATGATCTTTTATTTTTGTCTCTGTACACACCCACTGGTTCAGGGACCAGTTTCCCTGATTTATTTTTATTATCTGTATTACATTATCTTACACTTTTCCCAATGTATAGAAGCCCTTTTGATTTAAGTGTAGACTATCTTTACCAATACATGTACAGTTCAAATATTTGTCTATATCTACATACAGTGCCTGTAATGTATTACAAGCCCACCTTATGTTGTCATTTACTAATCTTATGAACTTTGGATGTACATCACATCTTTTAATAACACTATTTACAGTTACTACCGCATTTGGGAACATTTCTTTGGTAGTTTTTATCATTTCATACATTTCTCCCAATGCTTCCTCCAGATTCTTTGCTTTCTTTAAATTGTTTGTTCCAAATGGAGGATGACCATGCCTGGGTTTTTCTGGTAAATTTCATAGTCACATGGATTTTTTATTTTTCGCACATTTGCTCTGCTTTAATTTCTCAATATATTTTAAATGGATAAACTCCATGCTATGCAACAGGAATATATAAGCAACACTTCTTGGAGAAACACAGGAGACAGTTGTGACTACAGGCTGCCAGCAGGGAGGAATTTCATCCGCCTTATTATGGAGCCTTGTGTTAGACATTACTGGTGGACATGAACAAGAAAGGATATTGTATACAGGCATATGCTGATGACATAGCTTTAGTGGTAATGGGAAAATTTTCCCAGGTGATAACAGATACCACGAATGATGGGCTGATGACAATCAAAAACTGGTGCATCAAGGAGGGACTCGCAGTCAACTCCTCAAAAACAGTGGTTGTACTTAAATGTAAAATTGGAACTTAAACACAGTGAAGCCAATCATATTAATGGATATCATTGTATGATTAGTTGAACTACACACTCTTAAAGCTTCACTTACTTTTTATAAATGTATGGAACTGGTTTCGAGAACATTCGAGAACTCAGTTGAACCTTAGCATGGCTGAAGATGGGAACAAATGTTCTCAAAACCGGTTCCATACATTTATAAAAAGTAAGTGAAGCTTTAAGAGTGTGTAGTTCAACTAATCATACAATGATATCCATTAAGTGGTTGTACTGTTCACAAGAAAGAAAATTCAAGGATTTCATAACCTGAATTTTTCAGGGACACTGGTGATAATCTCCATGATGACCAAATATCTCAGCGTAATGCTGGACAGAAGCTATAGAGAAAGGTATTCGAAAAGCCAAATGGTCATTCATGATCAGTAATCAGTAATCTCTGAAATTATATAGCACACTAAAAGAAAGATACATTGAAACCTGTGATAAGGTAGGAAGGGAAAAACTGGCATGGTTTAGAACAGGAGCAATATACTTAAGTGGGATAAGAAATGGATATGTAAGGGGAAAAAGTGTTATGTGTGAAGAACCAGATAGTACTTGGCATTTTATTTTAGAATGTAAACAAACCAAGTTTTGGAGGGAACAGCCTTTTACAAAAGTGGGAAAATTTACCAAATGAAATAAGAGGCAGAAAAATTTTAAATCTAAAACCAGACAAAAATATAAAGAAACTTGAAAAACACATAGGCAAAGTGAGACAAAAATCGTTATATATGGAAGGTAGGCAAGACAAATGGGAACAACAATGTTGACAATGGCACTATCTAGGTGCATATATATATCCTCATTATACAATCACCTAGTGTTGAATGTAATGGAGTACAGAAGGAATGCAGCTCTATAAACTGAGGGTGATTAAGTGGGAAATTCAAATTTTTTATAGCAGTAACTTTATGTGTATTTAAAATATGGAAATGTAAATTGTTTACTTCAGTTTTAATATGTTTACTTGTTTGTGAAAATTGAATTAAATTATTTATATGTAAAAACATTATATCTGGATGGAAATTAGAAGAAATAAATACATTCATTCATACTATTTCATTAGAACATGTTTCATGGACCTTTGCATCATCAGTTCTTGTCGACTTGGAAGGGTTGTCAAATTCTTGGAAGGTGTACTGTTTGGCTCTGGCAGACATCTTATGAATTTAAAGTTAGTGTTTTCTTTCCCTAGGATATCCAATGTTGACAAATAGCTGATAAAGATTCACAAAATAAATTCTGATGAAATAGTAAGTTATAAAGTTGCAAGAATGTTTAGTTTTGACTCTCACAACATTAATAATTATTAAATAGAACTTCTTTGTTTAGGCAATATTTCAAAGTGTACATGAAACCATGTCGTACAAGTAAGTCATAAAATAAATGTGACGCTTGAAAGAGGTAAAACTAATAAAGCAACATAGAACATGTATTCAAAAATCATTGTAACTAATCCATATTTCTTTTAATTTTAATCCCCATGTAAATAGAAATAAATGTTTCCTTCCCTGTCTACTTTCCCTGATAGGCTAATGCTGTTCTTACCATAGGTATGGCTTGTCAAGCATGTTGCACAAACCAAATATAGCCACTGGGATCATGCACCGCGCACACACATATATACACAAAAAAAGAGAAAGAAGAATGCCATTAAAATTATAATATAGAATAGTGAACTGTGTTAACACTAGAATGCCCAATGATGGTCAACTGACCACTTTTGATTTTCAAATGCTTATATTTTTACTATGTTTGGAAGTAACTTTTATGGTTTTGTGACTTTTAATCCCTTTCAATAATGTTTAGCTCACAAATATATTTTTGGCATTTCAGGCATAACTTTTTAAAATAACAGCAAATTTACCATTGGTTCCTAGAGATGGTTAATTGACCTCTTCCTTACCCACATTTCTTAAGATGTGTATTGCATAGTTGTGACCAAAAATAATCGTAACTGCACAATAAATATGTTTCAAACTCATTTTAGCATTGTTTCAGCCCTTGTATCCATGTTTAAAAGTTTGCTTAGCTTTTCATTGTCACACAGCTTTCATATTGCACTTGAGCTTTTTTTTTACATTTGTAATGGGACAGGCTATTTACTAACTGCACAAGATGCATCTCTTTCGCAATCATGGCCTTTCTGAAGCTGAAACTGGAAGCTCTTCAGAATATATCTCCAATGCAATCTAAAGTGGAAGAATTTGATCGACGGTGCATTTATGAAAGTGAGAGTTCTGGTAATGAGTGTAGTCTACCTTCTCAAAACAGTGTTAGTGATAATGATTCACCAGAGGTTTCCCCAAATTACGCAGCTAATAAAGCTGGCAAAACAAATGCTGAAATAAGTATGCTAGTATATATATAAAATTAGACATTGTGGGCTCTTGTTTGCTTCATGCTCATACTGGAAAGTAAAAAGAAAAAAGGAAGAAAATAACAACAACATTCTCATGTACGCAGGTGATGCAACTTGCACCAACTGTTAGATGTGGTTTTGATATCAGAGGTGCATGTGTTGCTATTCACAGTAGAGGTAGGGAGAATGGGAGAGGAGAGGTAAAGAGATGCTACAGTACAGTGCAGAAAGAAGACCAGACATCGTGGCCAAGAATATTGGACATGTATTGCACCTACAAACTGCAAATAGGAGAGGCCAGCAAAATATTACTTGTGAAGCTGCTGGTGCTACAGGGCATTCAAAATGTGTTATATTCTAGAAGAATCCCCATCCAGGTTATTCATTAGTGAATCTATGTTGTGACTGATGAAGAAATGCACTGAAAAGGAGGCATACATTGCGTTCAATGATAATCCTGGACTTTGAACTTGGAAGAGTTATTTATTATTTGTTTTATTTACAGACGCTCTTTAACATCTCTGGTCAGCAGCATCCCATTCAAATCTGGGTGTAAAACTGCCAACAAATTTTGCTCAGAGGCCTCTTTTTTCAGGCTTGAGGTTCTTTATCGTGCCGTAAATGTACGACATGGGACCCATGGCTTTACTTTCCTTCCGAAGGAAGCCATACTTAGCATTTTTACGCCCGAAAAAATCTATCAGTCCTGGCTGGGATCGAACCCATGATCTTGGGTTTGGGAGGCAAGTATGGTAATCACTACACCACCAGGATTGACTTCTTGGAAGATTTAGAAGCATTCATAGCATATTATATGTTTGAGAAGCATATGGTAAGAGATCTCTGTCCTTAAGAGATATGTGGAATCGTGAATGGCGATCTCCCTTTATCAGTCAAATAATGGCAAGAGACAGATTTCCAGAAATCATGCAGTTTCTTCCATTTGATATCAGAACTGTGGATCAGCAACATAAAGAAATAGATAGTTTTTTTGGTATCTGATATCTGGACCAATTAATTGACAATTGCATTGCATGCTACATGGATGACTGTGGATGAACAGCTATTTCCATCAAATGTTGATGCTCTTTCACTCAATAAATGACCGCCTGTGGTGCCTCAGTAGTTAAAACAGGTGTTAAACACTACTCAAAAAAGAAAAACTCAATAAATGAGCAGCAATCCCAGCATGAAATACTGGTTGCTTGTCGATGCTAAAGTGATGTACATTCTATGAATGAATGATTATTTACTATTTCTACACATTACAATTACAGTTTTACAATATTTTCTTGATCCTTGAGTGCTTGTTAATTCAGGATCCTATACAACTTTTGTTGTGTACATGGATCCTCCATCACTCTTAACTATACATATTATCAAGTGAACTTTACATATAGTTCCTTAAAAGTGACCATCTTCCTTCATTGTTACTTTATTACCTTCTTCCTTTGCCTTGCTCACTTTCCTCCATCATTTTTCTCTTACTTTCCCTACATAATTTCCAAACTGATTCAAAAATTCTTTTCTGCTAATCCCAAAAATCTTTAATGCCAGAATTTCTGCCTGCAAATTATCCCACTTCTAGTTCCATATTTCCTCTCTCCATCCTTTGGTATCTGTACATACTAATATACAGTGCAAGTTCTTGTCTACCTTACCAGTGGCACAATTCTTTATCAAATTTTACCCCACCTTACAAGATTGTTCCTGCTCTTGCCTATGCCACATCCTTCCTACCCATTTTGTCATTAACTTGGTATATTTTCCCTGCCCTTTTTCTTAAAACTCCTATAATATATCAGAGTATTCTTATCTCTTAGGCTACTAAATATTTCATGTTTCTCTACATCATCAATCCTTGCTTTCACTTTATTCCATGCACCTTGCCTATTTGGTGACTGTAAACTAACTAGCTCTTCCAAACCAATTTCTCTTATAATTTCTTTTAATTTACCTATCCAACTTCCTACTCACTTACCTTTTTCTTGGCCGCCAAGCAGTCTTTGAAAATATTTGCTTTCTCCAATGATTGTATCCTCTGCCAGTATTTCTAATGCATTTTATCATAGACCTTTGCGGCCCACCCTTCATAGTTCCATCAGGGCTACTCCATTTGGTGCTGCTCTAGGTAATCCCAATATCATTTTACAGACTGCTATATGAATCTGATCTATACATTCCCACCCTTTTTCTGTCCCCTATGTTTCTATCCCATGTATTGTTCTTGATTCAATGTAGCCAAATATAACTCTCTCTAACAAGCTTACAACTGCATTTTCTTCAAGCATGTTCTTATATTATTGGTAGCTAATTTTCCCTTCCCTAGTACATTTTTCCTTTGTTCCATCCATTTTCCATTACTACTCAGCCTTATCTCCAAATAATCAATTTCCTTACCACTTCAATTTTACTGCCCTCTAGCCACCATTTCTCATCTCTTCTGAGTTTGTTCCCTTTTTTACATACCAAAATTTTTTATTTACTTTTATTTATCTTTGAAGCCCCATTTTTTATGATATTTCTCTGTTGCTTCTATTGATTTCTTTAAACCTCCACTTGTAATTGCAGCTGCTACTAATCATTCACAAAAAGCAAACCTGAAATGTATTTATTGTTAATTGATGGACAGTGCCTATTCTCCCTCCCTATTTCTTCAACCATCCACCTATAGTACTAATGAACAGTACCGAACTTATTTACAAACTGTCTTAAGCCAATTTTATTTGGTACCCAGTCTGTTTCTTTGTTGCTTTTGAGCCTAATGCAAAAATTATTACCTGAATACAGCATCTGTATTAGTCCTATAAACTTCTCACTCACTCCCTTTTCTCTCAACTTAATCCAAAGTGCATCTCTTTTGATAGTATCAAAGGCCTTTTCAAGATTTGCAAAGAAAAATATACCTTCCCTCTTTTTATACTCGGATATTTATTTATCAATGTTCCTATTATTATAAAAAAGTTGTCCACTGTACATTTTCCTTTTCTGAACCCCCCTTGGAAATCCATAGCTTCTTTTCTCCCTCCATCCACGACTGTAATTGTTTTGCTTATACCCCTGTAAACACCTTACCTATCACTGATATCCATGACTGTAATTGTTTTGCTTACACCCCTGTAAACACCTTACCTATCACAGATATCCATGACTGTAATTGTTTTGCTTACACTCCTGTAAACACCTTACCTATCACTGATATCCATGACTGTAATTGTTTTGCTTACACCCCTGTAAACACCTTACCTATCACAGATATCCATGACTGTAATTGTTTTGCTTACACTCCTGTAAACACCTTACCTATCACTGATATCAGATTAATGCCTCAAAAATTGCTTGGATTATTTACCTCTCCCTTTCCTTTAAAAATTGGTACACTCACTCCCATTTTTCAACTCTGCAGGATCTTTCCACCTTCAAACAATTTTATCAATTGAACAATTTTATCAGCAGCACTCTCCTTTTGTTATCCTCATACCACACTCTCCAAAGAGGTGCATTAAATGGATGTCCATACCTTGGAACAGATGAAACTAGACCTGTAAATACCACTCTGGGAGAGCATGTTACTCTATGTCTCATGGAACCCTGACCACCACAGGTGGCTGAGGTCGTTAAGGCGCAGACTCATGAGCAAGAGGTCTGGGGTTTGAATCCTGCCAGGACCGTCCTCCCTGACTGAGGCTTTTTCTAAGTTTTCCTCAGTCTTCATAATTGGTTAATGCCAGGGTGGTAACCTAATCTTAGGCCTGGAACGTTTCCTTCCTTAAAAATAAAATCTTTCCCAATATATCATTTCATTAACGTATCACCAGTGTTCACCACCTGTGGTGCCTCAGTAGTAAAAACGGGCATTAAACACCATTCAATTCTAACTCATGGAACCCTCTACAAAAAGGATGAAATGTCAAAACTGGCAGTTTCTTCATATCTGCCAAACTGGCAATAGAACTGCAAAAGAGAAGCACAAGCATTGTTGATACCTTGAATAGGCTAGACAGAAAGTGCAGCCTCTGTGAAATAGGACCAAGATGTACTTCATTCAAGCATTATTTACAAAGTTGGTGATATTTCTCTCCATTTTACCACGGGAAGGTCAGGAAAAATGTGCTTATTCTTACCACTATGCATTCCAGTGTGACTAGATGAATCTTCTAATAAGAAAACCCCTGAAACAGTCAGCTTTTACAATAACATATTGTATAGATGTTATAGATTAGATGTTTCACAAACAGTGATAGTGCCATGATGAGGCACTGGCCCATTCATGTGTTCCATAACATTCTAGACCTAGCAATGATCAACCTTGTATAAGCTGAAAACAGTTCTTTCACAATGTCCAGATGGTCTTTGTGGAAGAATTGGCTATGCCATACAGGAATTCATGCCCACATTGACTACTGTCATCATCACTCATGAATGGACTGATGATAGGGATAAAGGAACATCTAAAGCCGCTAAATGCACAACATGTCAAATACGATTATGCAAGAAAACAAAACCAAAACCAGTTGTTCAACTTATATTTGTAACATTTGCATAGCACATTATTACAAGTCAGTTTCGAGGAGGAAACTTTCTTGCTTCATGCAGCAGTTGCTGCTTGTGTGTTATTGTGGAAGAAAATGAGAAGGAAAAGCAAAATGCATGTGGTGAACAAGATGACTTTTGCTTAAAAAAAATGCATATGTCTCATTCCTGCCTGGAAAGAATTTTTTGGGGAAATCGCTTCTGAAAGCTGAAATTCTTGTTTTGAGGACCCCAAATACATTGTTTTCACTTCCATTTCTTCTAATAAACATAATGTTTTTGTGATTGAACACTCCATGCTGTTTTTGAAAAAAAATATTTTGTATGAAACACAAAGGAACATGTTCCATACCTACCAGAACATATTCAAACACAAGTTCTATACAAAAAGTTCCCGATGTGAACCCACCTTAGTTCTTACATAGGCAACAGAGGGTAGCAATGAGTCCATTTGTAACATGCACACAGATAGATTGATGGACTACATTACAGTGATTAATGATGGTGAAGATGTGTATGAGATGATAGTGGAGCAATGGTGGAATGAGAGGCAGGAGAAACCGGAGTACCCGAAGAACTTACTGTCACCACAAACCCACTTATGGCCACTATGACTGAACCTATGCCATCTTAGTGGGCAGTGAGCAGTCTAACCATTCAGCCATGATGCTGTCACTTTCAAATTATTGTGACAGTATTTATGGCAAAACTAGATACATAATTTACCATGTTAGATTTTGATACAACCTTTTAGTTGTTTCTTATAGATTTTGCATTTAATTTCAAAAAAATAATTTACAGCACAGGATCAACATTCAATGAAACTAATAAGTATGGACTCACTCTTCCAATTTTCTCTAGAAGAATAACATCATCATTATTCAGTTCCCAGTTCTCACGCAGAATGGGTTTCCTTAAAATGGCACCAGATCGTCCAGTTACAGGCAGCCCACTTTGATATTGGTGAGTGATGAGCTCCTGTATTGTTGGGAATGCTGGACCTTCAAACCGAAAGTGACCCTAGAAAGAAAGAAAGAAAAAAAAAGATAAAAAAGAGCTAATAAATCATTTTAATACATTTTGAAATATCATCTTGTTATTTATTTAATAACATTAGTTTAATCTTAACTCCCTACATAGAAATTTGCTTCAGCAACATACAAAAATAGAGTAGCAAAAATTCTGTGCCTGAAGATCATGTAAGGACCTTCATGTCATTGGACATCTTTCATTTTTCTGCCAAGTAATTTACATTTCCTGAATGGCAAATATTACAGATCATGAAATTTTTATGATAAAGGAATAATTTTAAATGTTAGCCACTGTTACTAGGAAACCTGCCCTAATTCTAACAGAATAACAAACAGAGCAGAACATTTTTTCCTGTGCTTTACCTGATTATCTGCAATGGGATAGTGAAATAACATCATGACAGGCACTTTTGAATAGTGTCCTTGACACTATTATTTACAGTTTAATTACTGCAATAGCTTTATTTTTGTCAATGCAACATTTTCAAGTGCATTTTGTTTATAACTGCTTAATGTTATAACTAAGCATCAGAATTCTTAAGTACTTAACATTAAGTTAGGTGTACTCAAACATAATCTATAAGCCACTGCCCAGCAGGTAAAGAACTGATGAATGACAAGAGTAAAGTGAGATGGTGGTTTTTAGCTCATACCCAATTATACTCCCACCTATTGTCTACACCCAAATACCAAGTAACTTAATTCCTCTTCATTCTGTTTTAATATTTAGAAATTTCGATACAGAGTTATAACTGTAATAATGAAGTAAGATATTTCCTGAACTCCTCTTCCAAAAATAAATTCATATTTTAGTAGATATACGCTTTTTCTTATGTAACTGCATCCTCTCTGGTATACCTAGCTAAAACTGTGATAGTTTTTTTACAAATGCCAAAGTGAGAGAAAATACCAGTATGTGGTGTAAAAATAATGCTGATGGTATATTTAATATTTTTCTAAAATTATATATTACACAACCCCACTTAAGAGAAGAAATTTGCCACAAATAGAGATCACTACCCTCACAGACTGGAATTTTCTGTTAAAGATATTGATTTATCAGAAAATTTGGGATTATCCAATTATATATTTTAATGCTACATTTATGCAAAAATAAATGGCAATTGTTGACATGAATACACATGCAGGAATGTAGTCCATATACTTTATTTTACATTTTGTTTATTTGGTATAATATTACATGTTTCAAATCATACTACATATTTTGATATATTTTAACATTATTGCAGAATTATTATAAATTTTTCAGTTTATTTTGTGCTTCTACTGAATTATGCAATACTGTAGCAAGAAAGGAAAAATAATTTGAACACTATTGTGCTATGTTCTTTACATTCAAACCTAATTGCATAAGTATAATGCTGCCAACAATGACTTGTTTCAAATGTTTTTCTTTCTTGTTTTTAAAATGCATTGTAACACTAAGTTGTTAATCATGTCACCAGTTGCATCCTAATTATTGTGCAAGCTGAAAATATGGATTTCTATTGACAGTATAAACACTAAGGCTTCCACAGCCAGCATCTTGTGAATAAATTGATATGATTTTCAAGCTTGTACACTTTGGTCTAGCAGATTGTATAAATCTTGATGTTTCACCAGAATCTGCATCTGACATTTTCTTGTGTCTTCCTAGTTGCAAGTCAGCAGTCAGGATTCATATAATCTGCTAGACCACAACCTACAAGCTCAAAAATCACATCAATTTATTCTATTGACAGTGATTTCACAAGAGATGGTATAACAGTTCTTTGCCAAAACTTGCAATAAACATATCAGGTGTACAATGAAATTTCAAATTGAACAATATTTATGAAGCAATCTACATATTAGATATAAACAATGGGTTTCTTCAAAGAAACAGGTACTACTTATGCAGGGACAGCCTACATCATCTAATAGTGACTTACAAAGAAATGTAATGGTAATGGTTACAGCAACATATCCAGGAACAAACTTCAAGTACTGAATTTAAATATTTCTTACAGAAAAACTGCAATTGGAACATTCTGGACAAGTCAATTCTCAAGAAGAATTACTTGGATTCTTGTTATGCTGCCATCTTAGAAAAAAATCAGAGCTGACATTAAGTGATTCAGCTGTATGAATTTCTGCTAGTGAAATGACATAGCATAACCCGTTATGAGAGGATGTAATTGTGGGAAAGTTAGACCCTTTTTACTTTTTAGGGTACCTCCCCAGCATTTGCCATTTATGAGGGCTGAGGAAAACCTAGGGGGGAAAAAAATCCAGTCAGGGAGGACAATCCTGGCTGGAATCAAACCCCAGAACTCCCACTTATGAGTTCACGCCTTAATGACCTCAGCCACTCGTGACAGTAAGTTGGACTCTGAGATTGCATTTAAAGCCTATTTAATTTCCTGTAATTTTGGAGGCAACAAATAACAAGATTCATTAATGATGGACTTATGGATGCTATAGCCAAAGAAGAAAGGATCCTGTTGTACTTGTAAACAGTTGCAGTGCACACATGTTGAAAGCATGGAAATTGGTTAATGTATTTTATCCATACTTAGTGCATGTTATTTGTAAAGCTCAAACATTGCAACAAGTGGCACAGACTGAGATAAATTCCAGGATATAAATACACTGATATCAGCAACACTAAAGGTTTGCTTGAAATATGACTGTTAGATATAATGTTACAAGCAGCAACTATCTAATGGAATTCTGCCTCCAGAACCTGTGATCACAAGGTGGGCAAATTGGATTAAAACTGTGATTTCTACAGTAAGCACTTTAAAGCTGTGAAGTCAGTGATAGGGAACTTTACTTCTGATCCTACAGCGTCTATGAGTAAATCATTGTCAGCATTCAACAGTTCTAAAGTACTCATTCAGTTTCATACATTGCATATGCTTTGCCAAGAAACCATGGAAATAATGGAAAATGCAGTTTAGAAGGTCAGTGTTGTACTAGGTGAAGTGGGTCATGTAGTTTTCACTAACTGCAATCTGCACTGAATAAGAATCCTGGATACTCAACTCTTCTTACTTATTTAATAACGAAACTGTAGAACTCCCTGAGAATATTATTCTAGCACAATTGCTCTGTATAAATACACAAGGTGACTTCTTCCAGTGTGGAGCATTTTTTCTCTGCATATAAAAACATATTGTCAGACAGAAAATTGCATGACAACAGAACATTTGGAAAAGTATATTATAATTAATTGTGCATTTCCCTCCTGTGAGTTGCCATAATGTGAATTGTTATCATTTTGCTTCTTTTTTCATACCATTACAATTTACTACAGTCAATAGTGTAAACATATATTTTTTCTAATTGCAATTTAATGCAAAACTATTTCATGCAAAATTCTTGATTTAATGTGATATTGGACAATTTCAAGAAAAAAGCATTGATTTATTTTTATTGACAAAACTTATAGAATTACATGTGCTTCTATGCTCATAGCGAACAGAATCTTCATTTGGTACTTGTCTTGGTAGAGTCAGCAATCATTTGCTCACTCCAAGTTGCTCCGTGCTCATTTCAGTTGAACATCAACAGCAAGAAAGATACTTTCATTATGACAAAACAACAGATAAATCAGGAAACTGCATTTTCAATATTATATTAATCATTTGGAAGCCACGGATCATCAAAAGGTATACTTGGCCACCAGATTGTGCTGCATAAGGCTACAGGAGTAACACATGCCCAAAGTATTGCACAAACTTTAAACAAGTATGACATTCAATACTGTAAAGTTTTATGTATTGTAACTGACTCAAGTGGTCCTGATGGTTTAGTCATAAGCATACTTGTCTCCTAAACCCAAGGTCGCGGGTTCGATCCCGGTCGGGACCGATGAAATTTTTTGGGCATAAAAATCCTAAGTACGGCTTCCTTTGGAAGAGAAGTAAAGCCGTGGGTCCCACGTCATACATTTACGGCACAATAAAGAACCTCAAGCCTGAAAAAAAAAGAGGCCTCCGAGCACAATTTGTCAGTCGTTTCATGCCCTTATTTAAATGAGATGCTGGAACCTGAGATGTTAAAGAGCGCCCATAAATAAATCAAATAAAAAAAATAAATGAATTAAAAAAAATAACTGGCTCAGCAAGTTACATGACTTTGTGTTAATACTCTTAAAGGCTTAGCAAGAAATACTCCTACCCATGTGAGTGCTAGGCATACAAAATCAATTTGGTGGGAAATAATTGGCAGTGCAGCCCTGGATGAGCTGAATATTATCACTGCCAAAACTAAAGCTCCATTTCTTAATACCAGAAAAAAAACATCAGTACCTATTTTTTAGTGAAAAGTATGATAACCCAGTGAAGGTGAAGTATTTTCCGATGCGTATCCAAACTAGATGGAATACTCGATTTGAAGCTGCTCTTCATATACATGAACATCTGGATGATATAGTTTAATTCATGGACTGTCTGAAGAAAACTGTGAAATTAGGTTTTTGAAAGACATCAGTACACTTCCCAACTATGATGAAGTTGAAATTCAGTAAGAAGCCAATAACTGCAATGGCTTTGTGGATTTAATAACATTCCTGAAAGGGAATAGCTACCCAACAGCTCAAATGCTTCACTGGAAGCTGAATATACTGCATAACATTAATAATGTTGTACTAAAAGAATGTCTTATGTACCAAATAGATATACTGGGAAGAGAGAGTTGGCTTTGGGAGATGGAGAAACTATTAGAAGAAATTGAAATTGGAGATGTATGGCGATTTGGTCAAAAATAATATTTGTGGATTTTGGAAAGAATGAGGGTAGAATACATAAACAGGCAATAGATCTGGACTAGCTTAGAGGACAAAAGTCCCTTAGATTTATATAAAGTAGTTAAAAGAAATTGGGGAAGGGAAAAATATAGACATTTGTGACCAATTTGGAAGAATTGGTTTTGCATAGATGCATACAGGGATATTATTTCTAAAAGGATTAAGGATAAATTGTAAAGAAAGATGCATTACATGTGGGAAAGTAGAAAGTTGTTTCCTTGTTTAATTAAATGTGAAATGGTAAAAAGGTGAAGATATTATCTGGTAAAGAAAATGGGACAAAATGCAACAAAAAATAGTGGCGACAAAAATCTGATCAGATATGACAGTCGAGAAAATGAATAAGATAAGGAAATTTTTAGAAAAAGTAAGGGATAAGTGGAGAAGATGTAGGAGTTTGAGGGCACACAGTTATGAAAATTAGTAATTTTAAGGGTCCTTTACCACGCATATAACCTGGTGGTTAAGATATGGGAGAACCCCAGTTGGCATTGCTAAACTTCTAGAGATTTTTGCATGTTTATGTAAATTATGTTATGTAGTTGTAGTTGCATAATTCTGTAAACTGCAGTTCACTTTATATTTACTGAATATTGAATACTGCAGAACATACTATCTTAATTAACCAAAGAGGTGTTCTCAGTACAGCTTACTGCTTTGCTTCAAGAAATGTGTGCAGTGAAGAAAGCTGAAGCAGTAAGTCTACTGAAAGTGATTGCACAAAAAAACAACTAAGCTGAACAATCTAATGGCTGAAAACACATCGAAGTCAGTGTATGCAGCTGTTGACAAGTTATTTGACCCTAAGGTATTAAATAACACAACCCCATATACTCAAACTATAATGGAAGAGTTAAAAAGCTGCCATATACGAGTTCAATTAACTTTACTACTTCCAACGAGGGTTATATTTTCCTGCAAGATTTGGTAAAAGAAGAAAAACACAGACTCCAATCATGTGGACATTTGCAAGTTAATTTGCTCCTTGAAAGGAGACTACTCGCATTTTGCGAAAGCTTCACTTAAAGTCATCTGGTATTCTACATCAAATGTAGACTCTGAGCATTCAATTTCCCAATATGGAATTGAAATCAGCAACAGAAGATACAGCTTGAAACCAGAAAATGCAGAGATACTAAACATGGTTTCTTTCTTCTAAAAGCTAAATTGTAGTTAAAATGCCCTACAATTCATCAATATTGTCTAATTCCCAGAGAAGCCTATAATCATGTTACTTCCTTATAAGTTAAATTAGAACTTTTAGTAATACACATATTTAATTTTTTTAGAGTTCAGTCCAAGACAATACAGGATGCAGTAAAATGCTAGCAGAAAAGTGTCAACAGCACATATATATTTCTATTTTTTTTTTTAGTAAAAATCGTTTATGAATCTCATCATTTGTACTGTGTATAAAGCTAGAATTATTAGTTCACAAACATTTCATGTGTAATTATGTGTATGTATTTCTTAATAACACTGCCAAACTGTCTATAACAATGAAATCTTTGATTTTACAAACTATTTTTCTTCAAAAGATAAAATCATTTTCATGGGGCTCTACCTATATAACTTAAAAGCTTAAATGGGGGACACTTGTCTATAAATACTTTTGCATTCATTTCATGTTCTAAAATTAATGTAATTTAATATTTGTAGCAGAAGTAAACTGATTAATGTCGTAATCTCAATTTGACTAGCTGTAATATTCTATTTTCTAGGAAAGAAATTGAATATTTGATTTTACATATGATTGCTTCATTATATATTTATTTACATATTTAACCAGTTTTGGCTACATAATTAAGTACATATTTCCCAAATTTATAATACATAAAATATGGGGTCTATTTATTAACTTCAACAACCATTGTTAATTTAAGGAATTCCAGTTTAGGACATAAACATATGATTTAAAAGCTTGTGCCTTGTAAGCAAAAATCACACACTAAATTCAAATCTGGCTTGCATAAAAATTTAGTTACACAGCAAGCCCAAAAATGTCTTTGCTAAAAAATAAAATTAAAACCAATTAATCCAGTGGAGAGCTTAAACTTTCTCATTTAACAAGTACATAACTCAGAAAGAAATAGCTTTAGTAAATGTCATGAATAAAAAGCATTAGATTGTACCCTTGGGGAACAACAGGAAACCATTATTCGTGAAAATTACTTACTATTATAAACAAATCTCTCCAAGCCATCTTTGGGGGGGGGGGGTAATTCCCTGTGTGATCCAATTATTTGAAAGTGATTAACAAAATTAGATAACATTATTCAAAATCAGTATAGAAAATAATATTTAGCCAAACTTCACAAACAAAAACCATGCCTTTGGCATTGAGTTTATTAATTATCAAGAACTGTAACAATATTAGTGTCACTCTTTGATAGAGGCATTAATAATACATTAATTTTTACTTACTATCTCTGCACTCTTTTAAACTGTCTCAAAAAATGTACATTTTCAAATTATCTAAAAATGATTACTTTAACCATATACCATTCCTAAGAGCTTATAAAATAAAGTTTTGTAAACTAATTATTACAAATATTATCATAATCTCTTCTTTTTCTATTTTTAATGTGTTTAATGTTCTGCCATGGTTTATCAAATAATGAACAGAATAAATTAAATGACAGCATAAATGAGTTTACAACCTATGATGCTTAAAATTACCTGGTGTTCACCTCTATAAGGCAAAGGAAAACTCCAGAAAATATCTATTGTAAGCTAAATGTGTAACTGGCAAATAAACCTGGGCCTACCAGTTAACAAGTTGACGAGCTAGCATTTGAACACAACAGTAGAGAACAAAAAGATGAGAATAATATTAATGTTCTAGACTAACTTTAATGAGCAATGGCTCAATCAGTTCACCATTGCATTAACTGTGCTGTAATTTTGCCAATTGCTGTGCCTAAAGTATGCAAATTAGTTGATCAAATAAGAGAGTAAGTATTGGCACATACAGTCATACACATACAGAAAAATGACTTATTAGTACTCCAACAGGTATAAGAGGAAATCAAGACAAGTTTTAGATAGGCAGGCAAGTATGGGTAAGAGAAATGTAATTACATTGTCCTATATTTGCAAAGGCTCTAAATATGGTGACATGTACAAAGAAAATTTAAAAGAACAGTTTACAAAATCAACTTAATGTTGATCTAGATGCTTCTGCTCTGTTGTCTAACAATATCTCATAAATGTACTCCCACATGTATCATGCTCACTTTAAATTAGAGTATTTTCCTTTTGACCAAAAGGCTCTGAATTTAGGCATGTGGCTCTAATTAGCAATGTCAACAATGCAATGTTATGAATATCACTTTTAAGACATTGAACCAATGATGTTACAATTTTAAGAGTTAGCTGGGGAAGATAACACTTTATTAAATTTACTTTATTAATGTACTTCTCCTGTCAACATTTCATCTCACAACATAACAGAAATGATTTTCTTAATCCTACATTTTCCTGTTAACTTTAAAATCCTTTCTGGTTTTAAAAAGGATGAGCACTTTTTAGATAGAAATCATCGAGAATAGTGCTACATACCCATTAACATTTTCAAGGATAAAATGCTTAAACTTAATGTTCAAGGAAGGAAAAGTCATGCTTCTTCACTAGTTACTGATGAAAAATTGTTCTTATGGCAATTATGATGTCTTTTTTATTTTTATTTATCTATTTATTTTTGCTTATTTTTCTTTTTCCTTACAAAGTAAAACCCAATGGTTGGTAGTGCCATTTAGAAGATTACTGTGGCTTTACTATTAAGCAAATGAATTTAATTTATTTTATACCAAAATAAAGTCTGCATACCTCTGGGGTGGTTTGTACAATGAAGTGCTTATGGCCACCCCAACATACTGAGAGAACAGTCTGACACTCATCATTCCGCGTTGTTTCACGAACAAGAAAATCTCCCTCACGTGTTAGCAGCCTCACTACCTCTTCCCGAGGTAGCACTCCATGAAACCACTCCTCATCCATCAGAGAACGATGAGGACTTAGTGAAAGCTGCTGTCACATCACAAACAATTACAGAATAACTGTATATATAAATTATGGAATTTGTAATTTTATAAATAAATGAAACTATTGTGCCTTAACATGTCACTGCTAGATATAAAATTTCATTTTAATGATGGACTATACAAATTAATACTTTTAAAAAAATAACTAAAAAAGAAATATATAAGAACAAATGTAATAATTCTATAAGCTATCTTGTTAGTTGAAGATTTTTCAATCTCACACCTCAAACTCAAATTATACAGAAATGCATATGAAATGTTTTTGTTGAACTAATATAAATTACATATTGCTTATTTCAAACTGAAAAATGTGAATAGTCATTTTTTTTAGTGAATTTAAATCCATCTTTCCACCATTGTTAAAATAATGATAATGAGGTCACTGATGCTGAACCTCTAGCAGTCAGTGAGTGGTTAAATGCAGATTCTCTGCATGCAATATACAGCAGTCTGCTTGACTCATGCTCTTCTCTCATCCCTTTGTTCTTCCTTACCTGTTTATAAGGAAGAATACTTCACTCATAAATTTTGCAATAATCTATCATTTTTGGACCATTATGAGGCAGTCTGAAAAGTTCTCAGCCTAATAATTAAGGAATGAAATTTTACTTTGAACATTATTACTTTTATTTTTCAATATAAATTCATGCTCCAATACCATTACCATATCTGAAGTGATTTTTTGGAAGATATTCAAAACACTTTTGTACAGATGCAATTACCTCTTGATTTGATGAAAAATGCTCGCCAATGAGGAAGAGTTTAAGATTTGGGAATAGTGAAAGTCAAGAGGCAGCCAAAATGGGGAGAAAGTTGGAAGCTTGAAGAATTCATAATTCAAATCTCTCAATTCTACCATTGTTAATGCACTTTCATGAGCTTTCTTGATAAAAATTAATTTTTCTTCTGCAAATTGGGCATTTTCTTACAAACATTTTCATATGGTCAATTTAAAAAATTGGAATGATACTCTTTAGTAATAGTTTTACTCTTATAAAAATAATCGATTAATAAAATTCTTTTAGATTCCCAAAAAATTGATGCCATAACTTTTTCTGTAGATGTGACCAATTTGGTCTTATTTGCCATGAAATAACTAGCTTCTGTCCACTGTTTTGATGCTGATGTGCATTGGTGGATTCACATCTCATTCACAGTTATACACACATAAAATCAGCTGTGTTGTTGCTACAATTCTCCAAACATGTTGCAATATTTTCATTCAAATACATTTTTGACCTGCTGTCAGAAAGCCCAGCATCTATCTTATTTAAAGTTTTTTTTATATGCAATTCTTTAATATGATATAACTTATATATCCTTTGAAATGCCTATACCCTCAGCAATTTCATACACTTTAACTCACCAGTCATTTAATACCATATCATGTATTTGTTCAATGAATCCCGCTGCTGTTGCATTTTCTGGGCATTCTTCACATGGCTCATCTTCAATGGTATGGCCATGTTTAAACTCTGCAGTCCATCTTTTAATCATTAAAAATGAAGGAGAAAAGCCACCGTACATTTTTATTTATTTGGTATGATTTCCTTTGGCATCAAACCATCTTTTACAAACATTTACTTATTAATTTATACATTTAAAAGCTCTTTAAAAGCTCAGGTCATTCAGCATCCCATTCAATTCAAGGCATGAAACAGCCGATAAATTTTACTCAGAGGCCTCTTCTTTCAGGCCTGGGGTTCTTTTATGTGCTGTAAATCTACAACATGGGAACCTTCCTTTCCAAAGAAAGCCATTTTTAGGATTTTTACACCCAAAAAAATACATTGATCCTAGCCAGAATTGAACCTGTGATCTTGGGTCTGTAAGACAGGTATGGTACCACTAAACCACCAGGACCAATGCTTTCACAAAGAACTTTATCACTGCACGATACTTAATCTTATCCATTTTATCACACCCATAACCCGTCTGCTTTAGAGGGCTAAATAAAATAAAATATTTGAAACAATAATTTGATATTTCAAATGAATGTAAAATAACAATTATTTTACCAATTCCATGGTCACTTGATGAAGGACGAGAACCTTTCAGACCACCTTCATATATGGTTTTTCCCAAACTTAGTTTGTATGACAATAAACTTTCTCTTTATTCACATCAATATTAGCTTAAATTGAAAAGGAATGTATTGAACTAAAAACAAATTTCACTGAGGACTTATCCTGATAAACTAGTTACAACAATGGTTACTTCAAACACAACACATTTTCTTTAACTCTTTGTTATAAATGTTTTACAGGTAAATGTTACTGTCTTTCATTTGTGCCTGCAGCAATGACGTTTACATTACTCAAGCATTTAGAGGCACTATATAAATTGAAGTAGAAAAAAAATGAAGTAAACAGATATGCTAACTGAAATAGAAGCCTCTGTACAAACAACAAGATTATTTTTAAACATATATTATGAATATACAAAATAAATGCCTTCAAGGTGTTAGAACAGTTTCTGAAGATATACTAAACTTAAACAAATTAATATAAGAACAGATATGTGCTCAAATGCAATAAAAAAACAAAAATTATACAGTACAACTCAGGAAGTGCACTAACAAAATCATGCTTCTCAATCCTGAAAATATATAAAACTTACACAAATGAAATTAGAGAATTTTATCAGATTTAGGTTAATGCTGTGAGTTGTGGTGAAATGATGCAAGTCAGGAAGGAAATCCTGAAAATAGGATTTTAGAAAATGGAAGTTGAAAATGCTGTGCAATTAAACTTATAAAACCAAATGACTTTCTTTAAACTTCCTGTTCAATAAAGCTACCAAAAACTGATAGTTTTATTAATTACCAATAATTTAAGAGCTTATGCCTAAAGAAAAACATATTTTTTCAGATATTATATTGAAAATATTCACAGCATGCATCTTGATACTGTTATAAAACAGCAAAAAAATACTTAAATGAAATCATAATTAAACCTTATGACATATACTTTGCTGATCAGATCAGTAGGCTATAATCAGGAACATCAAATATCCAGTAAAAATGATACCATTCCTTGCAATCTGCACAAAAGAAAGGCAATGTTCACCTTTCTCATGAGTGAGGTTAATGAAACCAATCTCTAATGACCATAGAATGCAGACTTGAATAGACAGTATGTGCCTGCTTACTTCCAGTTTGGCCCACTGTGCCCCAAAATATCTTAGTTATGCATATTTCCCAAAGATGGCACAAGGATGAGAAATGAGTCCTTCTCTAAGCAGCTCATAACCATGCCATGCAGAGGAAAATTTTGTTCAGGGACATCTTTTTTATGCAAGAAACTCTTTAATTTGCTATAAAGCCTTAAGGACTATGTCTCAGATTTTTAAATCCAGAAAAGACCATTAACATCAGCTGGATTTGAAACAAATTTATTTATGTTCCAATGAGAGCACATTATCAAGGCCAACCTTAGAATAGAAAATACTATATAGAACTCTCAGATTAATGTGGAATATATCATAGAGGGCCCATTTAAATTAAAGAATTGTCATCACAAATTTATTTATGTTCCAATGAGAGCACATTATCAAGGCCAATCTTAGAATAGAAAATACTATATAGAACTCTCAGATTAATGTGGAATATATCATAGAGGGCCCATTTAAATTAAAGAATTGTCATTCATGGACTATCCAAATGTGCTTTAATTTAAGCTCATGAACAAGATTAACTCAAATTGATGTAACCTTAGTTTGTATTAATTCTAGTTTTTCCGTTAATCTAAAGAATTTCTCTATAATATTAGAGCAAATTTCACAGTGAATGTCATATGTAATGCTCCAAATCCTATATGGAAGGGGAAGGTAGGGATAGCATGCAGAGATTTCTATCTTACATGGCATTGTGAAATACAAGGTTTTAACAAAAAATTCATTCATTTCAAAGGCTCAGAAATTAATTACAAGCAGACAAAAGCATGCACAAACACCAGCTAACACCAGAAGTTTGGCAGTTTAGCAGAAATGCAAAACTTCAAGTGACATTTTGTACCTTATGTACTGGAAGTTCCTCTAAAACAGAACCTGTAGACAGTTATTGAGAATAGAATTAACACAAACCATGCCAATAATTAATATGCTTAATAATGAAAACCCAAGCAAATTACTACAATGTTCAATTTAACTTTGGAAGCATTTGGCTAACATGTGAATTTCCTTCATACACCCAGAATTCTCCATTTTCAGAACAAACAGCCACTATTTGTTCTACTGCATTTTTATTTCTCTACATTTAGTCACTCATTAATAACTGAATTATCTCAACATGTCCTCCTTCTTAAATTATCTCTGCTGTTTGTTGCACATTAACACATTATTAGTGGTGATTAATATAATCATCTTCCATAGCCTTGGCTCTGGTTTCCTAGAGATTTATCTGTCATAAATAACTATAATTTTCCATAACAACCAACATATGATATTCATATTGAACATTAAATGAGGCTTTTGCAAGAAAATTTAACTCTAAAAGGTGCAAATTTGTTAATTGTGGAAATGCTTGTTTCCTATAAGCATTGATTAACAGCATAATGTGAAACATACAGAATAGATTAATACTCACTTAAGTCATACTATTTCCTAACTGCCTTTCACTTTCCCACAATAAAGTGAAGATGATACCAGCTAGTCAATATAACACTACTATGTTACAACACTTTATAAATTGGTTCAACTTCAATACTCTTCATACTCTGAGGTTAAATCCAAGAGTGTTGTTTCTTAATTAATACCTAATCTTATATTCCAGATATTAAACTGTTTATTGGCTAAGGTAAAGTTCCCATCTTGACTGTTAGGTAGAATCAGATTCCAAAGACAGTTCTATGTAGATACACATTTAAAAGTATTACTATATTGTATGAGAAGACACAAGAAATAGCTCAATCAGTTTATCAGTTTTTGTTTTTGTTTTTTGGAAAAAGTGATCGATCTAATTTAAATTTGTCATGAATTGCAAATAGTTTATGGCCCAAATGTTATATTCATGTGAAGAACTTATCTCTGCTATTGTCGTTGTTGATTTAGATTATTTACAGATGCTCTTTAACATCTCAGGTCATCAGCGTTCCATACAGTTCAGGGAGTGAAACTGCTGATAAATTTTGCTCAAAGACCTCCTCCTTCAGGCTTCAGGTTCTTTCTTGTGCGGTAAATCTATAACACAGGACCCACAGCCTTACTTTCCTTTCGAAGGAAGCCATACTTAGGATTTTTATACTCAAAAATATCCATCCACTGAACCTGCAATTTGGATTTATCAGGCAAGTATGATTATCACATCTCTGTAATTTAAGAGAATATATGAGCTAATCACAGAGTGACACTAACTCGAAAGAATAATTAAGTCTTTCATATAGTCACATCTGAAACACTGTGTACAAACGTTTATGGCACAGAAAAGCATACAGTACATAAGTTCCTCAACAAATGACAAGACTACAAAAAAACTATATTGTGCATTTCTCAACATTTCCTCTCCATGTTAATGATCAAGGTGAAGATTTCTTTGCACAAATCATTACTGGGGAAGAAACATGGGAGTACCAGTACTAAATCTAGACAATAAATCTTCATGGAAAGTGATTCAAATCATACAATCATGCAAAGCATGTGGTACAAACATAGCTGCATTGACAGGATTTTGTCAAACAAATGTACAGCTCAGACAAATACCTTAATAAAAAAGGTAACTACGTCAACTCCCAATGATTCACTTTGCAAATAATTTGTAATTCATGTTCTCTCTCTATCTTTTCTTTTTTATTTACTTAACTTTTAATATACAAATAATTTCGCCTTTACTCGATCAGTTAATGTCTTTCTCGAAATGTTTGCTCCTATGCATCTTTCTGCCTTCCATTGAAGTAATCCCCCTTGTCTCAAATTGTTATGCTTAATTCATTGAAACCAGCTACTACACCTCCTCCCTTCAGTAGAATTGTCAGTAGTGTTACATGGTGGTGTTGACTGCATGCTGTGTGTCTTTTTTGAGTTTACATTTGTGTTCTGTAGTATGCGTAAAAATGGGTGGTCATAAAATTAATTATAAAGAAGGCACAAGAGATGCAAAAATATCACACAGCCAAGCTAGTTCACTGCGCATATGCTTTTATCATATATTTAAAACAGTGATATGTAAATAGTAAACATGATATGTTTACTATTTTTAAAATTTGTACCATTGCAGATGTATATTTTAAAAAGTATTAAAATGTTTTAAATATATTTATTTTGAAGTGTACTTTATTGTACAATCTGTCAAAGTACCTTTACTGAATTTTAGATGATTATTTGCAGTAGACATTAATATTTAAGTACAAATACAGCATACATAATACACATGAGTTGAGAACCTTATTTACGACTTTTTCCTGATATTTTGTATTTCTCACCAGCATTCACATTGTTAAAACTATCACATCTTTGAACTCTTTATGTGGACATTTAAATCATGGAAAGAAAAGTTTAATTATTTTTTTAAGATCTAAGTTTTAGATTGATGTAAGAGTTGCAATAATGAAAGATATATTAATATGGTCATGCACTAAAAAAGGCATAAACAAACAAATTAACTCAATTAGCACCGACAACCACTTATTAAGTGTGAAGATGCATGCCAAAAGCAGTCATGGAATGCACATTTTTTTCCCTTAAAATGTCAGTGTTATACATGTGCATTTATCCCCTAAATCAAACAAAAAAATATATTGCAGTATCCTTTTCATTCCTAATGGGAGATAAAGTGCATTCAAAAGTAAAATAATAAAAACTGCTTAATGGGGCATCTCCAAATCTTCCAGCTTGTTAGGAAGCTTTGGTTGTAGACAGTCATGATGATTTCAAATGTCAACTCATTTGTCTGATTAGCACTGGGGTTGCAAACCCAGGATATTGCCCATATTCTTTCTGTTGTCAGCAAACTAGGAAGCTACAATGGTTATAATAACTTCTGCAAAACATATGTTCATAAAATGTCAGATAAAAATTCAAGCATGAAAGGCCACTGATGAAAAATAACAAGATTAGCTAATGAACTACTAAGAGAAATCTTTTTAATAACAGATATAATTCTCAAGGAATGAAAACCATCACCTGTTATAACTGATTGTCCCAGTCATGATCTCCTTTACTGTGCCCAGCACCAAGTTTTAAAGTAGAACTCTAAAGAAGTGTAGAGTAATCTTTAAACCTTTTCTTTATGAGACTTTTAACATTCTTGAAAGATAGCTTAGCTTCAAGCATGAAGCTCAAACTATTTTCTGTAAACATGTACGCACTATACTCACCAGAACCAAAAATAAAAATACTAAATCAAAAAGTTTCCCCAATTAGATTTTTGGTCCTTTTTATGCTGCAAGCTGCCTATAGTGAAAATATGACAATTATCATGAATCAAAGGAGCTGGGCTTGAGCAACTAAGCTTAAGCTGAATAATAATGCCTTTTTAAAGCAACATGCTGAATTTGGAAAATAAATTACTACCACCAAATAAGAAATGTATTATTTCCCACATTAATGTTTTCAGTTGTTAACACTAACTCCACTTACTTACTTTTTTTAAAACTTTTGACTAGTTTCGGGAGAGGTTCCTCCCATCATCAGCTGCTGTTGACTGAATGACCAGATTCCAGATGACCAGATTCAGTCAACAGCAGCCAATGATGGGAGGAACCGCTCCCGAAACTAGTCAAAAGTTTTAAAAAAAGTAAGTAAGTGGAGTTAGTGTTAACAACTGAAAACATTAATGTAGGATATATTACCACTCCATTGTCTACAGCTTCGTACGTACAATTTTTACTTAATTTCTTTACTGAAATGTATTATTATTATTATTATTATTATTATTATTATTATTATTGTTGTTGTTGTTGTTGTTGTTGTTTCCCCTACACATTACAACTCCTCTGCAGTACGTGCAAGTTTACTGCATAAAGAAAATACATTTGAAATAAGGAGTGTTGCCACAGTTAAGCCTGGATAACCTTATATATAAATATTGTTAAAACAGAAAATACCAATAACATTTTTAAAAATCAATCAGGAAAAGGAATTATTCATCTACAGTGGCTATTTTGAACTGTCAGATGCATTCTTGAGGCAGAATCAGTGTGAATCTGAAGTCAATGTTGGTAAAGATGTAGGCAAGAGTTAATGAAAAATGTTAAAAAAAAAAGTTAATGAAAAAAGATATAAAAAACAGTGAATTTGTGACAAAGGTACATTGTGGTATTTCCAATGCTATTAATGATTGTAAAATGGAAGGGCCTTACCATTATTAAGTCATTTATGGATCATATTGCTTAACTGTACAAGAATGGATTCCTGAAGCCCAAGTGCAAACAAATTTAAAGTAAGCAAGCACAGTCAAAAGAAATGGCAGCCATAGTGGCCCAAGTCAAGAACACAATAACTCAAGAAAATCATCAACACAGAGAAGCATTACCAACTGTACAGGAACATAATGAAAATGTGCCAGAATGGTGTCATAAAATATGTGGGCATGACTTGTGAGAGCAGAATATCTTGGGATGCTTCACCAATACCAGAAAGCTGTGTGAATAATAAATGGCAATGAATGATTTCTCTGAATGAGGCTTGTATATTTAGATGTGAGAAACTGGCTCTACGTTATTTATTACTGTCCAATAGACAAAAGGGGTATTCATCAGGAAAACACAGTGATTTGTTATGGATCCCAAGGGCAACTAGTGATGTATAGAGTTGCAAATAAATACAGCTTACTTCCAGTACATCTAGATTCCATTTTCAATGAAGAATTGCTTGATTGTATGATGACAACACCTCAAAAGTTTGGGTCCAATTGAAAAAGGCACCCAATCACACTGCCAAATTATCCCTCATCTATTACAACCAGAAAGCTGTTGAGACTAGTGTCCATATGATACCCTTTAAATCAATCCCTGAAATGTCCCTAAGTCTAGTCATGGATTTATGTGGTTTAGTTATTGAAGCATTGCTTCTACAAGTTCCACCACCAATGAGTTGGAAAGTCTGTCAGGAGGTTTGGGCTAACATTCTCTTCCTACTGTAATGCAGCTTGTAGGGTGAAAACTGTGGTATAGAGCAATAGTTCAGGTTTATGGACATTACATCAAGCACAACTGATGGTGGCAAAAGGGAAATTTGCCATGAAACAAAGAAAGAATGTTCACCCTTAACTGGAGCAATGCTTTGTAAATGTTATATTTATATTTACCAATGTTAAAAAGAGTGCGTATGTCAATATAAAGTATCATCTTATTTTCACATATTATTAATAGATTTTATAGATTTTAATGCCTTGTAAGAGTTAAAAATATATTTCTAATTTGAAAAATTGTGCAAAATGCATGGATTTTTCAAGTCCCCCATTTATAAATTTTCCAATATGTGCAGGTTTATTCAACACAGGTGACACAATGGCACGCAACATAATTATCTGAAATTGCCACCAAAACTATGGAACCTGTTAACAACAAGCAAAAATGCTATTTGTAGTTAGCACAATGATGCCAATACCTGTAAACACTCCAGTTGAACTATGCTTCTTATTCTGATGAATCAACTCATCCTAAACAACTGTTTCAAACGATTTTCTCAAGGGATCTGAGATAAAGAAAACCTAGACTCAGTGAAGAAAACAATATGATATTCAGATTCAGACAGATAAGCAGCTCCCACTATTTTCAAAACAGATTCTGAGCCAAGTGACAGAATAAAATAATATGACTCATTTCTCTATGCTATGCACATATAGCCAAACTGATAAAACGACATTTTGTAGATTATAATTGTATTCTGGCATTGGGCCTATATGTAATTAAGAAATATGATTTTCTACAACCTTTGATATATACCAAAGATTCCAACATAAATTATGTGTAAATAAAAATATTAATATAACTTAAAAACCATTTAAATTCCAAATTGCAAAAGTCCATCTTAACATTACTTAATGTACTACTGGTGTCTGATAAGTCACTCCCCATTTTTAAATCATTATACCTATACATTCTTTCTTGCATACTAATTTTGTTTAAACTGGTGTTATTACACACTCCATTCCTTAAGGTTTTGTTTGGCATGTCTTATTTTCTTTGCAGTAACTACAGAAGAGAGACTAAGATAATAGCCTCTTATGAGGTTTGGACAATCTGTGGTAGGAGTACAAAAATGGTTGAGAACTGAATGTGAAACCCATATGACACTGAATGCAAAAACAAATAAAAATTGTCATCATAAGAATAGGAATCAATTCAGCAGGCAACGGAGGTTGTTGTCCTCGTACTAATTTGAGTACAGGAGCAAATAAGTTATTTTGCTAATAAATGCTTTAAAATCATATCTGAACATGCAACATTTTATGTGAATGTGTTAAAACAATCAATCACTTATAACAAAAATTTAATTTCTTTTCATAACTCTTATCACTTGAGCTCTGCAACAATCAATTTCTAATATTATAATAATGAAAGCCATGCAACAATGGAAACACTGGATTGCA
Organism: Metallyticus violacea; assembly: GCA_030762175.1. NCBI lineage: Eukaryota > Metazoa > Arthropoda > Insecta > Mantodea > Metallyticidae > Metallyticus > Metallyticus violacea. The sequence continues at coordinate 65,147,059 of CM060845.1, forward strand.
TTAAAATAATATTTTACCCCAGGGGTCTCAACCTACGGTATGTGTACCATTGATGGTATGTGAGCCCCAGGGGTTCTCAACCTATGGTACACGTACCATGTATGGTATGTGAGCTACTGCCAGGTGGTACATAAAAATTTAAATAAATAAGACAAATTAACATTTGTTTTACAAACAACAAATATTTTATAGTTCTACTATAACTAAACAGAAAACAATAGATTTTCATTATTACAGAAAATAATCTAAATATCTAATTCTAAACACTACATAAAGAAATAACTACATTAATCATTAGTATAGTTATAAATGTAGAGAAATGCATATTTTGACCCATGTACCACAAAATCACACATTTCCCAAATAAAATTGCTTACTGGTACATCTAACATCCTACTTTGAATGTAATGGTATATCACTGGAAAAGGTTGAGAACCCCTATTTTACCCATTCACTTGCAGTCTACACTTAAAAATGTTCTTGCATGAGTTGCTGCTGCATATCATTTGATTGTTGATGCTATTGGCATTAATTAATAAAAAAGAGTGGAAAAACAACATGCAAGATGTGTCAGCTACATCCTTTGTTGAAGAGTGCTATTCAGAAGCTCCAAGGCAGAGAAAACTGGTAGATTGCAACATATTTCTATCATAAAATTGTACATAATATTAATTCTTTTATTTTAAATTTATACATGAGGAATCATAAACAATTTCAACATATTAGAAGGTGCAGGATTGTGTAAAGTTTGCCTGCCCTGTCAGATTAACCATCAAAAACTGAAAGTAAGTTATTATACTCATGGATGAATAAATATACTTGGCTGCAATTATGATATAATTTAAATAAAGCTTGCTTCTTAATTTTTAAACCTAACCCCCCCCCAAAAAACATAAATAAAGGTGCAAGGATATCTCAATATAGGTGACATAGTAAATTAAATAGTACAAATGTTACCACATGAAGTAATTCAGGCCATTATTAGTATAATTCAGAAGAAAATTTATTTTTCAATTCTGTTGGATGAAACTTCCTGCATATGTGTTAGTGAGCAAAATTCTTTCTGTATAAGGGAGTTATAAACATTGACACGTTTATTTAGGAGCATTTTATTTTACTCAACTGAAAGAAGTAATTCTGGCATCCTTTTAAAAACTGTAGATATAGTTACCACATTGAACTGCCAGTACACATTTAAATGTGTACGTAATGGCCTTGTATTCAGTTAATATTAAGGGAAAAGCTTCATATGGATTATAGCTATTATTTAGAAAGAAATAAGAGTAAGATTAAAGAAAAGAATTCTAGGATGGTGCACTGTGGGTAATATTCATGAAGTTAACATTGTGTTTAGGGATAGTTCATAACTCACCCAGAAACTGCAGATTTCATCCCAGATCTTACTCCACCAGAAACTGGAAGAAACTAGACAGGAATTACCTATGATAAAATTGTATTACTAGGAGGTTTCAGTATGAGGAATAGGTATTATAAGCAAAGGATTGGGTCTTACTAGATGATTTAGTTATAGGGGAAAATAAGGAAAATGTTATAAGGAAGAATATGAAAAAAGAAGTGAATGTAGAAAGTATGAAATCTGTTCAGTGTTGTGAAATCAATAATTTGATGATTTTAAATTAGTGTCAGTGATAAATTTTAAAGTGATGAATTGCAAATAAAAGGGAACTGGATGAACAGTTATAAATGGAATTGGACCCATACTGAAGAGCTTTTTAAATTGAAATGTGCAATAGTAAGATTGTATGTCCATGGAATTATCAGTAGACTAAATTAGACAAGTGTGGAGAGGCATTATATTATTTTGTTTGAATGTTCAGGAACAAGAAATTGGAGACAACATGCAATACATAGTAAATGGTTTCAATTAAATAAGCAAATTATTTGTATTGAGTTAAGAATAAATGATTAGGCTCAGTGAGGAGCAATGATCAATGATTTTGATTGCACTTGCTTTGTGTAATTGCTCAATAGTGATATTTTGATTGTATGTGTATTGGTTTAAAAGTTTAAATATGTAACCAAGAACTGGGACTGGTGAAGCTAACATTATTAAAATATCTTATTTTGATTTAAAGTAAAACCACCAAAAATCATGTCATCAAATTAAAACTCTCTTGCAGTTTCACAAACACACTTATAAAAGTAATTTTGGGACATCTTTCGTGTGGTAAATTCCTCACATTGTCAACCAATCGACGACTGACGAGTCAATTTCGGATAAGATATGTGTGTGGCTATGTTCACTCTGGGGGTCTGTTAATGAACTTAGTCTGCCTCCGGTATACCAAAATTCATAAGTTTATATTCATATTTTTATGTAGATTTTTTTCGCATATATCAAGTTCTTTCAGATGTTCAATTGTTTTTAGTAATATTGTGTCCTTCTCCATTTCATGATTTTCATTCAGAAAATGTGCAGCCACTGCTGATTTTTCTACTTGTTTGTATCTAATATTTCTGCAGTGTTCCTTTAATCTTATCTCCAGATTTCTCTTTGTTTTTCCAATATATATTTTGTCACAATCTTTGCAATTAATTCTATATATATCTGAACTTTCTTCTTTCTTCTTGTTTAATTTTTTATTTAGATTCAATAATTTACCAACACTATATCTGTTTATTGGTGCCAGAGTGATGTTATACTTTTTAAACATTTTTTGGAATTTATAGTTCACATAAGGGTGAAGTGTGAATTTATGATTGAGTGTGGTGATTTGTTTAATTTCCTTTTTATTTTTAAATCTTTTTATTTTTTTATCTACCATTTGTTTGTTAAATCCATTAATTTCTGCTGTTTGTATTATGTGTGTGTACTCTTTCCTGTATTCTTCCTTACTGAGTGGCATATTAACTAACCTATAAGTCACACTATTGAATGCTGCTTCCTTGTGGGGTCTGGGGTTAAAACCTTTTATGTAATTGTCAGTATGCGTGTTCTTTCTGTATATACCAAATTCTATATGTTTTTTAAACAAAGATTAAGTTTAGTGATGGGTAGTCCACTATCTCCATTTTTAGCTGATCTGTTCATGAGCTATTTTGAAATACATATAACAAGAGCCTTCCCATACATATTCAAAACAAGGTACAGATATGTAGATGATGTGTTTGCCATTATACAAGATAGATTCATGGAAGATGCTTTGAAACTGTTGAACTTGCAAGAACCAACAATAAAATTCACTATGGAAACCGAGGTTAATAAAAGTTTAAAGGAAGTGTAGTAAATGCATAAGAAAAGTATGGAAATGCCTATACTACCCAATAATTCATGCATCCTTTCTTGTTTACATGTTTAAAATCAAAAGTAAGTGCATATAATCATATGTTAATAACAATGAGCTGTCATCAATGCACAGAGATCAGAAAGACCAACTTTATTCTAGCAACAATAGTAAACATGCTGGTTCATTTAAGAAAGTGTGTGAACAATGCTGGCTGGGGCTATGTGGAGAGTTAAGTGATTTAATACAACATCTCAGAGAACATAGAGTATAATTGTATTAGTATTCATAGAATTGGTTTGCAATTAAAGAAATGACTTTCATTAAAATTAAGAAATGATTTATCAACTCTAATGGGTTATGGAATTGTTTGATTGGTAACCTTCAGCCTTTATAATAATAATTTTTGTATATCAGTGATATACTGCCACGGGTGGCCGAGGTCCTTAAGGTGCGGACTTGTGAGCGGAAGGACTGGGGTTCGAATCCCAACAGGACTGTCCTCTCTGACTGAGGTTTTTTCCAGGTTTTCCTCAGTCCTCATAATGGCAAATGCTGGGAAGGTATTCTAAACTTAGGCCTCGATCGATTCCTTCCTTAAAAATAAATCCTTTCCCAATATATAATTCCATCTCATGTATCATCAGTGTCCACCGCCTTTGGTGCCTCTGTAGCAAAAATGAGCATTAAATACCATTCATTCATACAAAACTAGTCTTGTTTTGCATGTTCTTATGAACAAATTAATACAGTTGGGTTCTATAACAAATATGTGTTAAAAGTCTGTTTTTTCAATAAATTGTGCATCTGACCCAGCAGCATTCTTTCTATTTGTACATGAAGTACTATAGTGCAATAAAACAACACATTATAGAAATTTCAGTTCAGTTAAGATTCATGCAATACAAAAAACTGATACTAAAACTTCTTCCTCCAGCTCCAGAAACAGCCCTTTTATCAACAATGTAAAATGCTATCATGGGGCTTCCTGACTGATGGACTAAGTAGGGGCTTTAAGGAAATGGGTGGATACAAGTGCAGACAAGTTGACGACAGGAACAGACTTCATCAAATGACAAGATATCTTGTGCTGTCAGTTTTGTGTAAATGTATCTTTAGATCCATACAGAACTTTTCATTTCAAATGTCAGCACATAAAAGCTTAGTTTCGAGTAACGGAGGTTCAGTGAGCAACTGACGATGGGAGAGATTCTCCCGAAATGCGTCTTTCTTTTATGTAAGTGAATGGAGTATAGAGTAAGAAATGTGAATACATGAGTTGAGGTTACATAAAAGCTTCACTGAGATTTGCTGAAAACCATGAAAAGTAAAAACTTTTAAGATTCGAAGGACGTTAAAATTAAAAACTTCCGGGCTGTTGTGCCGTGGTCTTTTACTTTTTAAAACAAAGGAAGGATGTTGTTTTTTACAGAATAATAAAAGGGATCCGGCTTTGTCGTGCTTTCCGCTGGCAATATTTAGAGTCTTATACAAGAAGTTTTTGTTGTCCCATAGCATGTCAATACTAATTTTACATCAATGAAATTTATCTTTGTTCCAATAGCATAAAGCATTAGGTGGACTTCATTCTGATAAAGACAATGGTAGCCAATATATAGCACATCACCAAAGAAGTTCTACAAGAATACAAGATTAGAATGATGGATTGACTTGCATGCAGTCCAAACCTGAATTCTTTTGAGTATGCACAGAGTATGACCTACTGTAACATGGAACCTCAAAGACATGCTGTAACTGAGTAATGGGAGAGATTCACATTAATTTTAACTCGTAGTTTCAAAGTTAATTCAATTTGCAATCTAACATAGTGAAACACGCATTAATAATTTCTTCTGAATCGAAATATTTAGAACACACTTTTCACTTTTTGGAGATTTACTAATGCCTAGGTTGAAAGAACAAAGGATGGAGATACATCCTTTACAAACAAACAGAAAAATCAGCTGTGGCAGGACATTTTTGGAATGAAAACTATGAAATAGAAAAAGGCATCAAGTTATTAAAAACTATTCAACAACCTATAGAATTAAACATATGGGAAAGGATTTAAATAAAAAAAAACATGAGCAACACTTAATGAATTTTGACATCCCAGAAACAGACAGCTCTTTATTCATTAATCACAAGCCCACCGGAGTTAAGCCAGATACCTACCATCCAACTTCTACGAATGATCCAATAGTTGTTTTAACAGCTGAGAATGTGGACAAGTGTCTACGAAACATGTCCTGAATAAATGTCCAATAAATGAAACCATAAAGAGTGTTCTAAATATTTTGACTCAGAAGAGATTAAATAGCTAGTAAACATATATGAAGTATGCCCCATAGGTGCAATGATGTTATCCATACACATGGAGGATATCTGATACCAGTAAAGTAAAGTTAATAAAATATGTTACCTTGTTTTTCACCAAGTTTTCTGTATAAGTCAAATTTTATTAGTACTAGTATTGCCAAGTCAAAGTTGTTATGGACTTGAAATATTATCACCTACTTCACTTAGGAAATAAAAGACATAGCAATATAAGGAATATGTTGTATATAAACCCTAACATTGCTCTATTATTAACATTCTGCTTTAATTATGTAAATTTGATAGAAAAAAGTTAAAATTTCACTAATATCTTGCCAACTTATTTAGACATGTCCTTCACAATGAATCCATACTGATGATAAAGGCAACAGCTCTCAAACATTTCCCAGTAAGTAGTCAAAAATTTGTAAAATTTGAAACATTTCCTATCAATACTATTATATAATTTACATAATTACTGTTACATTTCACTGTGAAAATTCCTGTTTGTGGTCATTGTAGTAGTAGAAAAAGAAGATTTTTCCTCATGAAGTTGATGGCTTAGACATGCAGCAGTTTTGCACTTTCGAGCTGCTTCCATAATACCAAAGCGCCTAATAGTTGTGCTTAATGTTAATGGAATAACAACTGTCACCTGTTGCACATAATCCCTGCATGCAGAGAAGCTGGAGAATTCCAAAAGTGTATGGTTAACACTACAGTTAGTACAGCCAATAGCTTACCAAAGTATAGCCCCCATCACTAGGCGAGCTGTTACTGTTATGTAAGTCAAATGTGGTAGGTATGAGGGTTATTTCACCAGCAACAGCATCATCATCATCATCACTGTAACTGTCATGGCCACCACCACATACTTTCTCATCATCTGTAGCCTGTGAGGAAAGCCTTGTTCCCTCATGCATTTCCCCTGCACTGCTCCGAGGGGGCAGGACAGGGGAAGAGGGGGCAGATAATCTGCGGAACGGTTTACGAAGCATATCAGCTATGCGCTGGTGCTGCTTTTTCAATGTCAATGTTGAAGAAGAGCGATCACCAGCCTGTAAAATTGTCATCAGCTTGTTATTTAACCTTAAACAGGTGATTTTTAGCTGTGTTTATTTAATAATAAGAGCATAATGAAGGAAATCAAAGAGGGATTTATTTTTCAAATTATATGAATTATCAGACCAAAATATTTTCCATAAAAAAGTCTAAGATAATTGAAATACCTCAAATGCAGGATAATTAAAGTGATATATTTAATTCAGATATTTAGATAAGAAAAGTATGAATAATCATCAAAGAAGTATGGCCTTTTATTAATACTCCAAATGGCATGGCATAACTTTACTTCTGCATTCACAAAGCTCTCTACATACCACTAGCTTATAACTGAAAACAGTAAACAAAAGGAATAACAAAATGTTTTCTAATGTCCTTAAGAATTCAGCTATTATGAAGTTTCTCATCTGCTGATGTGATTTTTTTGCATTCTGAAACTTTTAATACATTTTTATGTAACATCATTATATTATGTGAATAATTTAAAAAGTTACCAAAAAAAAGCAGTGACATCAAACATTACAACAGGAATAGATGCATAACAATGCAGAATCTTGTTAGAGATGTATAACCAACTTGTTTCACCACCTATTCCTAAAATAAGGAATTGCTAAAACCTCAACAACTATAAAGTTAAGAATAAAATACAAAATGGTAGCTTTCATTTGCTCACTAAATCTCATAACTTACCTTAATCCTTTATTGAAAGCAAGCAAAGGAAAAAGATAAATGTTATTAACATGACACTTTCTTCTTGATGTATTCTTTTGATAAGAGAGTAAGAAATTAAAATATAATTTAAAATAACAAAGAAAGTATTTTCTGGTTTTTTAGTTAATGAGTACAATTGTAGATGTATCATACAAAGAGTTCAATCAAGAGATTAATGATAACAGAATGTTACATATGATAAAGAAAATGTGCAAAACTGAAAATTAAGTATGTAATTAAGTATAGAACCACAAAACCAACCTGCTGCTGCAGATCTGGTGTGTTATCTACAAATGATGAATCTAGAGAGAGATCACATCCAGATGGCACTTCTTCACAGCCAAGCTCATTGAGCGCAGTCTTTATTAGTTCTACTTGGCGCAACAGTTCACGTTCCTTGCATTTTAACTCTTCCATTTCCTTCTTTCCCAATCTGCAAACATTACAATCACTTAATTTTCTGTATTCTTTCTAAAATGAAAGTTCTTTCATTAATAAAATATATATAAGAGTTTATAAGTTTGAAAATATATAAATAAATTAACAGGTAATTCATAATATAATCCCTATCTTGTTTATCAATGTTGATAAGTTTAATGTTTCAAATATGCAAAAATGAAAATTATCATTAATTAAAATTTTTCATGCTTTTAAGCTATCAGTTTTGCTCATATACTGGAAAGGTATTGGCAAGATTAATGTACATGGATAGTACATATTCATAGTAGAAATGCTTGAAGAAAATACCTGCAATGCAGGGACACAAAAAATGTTATATGTATACAAATTCCACTTTGCCTCTTCTTTTCTTTCCTCTGAAACATGCAACAGGCAGGCATGAAGCCTCTGACATATATGATACTCCAAATATACAAATAAGTAAATATATAGCCAAATAATATCACATTTTTATCCTATAAATCAATTTTTATTTTTCTAAAAATATGTTAAACACAAATATTTAATGAAAAACCAACCTTGTTGTTGAGTCTTGTGGTGGTTTGCTATTCGCTGCATGGTCCCCATGCTGTTGCTGCTTCTCCTGCACATCCTTCACTCCTGCCTCCAATTCTTGCAACTTGTTTCGAAGCCAATCGATAGTCAGATTATCAACAGTCAGCTGGCTTGGTAATAACTTCCCTGATGTGTCCTCAACAAGGCTTTCATCAAATGTGAATGTTACAGGTACAGTTGGAGTGGTTCTAAAAAACAAAAAAGGACATTTGGCAATTTTAATGCATATTATTTTCATGAAATGGCACCTTATGTATAATGTAACAAGTTATTTAACCTATTCTTACTTTGAGATGTTTCAATATTTGAGTGTGGCAGCATGGAGTTAGCCTTTATTTTGCACTTATTTCTAAATTTTTTATTTGTTTATTTACGGACGTTCTTTAACATCACAGGTCATCGGTGTCCCATTCTATTCAGGGCATGAATGGATGGGTATGTTATCTATTCTTACTTGTTTCTGATTGAATTATGCATAAAACATGTTTCATTAAGCAAAGAGTGATATCTGGACACAGCATCTTATTTCTCTACTTTGCTGTAATAAATTTTTTTCCATATGCTTTAATGTCCTGTCATTTGCTTTGAAATTACCTTACAGCTGACCACTCTGTGCCACTATAGGTAATAAGTTATTTAGTTATCATAACATTTAATATTAGTAAGAATAAAATGGAGATTGAGAGAACATTTTGATGTACAGATATTGCATGACTTTAAATCTAGATTAAATGAATCACAGACTCTTCAGTGTTTGATACAAGCATTTCAGAATCTGATTCATATGCTAGTTTTCCACTGGTTTGCTGAATTAATAAATACAGGAAAATGTTCTGGAAGATGAGGAGAAAAGTGGCAGATCATCAATGGTAGTGGCATAAAAACATTTCCTAATTGGCACAAAAGATTAAAAAAAAAATACAACAAAATAAAGACAACAAGCAGACCTGGTTGTTTATTCAACAAGAGGAACATTTAAGCACAGGAAAACTTTATCACAATGAATGTGCACAAACTCTACAAAGAACAAACTCAAATCAGGTTGAAATGATGCAGTATGGAAATGCTGGATTTAGGATGGAGCCTGTCTTTTAGAATTCATCACAGTGATTAGGTCTAGATTTACCAATTTCCAGTCTACAAGTTAGGTCAGGCCTGGGAAACTGCCTTTCATTGATCAGTTTTGCAATCTCACTCTGTTCACCCAAGTCCCTCACCTCTCATGTTGGTTTGCTATGGAGTGAGCACCGAACAATCTGATATACTCTCTCAACATGAGCTCATGTAAGCAACCTGCCTTCAACTCAAAAGTGGAAGAAATGATATTTTGTGGCTCTAAAATATGGAAATGCATGTTGTTTAATTTGTGAGCAATAATTAGGTTCATACGGCATCACATCATAAGAAGACATTAGCATTCACAATGAAGATTATGGTGAAGAAAAATTAATGGAATAGCCCAAGAGAAGGTTCTCAAGCATTTTAAGGCTAAAACTGTGACTAATGCACAACAAAATGCTATTGAAGTGAACATATCAGCTGTATAAATATATAAACAATGTAATGTAGTTCATGTGAGCTATAGGAATTTTAAACAATGCTGAATTATCCAAACCATTTTCAGCAGGCCAGTTTGTTAAAGATTGCTTGATTATAGCTGCTGAAGATATTGAACCAAAATTAGTCTCATCTTTTAATGCAATAAGCTTATCTTGCAGAACAATAATCATACATACTGCAGATTTAGCCGACAACGTGGAAGAGCAATTGAAAACAAAACTTTACCCTGGTACTTATTTATTAATATTTGATGAAACTACAGATGTGAAAGATATAGCTAGATTAGAAATCTTTATTAGAGGAGTGGATAGCAAATTAAATACTACTGAAGAATTCCTGGATCTTATTTCTTTGAATGATCATACTGAAGGTAATAATATATTCCAGGCTGTGAATAAAGTGACTGGAAAGTTTGAACTGGAGTGGCCAAAGTTAGTTTATTTTGCTATACATGGAGCTCTCTCCATGATAGATGAAGTGAATGGGATCACTGGAAAAGTAAAACAGTATTTAGAAGCGAAGGATATAAATCCTGGCAATGTTTTTTTGTGCACTGTTTCATAAAAATAGCAAGCCTCAACAATGTTACGTTCATAGTTGCGAAGACAGTAAAACTTATAAGGAAGGAGGTATGCTCTTCATCATAGACAATTTCAAGAATTTTTGAAGGAACTTGATGCTGATTATTTAGATCTTCCTTACTAATGCCAAATTAGGTAGCTAAGTAGAGGCAATATACTTAAATGTTTCTTTCAGCTAAATGCTCATGTAGCAAGTTTTTGAAAGAGCACAACTTAGAATATGCAGAGCCATCCAATAATAAATGGATATATGATTTAGCTTTCCTAACAGACTCGTAGACAATTGAATAATTTAAATGCAGAATTACAAGGAAAAGATAATATAATTATTACCTTAATAGTCACCGAAAGCTTTCATAGATAAATTCAGGCTATGGATATATCAAATTGAGCATAATAACTTCTTTGTAGAATGTACAGCACACCACTGATAATGTCCACTGCAGTCAAGGATGAAATGTCTGGGAAGATTAAGGCAAAGAATCCTATTGGACCAACACCTTACAGCCAGAAAACTCAGTTGACATAATAACTTCTACCACTTCCCTTCTCTTATCTGTTTTACAGGAGGGAAAGCACATGTAAATATAAGCACATTATAGAATTTTAATGAATGAATTTACTGTTATATTCCACTATCTGAAAGCAATGGATGAAGACTGGAAGCCTTCTACTATAATGTTGTTGATGCTCCTGAGATATTGCAACTTGAGATTACCAACTTGCAGAAGAGCACTCCTTTGCAAACAACAGGATGATAGGTTCAGAACTCTTCTGTATGCTGCAAGCACAAAGCTATCTGCAGCTTTGTCATTTTGCAGGTCCTATCTTAGCATTTTTTGGTTGAACATATGTTTGTGAAAAGTTTTTCAGCAGACTAAACCACCAAAAGAATGATGTATGAAGTAGCATTACAGACAAAAACTTAAGTCAACTTAGGTATTCATTTTTTTACACTAAACTGCATTCACTTACACAAAAGTAAGATGCGTTTCAGGAGAATCTCTCCCATCTTCAGTTGCTCACTGAACCGCCATTACTCGAAACTATGGCTGGACAAATGGATGTTCCTGCGGTGGCCTCTGTTGGTTGAAGTAGTTAGTTGCTGAGCTCATCCATAGGAGGAAACTCGAAATTCATTAGATTTTCTCTATTTTTTAATATGAAAATTTTTTCCCAAGTGGATAACTCCAATGGGTTGTGAAGATGTTTCAGTAGTTTTGTTCCCGGTTTTAGGTCCAAAAGTGAGCTGCTACTGCTGATTTATCCACCTGTTTAAACTGAATATTCCTAAAATGTTCTTTCCTTCGTATTTCCAATTTTTTGTTTGTTTTGCCTATGTAGCTCTGTTCACAATCTGCACATTTTATTTCGTAAATTCCTGATTTCTGTTCTGGCAGTATGGAGTCTTTTACTGTGCAACCTAATAAATTCTTGATATTGTATCTGTTCTTTGGGGCTAACATTATTCCATGTTCTTTGAAGATTTTCTTGAACTTGTTGTGGTAAATTAGATGGTAGGTGAAACTTTTGAATTTGTATTCTTCTTTTATGTTTTTCAGTGTGGAAACTTCCCTTATCCCTTTTTGTCTTTTAGATTTATTGATTATTTTTATCACTGTGTCTTTGTTGAAACCATTGATTATAGCTGTCTTTATTATTTGTTTGTATTCTATATTAAAGGTACTAAATTCTATATTAAATAGAATACAAACAAATAATAAAGACAGCTATAATCAATGATTTCAACAAAGACATATTGTGCACATTATAATGATTGTTACAATATTATTTCTATTAAATATGTTATACAGTTTTATATTTTCTTTTCCATTGCAATTACTATGGTTTAGAAATGTATGATTTGAACGCACCTGACCTTATTGAATTGAAATTTATGCTTGCAGTAACATCAATGCTTGGTGTTGACTGAAATGGTGTACAGGCTATTGTAAAGCAAAGTTATCCGCATGCACTATTTATTTGTTATGTGCACATAATGAATCTAATGCTTCTTTATGAATCAAAGCACACAAAGCAGTTAAGCTTTTTATTAGTGACTTTGTGTGCTGTTTAGTGGATATATTAAAAGAAATTAACTACTCTGTGAGCAAAGTTTCACAGTTTCTCGTCAAAGTGATTACAGATGCAATTATCACTCTCAAGTTGCATTTGCAAAAACTTAAGAAAACTGTGCACTTCATTATTAATGATGAACATGGCAAATGGGATTCAGTTTCTACTAGCTGTTCATATGGTTTGGCAAACAAATTAGAATTTAAACTTTGTTTTCTTGCTTTGCTTTTTCAGTATGTTGACAGATAATCTGTTTAGCATTCTTTGGATTAAAGGAATATCTGACAAAAAATTATGTAATGATAAAGTAAACTTTGTGCTGGAGAGCTTCAGTTAGAGAAATGAAGATATCATTGTTGCATATTGTGCAGAAGTTCATGAGTTAAACAATAAATCATGTGGTGAAATAGTATTTGCCAACTGACAAGTCCCAAATCTTATAAGATTTGTAGATTTAATAACTAAATAAATAAAAACTACACAAACTCACATATAAAGTTTTGGATTCATTTATAGTTTAATAAAACTTAAATTTTAGGACTTCAAGGAAAATGACTTTGTGGAATTTCGAAATAAGATGTTTACAGATTCTAGAACACTCTTTCCTCACAACTAACTAACCTATTTCATGAAGATGTACCTCTTCTTTGAGGAAGAACAACTAAAGAATCAGCTTCTTTATTTTGATTTAAAAAGCATATATCACCACGTGAGCTTTTAAAATTCATATTTTGTAATGATCTTCAAGTAATATATGAACAGTTAAAGAAGTTTCTCTATCTTGTTTGAAGTTTTCCAGCAAGAAGTGCATCCAGTGAGCATTGTGCTTTAAAGTGAGTAAAGACATGTTTGAGAAATTCCATGGCTAATGAAAGACTATCTTAAGATCATTGTATTAGTTTGACTCAATCACACAATGATTTTAATATACTGTGCAATGTTCCCCTTAATAATTTTAGTTAAAGACTATCTTGTATAAAATATAGTGAACTTTGTAAGAGTGGTGTCAAATATTAAAAAAAATTAAAAAAACTGAGTCGAAATTGTAAGATACACACCACTAAAATTCAATAAAATGGAAGACTAGTTTCAGGAGCCATCGCTCCTATCATCAGTTCCTGGTCAAACAGGAACAGTCGACCAGGAACTGATGATAGGAGCGATGGCTCCCGAAACTAGTCTTCCATTTTATTGAATTTTAGTGGTGTGTATGTTACAATTTCGACTCAATTTTTTTAAAATGTTAAAGACTATCTTGTTTATCTGTTGCTCTACATTTACAGCAGCATTTGGGCCTTAACGTTCCTCAATCTTTGCCTCCATTCCTCTCTACCTTCAGCTTTCTGTCTCCTCACTCAAATTCCAAGGATCTGTTGGGCATTTCCTCTGATTGCACCCTACTGTCGATTTTTTGGTCTGCTTTTTGGTTTTGTTTTGAATAATTTCCCATCTAATATTTTCTATGGGTTCCATTTGTCCTTCATTCTTTGAACATGTCCTGTCCATCTTAGGACACCTTAACCTCTTGTACTCTGTGTGTGCGTGCGTGCGTGCGTGGGTGTGTCTGTCATATAATTCTTTATTGCATCTGATTCGCCATATTCCATCTTCTTTAATCAGTCTGTAAATTCTTCTTAGTATTTTCCTTTCAAATATTAGTAGCTTTTCCTCAATGGCTTGAGTCATTGTCCAGTCTCACTGTCATATATTAGGACTGGCTTAATCAGTGGTTTTGTATAGTCTAATTTTTGTCTTAGGGAATATTATTTTATTTTTAAATATGTTTTGCAGAGAAAAAAAGTAGGCCTTATTGGCTGCTACTATTTTGGCATTGATTTCTTTGCATTGCCTCCTGCAACATGCATGCATGGGCTATGTTGGGACTATTCTTTAACCCAGATTACCACATGGGAGAGGCAAGTTAAATTCTTCTACAATATGTGAGAGCATGTCATAAGTTTGCATAAAATATTATTAGTATTAAGAGAAAATACATAATGTCTACCCCTACTTGAAATTCATGCTTTGGTTATAGTTTTCAAATTCCTTATTTACATATGCACATGTCTATTTACTATTTGATGGCATTTGTTCTTCACCGTTTAACTTTTTGAAGCCCATAGAATTTATATATTTTGCAAATTCTTTAATTTATTTATAATCAAGTCTTTTTTGTTAATTGGCAAGTTATTTTTCTTAAGTAGACTGATTTTCAAGGCTTCAATGACTAACTCATTGTACTCATATATTAAGTAGTCCACTGTCTGCATACCATAACTATATGAACACTCTGCATTGTCAATAATTTTAAAACAATGGATGTATTATTTAATATTTTCATGATCTGACATTATTGCGGTAATGTTTGAGTTTAATTTTTGGTTATTTTATAGTTTATTAATTATACTTGAGAATGTTTGTGGAATAAAACTGACACTTGAATTTTAAACAAAGATTTATCTGTAATTATTTATGTTCATTACAACAATAATTAGAAGTATGCATATGTTTGGCTTCAAAATTGGACTTTGAATACTCAATTAATAGAAAAGTTAATGGCAACTGAAATTGTCTTCAGGTAACATAATGCAAACTATCTAGACAGAAAAATTAGAAATTAGATATGTTGCCAACAAAATGTCTGGAAGGAAAACAAATTTGCAAAGAACTTTGTTACTGTAGCAAATGCCATTGTAACACAATGCGAGTTACATACCCATATAAACAATAAAAACACTAAAATCCATATTGACTACATGACTTAGATTAACTTAAAGTAGGGAATGCTTAGACACGAAAAATGAGAATCTGTATAAGAATGAAGAAAGTGAAAGGATGTAAGATACGATCAGAAAAAGAAGAGTTACATTTTTTCACCCACTTAATGAGGATGGATAATAGGAGATTCATAAAACAAATTTTTCAATATAAGAGTAAGAATGACAACCAGTGCATTAAAGGGATAAGGAAAAATATCAATGAAATGCTGCTAACAGAAAATATAATACAGGACAGAACAACATTTAGAAGATCTTGTTTCCAGGTAAAGGAAAGGAAGAAAAGGAATAACTTTCTTTAGACATTAACAGCCAGTATTGTTATTATTAAAATAGCTCGGTAATTATCCATTTTAATAAAAAAAATGTAAATATATAACAAAGAATATAATATAATTGAATTAATTATAAAAACATGGAAAAAAAGGTAGTAATTCATACTTGTGTTTCTCTGTGAAGTCCTTGTACTCCTGATGTGGTCTAATGGACTCGATGCTTGCCTCAATTTTCTTTTGAATATCACAGAATTTTTCAGTGCACATACTGCTAAGTTTTGCAACCTCCTCAAGAATAGCTCTCCTGCAAAAGAATATATGTAAACTTAAAAGAAAAGCGTATACAACTGCAGCATAAAGAAACATAAAATGGAAAAAAATTAAACTAACAATTTTCATTAAGAGGGTCCTCCACATTATGGCAAAAGGGTTGTATTTTTCTCTTCTTCTGATTTCTTACCACAAGAATATAATTCTATAAACTGGTTAGTGTCTTTTGAAAGCAAGCTCTAAATTATACTTACCCAATGAAAATGAGTTATTTGTGTTGATCTAACAGCAAATGAACAGGAAGATAGTCTATGAAACCATGAGCACCAGGGTGCTTGCACCACTCTGGAATGATGAGCTTCAATATCACATTTTGTGATTTAAAAAATTCTAGACTCCTCCAAAAGTAATCTCTGCTCCTTTTCTAATGCAAATATTCTTGTATGTCAAGAAGGTACTATTGAACATATTCAACAAGATCTGGAACAGTATAGATAGCATTCCTGCTATATGGAAAAAAGACAATCATACTAATTAAGAAGAAAGACAAACCAGCAGGCCAGTTAGACAGTTATAGGCCTATATCCTTAACATCAGTACTTGCTAAATCAATGGAGAAAAAGGAAGATTAATTTACTATCTGGAATCTCAAAATCTCATTTCAGACCATCAAGCAGGTTTCAGAAAGCACTATTCAACAATCAATCAGGTTTTACATTTAACATAAGATATTCAAAATGACTTCAACAAAAAAGAAACAATGTTTACTCTCTTTGTTGACTTCAAAAATGCCTTTGACAAAGTATGGAGTTTATTTATAAAATGAGTAATATTGGGATAAGGGGAAACATGTTGAGATGGTTCATGGGCCTATTAACACAAAGGTACATAGCTGTAAAATAGAATAATGTCTTCTCCAAATGGCATACGACTAAAGTAGGCCTTCCTTAAGGTGGTGTTTCCAGTCTGATTCTTTTTAATATTTTCATAGATGACATCAACAAAATATTAGCTGACTTCCCAAAGGCAAATATGGGATTGTTTGCAGATGATATCGCCATATGGATAAGCCAAAAAATAAGCAGAACAGACAACACTACAAAAAACTAGAAAATGAAATCCAGAAAATTATCAATAGCATGGAAACATGGGCATCCACCAACAATATGGAAATAAACACTAAAATGACAGTTTTCCAGCTTTTCAGTCTTCAACACACTACAGATGACTTAGAGCTTAAAATCAATAATGAACTACTACAAGAGAAAGAACATACTAAATATCTTGGAATAACACTTGACAAAACTTCCCTTCTCTGAATAGATCAACAATATAACTAAGAAAGTGAATAAGAAGAACAACATATTAAGAAGACTAGAAGGAGTCAAATGTGGAGGATCCATAGGTCTCTTAAATGACACATACAAAAGATACATAAAATCCAATTTGCTCTATGGAAGTGAGGTAATGTCCACAATAAACAACCAACTTAAAACTAAATTGGATACAATACAATCTTAGGTTCTTAAGAATAATAACAGGAGCAACACCAATTGCTACAATGCAGAGCATAACTAACGTGCCAATTAAAATAGAGCTAGATATTAAAATGGCTATACTGGGACAGAAATTATAAAGTAATCAACACAGGAATAAATGGTTTCAAACTCCTGAGAGCACACAACACTTAAAAAAACAGACTGACTTCCAAAAATTACCTCCAGAAAGAATATTTAGATAAATTTTTAAAAACAAGCACTAAACCTGTCATTACACAAACAGATCCTTTACAATATATAGATATTAACGTGAAACTAAATCTGGATATAATGGTCTGGAAGAAGAATGACCCACCTGAGGTATTAAGATTGATATCACTTTGTACACTAAACATGGTATAGAGTGTATACAGATGAATCTCTTAAAAATGGAGAAGCAGGCTTTGGAATATACTGTGAAGATTCTCTCAATATACACCTTTGGGACAGTATGCTAACAATTATGATGGCGAAAACATGGCCATTAGAGCAGCTTTACAAAATCTGTTGTATAAACCTAAAATAAATAAAATAATTGTTTAATTGATATTATTGTATGATTTAGTTGAACTACACACTCTTAATGCTTCACTTACTTATAATTGTTATCTTAAGTGGCTCTAAAGCAGCACTACAAAGTATAATGAATTACAGTTACCCACCGTCATATACTATAAATGAAATACGAAAACTATACCATACAATCCAGATCAGAAATACAGAAATAATTGTACAGTGGATCCTGAGCCATGTGGGATTGAAGGGGAATGTGGCTGCCGATACTTAAGCAAAAAAAAAAAAGGGGAGCCATCATAAAATTAAAACCACCTTTTAAACTAGAACTTCCCTCTAAATCGAAACTCATAAAAAGATTAATGTCTGAATAGGAACAACAAAATATCAAACAAAAACCTAAAGGAAAATCATATGAAGATCTTAATACTTACTAACATCTTTAATTGAAACCAAGAAAAATTGCAGTTGCCCGATTCCACTTAATTTTTGGGCATGATTGCCTCTCAGAACATCTCGTAAGGATGAAATTAATCAAGGACATACACTGTCAATTGTGTAAGGACATGAATACTATCTTAAATGAAGAACTTCTACTGAAATGCAGCCAACTAGATAGCAACAAACAAATGAAAAACAATTTGGAAGCTCTTTATTGGGATGCTAGGGAAAAAATTATAAATATCAGCATCCCCAATGGCCACTAGCAACCAACCAAATAACCAACCTATTCTTGTATGTTAAATATAGGTAGCTAAATACATTAAATTTGGTTAAGATTGGTTTTGGTGGCACATATACTTCACTTGCTTGGTTTTTTTGGAGCCCTGGCTTCTATCCTCATCAAAACAACTGTGGGAAACATGCTTTCTAGGTGGCTGGAGGAAGTTCAATTTTGTGATCTTTTGACAAAAAATGGTCTTCCACTGCTGATTACTCTGTTTATATTATATTTCTAAAATGTTCTTTGGTATGGGTTTCTAAATTTCTTTTCGTTTTTCCATGTATAGAAAAAAATCACAGTATTACAGTAATTGCAGTTGATTTAGTAGACACCAGATTTCTTGTCTGAGGATGTCAGGTCTTTGAAAGATTTTAATACATTTCTAATCTGTGGATGTTTTCAGAAGCGAAAATAATATTGTTTTGAAAATGTTTTTGAATGTATTAAATGAGCTGGGATGGTATGTGAATTTTTTAAAACGAACATCTTTTATTTGCAGTAGAGAACTTGTGTCTTTAACAGCTTTTATTCTTTTAGATTTTACAATATTTTTATCCACTAGTTTTTTGTGGAAATCATTAATGTTGTCTTGATGATTTACTGGTTTTTTGTTAGGCTATTTATGATGGTGTGCTGGTGTAAATATAGTTTTATTTTAAGGTCATTTTTCAGCCTTATAGGCAATTTTTTAAGTTTTTTGGGGCAGTTTATTGATTATTTTTGCAATTCTTTGGGTAATCAAAATCCAAGCCTTGGTAATCATATCTTTCAGCTAACCACACATTTTTAACCTTTTTTACTGTGACTAGTAACATTCAGGGGCAGAAAAAATAATTTTCCCTTCAAAGTGATTCTACACAACCATTTATGGATTGTTGTACCAAGTGCAAATGAACTGGTTTGAATGCAGGCTGTTCAGGCCTTAAAATTTTATTCTTTCACATTTCTTGCAAAGGGAATCTCCAACAAAGAAGTTACATTTTCAGTATTAGAATCACTAGAGCTATGTTTGTTCATTTTCATTTAATAAAAAAACATAGATACATAAACACACACACATATACACACAACATTGAAATTATCAATAAATCTGTTTATAAATAAAGCACAATAAAAAAGCTTCTATACTGAGAACTCTTGTAGCATGCTTACATGGACCTCATAAACCAACTTCACAAGCTAAGGATGGGAAAATGACCTTCACTGGTAACCATGGCAACCACAAGGTCACACAATGAACCTTGCCTTCAGTATAAGGCAAATTCTTTGTGGTCTTAGTCAGCTACAATCACAAATTCAGTTGGAACGCAATGTCTTTAGAGGAGCAACTCATGCAAGAGAATCACAAATATATTAATTAAATGGTGAATGAATGCTTGAGATTAGTAATACAAAAGTTTAATGTTTAAAAAATAAGAGGAACAAAGGAGCAGGAACCCGGCCTCCTGGCCTCTCCCCTAAATCTACTCTTACCAAACAGATACAACAATTTAATTTGATTTTAACATTGTTCTTTTTGTTATGCAGATAATTAACAACCTTATTATTGTCATTTCAAAATAAATGCCCAATACCCCTAAAGTACAGAGAACATATGAAATAGAAATGTATGACAGTGCAACATTGTTGATGCATAGATTTTTCATTAGTGGCAACACATGCCTGAAATGAATTATTGCTACTGATGGAACAAAGGGTATGGACTTTGAAAATGAGTTGAAATCATAATTAAATGAGTGGGGAAGTTTATTTTTCTTCCACCCTAGTTGAAAAATTATCTTGGCTTACGAAATCACTTTGGAATGATTTAGTTAGAAAATGCATCATATGGAGCAAATCACGGCAGTTTATCATACTTTCTTTAACATCTGCATAGGAAATGCAGAGAAACAACCTGTCTTGCTCAGGGATAGTCTGCTCACATTACATGAACAGTACAATGGGAAGTCTTATAAAACATTCACTATAACCCAAACATGAGTCTACCATACTCATCTTGTTTCCCAAGCTCAAAAGACTATACTTGGCCAGTATTTTTCTTTTTATTAAGGAACTTTCTATAGCAGCTAATCAGTTCAACAAATGAACAAAAGAAGGGACCTGACAAGAATTCTGGACCTTCCAAAATGTTGAGATGCCAATGTGCAGAAACAGGGAATTACACAGGACTGTAAAGAGATACAGCCAAATACATTTCACATACATAGAATAAATAGTTTTAAATTACTATCATATCTATATAGTTATAATTACTCTTGTGAATAACAAATTGTATTTAATGCAAATTATTACTCACCATGATAAGATAAATTCTTCTTGGAGAGCTTGCTGGTAATCTAGAAGTCCTGGCAGCAACACTGTGCGAAAGTCTCGCTCATATTCTGCAGCTTCACACAGAAGCAACACATATTCATTATGTGTGAGATGGAGTTTACGACATGCCTTCTGATACTTGTCCCTCACTTCATCCAACTTACGACCTCCTCTACCTGCTGCTTAGAAAAATTATACATACATTTCAGTGTCAATGTCCAGAAAGTGTGGAAAGAAAGAGAATTAAGATGCTAAGTTTTCATAATAATTTATAGGTATATATGTTGCATTAAAGCCTTTTGAAATAAAAATGTTGGTGAAATATCCATTAATTTGTAATGTTTAATAATGCTGTTTTATACAGCACTGCCAAGTAGTAGCTAACATCTTATCAAAGGTAATTATTCAGTCCTAGAAGATGAAAAGATGTTGCTAGATAGAAAAATCTACAACTTGAGCAGAGCATTAACTTTTAGTAAATCTGTTGTCTTTTATTTATTTTATTAGAAAGACAAAACATTACATAATGTAATATTGAGCATTTAACAGGCCAGTTTCATTGTGTGTACATTATATACTTTTGGAGAGTTAATTAAATAAAAAGTAAAATGTAATGCAAAAATTATAACCAATAATCCATTTGTTTTATTATTATTATTATTATTATTGCTATTATTATTCTTGGAACTACAATAGTAAAGTTAAGTTTGTTTAATTAACCATATTACTAATTTTTCCCCTCCTAGAAATTAGCAAAAATTATTTGAAAACGTATTTCATTCCATTAGAGTACATAATTTCTGTACCTTTGCACTGCCAAACCCAAAATTTACCAGCAAAATTTGGCATGTAAGAAAATTATAATATTAAATTAAGAGCATGACTTTAGAATTATAAGAAATAAAATATGCATTTATAATTTGAATTAAAAGATAATTTATGAATTTGCAAGTATTTTCTTAAATAAGAAACTTACTCATTTGTTACATTTCAAATTATTTTTTCTGAAGATGCACCTTTTTTTTACGCACTGTTGCCTGTTAGTTTATGAATTTTTTTTTTTTTTTTTTTAAATAACAGATATCCGTTCTAATAAAACAAATTTTATTCTGTATCATCAAGGTTATAATTTTAAAATTTAATGAATTGAATATATATAGAAACCATTTCCATAATGCTTTTCTCCTTTATTGTAACTAAAGCCTACCACTGTTGCTGCTGTTATTATTATTGTTGTTGTTGTTGCTGCTACAATTGTTTCAAGTCATTCCATTAGTCTTTACTATTCAGAGGTGAAGAAAAAGACAAACTTACTTTGTGAAATATTGATTGTGTGATATAGGGGCAGAGAGGTACCACTTCTATTGTCTCTGCTAAAAAATAATAAGTTGCTTGCCTTTAGTACCTTCTCATATTAATTATAGTGTCACAGTAATATGCTTTTATCTGCTCATTAATCAAATTCATTCATATAATTACTGTTAGAATAAACTGAACAAAATAAACATGTCTTATATTTGCACCAAACTGCACTTTAATGATAATCATAATAGTAAAGAAGGCAGCACTTCTTTTGAGCATAAGACAACTATGCAAATAAAATGTTTTGTAGTAGCAATAGTGGCACTAACATATGCATTGTATTTGTACTGATTTTGTTTACTTTTTTTGTAATGAAAAGCTATATTAAAAAGTACATCAAAGCATTTGAAAGAACTTGAAAAAATATACAATACCATTAATAACACTAATATTGAATTGATTATTATAAAACTATTTTAAAGTTCCATAGAGACAGACATTTGAATCTATAATATGATTTTTAAAATATCGCACTTTTCTCCTGAAAATAAACACAAACTAAATTAGAATATGATGATTCAGTTCTTGTTAGCTTAACTTGTTTTTGTAAAGAGCCTCATAATGCCATGCCAACTACATATAATAAATGAAAATAATGATATGTACAGATATGTTGATGACATTTTTAGTATAGTGAAAAAAGAATTAGTTGAAGATGCTTTGAAGCTTTTAAATACACAAGATAGGAATATATCCTTCACAATGGAAACAGAAACTAAGGGAATGTTGCCATTTTTAGATATAAAAATTAATAATAATCATGGAAATATAGAATTTGGAATCTATAGAAAGGATATGCACACAGATAACTATATAAAATCAAATGGATTTAACCCCATAACTCACAAGCACTCAATTTTCAACAGCTTAACACATAGATTGGTGAATTTACCAATCAGTAAAGAGGAGTAGAAAAAAAGAATTTGAGAAAACACAGTAGATTGTCATTATAAATGGTTTTAACAAAAATTTAGTAAACAAAAAACTTAATAGATTCCTAAAGAAGAAATTGATCAAGAATACCACCACACTATTAACTGAAAAAGAGAGACCGGTTTTTAAAAAATTCACCTACCATCCAGTAGCTATGAATGAATTCCAACAAATGTTTAAAGATATTAACGTTAAATTGGCACCTGTTAACAGATACGCTCTGAAAAATGCTTTAGTGGACAACAGTTTTAATAACATTCCACAGGAGAAAAAGTCAGGCATCTACAAAATAACATGTAAAGAATGTGATAAGATATAAGTTGGAAAAACTGAAAGCAACATAGGCAACTAGGTTAAAGGAACATCTCAGGAACATTGAGTACAAACAGATTGATAGGTCAGCAGTGGCACACCATTTTTGGAAAGATAATCACGACATAAAAAGAGAAATAAAGTTACTAAAAGAAGCACGCGGACGAACAGAATTGGACACATGGGAGAAGATTTACATTCATAAACATAGGGATCATCTTATGAATTTCAACATTATCAGAGAATGTAATACCAATTTCCAGTTTATAAAGAAAAAACACCACCAGGACAGAGCCACAGGTTCTCATAGATGTTAGTTTCTCATACCAGTCGTCAAGTTGGTTAAAAATGGACAGGATGTCTCTTCGAAACCGGTCCCACCATATTTAAAAGTAAGTGAAGCAAAAGAGTTAATTATATTTACATTAACAACAGATTAATTATATTTACATTTAACAAGCTTCACTGTGTAAGTTCAAACAGAAAATTTTTAAAATTGTCTTATTTTTCAAAAGTTCTTAAATGAATTAATGATGTTTGAATCTGTTGGCATATAAAGTTACTAGCATTAACAGGACTGAAAATCTTACACAGGCAATGTAATCTGCCCATGAATCAAAACTGCACCTGCCATATTGCCAGATAACAGTCCTACTATTGTGGTTAAGTGCTAACACTGACTACTCTTTCTGACCTCATTATTTACCAAGCCAGTTACTTCCACTTACACTTGACATAGTGCTCTTCAAACCTAGACCGCATCAGCTTGTATAGCTCCAGGTACTTCTGATATTCAGTTTTCTTACGGTTCACATCCTCTGTTAACTGTAAGAGGAACAATTCAGTACACTTCAGATAATGCTCAACTAAATTAGCTCTTCCATCTATTAATGGATAACAACACCTACATTTATACAATCTCTGAAACATATGCCCATACAATCTTTTAGTAGCATCAGAACCTCTGAGCTTCCTAGTTTCATGCAATGAAATGTGCTCCAATGCATATTTGTGAACAGCTACAAATTACCAATATGCCATAAATATAAACTTTTTTTGCACCTTGAGCTTATGTTCATTTTGTTTCAATTTGATTATTTTTGTTATTTCCACTCACTTTTATGCAATTCAAATAAAAGCAATTGCTCAAAATCATAAATAATAAAAATTGTGTTACAAATTTTAAGATTCTTTCTTGAATTATACTTTTTACACAAATTATTTTATCAAATAAAAATAATAAGCACCAAAAAAATAAAATTACTTATATATAAATCCCCTTTCCACAATTGCTTAACTTTAATACCTATTCAGAGCTTGATCTTCATAAGCAATAAAATGGCTCATGTATTAAAAAACATGTGCAATAGGAAGAATAATGTTCACATTGTATTCAGAATTCCAAATAAATCAATAAAGTTTATAATTGCTCTTAAGAATTAGATACACATTTTTGTGTCTCATTCTTTAGAAGAACTGATATGTGAAAATGTATTATTATTATGTTACAAAATGTAATTATACAACTTTAAAAGTCTCCTAAATGTCAATCACAAAGAGATTGAATATATTCACAATGTTATCATTATGCATTGTCTTTATAGATATAGGTCCTTAAAAAGATCTACAGCATTTAAATGTAAATTGGAACTTGCACAGTGAAGCCAATCATATTAATTGATATCATTGTATGATTCAGTTGAACTACACACTCTTAAAGCTTCACTTACTTTTCATAAATGTATGGAACCGGTTTCGAGAACATTTTGTTCCCATCTTCAGCCATGCTAAAGTTCAACTGTCGGATCATTCGTTGAGCTGTGGGAATGTATATTCTGCTCTGGTGGCGGTGTGATAAACTTGTAGTTTATTTTTTCATCCCCGACAATGTCGAAGTTCATTATGCTGTCTTTGTATTTGTAGATGTAGATTTTCTCCCAGGTTGCTAATTCCGTAGGTCCTTGTACTAATTTTAATAATTTTGTTTTATTTATTATGTCATGATTTTGTGTCCAAAAATGATATGCTACTGCTGATTTCTCTATTTGCTTGTACTTTATGTTCCTGAAATGTTCCTTTAACAGTGTGCCTATGTTTCTCTTTGTTTTCCCTATGTAGATTTTTTCACATTCTGCACAGTTTATTTTGTAAATACCTGATTTTTCTTCTTGTGGAATACTGTCATTAACATTATCTATCAGCAAATTTTGAACATTAAATCTATTAATCGGTGCCAACCTGATATTAAAATCTTTAAGAATATTCTGAAATTTTTTGTGGCCCATGGATGATATGTGAATTTTTTAAAAATAAGTTTATCTTTTTTTGCTGAAAGTGTTGTGGTTTCTTTGATATGTTTTTGTCTCTCGAATTTCTGCACCTTTTTATGTACTAGTTCTTTTTTAAAACCATTTTTAACTGCTGTTTCTTCTATTTGTTTGTATTCTTTAAAATATTCTTCTTTGCTAATTTGTAGGTTAACTAGCCGGTGTGTTAAACTGTTAATTACTGCATGTTTGTGTGCTGTAGGGTTAAAACTATCAGCTTTGATGTGATTATCTGCATGTGTATTCTTTCTGTATATTCCAAATTTAAGTTTTTCTTGGCATTTCATTATTTTAATATCCAGGAATGGCAGCATGTTATCTGTTTCTATTTCGTATGTAAATGAAATGTTTTTATCTTGAATATTTAGAAGTTTTAAGGCATCGTCAATGAGTTTTTTGTCAACTATGGCAAATATATCATCCACATATCTGTACCATACCTTATATATGAATGGAAACGCTGTGTTGATGTGTGTTTCAAATCTACTCATGAAGAGGTTAGCTAGAAATGGAGATAAGGGGCTGCCCATTGTAAGTCCTGCTTGTTGTTTATAAAATTTTCCTTTAAAAGTGAAAAAGGCTTGGTTTATGCAAATTTCTGTCAGTTTGATGTATTCTTTTATGTGTATATCATTAATTCCACTAGTTTTTAGCCAATCATGTAGATAAATCAGGAGTTTTTCTTTTGGTATGCTAGGAAACAGAGATTCTACATCGAAAGATATAAGAGTGTCAGAGGGGTGCAATTTATGTCTTTAATTTTTTCTATTAACTGATATGAATTATTTATGCTCCTGGTTTGAAATTTTGGAAAATTTTGAAAAATTTTCATACATTTATGAAAAGTAAGTGAAGCTTTAAGAGTGTGTAGTTCAACTGAATCATACAATGATATCAATTAAGATCTACAGCAGTTTTCTCAAAATATGTGTAGAACCCATGTTTTGGATCCATCTAATGATTTCACCAAATCTACCTTTCCTTGTTCATGTATAAGTATATTCTAAACTATAAATTTCATGAACAAAGCGCTCATATTAACTGGTTGTATGCTTTCACTATAAGCAAAAGTAGCTTTTAGACAAAAATTATCAAAAAATTACCTAGAATAATTGGTTTTGCAATTTTTTTTATTATTGTATATAATTATTTTATTTCAAGTAGAAAATTAAAATGTTGCTTCTTTCTTACTACTAAAAACTGTTTATAGCTCAAATATTGTTCATTTTCATTGTTACAATAAAAAAATATATGTGTAAATGATAATATTTTCACTAATAATATATTAATAAATAATTAGGAATAATGCATTAATAAATATCAAACTTTGATTTCCTTGTTAATTATCACAATGAGAACATTTCCATAAATATAAATTCTGAAAACTTTTCTTTAGAATATTACAATGACTGTTGTGACTTAAAGGCTTTCAACATTAAAAACAAGTGCATGAATGGCTAAATCGTAAGCTCATATGTGCTCAAAATGGATTAAGATTAGCAAATTCAAAAATAAACTACAAACATTTGTATTTTGCATTGCTATTTGCAAGGAGTTTGAAGGAAATATTAAATTCAAATGAAAATTTTTGTTTTCTGCAATATACATTTATGCATTACTATATTATATAAGCTGTTAGATGATTTAAAAAAATAATTGCATATAATTTGAACTTAAAGGAGGTAATGTAACCGACCTCCTCATAGTGTTTTTTGCCTGGACAATGCAAAATAGGTTATGAAGATGTACAATAAGCCAGAGAGAAAAAAATTGCCACAGAAAAGCAATAGAAAGCATGATAAGAAAAATTATCCTTAAAATAATGCTTTTTGCACTTTAAGTTGGAATGCTACTGGATTCACCAAAGATGAAGCAAAAAAAAAAAAGTATTAAATAACAGATTATTAATTGGTGTACATCTCCAAAATGATCAGGGCTTATCAAATAGCTCCACTACAATGTATACACCTTTACTGACTGGCTAGGGAAAAATAAATCCTGTATATTAGATCAACAACAATAAAACTTAAAACCACTATGGAAACAAAAATGAGAAGGCTGCTTATTCTAAATGATAGAAATAGCAGTATCACCACCTCAGTTCGAATATAATCTAAATATTCATATTTAATGTATGAATATATTTAAAATAATCCAAAGAAAAGTATGTCATTGCTCCTTAATAAAACAATGAATAAAATTCTTAATATATATGGACAGCTGACACAACATGATAATTAATACACAAAAGACTGTTACCAATTCTTTCCCATACAACATAAGAACCACGACTTCAGATTAGAAATTAACAAGTTGCTTGAAAAAAAAATGACAGCACCAAGTATCTAGGCCTAACTTGAGGTAATAAAATGAAGGGAGATAAACACATTTAAGGAATTCACAAATGGGACCCAAATAAATTACAAATATTAAAATGTGTAGCAGGAGAAAATGGAGTATTTCCCAAGATATCCTAAATAAAACATTATATATATATATATATATATATATATATATGTAAAAATCACTGCTTAAATATGGTAGTGAAGCTATTATAATAACAAATTCAAGTAACTTCAACAAATTAGAGACAATACAAAACAGAGGAGGCTTAAAAAATATCCCAACAGTTTTACAATCGTATACAAGCAAATACATATGTCAGAGCAAAATCCCTCAAAGATCAAACTTGGGTATATTCAAAACTTAAAGTAGAATTAACACCTCAAAAAGATCCAGCAACCATAATAACTATTTAGAAACCTTAAAAATTCCACTACAAGTTAAGCAGCTATCTATGCAAGAGAACCCATTAAAATTTGTTCAATATGATAAACATAATTTCTCTTAGAAGCAGTCAATAAAAAGTGGGATTTAACTAAAATTTTGAAACAATTAACACTGGAAACCCTTAATATGACATTCTTCTCAAATAAATAGTTGAGGGTGTACACAAAATGGTTCACTTATATGAATGAATTAATTAATACGAGATTCTTCTCGGATAAATAGTTCAGGGTGTACACTAATGGCTTGCTTATATGAATGAATGATTTTATTTCAGCAATTAATTATACATTCAAATTTACACTTTTCCTCACTACTTTTGCAACTTTTTACATAACTCCATAATAACATCAATTTGTTAATTATACATTTTCAATCCATTTTCAGCAAACCACATTACAATTTAATTTACATAAACACAAAGGACTCATAAGTTTGGCAGTACCAAAACTGAGGATCTTCCATCTCTCAACCACCAGGTTATATGTATGCTACCCCTAAAATAAATTACTAATTTACACCACTGATTGTGCCACCAAGCTCCTTCTTTACACTTCTCCATTTTCCCTTAATTTTCCTAAAAATTTCCCTTATATTATTAATTTTCTCTACTCTCGTATTTTATAACATTTTTGTTGTTATTATTTCTTGTTGTAGTTTATTCCATTTTTTCATCCCAAATGCTATATCTGCACCTTTTTATAATTTTGCATTCAATTAAACAGTGGGACCACGTTCAACTTTTCCACACATAATGCATCCTTCTTTACAATTTATCCTTAAGCCTTTTAGAAACATTATTGTTTGGTTTTGAACAACATCCATACCAATATTCTTTCCACTTTCCTTTCCTTCCTACTCTTTCTAATTTATCATACTAATCTCCCTTGGTGTACTTTTGGGTAACCCCAGAATCTCTCTACGAAACATTCTATGCACTACATTAATCTTCGTCCATCCCTTTGACACTCCCCAAATTTCCACTGCATACATCATCTTCAACTCAACCACAGCCTCATATAGTTTTTCTAACCATTTCATTCATAATATAGCAATTTATACAAGCTTTTTCTAACTTTCATAGCTAATTTACCTTTTGCTTGTGCAATTTATATGGATCTCCCAGATTCCATTACTCATAAATCTCAACCCCAAATAATCAAATTCTTTCACTACCTCTTTCGGCTTATATTTATAAACCATTTCTCATCTTTTCTTAATTTTGTTCCCTTTTTAAATACTATTATCTTTGATTTATCACTATTTATCCTCAGGCCCTACTCTGCATAATATCTAATAGTTTCATCAATGGCATGTTGTAATCCTATCACAGTTAATGCCCTGTTATAAGATCATCCGCAAAATGCAATCCTGATACTTTCTTTGGCTCCCTTATAACAGAAGCAGAAGGAGCAGAAGCGGAAATTTATTGTGTGCACTTCAGCCATTATATTGCAGTTGGTCAAAATAAACTGTTTTTGAGAGGCAGAGCCAGGCAATCCTATTTTCTCTTACACCATAGACAGAATTTATTTGAAAAAGCAATTATCCTAGTCAATTCAAAATCAGTTATACAAGTAATCTCTTCCAGGCAAAAATTGACAACTAGCATAATAAAAGAAATAAAGAAAATATTAAATCAAATATCTAAACTTAAACATATAGTAATACAGTGGATACTGCAAATGGGTGGCCATGGTCGTTAAGGCTTGGACTTATGAGCTGGATGTCTGGGGTTGGATTTCTGCTATTAACATCCACCCTGATTGAGTTTTATTCAGGTTTTTCTCAGTCCTCATAAATGGTAAATGCAGGGGAGATACTCTACACTTAGACCTGTAACACTTCCTTCCTTTAAAATAAAAAAATCCTTTCCCAGTTTAATTTCATCTTATATATCTTCAGCGTCTCACTGCTGTGATGCCTTAGTAATTAAAACTGGCATTAAACACTATTAAAAAAATACATTGGATTACAGTTCATATAAGAGAATCCATGGTAATGAATCCTGACCAAAAAAAAAAAAAAAGGGAACAACTCTTACTAAAACAAACTGAGCCATAGATGTTTAAGAAATCGTCGTCCATGTTAGTGCACTAGGTTTATAAGTTTTTAAAGAGTTTTATGTAAACTAATACAGCATTTCACATAATTACAAAAAGCCACCATAATGATACTATTTTATTGTAGGGTTTAAAACAATCTTAATATTAAAATACAAAAATAGATTACAGTATATGATAAAAGAAAGAAAAACTTTCAGGTTCATAATGCAGTAAAACAAGCAGGACTTTACTCAAATATGTGAAAACCAAATCAGCTGATGTAAGACAGGAGGAAATAAGTAAATGTACTGAAAACAATGTTTCTGGAGCTCATAGAAAATACTGTTAACTGGAATCCCAGAAACACAAATACTGCAAAGATTATTTAAAATTAAATGGATATGACAATTTCCAAATCCAGAGATTTGAGTGATTAGGTAGTACACTGATCCAGCTGGACAGAATACTTCTTTAAGCAATACTAAAA
The DNA here is from genome assembly GCA_030762175.1 of Metallyticus violacea. Taxonomy (NCBI): domain Eukaryota; kingdom Metazoa; phylum Arthropoda; class Insecta; order Mantodea; family Metallyticidae; genus Metallyticus; species Metallyticus violacea. The sequence continues at coordinate 65,178,287 of CM060845.1, forward strand.
GTGCTCACCAGTGGAACCAAACAGTGATTTTATTTTTCTGCTCAGTCTAAAGGTAAGCGCTTTTCATTAAATTTTTGTGCTAGGGAACTAAGTAATGGATAACATATTTATTGATGATGTTTATATATATAATTTACAGATGCTCTTTAACATTACAGGTCATCAGCGTTCCACTCAATTCAGGGTGAGAAACAGCCGACAAATTTTGCTCAGAGGCCTCTTCTTTCAGGCTTGAGGTTCTTCTTCGTGCCGTAAATGTACGACATGGGACCCACGGCTTTACTCCCCTTCCGAAGGTAGTAGGATTTTTACACCCGAAAAAATCCATCAATCCTGGCTGGATTTGAACCCGCAATCTTGTAATTATATGGCACTCGCTATTGATGGGTATAATGATTGGCTTATGTAGGTATGCATATCTTAATAAACATGAAAATCTAAAAGCCATTTGAATTATCATCTAGGCTTGAATTAGAATAGAAAACTGACTGAATGTAACAAATGTAATTAAATTCAGAAATTCATCAATGAACAGAGCATCTAATTGCTATTGTCCAGTTCTTGGGCGAACAATGCTGACCATTTCATGGAACATCTGATAAATTTTATGTACCTGACACTGGAAATGTTTTAAAGTGTTGAGGAAGCTAATGGTTTAGTCCAACATTACCTTTGGAGAAATTTTAAAAATAAATTAATTGCACTCTTCTCTGGAATCATAAAACAAAGTAATAAATAAAATGAAATACTGTTTATGGTTGAGAAAACTAAATATTGAGACTGTACTCCCAATTTAAGCACATTGTAAGATTCCTTAATATGGAACCAACTGATAACATTCATGGCATTTTCTTGGTTTCATTCCTGTAGATACTTAATCGAATATATTATAAGAAAATTATCAGATGAATATTCCCCTTGCAAATATGCATGGTCAGGGTTACGACATTTCATTGAATATGAAAGGAAAGCTTCAGGAAATGTTGACGATGCTTTAGGAACTTGAACCCAAAAGTTTTTTTTTATTAATTTTTTTTAGGAATATCATTTAAAGAAGGAATTTCATTTTCTAAAACAGTTTAGAAATTAGGTGTGTTTTTCTCAGTGTCAATGCTACATAGGGGAATCCTTAACATACATATTACAGCTCTAACATCCAAACCATTAAGTACATGGAAATCTAGAATTTCTGCCATTTGTCTTTTAAGATACTATATTAGGCAGTTTTATGATGCACTGATAGACATTGGTGATGGTGAATCACTAGATAAAATAGCCAATCATAAAGCTGAAGCCCTTGCTCTCAAACTTCTTTAAATGTTTTACATCTCCATGCTTACAAGTATACAAGTAATTTTTTTTTTTTTTTCCAAAGAAGTATTACTGGGCACTGGTAATTTGTATAAATATTTTTATAAGTGTAGGAATATTGGTAACTTCAAATACTAGCACAAAATTTATTATCTTTTTAATTTAGTTGGGAGTCAGTTAATCCAAATGTTCTAAGCTTTAGCGAAAATGATACATATAAAGAAAAAATAATCAAGTATTTGTGTACAATGATAAAGTTAGGTTAAATACAATTAAAATGTGGCTTATGACTGATATCAGCATTTCCTGTTTTAAATGCATAATTTAGACCAGTATCTCAGTTAATGTACTTTTAATGTTCCTGTTATATGCCATGAAAATAATGTTTTTCATTCATTCTCTTTTAAAATAATATTTGGCCCATTTTCCCAGGTTTCCCCCCACCTTATATGAGAATATGATTGTCAAGCAATATAAATAAATATAAATGACCAAATGTCCTAATGAAATAAATGATCGAGAGCAAATGGAAGCTCAATTCTTCTGCTATCTCTGGACAACTGAAATTATACTCCTAAATGTAGCAGTCTCAAAGTGAATTATTAGGCTTGAATATCGATAAATGGATAATAAAGTATTTAAATTATACAAGAAAAAAAAAGACCTATTTGGCAAGAATGGCAATAATCCGCTCTGTACATTAAAAATTCCTAAGGAATAGACATAACCTTATTCAAGGCATATCGCCACGAATGGATAGGGCCGTTAAGGCGCGGAATAGTGAGCGGGAGGTCTGAGGTTTGATTTTCACCAGGACCGTCCTCGCTGATTGGGTTTTTTTCCCAGATTTTCCTCAGTATTCATAAATGGCAAATGCTGAGGAGATACCTTAAACTTAGGCCTGGAACGATTCCTTCCTTAAAAATAAATCCTTTCCCAATATAGTATTTCATCTCATGTATCATCAGTGTTCATCGCCTATGGTGCCTCTGTAGCAAAAACGGGCATTAAACACTATTAAAAAAAATAAGTTTCAAGGGATGGCAAACAGCTGTTTCTCCATCTTGCTCTTATATGACGTCACTTGCAACATTTTACTAATACTTTACAAGTGTTGCAGTTCTTTCGTGGAACAGAAAGTTACAAGACCATATTCTACAAGGACTTTTAATACATTTGTATGTATTAGACCATACTTTGGTGAAATAGGGCCTGGTTATATCACACTGTGTTTTAAACGAAGTAAATGTGTAAACCGTAGCAGAGCATAAAGATGAAATTGTCTAGTGTCATAACAACATTCAATAATGTTCTCCAAATCCTTAAGAATCTCACAAATAATAAATAATTTCATCATTTTATCGTTAAAGCTACAACATTGGCTGAGAAAGTTGAAGCTGGTGCTGGTTTGAAACAAAGTACCAGATTGCATCAGCAGAATAATATGATTATAAAGTATAAATTGAACTTATTTTAGATCCAAATGAAAATTTTAAAAAAGTGTTTTTTTTATCGATGTTGCAATATCAATACTATTGCAGAAATGTTCGAACATTTGGAACTTCACAACTCACATTTTTCATTTTTATATAACAAATGAGCTCTTAAATAAAGTAAAAATGTAGAAGCCGTTTTAACACAAAAATATAGTAATGTCCATGCAATTAAGTATGTAATAAACTGAAAATAGTGCCCAAATTAGTATCAGAAGTAATTTTTAAGTTCTTCGTTTTATTGTTGAAAATAACTTTGCTCTGAATGTCGCTGTCACCATAAGAATATTACTGGCATTCCCTGTGACGGTAGCAAACAGTGAGCGTAGTTTCTCAAAATTTAAGCTTATTAAAACTTACTCTCAAAAAGGACAAAATTAGATTGTAAGAACCTGCCATGATTTTAATTAAACATGAAATTGGCCAGAAATTAGTCTATGCAGACCTCAATGTGAAGTGGTTCTGATAGTCTTGCGGTAATCATACTTGACTAGTATATCCAAGGTCGCGGCCAGGATCGATAGATTTTACGGCGTAAAAATTTTGTCTTCTTCCTTCGGTAGGGAAGTAAAGACGTTGGTCCTGTGTCGTAAATACGCGGCACATAAAAGAACTTCAAGTCTGAAAGAATACGCCCCTGAGCTGTTCCACGCCCTGATTTAAATGGAACGCTAATGACCAACGATATTACAGAGCGTCTTAAATAACAACAACCACAACAACAACAACAACAACAATAATAATAATAATAATAATAATAATAATAATAATAATAACCTAATTATAATCATCATGCAAATATGAAAGCAAAAAAAAAAACTGTCTTTTTATACAATAGATACTAAAAAGCTTACATTTAAATACAAATGATGTGAAAACTGCCAAAACTATACTGGGTACATATTATATGTAAGTGTAACTCAACATTCATCGTTCTATAAATGAAGATCTTCCAAATGTAAAAGTACAATTCATTTAACTGTCTATAATTAAGTCAATTGTTTATTTAATGAATATTTCTCTTTGCCTTAATGGTACACTCATCATTAATATACTGTAAATAATTTTATTAATTTTAACATTAATAGTTTTGAAATTAATATTGAATGCAATGATTTCAAAACTTAAAACGTTAATATGAGGTTGGATTGGGGTGGCAAGTAATGGATTGCACAGGGCAGACCTGTGCACAGTATATGTACTAGGTTCCTTTTCCAATTCCTTCCCTATTAAAACGCTTATCCACACACATTTATGTGCCGCCTGTGGTGCCTCAGTAGTAAAAACGGGCGTTAAACACTACTCAAAAAAAAAAACACACACACACACATTTGTGATTTATAGCACAACAATGAAAATAGGTGTTAAAACATTTTACTATTATAATTACATGTATGCACCTGCAGAAAACTTAAAAGTATGAAAGTTATTTAGCATTATTATTGTTGATTACAACGATAGCTAGTTCCTTTTACAGTTTTCTTTTATTTTTATGGTTGTGATGGGGTGTTCAAAGATATAGGTATTTCTTCCAGCTTGCCAAGTCTGGAATTCAGGTAACATTAAATTATAATCCCAAAAATTATTAAAAAAGTATTGTGAACAACTAGTTTATGAATTGCACTGACTTATTGTTATGGCCTGTCTATCATAAGTTTATACCGAAAGACAATAAAAGCATGCGGGAGAAGTAATTTGATTGGTTGGCCAACCTCTTAGTACACCGCTTATTAAAGGAATATACTCAGTTACTTGTATACAGCTCTGTTTCTTTTTGTAATCTATAACATGAAGGAATCATTTTATTATATATCAGATATTTTGTTTTGCATTTCTTGGAGAACTATTTTTTATTATTTTTTATAAAATAATGGGGAGGGATAAAACGGGAAGAGCGGAGTAATATTATACCATAAAGTTATGATGGACAGATTATGCAATATCATTTGACTCATAAACTACCGTGCAACAAGAAGTTAACAATAAACCACATGATTTATTCGGTACAAATGCGCATTACAGCAGTTCACAGTTTCCATTTAGCTGACACAGTTCCCATTTAGCTGATGCCAAATAGTATAATCATACACTGATTGGCACCATTCATAATGAAAATTAAACGTAAACATAATAAAAATAAGAGGTAACGCGTTAACCTAGTAGTACGTAGGCATTCAAAAGAAAGACGCAAACGCACGTATTACCCAATCAAAAATAGGAACAAGGGAAGATCATCTAACAGCTGATTTTATTCTGAGCAGGCGGCGGTGGCGTTTATGCATATGCAAAGTGTAATAACTAATTTGCTTGGAGTAATATGAGCAAGGATGGCTTTCTTTTAATGCAATTAATCTTTTATCCATTGACGCCATTCTGCTTACAGAGTCACTGATCTTCAGCTCTCTCTAACATAACTTGCCCTTACACGAAGCACGGTCCTGGTGGTGTAGTGGTTGCCATACTTACCTCCTAAACCCCAGATCGCGGGTTCGAACCCGGCCAGGACCGATGGATTTTTTCGGGGCGTAAAAATCCTAAGTATGGCTTCCTTCGGAAGGGAAGTAAAGCCGTGGGTCCCGTGTCGTACATTTACAGCACGAAAAAGAACCTCATGCCTGAAAGAGAGGCTTCTGAACAAAATCTGTCGGCCGTTTCACGCCCTGAGTTGAATGGGACGCTGATGACCTGAGCTGTTAAAGAGTGTCCATAAATAAATCAATCCACGAAGCACGGAAATATTGCTGCTAGCTGCTGCAAGGCCCCGTTACTGTGCGTGGGCGTTTGTAACAGTGTAAATGTTGCATATATTATTTTTTGTTAAACATAATATAACATATGAGTTGTCCTCCGTAACTTTTAAATATAAATTGACGGGAGTTGTTAGCCGGGTAAAACATTGTAACGGTGGCAAATCTGCTGTTATTGGATCTCGCAATCAATGTGTGTGTGTGTGTGTGTGTGTGTGTGTGTGTGTGTGTGTGTGTGTGTGTGTGTGTGTGTGTGTGTGTGTGTGTACATAACAAAGTAACCTTACACTAACCTTGGGTAAATCCTAGAAACCGGTTGACCCTGTTGTTTTTCGTAAATATCAATTGATATAGACGGATAAATTACTGTAATGGTGGCAAATCTCCTTTGATTGCAGCAGGGGAAAAATCATAAATATCAATTTATAGCACATTGCGTGGTATTATTCGCTTCAAAGCCTTGTTATCTCGCCTTATTTGTGGGTCACTACCTTCGACTCTCTCCGCCTTCGCTCGGAACTTACAGCAGCAAGAGTTGCATTTGATTTCCGTGCTCCGTGTATGGATAAATTCTACCATAGAGTTCTACAGAGTAGACGTGGCTGATTTCTTAAGTTTAAGTTAGACGTAGACGCAAAACCTTGGGCCTTGCAAACTTATAAGTTTACGTCTAATTGTACGTTTATTTCTGTGTTTACGTGATTCGTTGTGAATGGTTCCATTGCCTTACATAGTATCTAGCTTTTACGTTTAGGTTTACGTTACTTTTAATTTTCATTGTGAATGGGAACTAATATTTGTTTGAAACTTTACTTTCAACAATGTCTCATTTTGGTATGTTTGTTCTTCTTCTAAAAGAATTAATTTTTTCATTTTACTTCGTATTTGCATCCCAAATGACTGCCATTACTGTAGGAAACAGGAAAAAGCAGCCGGTTTGGGTTAGAGATTCAAAGATACTAACGCTTACATGAAATCTTTGACCAGGATTTTTTAAACGTTAAAGTGTTTTGATGAGAGTCAATTTTGAAGTCATGGAATTCTTCCTACAAAGTCATAAGCAAGAAAATGAGATACACGGATTCTTTGACCCAGCGCTCAAATCTGCCTTCAAACCAGTTCTTAGATCTTCGCAAATTATAAAATCTTCCGCGCTAATATGTTCGCTGTTTTATTTCCCATGATGGCAGTGATGCTTCAAGTTTCATATCCTTCATTGCCATTTGACTCTGAGAATTAACCTCGGAGGATGGTTGTTTCTATAGATCGCCACTTCCTATTGGCTGCAGAGTGATTGTTTCTGCCCCCCTCCCCTCCTACAATAAGCCTGAAGGTTGGTTACTAAAGGACCAAATGTATTCAAAAATCTCTCACTATAATGCAAATACTGTAGATGTAATTGCTACATTGCTCTGACCTGTATGCACTCTTCATAGATAGGAAAATGATTATGTTATGAGAACTCGGCCGCAAAATCAGATGCTACTTAAACTTGGTTCACTCCGTGCAAATCATGTCAATTGTTTTCCCGAATCCAAACCAGTTTGAAAAAAATGGAAAACGTTTGAGCGGGTATTACATTATGATATATTTGTTAAACAGACGGATGCATGCAAACGGTTTATTCCGTTTTATTAGTTTTCTTGTAGTGCGGTTCCATTCGGTACTTTTACAATGGTAAGATGCTAATGTAACCCGTTTTAAAAGCGTTAAAAACTTTATAGACACTTTCTAGCTGTTTTCATAACATTGTAAACAACTAGGTTGTGCTTTAATGTTAATGTAGCTCCCTTCTGCATTAATATATATAGCTACGAACATCTTGGCAGAATTGCTAAACAAACCTTTCCTTTCCGAATTTTCGTGATGTGTTCTATGTTTAAAAAGCGCGGGGGTGTGTGTGTGTGTGTGCGTGCGTGGGTGTGTGTGTGTGTGTGTGTGTGTGTGTGTGTGTGTGTGTGTGTGTGTGTGTGTGTGTGTGTGTGTGTGTGTGTGTGTGTGTGTGTGTGTGTGTGTGTGTGTGTGTGTGTGTGTGTGTGTGTGTGTGTGTGTGTGTGTGTGTGTGTGTGTGTGTGTGTGTGTGTGTGTGTGTGTGTTGCTTTCCTGTGCTTCTACTTTGTGATTTGTTTTCTGAGAAGAATAGTTCAGTTGTTGATTACAATTAATTAGCATTTTTCATGTATTTTTATATTATGATTTGGTTTTAACAGTTCACTTGTGCTTCTTTTTCTATTATATTGTTTTACACAACAGACTGAAAGTCAATGTTGTGAGTACTCCAATCTTCATTTTCCAAAAGTTAGCGTTATGGCAAAAGCTGATTGCTTCTGTCCCACGTGCCTATTAAGATTGAGAAATACAAGCGCTAGCGGGCCGCTGATGCTCATAGCGAACGCATGCAGTATTGTACACTTTGCTGCCAAGTAATTAACTAGAAAAAATGGAACGACTATACCGAGAGAACGATGTTTGCAATTACAGTCTAAACGCATAGAATAAAATACAGTATATTTTATCCTCTTAAAATTATGTAATGGACTGGGGACTGCAGAGTTGCATGCTACCCTCACGAGCATCATCTAATGATATTGTTTCCGCCATAGTCATGGAGGTAAAAGGGTCTAATGTAAACAAATTCGTTAACAACTTCTTTTGTCCACAGAAGCCAATTCTTATGCCAGCATTTTACTGCACTTCACCACGTTTTTGCAACAGTCTGCCTAATCATCATCAATTTTACGTAAATTTGTAACATTGTTAAGATGCCATTAAGAAGAGCAGTTGTTTATTTAACGATTTATATACCGCCATGTGGTGGCCAGGGCGTTAAGTCGCGGACTCGTGAGCGGGAAGTATGGGGTTCGAATCCCACCAGGACCGTTCTCCCCGACAGGTTTTATCCAGGTTTTCCTCAGTTCTCATAAATAGAAAATACCCTAAACTTAGGCCTGGTATGCTTCCTTCCTTAAAAAACAAAAACAAAATGCTTTCCCAACTTATCATTTCATTCCACGTATCATCAGTGCCCAAGCCTGAGGTGCCTCGGTGGTAAAAACGGGCGTTTACCGCCGCCGCCGCCGCCGCCGCCACCGCCACCGCCACCGCCACCGCCACCACCACCACCAATAATAATAATAATAATAATAATAATAATAATAATAATAATAATAATAATAATAATAATTTATTTGTTTTACAGTTTTGGTTCTTTTGTATATTATCTTACTCACTGTTTAAAAGAGGGGAACTGAAAGAACGAGTACAAACTTATCCCTGATATAATGAACTGGATTTACAAAAAAGTTGCTCACTCCGGAACACATCGAGCGCGAACAAAGTGCAAGTTTGAAATTCCAGTGGCGATTCATGACTATGGATGAGACCTAGATATACTATTACTATCAGAAGCAAAACTGCAATGGAAATAGAATGTACAAGGTGAAACGGAATCCATAAAAATCGGTTGGAAATGTAACAGATTCCGCTTTTATTTTTTATTTATTTTGCAGGGGCGGGGAATTCTGTTAAATCATTATTTTGAAAAAGGAAAAATCAAATACAAATCAATGCCACACATACTTTAGATTAAACCGAAAGCAGCAAATCAGTGATAAACATTCCCGGGAATGGCCAAGAATAAAGCATGTTTCGTCGCGACAATGCACGCGCTAACTCAAAGTGCTATACGTTAATACAAATTAATAAAAAAGAGGTTCAAAATATTTGCGCATCGCCGTATTCGCCTAAATTGGCTCCCTTGAATTCCCGATCTTTCATCACAATTTAAAAAATGTTGGAGAAATGACAAAGTGACACAAGCTGTAAACAATTATTTTGGGAACCTCGAAGAAAAGTACTTCTAAAATGGAATTGAAAAGCTGGAGAAATGTTGGCCCATATATGTTGAGCTTAAAGGGGATGATGAGAAAAAATAGAATTTAACTTGAATTCAAATTACATTGTTTTCATTTTTATTCAGGAAGGAATTAAATTAAGGATTTTTCTTATCAGCTTGCGCGTACGTATGCGACAAGAGAACTGTCTCTGCTTCATTGCCATTAATAATAATAATAATAATAATAATAATAATAATTTGTTTATTATTATTAATCACAAAAGTGATAGCAAAACAATTTTCTGAATTAATGGGAATGTGTTTTCTCACGTGTTTTATGATAAAAAGCCGTGTATTTTGTTAAAGGTAGCTCTTGATCGATGCCCGTCAATATTTGAATTATCATGGCCTCGGCGTGCAAAATTCAGGTCATGCTTAACTTCTCTTCTGTATTCTTTGCAATAATGTCGCCCTGCTTTTGGTCGATGATAGTAAGAATTTTTAACCTCAGATTTAGATCTAAAAAGGTTTTTTTTTTTTTTTTTTTTTTTTTTTTTAATTGTATGCCAGGCTTGTGTGATGTATAATAATACTTCAAGTAAAGCCTTGAGGAAAAGGTATTTTATTTCTTGCAGTGTTGCAAGCCGTTATGAGCATCGTCCGAAAAGTTCTCGGCCTTGAACAGAAATGGCAGTGCTAATGCAGTGATGTTTTTCCATTAAGTTGGAGGATCTGTTATAAGCGTTTCTGAAAGTTTTCAAGCACTACCATATTGTTGCTTGTTGCATACGGCTATCTGAAGCAAGGTATTTGTTATATTAGTTGATAAGGATAAAATTGAATTTCGTGCAGTTATCAAATTCTTCGTAAAAGAAGGTTTAACACCAAATAAAATTCGTGCGAAGTTCATTAAAGTGTATGGTGGAGCTTCGTCTTCATTTTCGAGATGAAAAAGTGAACTGCGAAGTTTAAACGTGAATGCACCAGACTAAAAGACGATCCACGCGAAGGACGAAGATACTGGAAATGGTAAAAAAGTGCACACCATGGCTCTGGACGATCGGCGAATGAAGGTGCGTGAAATTACTGAGGCTATAGGCATATCTAAAGAACGCGTGGGTTATATCTTGCATCAAGCTTTGGGGATAAGAAAGCTTAGCGTAAGATGGGTGCCCCGTTTGCTCACAGTAGATCAAAAGAGAATGTGCGTGAGAACCTCTTGAACAGTGTTTAGAGAGATTGGTTTTATTCGCAGATTCGTTACAATGGATTCATCATCATACACCAGATCCAAACAGTGGATAGAAGTCGGTTGTTCAGCGCCAAAGAAGGCAAAGTCAGTTCCATCAGCAAAGGCAAAGTCATGGCATCAGTGTTTTGGGATGCTAAGGGCATTTTGCTCATTGATCTTGAAAAGGGTAGAACAATAACCGCACAATATTACTCTGATCTTCTAACCAGGTTAGATGCCAACATTTGAGAGAAAAGACCTGTTTTGCAGAGGAAAAAAGCAATTTTTCACCAGGATAACGAACCTGCCCACAAAAGTGTTCTGGCAATTTTAAAACTGAATGATTTTATCTGCAAAATTTGGAACATCCACCCATCATCCCGGATCTGGCTGGCTCCCTCCGACTTCCAATATCTTCCCGAAGCTCAAGGATTTTCTCGCAGGACAGCATTTTCCTTCGAACCAAGGGGCGATTGTGGCTGTAGATGCCTATTTTACAGAGCTTCCAGGAAACCTCTACAGGGTTGCGATAATGATGGAATAAGCGTATTGCTCTTAACGGACATTATGCTGAAAAATGAAAATACCCCTAAAAAAATAATTTCGCTTTTTCATTGCTAAGGCCAAGAATTTTTCAGGCGGCCCTTGTATTTGCTTAATTTTGCGATTCCGTATGTGTTTTACTAAAAAAAACTTTGTTTTGAAACAGAACCATGGCTACCTTCAGTGAAAGTTGCCTAAGGTTCTTTATATAAAATTTTCTTTTCTTTTTTCTTTTCCTTTCTTTTTCTTCTTGCAATGCCTCTGTCATCGCCAGTTATTACGCAGAAAAACTTTACATTCACTATTATCGTTACATTTTCGACCAGTTTCAATGTCTATACTTTACCATAATTGTTTTCTCCAACGCCAGCACACTGTCTCGTAAACTTTTAAACTCTCTACCCGTGTCATGCCAACATTGTAGAAGATTTTTGAGACTGGGAGGTCCTTAGAGAGCCGATACTTGCCCCAGTGGAAATTTTGGTGAAGGTGTTATGATTATGGTGCACCAGGGAATCCTTAAAACCTGCATGAATGATGAATGAACGACGCCTTAAATCTGACATTCTTATTCTCAGATTAGAGAAATAAAAAACGAAAAAAAAACTTACTTGGACAGCTTGAACCAACCAGAAATCGAATCCAGGACCTCCGGGTTAGCAGTTGCAAAACCTACCACTAGATCATAGAGGCAGTATTATTTTTACATATAATGGCAACCATACTCGTAGACCCAAAATTGCGGGTTCGCCAGCCAGGTCGATGGATTTTTTCAGGCATAAAAATCATAATTATCTATGGTTTCTTCGGAAGAGATGAAGCCGTGAGTCTCGTGTCGTCGATTTACGAACGTAAAAGAACCTCAAGCCTGAAAGTGTAGGCCTCTGAGCAAAAGATGTCGGCCGTTTCGCTCCCTAAATTGAATGGGAGGCTGATCACCTGAGATGTTAAAGAGTGTCCGTAAATAAATTAAATAAGTAAATTACTTTACCAGTATTCGGTTACTTACTAAAAAGAGATTTAAAAGTATGAAGATACTAAATTAAAAAAATAATAAAAGGAGGGGGACATTGAAAAGAATGTCTGAAATTGCCAGGTACACGAGTTTTATGATTTGAACACGGCACAAACTGTTTCTATAAAACTGCGTGATCCCTCCCGCATCGTAAAACCCACGCTATATTTCGCATATTAAGACATTGACATATAACAGATGCTAATTGGACTTTTTCATACCAATTAGCTCACGATTTTGCAGAAATTGTTAAAATAAATTGAAAAAAATATGACTTTCGACCAGAGTTGGACGCATCGTAAATATTGACGTTCCTTTTCCCTTAGACATTTCTGCGTTACATGGAAGATGTCCGGCACAGTACAGTAATAACTTGGCAATGCTGTGCTCATATAGCGTTTACTCTAAACTGCAAGTCAAACTGTTGATGGAGTAGGAAAACAAAAACAAAAAGTTGTAGATAGATTCCAGATGGAGCATAAATTTCCATAGCCAAATATTCGAAAGCACGCCTTCTTTAAGTGCCTAATTCCTAGGGCCCCATTTCAGTTGATCTATTACTAAAGATTACCAAGATTTTTTTAGGAGTGTTTAACGCCCGTTTTACTACTGAGGCACCACAGGCGGTGGACATTGGTGACACATGAAATGAAATTATATATTGAGAAAGGATTCTTTTTTTTTAAGAAGGAAACGTTCCAGGCCTAAGTTTAGGATACCTCCCCGGCATTTGCCATTTATGAGAACTGAGGAAAGCTTGGAAAAAACTTCAGTCAGGGAGGACAGTCCTGGGATTCGATCATCAGACCTCCCGCTCACGAGTCCTAGCCTTAATGACCTCGGCCACCCGTGACGGTTCCAAGATATAAAAATGTATTAATCTATATATTCTAATTCCGTACTTTGTCACCCCCTGCAGAGGTGTTAAACCAATGCATCCCGTTTGCCCTTCCGAAGCTTCTTCTCAGTGCTGCTATAATGATAAATTATCCACATAACCAACGATTACAGAGCCAAGTGTCTAAAGCCTCGAAACTTAGTCAACATTTGTAATCATATGAATGTTACATGTTGGTACTTGTTTGATATTGCAATTAGTTACACAATTGTAATTACGCAACGGAATTTCTAAGCACTAAAACTAGAATGAAGCGGAAAGAAGTTATATTAGTACTGGACTGTCGACAGAGGAGGGTACAATAGATCACGAGCTACAAATCGCCCTCTTTCCTTACCCTTGTCGCTCATGTTTTTGTTTACCTGCCGTAAGGTGGTACAAAATATTTTATGTTCGTGCTTTGTTTTTATTGACTTAGTAGTTTGTATCTAACTTGATAAATGCTTAAAGACCGCGGTATCTAGTTATAATAGTATCTTGCCTCGTAGACCAAAGACAGCGGATTCAATCCCGGCCAGGGTAGATGGATTTTTGGGGCGTGAAAATTCTAAGTTTAGCTTCCTTAGGAAGGCAAGTAAATCCGTAGATTTACGGCACGTAAAAATACCTCAAGCCTAAAAGCAGAAATCTCTGAATAAAAGTTGTCGGCCGTTTCACGCCCTGAATTGAATGGGCGGAAGATGATCTGAGATGTTATACAGCGTCCGTAAATAAAACAATAAATAAATCATTAGTAGTAATTCGTGAATTCGCATTAATTGTGGAACAAAAATAACCAGATTCACAAATACAAGCTTGCCTATCATTAATTGCAATGTTGTAGATTCATGATTTAATCTTGAAGAACTTTATTATATTAAACATTCCATATAATTTCGTTTCTCTTTCTCTTAGAAAAACGCATTACTGCTCTCAAAAAGAACACACCTGACAATAATACCTCTGTGCTTGCAAGCAGTTACAAATTTGCGTTTAGACGCGGAGTGGAATCAAGCCAATCCTGAAATTTGATTTTTGTTGCTTTGTTTTATTTACGGACGTTTTTTTAGCATCTTAGGTCATCAACGTCCCATCCAATTCAGGGCGTGAAAGGGCCGGTAAATTTTGCTCACATTCTTTCAGGCTTGAGGGTTTTTTTTTTTTTTTTTCATGCTGTAATCTAAGACATGGGACCACGGCTTTACTTTCATTCCGAAAGAAATCACATTTAGGATGTTTACACCTGAAAAAAATTCATCGACTCTGGCTGGGTTTGAACCCGCCATTGTGAGTTTTCGAAGCAAATTTAGTTACCACTAGACCACCAGGACCGACAAGAGTTCAGAAAGTGGGCACAAATATTCATGCCTCGAAAAATCAAATTCTGGTTGCCAGTCAAGTTACATTTGATCGTATCTTCATGCACTAGACTTATAGAATCTACAAGTTTTCTACGTCTTAATTAGGCTACAGAAAAGAAAGCTGCATGACAACAAACCAAGAAAGTACGACGGATGTCTTAATATATCTTATCCATAGTAATGGGAAAACCCCGTAGGAAACTAAATAAAAGCATAAGCCTGATGCAAGTTGGTATACATGACCTAAGAGGGAGGGAGTTAATGCAGAAACCTGCTGTTGTTTACGACGTAACCTAGGCAGAGATGAGGGCCATCTACACTGTATGGTTGATGCTAAGTCAACTTTACGTCCACCGTAGAAAATGTTCCAGCAATGCTTATTCAAAACTTGAAGTGTCGGTTCTGGTGGTCTAGTGGTATCCATACTTGCCTCTCAGACCCATGGTAGCGAGTTCAAATCCGGTGAGGTTCGATGAACTTTTACGCCGCAAAAATGGCTTCATTCGGAAGGGAAGTAAAGTCGTTGGTCCCGGTCATAGAAGACACGTTACGTACGGCACGTAAATAACCTCAAGCCTTTTGAGTGAAATTTATCGGTCGTTTTATGGCGTGAATTGAATGGGACGCTACTGATCCACAGTTAATAAAGAGCGCCTTAAATAAACAAAATAAATAAACAAAATTTGAAGCGATAATCAGCAATGTGAATATTGGCGTTGCAAGGAAATTCACAATTTAATATAGATAAAATAAAATTTACGAACATATTCCTCTGACAGTTAAGAAAACAGCGACAGTCATTCAGTAGACAGAATATGTCCGTCAAGAACGAGCATAATTTACGATTTATGCTTCTTTCATAAATGCTTACACCGATAGCACATTTGTGTGGCCAAAATCATTCCTTCAAGAAATGAGGTTAATGAGACATGAAATATATTGCGTTTATGCAAGAAGGACTAGCTCAGCATACCACCTCTAGATTATAATGGGATTTATTTTACCATAGAAAAACAAATCCTGAATCCATACAATATCAGTTGTTCAATGCGGAGTTGCAGGGAAGCATTATAACGTTTTTATTTGTGCCTAAAACGAAATATGCAACATCCTTTACTGTTCACAATCAACTAAATGCGGCATTACATCAAGGCTGGTTACGGTAAGATCTGCAGAGGTCGAGTGACCCTATTACAGGCGGAAAACTAACGGAAGATACGATGTTGTGGTGCCGGTTCATAATCTCGGGGTCAGGGTCAGATATTGTACAGTTCTGCTGCACTAGACATTCAGGTGCGTGACTGGAGATCTGCACAGCAACTATGTGTGTCCTACTTAGGAAAAACGCGGACATGCCTCTTACGTCCAGCCCTGATGGCTTTACAAAGGCAATAAGTGTACTCGCGTGTTCTTGTAAATAAACATTTGAAGCTTATGTTGATAGCCAGAGAAATAATGATGTTCTCGTACATTTACACAATTTCGATTGTTTACTTTAATAATTACATTTTATGAATAAAATTAACGTACAAAATACAAATAAAACAAAATACATTAAAAGAACATTATGTTTGGTCTCGGAATTTGATGGCCATAAATTTCTAAAACTATTACTTAAAAATAAAAAATCGACAACTTTCCCATATGCAGTTAAAAAGTACTAATGTTAGAAACTTAATAGTCCTATTAAAAAGTGCGTTTACCATTTATTTCACTACGACATTAATTTAAATAACCAGAAGAAGAATTATAAGCTTATTCAGTATTACAATAGAGAACCAATTTGTACGATCCTCAAATTTTAACTTTCGATGTTCTTGTGGGACATCTCTATACATGGAAAATTTCTTCTTCAGTCAATTAATACCAGGTACGTTTAGAGTGAAAAATCCTCTTCGAAAACATTGATATCGAAATTTCACCTTGCAGATTTTCCCTCCTCCTTCTTCTTGGTCATTGATTTTTCAGCTTTTCTCCAACATCCTCAGCAATGTTTCAGCATTTAATGTTCCAATGACAGGATTATAAAGGCAAGCCATGAGATACTGTAATGGAAATAGTTCTTGCTCTGTCGAAAATGTCAAGTCACTGTTTTTGCAATATTGTAAGTAATCGTAACGATAGGTGCAAGCAGGAAGCTTATGGGCTCCAATATGAACGGATAGATTATGGAGGCATGAAAATATCAGGTGCGCATTCATGGAAAGGCTTTAACTTTTAAGATGATTTTACGAAGACTTTTTAAAGGAAGGAACCGTTCCATGGCTAAATTTAGGGTATCACCCCGGAATTTGCCATTTATGACTGAGGAAAACCTGGAAAATCTTAGAGAGAACGGTGCCTTAACAACTTCCGTCACTTGTGTCAATAAGAAGGGCATGAGTCAAACATAGGAAGTTCAAAGCTATTTAGAAAGGCTAGAACGGTGAAAATTGCAAATAAAAACAACAACATTTAAATTTCTTTTAAAATTGTCCATAGAGGAAGAGGAGAAAAAATCTAAATTTAATTAGTGTATTTTGGTCCACTTTCCGCTACGTTCGTTCTAGATTGTCTCTTTCTCAGAATAAAGATATTTGAGGAGCTGAATATTAATTTCCAGGTCGGAGTATAGGTAGCAGGTAATACCTACCACTTTTCTTGCTCTTTTCGGTGGCGTTATTCTTAAAAACAAAAACAAAAAAATGATTTATGTGATTTATAGTATTAATGTGTATTCAATTCAAAAGTGAGCTCCTGCACAATAGGTTAGTTTCAAATATGGACATTTGATGAATGATCAATGGCCACTAGGTATCCGTATCACGTGATCGTAAAAATTACCATGGTGGCAATTTGTTGTTGAAGCGCGGATGTTACACCTGGTTGTCTAATAAAGTTGGTAATTTTACTTAAACATCTGTATTATTTTGTAAAGTTTATTTTGATTAATGGAACAGAACATCACACCAGTGTGTGCAGAAAATGCCCGAAGGAAAAAAGTTCAACCTGAGAAGTGGAAAATAAACACTGATAAAAGGAAAGGTTAGAATAGTTTGCATACTGCATTACTTTCTGTTTTTGTTTGTTGTACAAAATGGCAGTCGGTGGGGGGGGGGGTATTACAAATATTTCAAAATATGCAAAGAAATTGGTAATAAGATTTTAATTAAGTAGGGCTTATGTTGAAATATTTCTATGATACTTCCATTTAAATGTCAGGTAGTGGATCTCTAGTCATCTCTATTTATTTAAATTATTTTGTATGAAGGTTATTCAACACTAGTAGCTTAATATTTACTTCATGACAGAACGAAGTTTTGTTTTGTTTTTTTTTGAGTTATTTATGGACGCTCTTTAACATCTCAGGTCATCAGCGTCCCATTCAACTCAGGGCGTGAAACGGCCGACAAATTTTACTCAGAGGCCTCTCTTTCAGGCTTGAGGTTCTTACAGAACGAAGTGCGATAAGCTTTGCCTCTGTCTCTCTTTTTCTCTTCGAATCTTTTCATTTTCAAGACTATAATTCCCTTGTGTCACTAGGTATTATGCTAAAGGTCTTCCAGAGTACCCTATATATGACCATAGGTTCGCTACCAATATAAGGTACTGACAACATGTCATATCAAGGATTTTCACGACATGTTGTCAGTACCTTTATATTGGTAGCGAACCTGTGGTCATATATAGGGTACTCTGGAAGAACTTTAGCATAAATTTATTTCTAAAGTACTGCCGTGCAAAGTCGCACAACCTGAGTGGAAAAAGAAAAAAAGCACACAGAGGAAAATCTACCACCTTTGAATATACTATTTTAAACATGCTGGAACTAATTTCAGAGTTTGTTGCAATACGTTTCTGAAAGCTTTGACACCAATAACTAGGGACGGCCAGTCAATAAGGGCTAGATAGCCCACCCCCAAAGAAAATGCCATAATTATTTACCATTTTCTCTTCTCCTGGTTATCTTTTAAAAAAAAATGCATGAAAACAACGATACACTACAGATTAATCTTGAGCAATAAGCGCATTTCTTCTCAAGTAGGGATAGCCTGCGGTTCCTCCGTAGTTCATGGGCCAGCGCGAAAATTTTATGCTTTAAACTGATACCTTCATGGACCAACAAAGATTTATAAGGACTTATATTTGTCTTCCTCCAGAATGGGATAGCCTTTCTCCTGCTTATTTTTGCGTTCTCTTGGGCTAGCAGAAAGACTGCCCATGGCCAAAGCTCGGTATTCTCTCTTTTCTTAGGAACCAAACGTTGAGGGGTTACTGACACCACGCATAACTAACTAGGGGTTGTTTTCGCAATTAGTTTGGATTTGAGTGACTTCCTCACTGTTTGTAATTGGAAAATTGACTTCCAGGGTATTAACTGTAAGTTACAAAAACGCGTTTCTGTTTTGTTGCGTGAATATATTGGATGTTTTATTGAAGACCATTTTCACGTCTAAATTTAACTGTTAAGTTGGAAGTAAAACAATTTGGAACTCTTCAAACGAAAGCTATAGCAGCTTACTCAGCAAGAGGGCTGCATGTCGCAATTTGTTGTGAATTTACGATACATCCGTGGAGGTAAACCGGTTGAAAGATTCATGAAAGTCATTGCTATTTCTGAATTGACTGCAGAAGGCTAAAGACGTACTTTAACAGATTAATTAGAATAGTTCCATATAAACCAGCAGTTTATAGCACAAACGTACGATGGTGCTGCAGTTATGAACGTCGCGTGTCATGTAGTTATGGCCCTGGCTCACCCTTCTACAGGGGCCACGAGCCGCCATTGCCAATAACCAAAGAAAGTGTAATGGAAGTCTTTAATACATTTAAGAAGGGACTCTCATACCGGTAGAAAACAAAAGGAAGAAATCTCAAAGTAGCAATGTTTGAGCCAAAGAGAAACGAGGTCGAGAATTTTGTCTGCAATTTAAACCAAATTAATCAAGAGGGAAAAGTTCTTGTGTATATTTATGATCCAAATTGAACATATGTAAACTGCGGAAAAAAGCACAATGGTGATAAACCTGCGGATTAGAAGATAACACAAGGCCTTTCTAGAAAAATGTTTTTGCACAATATTTAACATTGGTTTCTCTGCCTCCACAGTAGATAGATGTAGCATATGTATTGAACTGGAAAACAGATTTGTGACGCAAAACGATAAAACAGAGAAGGTAAGATTGCAATAAATCACACACATGCGCGCATGCACACACAAAAGCAAACACTTCTTGGTCACTTGCGTGAGAAGCCATTAGAAGGTTTTGTTGTCTTCCGACTGTAAGAAGAATCTTATTCTTCCAAAGGTTAGTGATCAAATCGCCTAATATATAGTCAGTTTTGGTTGTTATAATCTATCTGTGGTTAAAGCTATGTTAACAGAATCCTTGAATCCTAATAATGAATCTATTTATTCATTGACAAAGGATGAGGCAAAGAAAATCTTCCAAAAAAATCGCATTGGTTATATTTAATGATTGTTGATCTTTCAAATTATGGCTCCATTTATGTAGATGCAGATGGTTGTGCAGGGCAAAACAAAACGTAAACGCCTTATGTTACTATGTGACTGGATACTTCCGCTCTTCAGAACATCTCAAGGATTGAAATTGTCTATCCTGTCGCGGTTACTCTTTTCTTCCAGTCAATTGAATAATTGACTGATTTAAGAAAGAAAAGTATTATGAAAAATATAGAACATAAGATACGAAGGGATTGGACATCGTGTGATTGGAAAGTAAAAGCCAAACAATCAGTGAAGTGTGTCTGTCAGTTTCATTTCAAGATTTTCTCTTGCAGAAATGGTATCTTACGAAGAACCAAGAGCAGAAACACAGTAGTCAGGGGGAGAGAGACACACAGGATGGGAGAGAGCAGTTTGTAGTTTGTATGATATTCATATCTCAGAGTGCCAGCAGCTGTTGAAAAACTTTGTGAAGTCAGGCATTTGCTAGCAGAACATTTTGAGAAAGACCAGAAAATTGCTTAAATGGTACAAAAGTTTAAGTGGTACAAAAACCTACTTGATAAACAGCTTCATGTTCCTGGCTCACATGAAGAATGGGTGTGTTTTGAAATGCAACAGAAATTAGGGAGAAAAATCTTATTTTAATTACTCTTTAAAAGGAAATTGGTTGTCTATTTCTATGCAATTCTACGTACTTATAGCTCATTAGTATGTAGTGTAAGCTAAAACTGAAAACTCAAGATTTATTGGCAGCATTTTCCTCAACAACTTACTAATTCTCAAAATGAGTTGAACATTTCTATACAAACCACTTCCCATTGTCATAGTACGCTGAAAGTTTGATGGTAATTACTAGTTCCAACATGCTTATAGCTCCTGCAAAGAACCAAGCGACTTCTGCTTAGGTGTGAAGGTCTATGGGAATTATTCCGATATAAACTTATGCCAGAGTATCCAATGTAAATAGAATTACCAACTATTGCCCTGGCATAAGAGTAGTCAGTAATAAAAATTGATTATGCTTTTAATATAGCTTGAGCTGAGAATTAGATGTTGGAATTAATTATAAATCTAACTTACGTTAAATATACCACACACATAAATCTGTAATGTTATAAAATTATTTTCATGATCAAAGTTCTAGCATCCTGAGTGTGTCCTAATTAAATTAAGTAACATGCAATAGTAATAAAGTTTATTTCATGACTCACTTCCTTAAATCTGTTTGTACACTCATAAACCTTGATTTCAAATCTCAGACTGCTTAATTAAAGCAGTTTTATTTCTTATGTTTTAGTATCTTGAATATTCATACACTTTTAAAAGACAGTATTTCAAATAAATGTTCAGCTTAACTGCCAGGGGAAAAAAATATTAATGAAGATTTTGTTCATTATTATTGCTTAGAAATAAAAACAATTTATGGCATGTAAGATGTTATACAATGTCATGCAAAGTGCCACCTATTCTTTTCCCTAAATATCTCTCATTTCTCAGGTTTGACTTTGAACTATGAAAATAAACTGATTAGAGACCATGTCTGTAATGTTTGCCTCAAAAAAAAATACTACTATTTAATTTGTGTCAAAAGCAAACACCTACAAATTTGTGTTTCAAAAACTGTCATCTAAGTTTCGTGTAATAAATGTAACAATTTTAAGTTGTTGGTTATATTGAACACTTCTGTAATCTTACACTAAATTAAAGAAAAAGGATCATGCAATATTGTCAAAAACAAACTTTCAAACATAAAAGTACTGCTTGCTCAAATTCCTGCAAACTGCAGATGTCCGTCTTTGATATTAAGCTATCATTTCATTTACTGGTCCCTTCGTAGAAGATCAAGAATAATTGCCAAAACAGAACATGGCCTTCAAAGACACGTGCTTTTATACCTCTTGCATCTACTAAGCAAAGTACAAATTAAAATATCCGCAGGCAAAACTAAAATAGCATGAGAGCTATAAGTAAAGTAAAACAAAGTAAACCAAATATCTTGGACGCAAAATGTTGTATAATCGATAATGAAAAACATCGACATGGTAAATGTGTGGCATATGCCATACCTATTACTATATTGCGATACAAGTGTGCTAAGTGCACAATAACAGATACCGCCACGGGTGGCCGAAGTCGTTAAGGCACGGACTCGTGAGCGGGAGGTCTGGGGTTCGAATCCCACCAGGACCGTCCTTCTTGACTGAGGGTTTTTTTTTCCAGGTTTTCCTCAGTTCTCATAAATGGCAAATGCCGGGGAGGTACCCTAAACTTAGGCCTGGAATGCTTCCTACCTTAAAAAATAAATCCTTTCCCAATTTGTCATTTCATCTCAAGTATCATCCGTATCCATCACCATTCATTCAATAGCAGATTCGAGGAAGAGCTTGAAAGAACGAGCTAAGAAAAAAAATTTAATTACCAAGAATTCGTTCTTAACGCACTAGTATTGCATACTATTTTTTTAAAGGGTCGTTATTTAAATATGTTTTTATTTTTAAGTATTACATATATTTGTTTCTAAAATTTTCTACTTAAGGGAGTTTTGAATGTCGTTGGTATGGCAATATAGACATTATTTAGTTTCCATTAAATATTAAAATTAAGTTCGCCGACAAAATTTGGCTTAATAGAAAGGGCATTCATCCAACTTCCGGAAGATGTAGCAGTTTCATCGTTACCTCGAAAAATAAATAAGACCAACTTAAAAACTATGGAACACAATGTAACTGTATGAATTGTAATATTGCATGCAATGTTCCTAAATAAAGGTTCCATGCCTAGTGCACAGTATATACAGTAGGGACGGCTTGAGTATTTCGCGGAATCAAATTCTGAGTGTACATGTCACGAAATTCACTATACTATCTTTATTCTCCTTCAGATGGCTCTGCATAAATAAAGAAGCATATGTAATAAAAACCTAGAGGATTTATTGCTACTTTCAATAAATTAAACAGCTCCCTGGCATGTGAGCCATCGAAACTCTATGTAAGCATGCCGAAATACTGACGCTAACGTTTAAGTCGCAGAGTTGGTGGCATTTGGCGATTATGCTGGCATTACCCGCTCTTGTGAATTAAAGCCTGACATAATTTCTGGTGGCACAAGTTACGGCAACAATACAAATGGTGATGCTGAATCGAATTCCTGTAAACAATTCTGACTAAATGGCCCTAGTAGTTCTAAGTTCATACATTTTCACTACTGGAAAATCTTACAAACAATGAAATACTGAGTTTACCCACGGCCTTGCCGAACGAGGAGTATAGTGTCTTACATTATTGTTTGGTAGGTCAGCAAAGGCTTCACCAAAGTGGTACTTGGCTCAACAAGATAAAAGAAAATCTAGAAATTTTTGGTTTTGGGGGCATGTGGAGGGCCAGGAGAGTATCAGGAAGGGGATTCTGGAAAGAGGTTAGGTTAAGAATCGAACACATTGAAAGGCAAGAACTAGTTGCTAGTTTTAAACTGAATTTATTGAGTGTATATAGAGAAATGAAAGAAGTTTAGAATAGGAAAAACTATATCGAAATAAGTGATAAATCAGCAAGAGAAAGTTTTGCAAGGGCGAAAACAGAAGCTATGAAATTAAAGGATTTAAAAATAAGGGAGAAACTGAATAAATCCCATTATGTAGTCAGCAAGATAATTGGCATATATTACTGTATTGTGAAGAATCCAAATTTTTAGGGAAAAGTTGGAAATGATAAGATTGTCTGATTTACCAAAGAAAATTGTGGGGGGAAAGATGTTCAATAGTAAAGCAAGAAAAGAGAAGTTGGAAATCGACATGTACTTAAGTGAGAAAAATTAGTAAGGAAGATAGTGAAGAATGTGTAGAGTGTGAGACGGTAGATGGAAATAGTAGAAAGAGTCCTATAACTCGGTAACTGAGTGTATGAGTTTATCGGGTCTAGGAAATGCAGCAACGAGGCTAGTGAAGTCTAGTGAGATAAAGGCAGTACAAATTGTTAAATAGTCAATACACAAGAAATGTTAAAATAATTATTATACTTCTTGTAATAAAAGTTCCAAATAAATAATCTATTCTATATACACTAAAAAGCGTTTCAAGGAATAATAATTAATACTGATAGTAAATGCAGTGATCGCTTATTATTATTATTATTATTATTATTATTATTATTATTATTATTATTATTATTATTATTATTATTATTATTATTATTATTATTATTATTATTATTATTATTATTTCAAGTTATGTTAGCTGGTTCACTGCCAAGAAAATTAATACAGTAAAACTAATCTACTGAGATACTATTTGTTGTGCTTTACTGCTTAAAAATGTTTCCGTCACTCAGAAACCACCAATAAAGAATCAAAACCGAAAACCAGAGTAAAAAAAACACGACATACGCATCTTAATTAATGTTCTGTTCTGCATAATTACCTTTTATTTAAGTGGCAAATATGGAATTTCATGTCTATTTTGAAATGAATAATTACATTTTCACTATAGTTAAAAATTTAACGCGTCTGCAATTTCTACGTTTAATAGCTCCCTCTTGCTATAAGACACTACCTTCTTCAGAATGTGTTGTTCCTGCACAAATATTTCTACTGACTCGTTGAATTAATTAAATTATATATTATTAAATGTTATTTAATACTTTGCCCTAGTTCACTCACATTTCGTACTGATTCGCAAAGTTCTTATAATACGAGCAAAACCGCCACAGGTGCAGAGGTCGTTAAGGCGCGGACTCATGAGCGGGAGGTCTGCGGTTCGAATCCCGCCAGGATCGTCCCCCTGACTGAAGTTTTTTTTCCAGGTTGTCCTCATTCCTTATAAATGGCAAATGCCGGGGAGGTACCCTAAACTTAGAACTGGAACGTTTCCTTCCTTTTAAAATCCTTTCCCAATATATCATTTCATCTCATGTTTCATCAGTATTCACCGCCTGTGGTGTCCCAGTAGTAAAAACGGGCGTTAAGCACTATTAAAAAAACCGAGCAAAGCCTTGATGTCATTCAGCTGCTTAATAATTTTACGTTGATATGATACGCGCGAGGGTTGAGATATACCAGAGTTAGCCCAGGAAAATAGCATTGTCACGACTCTGGAATTTCTTTTAGTTTTGTTCAGTACTAACAGAAAATGGGTTATGAAGTAAGAGTAAATTGTTTCTTTTTTCATTTATTCTATATTTATTAATTAAGAAGTAGCATTTAAGAATAGGTAGTTTTGTGTCACTTGGGGAGCACGGGTTGCAGGGTGTTATGCATGTGTAAAACCACCGGAGTCAATTCAGAGCTCATGTTCATATAAAGGAATACCCAGGAACGCGCTAAATTAACTGTTTGTGGCATCAATGGGGAAATTGCACCATCTTCTTCACTTTGCCCACAAAATATATATCAGAAAAGAGCAATGTGACCAGTGACGCATACTTTATGCACTTTAAATGATTACGCACAGGTGACCCAATGGAACATGACGGTTTTCAGAACCTTCTTGTTGGACACTCATATAAAATTAACTAAAAATACTTTTTCAAGGAACAAGTAGCATAATGCAATTTATTAATCTGAACTCATTTTTTAAAAATCACAATTTTAAGTGGGCCCCATTACAACGAACACGTTCGTGTAATCGGCTGGGGAATTTTAACATAATCGCTGCAATAAAACGTGATCTTGTCCCTAATTTCACGTGTTACATTTTCTTTTAACTACATGATAGTCCGTAACCTGTCGCAATGCACTTTACTTTTCAAGTATTTCCATAAAAAAAATAGTCTGCAGCCGTGAGATCGGGCTACCAGGCAACATCTACAAATGGAGAAATAATGCGTCCTGGAAACAGCAATCACAGAGTGTTCGTGTTTCACGAGCGATGTGAGCTCTGGCACCATCTTGCTGCAATCAAAACTCATTTTCATTATTATTATTATTATTATTATTATTATTATTATAATATTATTATCCATCTGAAAGTGCAGTGTTGCCATTATTTCTGGCACATTAAATTCTACCCTAAACCTTATCTGAACATAGGAGATTGACTTATATTCAATAAATCTTGTAACAACAACGAATACACGTTTTTCAACCGTCCAATTATCCATAAAGTTGTTTACCAAATGTACAGAATAAATTGCATAGTTACATAGCAACCAATATTATAACTGTAATGCAAAATCGCTAGAAACAGCAGTGGTCTGAAAACCGTCATACTCCATTGGGTCACTTGTGATTTTTAAAAAAAGTTCAGATTGATAAATGGCATTGTGCTACTTGTTCCTTGAATAAGTATTTTTATTTAATTTCATACAAGAAAGTTCTGAAAAATGTCATATTCCAATGGGTCACCTGTATTGGTGATTTTGGTGTTTGTGCGTTTTTATAACAGTTTGAAAATGTTCACTTTAATTGCGGCTTCAGGTGCAACCAAATGTATTAAAAGCGCACTGGTACAATGTGGCCGCACAAAATGATCAACTTTCCTTTCAATGCTTATGTGGTATGATTTATTTGTATGTCTTCTACTTAAATATGAAAATAACATCGATTTAATTCTGATGGTTTTCCGCATGCAATCCGCGTAATTTTGTTAGTGATAGCTCTGGGTAAATAAACAAACAAAAATAAATGAATAAAATACTTAGGATTTTTACGCCCGAAAAAATTCATCGATCCTGGACGAGATTGAACCCGCGACCTTGGGTTTAGGAGTCAAGTACGGTTACCACCAGGACCTACGCGAAGCAAGTGCATTTCAGTTCAAGGTCACTGTTGTTGCGTTATATATGTAGTAGCTTAATGACAGAAAAAGTATTTTTCACTACTAGCACAAAAGTAATATTTAAACGAAAGTTAGATTTAATTTCAATTAAACAGTATGTACATATGCTATTGCTTAAATCAGAGCAATTGATGTCGATGACAATGTTGGATGTTATGAATATATTGGAACTCTTTGTGAATGTATAAGTCTGCTAAATAAAAATGTTCAAAGAAAACAGTATATTTATACTGGACGTTGATTTAATTGATGCCAAAGTTGTCTGTTCATTAGTTCCGGAAAATGCCTCGTTATATGGGAGAAAAAAAAATATCCGTAAATGTAGAAAAAAGGAGTTCACAAAAAGATTCTATTTCAGAAAAGTATATGTTTGTGGAAATATTAATTTGAAAGCCGCGTTTAGCCTACTTATTGTTAATCTGAAACCAGTTATAAAAAATAAATCAAAATATGATATAGCAAACGTCGAAATCTTGATTTCAATGCTGCGTTAACTAATTATTGTTCATTTCAATCGTTTTAGTTCTTAATGAGACTTGTTATACCAATTAACTCTTAATTTTGTTGAATTAAAAATGTACTATAAGCAGTGAATAAACATTTTAAATTAATTGCCGATATTTTAATTCACTTCTCGACATACTAAGCAAAACCATTGTTTAGGTTGCCAAGAACGACGGTATAAAAGTCAGTATAGATGCCAATGCTGGAAAAAAGTACTCTATGTACTGCAAATTAGTGTGAACGTTTTATTCATTGTCCGAGAAAGATGCCTTTTGCACCGAATAGGTAAGTGCTGTGCGTTTGCTTCTATTAAGAAATCTAACCGCAGAATGTACCAACGATATTCAATAAAAATGTGCCTTTGCTTCTAAGAGATAATTTTAGTGGAAAAATTTAAAGCAATTGTGCCTGGTTTAGATTATAAAAAAATGAGAATGCGGCACATTTTAAAGGAGGGAAAAAACATGAAATTGGTGCTTTTTAAGACAAGTCCAAGAAAGTTATTGAAGCTCTCAGCACACAGTTGGGAGTGTCAAAACTTTTCCTTTGTAATGTCACAAAACTTCTTAAATTGTAGCTGTAAGAAAATTCCAGTAGTGCAGACGTGAAATTTGGAATTAATTTTTGCTGATAATTTAAACAGTTCATGGCGAAAAAAATCGAACCCTTGTTTAATTTATACAGGGAAGATATTTGATTTTACCTCATTGGGCAAGTTAATAGTCAAAATATTCGTTACCAAAAATTCGCAGCAAATAGTCCAAGTCTTTTACATGCGTTAAAAATAAGTATATAGTGCAATAAGTGCACACAGATTACTTGGTTATTTTTATTTGACGATACAATAATTTCAAAAATGTACAAACTATTAATATTGCACCTCTTTTAATTTTATTTATGTGCAATTGTCTAACTATGGTTCGCGGAGCGTCGGGAATCCACGAGGCTCTCCCAAGAGTTGAGAACTATTAACAACATTTATTCTTGTATGTACAGTTATTTATTATAGATACGAAAGAGAAAGCTATAAATGGTACAGATTATATAAATAACCATGTGTATTCAGCGACCTCCGCTTCTTCTACCTCCGTCTTACGATTTCATTGATAGACAGCAGTAAGTTACAGGAGGGCATATGTTCAACTTGCCGGCAACCCGTCGGTAGCCAATCAGTGTAGCATTTAGGTAAATTGGAATCAAACTGAATGCGAGTATTTATTCCGGATGGAGTTTTGAAATAGATAAGCTGAAAACATGGACCGGGCAAAACACTCATTTCAGGCAACAGCACGGTGTGTAGCTGTGCACGCGTGTTGGTTGTCGCTTCCCCTCCTGAGGATTGCCGCCACGGATGGCCGAGGTCGTTAAGACGCGGACTCGTGAGCGGGAGGTCTGAGGTTCGAATCCTACCAGGACCGTCCTCCCTGACTGAGGTTTTTCCAGGTTTTCCTCAGTCCTCATAAACGGCAAATATCAGGGAGGTGCTCTAAACTTAGGCCTGGAACGTTTCCTTCATTAAAAATAAATCCTTTCCCAATATATCATTTCATCCCATATATCACTGATATCACTGTCTCTGTAGTGAAAACGGGCGTTAAAATTCAGTTCATTCCTCCCGAGGTGAATCGAAAGAGTCCACGGATAGGACGCAGTGTTGCTTGTATAGAATGTTACTTGCCTTTAGGTAATGAACGTATTTGGTGCGCCAGTCACGCCTTCTTTCACGAACGACAGCTTACGGTAGCAGGAATGACAGCACCGATGCGGAGAAATGTAGTGTGAGTTCAACAAATACAGGGATGGTATAACAGTCGTAACGCACATAATGGAATGCACAAAATGCACTTTTTAGGACACATGTTAATAGTTAATCACATTCAATATACAGCGAAATTAAATGGCAAACTGCCTGACCTAAATTTGCAGTCTGTGTGTTAACAGCATAACTGTTACAACTTTTTTTTAACCTAAGATAGTTTTTACATTTTTTTTAACTTAGGTAAGATAACCTTGCCTAAATTTGCAAGTACATAAAATAAAAATAAAATTGCAACCTATGAGTTGTCCATCCTAAAAATGTAACATTTATTATGGTAAGAAAAGTATAGACAAATTATGCAAATTAAAAAAAAAGTTACCATTGGGGGAAGCGATTTACGTTACAAGCATGACGTTCTAACCACCTGAGCCACCAGGATAACATGAACAGAATGCTAACAATACGCCTACAAAGTTCAGCTCGGGTTTTTGCGCTGCCATTCATGAAAGGAGCGATGACAGGCGCACCAAATGCGTTCATTACGTAGAGATAAATTAGAATGTTAGTGGAAGATGCGGAATAGTCAACCTTGTTCCTAGCGTTGAACATGGAGAGGTACTTTTAGTTTACAAATATGCCAGCGTCCAGTGTTGATAGAACAAATCTGACAAACGCTGGGAAGAATATTGATAATCTATGTTTATATTTATTTAGCCGTAAAATAATGTTCCTATTAGCTTGCCTATTTGTTATAAACGAGAAAAGTATTGTTCCTCTTTGTTCCGTCTACCCAACAGTCATTACAATTATTCTGTGACTATTCTTTTACTTTCTTTCGTATATTTAGCAGAACGAAAAGTTATTAAGTCCCAAGGTTTCCCACTTTTAAATGCGTGTTATCAACTGTTACATATCATTCTGGGCAGCCGTCCTCTTGCAGAGGGCGATTTTGTTAGTGTATCACAGCTGCAATATAAATTTTATCACCGAGCGATATTGCAAATTATAAAGCCGGAAGTTTCTCTGAGAACACAGTTGCAAATAGAACCGAGAACTTGTGTAAACAATTTATAGCGTTTTCACCAGCAACAGATGAAAACATCGAAGTTGCAGATATTGCACAGATAGTGATGGTGTTCGTCCATGGTGCAACCAGATCACTAACAGTAACGGAGGAGTTCCTGGATTTAAGTCCTCTATAAAAATTTATCAGGGAAAAGATGTTGTAAAAGGGCTTGAATGGGATTGCAATACGATAAACTCGTGTGCAACTCGTGTGCCTTGTTTCCAAAATGAAAGAAGTTTTTATTATTATTATTATTATTATTATTATTATTATTATTATTATTATTATTATTATTATTATTTACGGATGCTCTTTAACATCTCAGGTCATCGGCGCTCCATTCCAAGAAGCCTTTTTTTCACGCTTGAGGTTCTATATCTTTCCGTAAAGGTACGACACGGGACCCACAGCTTTACTTCCTTTCTGAAGGGCCATACTTAGTTTACGTTCGAAAAAAATGCATCGGTCCTGGACGAGATTGAGCCCGCGATCTTGGGTTTAGAAGGCAAGTATAGTTACCACTACACCACCAGGACCGACATGAAGTTACGTGTGACATTGTTGTCATTCTTTGGTTGATTCATAAAGAAACTTATGCGCGAGGTCAGTAAAAATGAGTCATGTACATCAGAGTTCATGGACTTATCAGGAGTTAAGGAGTTTCTCGATTCCGTTGGTTGTGAACAAACGGACATATACTATTCAAGAGTATATTGTTTAAGTCGGAGGGGAACGCTTCAAGTTTTTCCAATTGCGAAAACAGGTGGCTCGTTCTTCTACGAGAGAGGCAAGAAAATGCCTCAGATCAGCGATTCAAAATGTTCCTTTGGGGTATAATTATCTTTTGCGCTTTTTTTAATTGTTAAGTTTTCTGTAATTTGTAATTTTCTTCCTCAGAATTTTTTTCACTGTCAGTATTACGTTACAGAAGTGTCTGAAATCTAATGACAGGAGCCCTGATCTTAAACTGTCTTCGAGCTGAAAATGTTTTACAGTAAGGTATTTGAATTTGGGAAAGAGCAACTGCCGCAACCTGCGTTATAAGAAATGTTGAAAATGATGCCCCTCAGTGGCGGTTCAGAGCTGTTTCTTGTCATTAAGATATTCTATCTGTCCTAATTTTTAACAGTTTTTTCTAAGTGAAAAACAATTGCCAGGATATTTCTTACGAATAACCTTACCACGTCTATCAAGAATCCGTTTTCACATATGTATTGTGCATAAAACCCATTCTTCAAAACTATACGCAGAAGCATAACTAACGAAGAACAATTAGCACACAATTAACACAAGTATGCACAATCACTTGAAGCCTCCCTTACTAATAACAAACTGCTACCTGCAAATGCATTATATGGTCTTAACGGTTCGCTTTTACCAGTATATCACTCAAAAAAAAAAAAAAAAAAAAAAGGTCATTACAGAATGGGGGTACCTAAAACTGAACTATGTTTCTTTTCTAACAATATGGCAATTAACTAAAGTGTTTTACACACATACAATATATATAAAATATAAAATAAAAATAAAGTAACACTATTAGCAATGTAACAAATTAACAGTAATTATAGAGGCTTTAAAAAGATAAAAGTCTATGACAAGTCTTCTTGCCATAGAAAAGCTCAATGAGTTTGAAATATAGCGATTTCAAGCATGACTTTATCTTATGTTTTATCTAATTAAAGCTTCTATAATCACTGTGAATTTATACACTCTCTCTCACACACACACACACACACACTGCAATCTTGTCTCTCAAACCAATCATACAGATAAAATAAGTTTAAACAACCTGAGAGATGCCAAAGAGCTTTAATGATTTTTCCAATCAAACCCTATTATTTAACTGAATGTATTTCTCACACATCTACATGCAAAATATTTATAACTACAAAAAACAATTAAAATATGAATAAGAGAATCAGTGCTTTTGGCAATTCCAGAAGGCACCAACTCTGATAAAAATTTGATAACCTATATATGTGAGCAAATTATAAATCACCACACAAGTTGCTGAATTTCCTGAGTTGCAATGTGCTCAAACTCTTTTATTAGAAGTTTACTCATAAAATTTTGACTATGGCATTCAGTCTTCCACTGGAATTGCAGCCACTGATACTTAATTTTGTTAACAGGTAACAAAAATGATTTGAAACTGAGGAATGGCAATTTCAGCATTTTCTAGCTTAGCTGCAGTAAGTACATTATAATTTTATTTTATAATTTGTTATGGAATTGGTTTATGTTCTGTCAATGGCTGGCCATATAGCTATACTATGCATCTTTTGTCATATCATTTATAATGAAGCACATATATTATATGAATATGCTCTACTTGCCATTTCTGTTCTTTCCCTAATCTGTACCAGTTTATCATGATCCACCTCAAAGTGTTATGCAAAAAATTATATTATTGATGTTTAATTTCTGCATAATAAACTGAAATGCTTGACTATGCTGCATTTCCCTACATTGAAAACAAAATCCTGGTTCTAGCCTAAGTCACACGTGGTTACAGAGTACATATGTTAACATATTAAATAAAGTAAAAATAAACAAATATGAAATAAAATATACTTCCAAAGTGAACTGATAACCTTTCATTCATTTCCATTTCCTATTTAACTATATGAGGTACGTTCAAAAAGTATAAAATCTAATTTTTTTTCAAACAAGCCAAAGACTGCATGGAGGCAAAATTTGAGTACATGCAGAAAATTGTCAAGTATGTATGATTTTTTGGCATCACTGGATTATTTCTATTCCACATTAGTCTGAAGAAAATTTAAAAATTATCAGCAAAAATTTTAATAATAATACTGGTGAGTTTTACAGATTTATGTTGCTAAACAACTACTAATTATTACTATTTATTATTTGTCATTATTAATACCATTTCTACAAGTTTCAGTACATCCATTATTTGAAACTATTAGTAAGTAGTATGTGCATGAGATATAAGAACGATTGAAAAACTTCTTTAGATTCTTCTGATTAAGAAGACTTGCAAGGACATGCTCCCAGAAGACAAAAATGATAGAAAGAGTGTGTGAACTTTGTACAGTATGATTCAGAGCTCTATGAAAGGTTTAGAACAATTTATAGCAAAGCAGAAAGAATGTTACCAAAAATTGGGTTGAAAAATTTGACATGCAGCAAGAAATGGTGGTCCTTACTTTCCTAACATAATGCATTCCATTAATTTTGTTTGCTTTTGCTAACGTTTCCTAAAAATACCCAAATAATTTTGATTTCTTGACCTTTATTTTGGCCAGAACACCAATTTCAGTTATAGATTTGTATTGTTTTCTCATTTTTGTAAATTTTAATTTCAACATTTATTGCTGACTAAATTGTGTTTTGCAACTTATTAAATAATACAATTTGGGAAATATGAATGGAATATTCACGGCCAATGACTTATGAATTTATAACATTTTTGGTAGAATGTTATTAATATTATTAGTAAAAGGTTGAGTGGAATGTTATAGAAATTATTTGTAATAGTAATTTGTAGATATAAACTGTAACTGTAATTTGGGCAATTATCTGTTGTGCACATGCTACAATGTAAAACGATAATAACTTACCAAAAATAACCAAATATAATTTCTAAATAAGCACAGAGATAAATGTGAACGCTATTTGGACACCACCATAACCCCATAATTGACTGAACAATTTTTCCAATAATAAACAAAATAATTGTATTAAACCTAACCCAAACGAAAAAGCAATTAAATAGCATTTCTAACATAAAACAAAGAACCTGAAACATATATTGGATGTTCGAAAATAGGTAGATTTACTCATTGCTTTATTTAATCACTCCTCCCTCATCTTCCTCCCATCGTCTCCCAGAAGGCGTAAGGGTTTATAGGAATAAAACTGCTGCAGACAAATCAGAGTTTATGTTCGTGTAAGATGATATTCAAAAGATGCACGAAATGACTTCCTGGAGATAAATTTTGACCCAGCTGTAGGTACTAATGCTAAATTAGAACGAGATATATCCGCTAAATGAGCGCGGCGATATTACCCACGATTCCGCGAAATTAAATGTTTGTGGCGTCTTACGGTAATTTGCATTATTCTGCTTCATTCTCAGTTAGCGCTTTAACTCACAGGCATTTTCCTTTGTGTTAAAGGTAATGGTTATGCATTGTTACGCCATACCCCAAGGTACTCGCTTAGTCTTCTGCTAAAACATGAAAGTCACTTCCGATATATAATGAAAATAAGTTGTATTTTGACTTCACTTTTCTCTTTATGCAATCCGCATACCTCATAGTGGTGGCTCTGGGAAACAAAAAACAAATTAATAAGGCCATCTATTATCAAACCTCATGTAAAATGTGTTTAAACATTAATTCCGTTCTGAATAATTACGCATTAAATTATCTATTAAGGATAAATAACTGGCATCGATTAACACACCAGTAAAAGGATTACCAAAAAAAAAAAAAAATTAAGAATTAAACTATGTTAGATGCCGGACTCGAACCCGCTAGCTAATACGCCAAAAACTTTAGCAACAGCAAAAGAAATAGGACAAAAATTGCTAGACCTCTTTTATTACAAAAGTTGGAAACGGGGAGGGGGAAAAATAGTGCTGTTTTATGCATCGCACCAGCCAGTGTTGAAGATATAGTGCAAGGAATTTAAGGACTTTCGTAATTACTAAAAACCGCATTAAAACAGCAAATTACATAAAAAAGTAACTATAATGTAACTTATATTTTCATAGTAAAATAAAAAGATGAATATTTAAAAATATTTCAATCGCGCTGTTATAAAACATCCCGATAGCAAATAAAAGTGTTAGAAAGGTTAGCAATAGCCGCAATTTGTAACATCGCCTAATAATGTTAGTAAACTTATGCAACAAGGCCGGTGTAATGCGCTATAGTTATTTCCCCCAAGATGACAAAACGAATGCAGCAGCAGTTATGCTTCAAGTTTTGCCAACACTTTGGAGGTTTCTAAGTGGAAACGATTCAGGAAATTCAGCAGGGTTTCAGCGAAGAGGCACATAAATTAGAGTAGTTTAACCGGTTCAAAGGCGAATGACCAACGTTTCGAGAGGTCATTCCCAAGCTGAAATGCAGTTGTTCAGAATGTGCGGTTCGTTTGACCGTCTGCTGATCAAGTTGGGATTAGCAGTCTCTGCACGCTCGATTATAACGTAGGTTTTGGACATGCGCGTAATAACGGTGAACTTAGCGCTCAAATTCTGTCTACCCGCCCCGAGTCCCTCAGGACATGCTGAAGCTCGGAACGCGAGTCCATGAGTGGGTGAGACGGGGAATATAGCACAACTTGGAAACAGCAATGAGGACATCATCAAAATGTGGCGGCGGAGCTGAAAGTCGTTCCAAAATACTTTCAGTTATTGAGCTAAGTGGGCGGTGTACTCAGAGGCTAATGAAGAGGATTTGGAATGGATACCCCAAGCACAAAACTTTTTCACGATTTTAATATATCTATCTGATTTAAGCTGCTCTTTAATGATTTGTGAGAAAATTAATTTCCTCTCATCCTCAACGAAAATTCACCTAAGCTCTTAATCTACAACTGATTTGTTTAACGATTCTTAAACAGAAGCAACTTGTCAACTCTTAGCCATGTTTTGTTTATCAAGCCTCTCCTTCACTAATCACTCAATATTCAGCTAAAATATGGATTACATTCTCTACTTCACATCGACATTTTACACATAATAGCAGAATATGTCTTTCTGACATCCCCATGAAGGGTTTCAATTAACATCCCTACAAGAAGAGGATATATCTCTATTCATTGTACTATAACATAAATTGTTGGTAGTGTTAATCAGAAGGAGTTTATAGAAGGTCCTCATTCTGCTTTGCAATCACAAATTAATTTTGCAGACAGGAATTGGATGCAACTATGAATACATAAAATGAATGGGTTTCCACTATATCTCATAATACATTACATAACTTTACATCTATGAGTATGTAACATAAAAATGTGGCTCACTTACATGAGTAAACTGCGCCACAATCTTGTTATGCTCTTCCTGATACTGCTTCCTTGCTCTCCGTTTTTCTGTGTATAATGAATTCAATTTGTCTAAACTTTTGCTCTCTACTAGGTCAGCATTTTGTTTGATTAATTTGGCTGTGTTTTCCAACTCTTCCATCATATCTTTCCATGCCTAAGAAAAAAATTACAATACATAAAACGAATGGCTAAAAATGTTTTATCACAACCTTGGCAGGCAACACTACAAAACCTGGCTTTGAAAATAGATTAAGACATGTCATTAGTAATTTTACTTTAATCACAAGACTCTACCAATGCTATTGCCTAGGTTAAACTCATGCTCAAAACAAGGCTTTCCTTTTTTCTCACTCTTCCCTAAGAAACCTGAGCAACTGCTACACCCTCAATAATCAGTGAGCACAGTGCAATAACATTCAATAATATTCCAGCAGCAGTTGGTAGATGTTTGTTGCTTAAGTGTCAAATAATCTGAACACAGCTATAGAAGAACTCCAATATATAGAGTAAGAGGCTAGCTGATGGCATGCATATTTCACTCATTGCTGATTATTGTTGCTGGTCAGTTGTAGTAATGCACCAAATATCAACTGTTTTGTTAACAATTTATGAATTTAAAGCAAATGAAAAATGTTGGGAAAGAAGATCCTGAAAGTGCCCTCTCTCATTTTCCACTTATTTTAAGATGCTGTAAATATTCAACCATCTTCATGTTCTCACTGTTAAAATTTGCATTTAAATTATCAAATAAGTTATTTCATTTAAAATTAATTATTAAAGCACTATAATAAGCGTAGCTACAGTACTATATGACATAACATTTTAACTAAACTCACAATATTGAAAAAAAGTATACTGGTAACATTTTATGCAAATAGATGTGGAAAATTTAATTAATTTAAACATAAATTATTATTGAGGAAATCACTCAAATTTCACTAAATTCAGATGAAGATGAAGGCAACAGCCTTTGAAATATATTCAAATTTCAGTGATTTCCTCGATAATAATGTTTTATATTATACTATAATTCACTGTGAAAATTCCTGCTATTCAAAACTACTTATAAAATGTCAGTTTATTTGGGAAAACAAAAGATGAAGACAACAGCCTTTGAAACATATCCAAGTAGAACAAAATTAGCAAAATTTGAGTAATTTCCTCTATAATAATATGTTATACTGTATTTAACTAAGAAAATCGCCACTATTCAAAACTAATTTGAACACATTTAAAAATAAGGCAAAAGGAATAAATTTTTATAATTACATTATTTTACTATAATAATTTATTGTAATGTTGCAATGGCATTATGTCAAACCTAGAGTAAATATCAATAATTGTAAAATTAAATGCGAAGTAGGATATTACTTTTAAACCAGTATTCTAAATATTATCACCTAATTACAATTATAACTCATGTTATCACATTTATTCGGTTTTATTTTTTTTTGTCTTGTTTTTATTGTACTTGTTATAAAAAAATACTTCATGTTTATTAATATTCTGTCAAGCAGCAACGGCTTGCAGCAGTTTAACCTGCTACTGCTAAATATAGATTCTAGAATCTAAAAACTGTAACTGAACATACCAATGTATGAGGGAGAGGGAGAGAGAGAATTTAATAAAAATATCATAGTTATGCACCTATTTAAACAAAAAAAATTAATTCTTCTAGTTTTCATGGCAACAATCTTACTGATCTTTTGATTAAAATCTGGAATCTATAGGATCAAGTCAGTCCCTACAGAATGCATTGTATACTTCATATACTTTGAAGTCACATTTTGACTCAAATTAAGTCTACCCAGTTTTTTATATCAACTTTCTCTTCCAATGACTGCAAATAAAAAAGCTTGTAATGTAAGCTCCATTTTCTTTACATTCAGCTAACATTAAGCAACAAATTCACATGAAAATGCACTAGCCTGTCATTCAGCAACAGTTTACTACTAACGAAACAATTGATATCTTTGCTGAAGAGTGCAATTTTCCTTCAAATGTAATACTGTTTGATATTGAAACAATTGCAAGTTTTCCTATATTTTATATGAATCTGTCACCATTAACACGTTTCCTGTAATTATAGGAAAACATTATATTAAAAGTATTTTAAAACATTTCATTCAACTTTGTGATGCAAAAAAAAATTAATAGCATAAACTGGAGGCAAATTTTCTTGGGAATGCACAAGATGAGAGGTGGCATTCCAGGCAGTGCATACACATAATGAATCCTCTCCCAACTCTTCCTATCCCTTTTGTGACCAAAATAATCCATTGACTTACCAAGATATTGGTTTGCACTGCAACTGTAAACCAAGTCCCTTACAGTTAATCAAAACCATTAGGTGCATGATAGATGTCCCCTATAGACAATGGTTATTAATAATAAAAATACATTAAGCAACAGCTACTGGAAATTAAACATTGAAATCTTTAGGGGTATGGCAAACCAGCTACCCCTTAGAGTACCCACTGCTGCCGTCAAATAAATATCACTGCTTGATTGTAATTTGGATTGTCCCTATGTAAAACCCTCTAGACTCATTGGGATCTTTATAAAATATATAAAATTACTTGCAACAGTAATTTGTCAGAGCCTATGTATTAATGTTTCCATGAATTAAATTACAGAAGTAGCCAAGCATAGCATAATTAACAACACTCTAGGTTCCTCAATTTGATCCCTCATGGACTTAACCCTTGGTTGTATCTTTATGGTAAACTAGATGTATATAAACAAACCAAGACAAGGAGAATGTATCAGTTTCTCAACAGTGATGTGGATATTTTAGAGATGTACGGAACAATAAAAACTGGCACTTTCATAATTTATGTTACAAATATGGATAAAAAGGCGTTTATTAAGTGTTTTCATTTCATGAATGTTCAGGAATCAGTTTATAACCGCTGAATGACGACCATAATCGGCAAGCAATGGCATGCTCGTCCATAACAACATGCGATCATCCATCGTAAGAATCTACCATGAAACAACTTTATTTTGTGTCAAAATGAATATCTCATCTATCGGGTCTTCCCATTACCTGATGGCCGATGCGGTGGCGGGTGACTGCATCGGCCGATAAGCCATCGCTCAATACCAGCCGCCAATATCAGGCGAGGTTTACCGTTGGCATCCAGTCTCATGCCACTCAGTGTCATTTGAACAAGTGTTTAATCCTAAAGCAAAATTGCTAATTATACTAAATGACAAATACTAGGTTTAATTATTCTATTCCACAACGAATTTTTATTTATGATTAATACATGCGTAACAAGTTGCTTGAAATTATTTGAAGAGAGATTCCCATATTATTGAGTTTGCGCCAAATGATATAATACATGAGGTCATGTATGGTTCACCTAGCTTGCATAGCACACGGACTCCATAGGGTGGCGGAAGTAATTCGCTCTTCTTATAGTGACGTCAATAGCTTTGGAGCAAGTGATAAGAAAATATTTCTGAAAGCTCCTTCCCGAATACAAAAATTCAAGGAAATACCTCCCAGGGTTCCTCTTCAACTAAAACCCACTATCACAAGACGAGGTAGTTGGATGGAGGCTGCCTTTTATTATATCACATATGATATAATTGTGAAAGTGATCAATGGTTTAGATTTCACAAATATACATGCAATTAAAATTGCAAAATTCGTAATTTTAGTTGCAATTTGGAGCAGTTTAGATTGCATAAAGAATAATTTTTGACACTTCCGAATGCCATAACGTCGTTAGAAACATCTTATTGGGACATTTTTAAATGTTTAACGCCCGTTTTAACCACTGAGGCATCAAAAGCGGTGGACACTGACGATATATGAGATGAAATGATAAACTGGGAAAGGATTTTTTTAAATCCTTCCAGAGTGTTCCAGGTCTAAGTTTTGGGTACCTTCCCGGCTTACTTGACTATTGTAGAGCGTGTTTACATTACGGTCCGCCACCAATTAATCAACCATTCATCACCTCCCTACAATTTTAATTACTCATTTTTAAGGATAGATGACCAAAGATCACAAATAAAAACATGAAAAAAAATACATTGTTATACTGTTTAAAGCAAATGTTCAAAATATTGAACGCAATGATCCATACAAAGTTTACAGCGACGCCTCATGGACAAACGCTGTAGCATCGCAGGAGATTGGCGCACATCGTCAGCGACTGTAACCAGGTCCATATTAGTTTGGACAAGTCATGTACAATAGGCTCTTCACGTTGACCCCAGAAGAAAAGGTTCATGAATGTCAGAGCTGATGATCAAGCTGGCCATGGAAACAGGACCACTAAGACCCATCCATCTATGTCTGAGCTGTTCATCAAAGTATTCCCTAACATTCACTGAAAAATGTGTTTGTGTCCCATCATATTGAAACCACATACGCCTACGAACTATCAGCGGCATATCTTCCAGAAAATGCGAGAGAACATGTTGAAGGAAGTTTTGTAGATTACTCCATTCAATCTGTCGGGTAGTACATTGGGCAGAATCACAGAATCATTAACGATACCAGCCCATACATTCACAGAGAATGCCTGTTGATAGGCTCGACTTACCACAGCATGTGGATTTTTATACTCCCAGATAAGGTTATTCAGACTGTTGAACAAGCCTTCTCTAGTAAACATTGCTTGTCTGTGTACAATATCATAGCAGGAAAATGTTGCTTGTGTGCACATCACTCTAAGAACCAATTAGCAAACTGCACTTGACATGGAAAGTTTGTTGGTTGCAATGCCTGGACCCTCTGTGGATGATACAGTTGCAATTGCTGCTCATGTAAGATCCTCAAAACAGTTGCTTGGTTTACATTCATCCCTCATGCAACACGACTACTGCTTGCAGGGAACTTCTAGATCGGGCATTCTGACATTCCTCTCAAGGCCAGTATCTCGCATACTAACACTGAAAGACCCAGTTTCTCGCAATCACCTGTGTACAACTGCAGAATGAGATGTGATGAGGTTGCCATCGCTGCAGGAAAACTCTGCATAGCATCAAGTGAAACCGCAGACGAGGTGCGTATCGGCCAATTCTGCATAAGTACAGTTATCCATATCGTATTACTGACAACGTATAAAATGTAATGTACTGCAGAAAACAACAGCTGAGACATAACTAAGCAGAAGGTCAAGCCTGGTTGCAGACCGCATTGATAAAACTGTCCTACAGCGGTGAAAGGTTGTGTTTTGTTTGGAAACAATCATACTTTGAATAAACAGATACAAAGGTAGTTGAGTTAAACAAAAAGAAAGCAAGGAAATAACCTTTTTTTTTTTTATTCATTTTATTTAAGGATGCTCTTTAACATCTCAGGTCATCAGTGTCCCATTCAATTCAGGGCGTGAAACAGCCGACAAATTTTGCTTAGAGGCCTCTTTTTTCAGGCTTTAGGTTCTTTATTGTGCTGTAAATGTACGACATGGGACCCACGGCTTTACTTCCCTTCCGAAGGAAGCCATACTTAGGATTTTTACGCTTCGAATCGATCCTAGCCTGGTTTCAACCCACGACCTTGGGTTTAGAACGCAAGTATGGTTACCACAGCACCACCAGGACAGACTAAATTACCCTGTGATGAGCCACTGAAGATCATGGGTTCCTTATATCAATAAAAAAAAATATATACCCCTGAACAACTTGTGAAAGTTTGTTGGTGGAGTTCAGATTCACTCTATATATGTTTAGTAAGATGTAACTGCTATTGGCCTTGGCTATATGCATACTTGCAGCTGGCTTGCTGTAGCTGGATGGTTTTTCATGAGAAAACCAGGATTACATGAGTATTGCATTTTGAAACTGCAAAAATGAGTTAAATTTTAAAAATGTAATGCCACAGCCGGTACTTGAATCAAGGATTGCTGCCTTATCATGCTAAGGCTGTACCAATGAGATACCATGCCCTAATATTTATTTAATTATATTCTGAAAAAATTCAAAGCATATCTCACGTAAATGAGATGTAAGAACTTGAAAGCAACCTTAGCTCTTTATTCTGTTTCTAGCAATCATTATGCAGTAACAGTAATAAAACAATGCTTTGTGCTCGGCTTTAGTGGCTACATTGCACATTTTTCCAATATATATGAAGAAACAGCTCAATCATAAAGATGCTTTTGCTTACTGTCATAATTATCCTTATTTCCTCAACTAATCTATCATAACACACATCACTGCCACGGGTGGCCGAAGTTGTTAAGGAGCGGACTCGTGAGTGGGAGGTCTGGGGTTCGAATCTTACCAGGACCGTCCTCCCTGACTGGGTTTTTTCAGGTTTTCCTCAGTCCTCATAACAAAAAAATGCCAGGGAATGAATGAATGAATAGTGTTTAATGCCCATTTTTGCGACAGAGGCACCACAGCGATGGACACTGATGATACATGAGATGAAAATATATATTGGGAAAGGATTTATTTTTAAGGAATCGTTCCAAGCCTAAGCTTAAGGTGCCTCCCCTGCATTTGCCATTTATGCTAAATCCTAAGATGTGGGCAGCCAATACAAGGTATAAA
Source organism: Metallyticus violacea (assembly GCA_030762175.1). Taxonomy (NCBI): domain Eukaryota; kingdom Metazoa; phylum Arthropoda; class Insecta; order Mantodea; family Metallyticidae; genus Metallyticus; species Metallyticus violacea. The sequence continues at coordinate 65,220,793 of CM060845.1, forward strand.
CAACCAATGACATATAGCAAGTTGGTTCCATGTGAAATTTGAATTATAACTGCAGAATATATTCGGCACATAAAACAGTTCTAAGAAAACATTTGCTAATCACCCTACCTACTGGAGTATAAATTGCCAATATTTTTGAAAGGCATACTAAGCATATGTTATTCACAAAACTATATTTTTTTTGTTCCCCAAAGGATAATCATGCCAAATTTAACAAAGCATCATCTTCAGTATTATCAAACACATTCTCAGCATATTTTTTCTCACACCTCTACACTATCATTTTACTTTATTGTAACATGTTCCATACAGTATTTTCCAGTAAGGAGCAAACAAACTACAAGACACATTAAAAAATAATTTTTTCCGAGATCATTGTACACCACAGCATTAGCTCCCATGCCACTATTACAAGATAGGGTGAAACTTAACTGTATGCTTCACACAAGTAAAACTTACCTAGAATAATGGGTTTACCTCCTTTTCGTAAATACAAACCAAATAATTAAAAAGTTGACAAAAATGGAATTCCTAATCAATATGTATGTATGTATGTATGTGTATATATATATATACACAACCGCCATGGGTGGCTGAGGTCTTTAAGGCACAGACTCGTGAGCAGGAGGTCTGGGGTTTGAATCCCGCTAGGACTGCCCTCCCTGACTGGGGTTTTTTCCAGGTTTTCCTCAGTCTTCATAACGGCAAGGTACAAGGTACCTAAACTTAGGACTGGAACGCTTCCTTCCTTAAAAAAATATCCTTTCCCAATATAGCATTTCATTTCATGTATCATCAGTGTCCACCGCATGGCACCTCAGTAGTAAAAATGGGCATTAAACACTACTACTAAAAAAAAAAACACACACACAAACACATACATTAACCTAGACCTAACCTCAAATGAATCCTAGAAACTGGAGGATCAAGTAGTTTATTACTTTAGTAATATCTCACTGTCCTTCCTGTTATATTACTTAAGTTTAAAACTGGCTCACATACACAGAAAGTGTATGACAGTTTAAAGTGGGATGCATTTATTGAAGTTTCCATCAAGACAATTATCAGTCACTAAAACTCACCTGTGAAACATGACTGCCAACCATATCTTCAGCTCGATCTATTTTTTGTCCTTGAACTGCTACTGCAGTAATAGCCAATGCATATTCACGATCACATTTTACCTTATTAGTTAGGCAACGTCTCATTATGTCCAAAAGTCGAAGCTCTGCATCCTGCCGACAGAGCAAAGCTTCATGAGCAGCTCTGCCCTGTAGGTTTGATGAAAACCCCATCTGATTACAAGGAAAAATAACATATTAAATACTCTAAATTGAATAAATCTATTCAATCAGCTAAAGAATTAATTTGTTGATGAAAACCCCATCTGATTACAAGGAAAAATAACATGTTAAATACTCTAAATTGAATAAATTATTCAATCATCTGAAGAATTAATTTGCTTCTATTTATTTCTATCTATCATATTTTTTAAATTTATTTAAAACTTAAATTTAATTAATATTACAGGCCAAAAAAGTGCAGTTATTAGATCTCAACTGGAGGCATATTTACGCCTATATATTAATAATTTAACTGTAACTTTGTTACACCACATGGTATCTTAACAGCAATTAAACAACTAAATAGCCCTAAAACTGAAGATTATTATGGTATTTCAAGGGATACAACACCCTACAGATAAAACAAATGTGTTTATATGAATAAAATCATGTGATATATGTCATATTAAACACTCTTATTGCTTCACTTGTGGATATTTGGAACCGGTTTCGAAGACCTTTGTCTTCATCTTCAGTCAAAGGTATATGACTGATTGGAGAATCCAATGACTCTGTAGAGATGAAGCACTGCCCTGGTGGTGTTTTAATGTACTTAAAATTGGTGTTTTCTACTTTTGGAATATCAAAGTTCATTAAATTTTTGTATTTATGAATATAATTTTTTCCCCAAATATCCAGTTCTATTATGTCCCTGAGTATCTTTTAATAAATCCACCTTCTTCACAATCTCATGGTTTTTTGTCCAAAAATGATATGCCACAGATGATTTATCTGTCTGTTTATATTTTATGTTCCTAAAATGCTCTTCTAAACGTGTGCCTATATTTTTCTTTGTTTTTCCAATATTGATCTTTTCACAATTCTTAAAGGTTGAAAGATTTAAAAGGAAAAAACTTATCAGAGATACCACCACATTATCAGTAGATATAGAAAAACAAATTTTTAAAAAATTTACATATCATCCAAAAGCAATGAAAAAATTTCAAAATAGTTTTAAAGGTTTCAATATAAAATTAGCACCCATCAACAGATTTAATTTAGGAAACATCTTGAAAGATAAAAAGGCTGTAAAGACCCCCACACAAGAAAAAAAAAAAAAAACGGGTAATTACAGAATAATGTGCAGATTGTGAAAAGATCTATATTGGAAAAACAAAAAGAAATATAGGCACACTTTTAGAAGACATAAAATATAACAGGAACATAAATATAAACAGACAGATAAATCATCTGTGGCATATCATTTTTGGACAAAAAATCATGAGATTGTGAAGAAGGTGGATTTATTAAAAGAGACTCAGGGACATATAGAACTGGATACTTGGGAAAAGATTTACATTCATAAATATAGAGATCGATTAATGAACTTTGATACTCCAAAGGTAGAAAACACAAATTTTAAGTACATTAAAATATCACCAGGGAGTGATATCATATCACACTCATGATATCATCTCTACAGAGCCATTGGATTCTCCAATCAGTTGTACCTTTGGTTGAAGATAAAGATAAAGGTCTTCGAAACCGGTTCCAAATATCACACAAGTGAGGCAATAAGAGTGTTTAGTATGACATATATCACATGATTTTATTCATATGACTTGGCTTCACTGTGTTAATACCATATATTTTTTTAAAATAATTTTCCTTTTTAAAAGATGTTTCAATTAAATGTATTATGTCTAATTAATACGTAATTAATATAACAAAAAATTAAAATTTATACTCTGGTGATAAGAGAAATACATTAGGTTTTTACAATCATTTCCCAGTCAAAATAATGAATTTAAACCAAGTACTATAACTCCACTGGATTTTAATAATATCATTATAAAACTAAAATCAAACAACTCTTCTGCCTATGAGCTTAATAGCAAAGTTATAAAGACATGTGCAAAGGAAATTGGTGCCCCCCTTAGTCATTTGTGTAATAAGTCTTTAACATCTGGTGTATTTTCTGAAAGGCTAATATATTCGATAGTAAAGCCTCTGTTCAAAAAAAAAGGGAAAAGGTAAAGTCTCTAATTATAGAATTATAAGTTATTTTATCTACATTTTCCAGGGTGTTTGAAAAAGTAATGCACATTATGCTTTACTGTATCTTGAAAATAGCAATATTTTAGTTAATGATCAGTTTGGTTTAGGAATGGAAAATGCAATCTTTAAATTCACTAATGAAATTTTAGCCACATTCAATAAAAGAGTACATGTAGGAGGAATATTGTGTAGGAGGAATATTTTGTGATTTAGTAAAGGCTTTTGATTATACAATTAAATTAAATGTAGTTCTGAGCTCCTTGTGTATATGGTTCAAAGCAAACAAATTGTCTCTAAATCTAGACAAAACAAATGTTACGAAATTCATCATTCACCATAGTTATTAAATTCCTTGGTTTAATAATTGATAACCATCTGAATTGGAAATCACGTTAAACTTACCATACCTAAACTTAGCAGTGCATGCTATGCAGTATGAGCATTATTAACATTGGATTCAATTAAGATTTTCAAATTGGTTTATTATGCCTATTTGAACTCAATAGTGAAACATGATCTTATATTTTGAGGAATCTTAGTTAAAAGTGAGAGTGTTTTCCTATTACAGAAAAAAGTCATGCAAATAATCACTTGTACACATAGCAGACATTCATACAGAAACCTCTTTAGGCAATTTGAAATTTTAACTCTTGCATATGAATATTATCGCTCATGAACTTTTATATGATAAATAATGACAAATTTTCACAAAATCAAAATATATATGAAAAGAATGCTACACAAAAAGCAAATCTAAATAGACTGGTTTCAACACTTTCCTGCTACCAAAAAGGAGTTTTATTATGAGTGCTTTTAGTAGAAAACACTCTTTCCTCTAGCCTAAAAGGATTAATAAATAATGGGAAATCCTTCCAATCTGTTCTTAGAAAATACCTGTGCAAAAAGGCCTGTTATACTGTATGATTTTATATCAATGTATGTAAATATGTAGTAAAATTTGTGTGAATGAGTAATTTGTCTGTTTCTGCTTCTCTGGCTTTTGTTGTTTTGGTTGAATTGCTTTTTCATTTTTATTGTAACCATTTTGAAAATGTACACAATATTTTTTGTAAGTGTAGAACGTGTGCTCTGTAGTAATAATCATAAATTACAAATTCTATGTTCTCTGTGACTGCTTCACGAACTTACAGAGTGCTCTAGGGACTGAAATGAACTGAACTGAGCTTTTCAAGCTACATTGTAAAGTATACAGCTGATGAAATTCCTTTTCCCTTAACAGTATTAACCAACATGATATTAGAATGAGATATCTTTCCAGAGTGCTTAAATGTAATGGTAGTAATTCCTGTTTATAAGAATGGACATAAAACTTACCTAGACAACTATTGACATTTCTTAAATTCTTATTTTTTTTAAATAATTTAATACTTAATACATCAGCAATTAGCTCTTTATTTTGAAAATAATTCCCTGAACAATTCTCAGTTTGGATTTAGAACCAAACACCCCACTATAAAGGCTATTGAAGAGATATTTTGATATGAATGTGTTTTGAAAATAATTTCATATGTAATGCAACTATGCTTGATCTAAAGAAAATTATTGACAATGTATGACACTCAATAAGTATTAAAAATTACATTATGGCTTAAGGGGTGCTGTGAAATTACTTGAATTATACCTGAACAACAGATTAAAAATGGTGGTAATTAATAATGAAATATCTGACTTCATGACAATCGAAAGGGAAGTCCCACAAGGATCTGTCTTAGAACCCTTTCTGTTTATTATTTTATAAATGATTTTCCTAACCACCTTCCATTAAAAAAACAGCATTATATGCTTTAGACAAAATATTAATAACGATGCAAAGAAAGAAGAAATCAATAGAATAAATTATCATATGGTAGAACTAGTCACTTATTGCTTTAAAGTAAACATGTTACAGGTAAACACAGTAAAGACTGAACAAATTATATTTGATTTAAACATAAAAAATGAAGAGAACTTATCTGTTATGCTTATAAGATTCCACATGGATCAAAAATTAAATTTGGATTCTCATGCAAATCATATTTACTCCAAAGTTGCTAAAATAATATACCTACTATACCGGTTTAAAAAACAGTATAAGTGAGAATTTACTCTATATCTTTACTTTGCATTTTTCCATTCCATTCGACTTATAGTATTCTTTTATGGGGAAACTCAACAGGTTCTAAAAATATTTATATGGCCCAAAATAATATAAAAAATAAATAAATAAAACATGCATTGCTAGCATTTCTCACCAGAAATTGTGCATGGATCATTTCAAAAGATTAAATATTACATATGAAATTGCCATGGCTTTTCATCTACAGCTGCTTAGTTTTTATAAAGAAAATCAGCACCAATTCCCTCTTAGGTGCACTATTCATTGCTATTTAACATTCAACCACCATTCAACTCACTTTCAACAAATAATTTTAAATCATTCTTGATAGTTGCTTGAAATTTAAAGTTTTCTACTCGGTTGAAGAATTTTTCGGATATTATCTTTATAGTCTTGTACTTTTGCGTGGATAAATATATAAAAAGAGTTGCTTTATATTTTATATGAATTGTACGATTGCTAATGTATAAATATTGTACCAATATTCTGTATATTTAACACTTTGTTATTACACTGATTGTATATTTTTTCCTTTTATAGTGAATTTATTATTTTGATGAGACCGATTGCATATGTAAATCCCCAAAGGTCAATAAATATGAATCTAATCTCCATAGCCATAAACTGAATGGCAGAATTGCTGTAAATAATGCTTCAAGTGATCTTGTAGAAAATTAATACACTTAAAAAATCAAATTTTATAATAGCTGATGATTAAAAAATGAGGCATCATAAAAGCAATTCAATATGAGAAGTGAATATACATTTTTTTTTTATAAAACACAGTTATCTTTTTCATAGTTTTTAATGTGACTTTAATGACAAATAATGCAAGTCCATTTTGACCTTTCTCACCCTTAGTTTAATTAAACCAGACTTTGTTTCAAAACCAAACAGGGTTTCAATATTAATTAAATTTGAATCTAACATAGGAAATTGCATTAATAATGTTTTCTGAATCAAACTATTTAAACACACTCTTTTTGGCTTCAATTACTGCAGATTTACTCGGGACATGTTTCGCAGACCCTCGTCCAAGAGTCAATTAACAGCAAGGATGTGAACTAGGGTCCATATAACATATCCCCAGTAAATTTCCCATAAATGAAGCCTAAATGGTGCTTAAATAGTTCAACTCAGAACAGCAAGGCTTATTTCAAGCACTCTTAAAAGGAAACAAATAAAGCAGCTATCTGCATGAAGGGCCCACATGTTACTTAATACCAAAGTTACATTGAGTAACTGAATTTCCTCCTTTTTGCACATTTTATTTGAAGACAGGTAGCTAAGAGGAATACAGCAATATTTTTATAAAAAAAAAAACAAGCTTTTTCATAGGAGATCCGCAGTACATTTGTGATATACGTTATTTATTTCCGTTATCAAAAACCATAATTTTCTTGAACAACTCGAAGTACAATACCTTCAAATACCCGTGTATATTTACATCTATAAAGGGATGGAATTCATTTTCTGACACTCTCAAAAGTTGTTCTACTGATTATTACTTCCAGTGACGGATTAGCATATGTATAAAGGCAATATTATTGCCCTACAGCCGCAAAAAGATGCCAAAATAAAAAGAGTGAATTATCGTTAAATCATAACACAAAAATAACTTCCAATTCTCTGTGTAGAATGCTACTCAATATCTTACGGCTGCTAACTCTATTCAGCAGCTACATCATTTTACATTTACCTGTATCTCAAAACAACCGCCTCTTCATTAAGTTATATGTAATCAACAATACACATATGTTCATATTCACTCGGTATTAGCCATCATTAACAATTTAACAATCATGCCAGGAACCTAAACACTTCATCGTTCCACAATTGCCTACGTTGGGTATCCTGGTCTGTCCCACTGCATGTCAAACCAGTCTCCGCCAATCAGGAGCACAGGTGTACTGCGATAGTCTTATGTTTTCACTGTGCAGCACTGCCATCAAATTCCATATTCCAGTGACGTATGAATACATAAGAAGCAGGAAAATCAAAGTAAATATTTTGTATATACTTATAGCATTCATTTACACACTACTAGGGAAACCAGCCGTGAAAAGTACCTTCCCATTCTTTTTCTGATATTATTAGTTAGATACAGTACGAGCTTCAGGTCAAGTGGTAGACACTGAAAATTGAAAATGGAATCAAAACATTTTTGAGTTTTCAGAGTATGTCACTGCCGTACGAAAGAGACTTGTGGTTAATAACATATTGGAGAAATGGCCCAAATGCATTAATACCATCTAGCAGGTCATCAGTATAATACTGTATTTCGATTTGTAACATCTGAATTGGTTTAAAATACTTAATAAACTAAAAGAAAATCTCACAATGCATACTTTGAATTAGTCTATGGCGTATTCCTTAATGAACTGTGCTATTGCACCACTTTGTAATGTAGTGTCTTTTCACATTCTTTGTCGCACAATTTGCACACACAGTTGCTTTGGAATGTGGCAGGTTGTTATTTTAATGAATTAATGATACCTGTGAATGGCTAGTATTTTATAAACTTCGTATTTCCTGCTTCAGTTTGGTCATGTTTTTTCAACCCAGGTGTCGGTGTTTGCTCAGTTCAGTTCCTAGAACATAATCATAAAAGCTTACGAATTACATATATGTGTGTGTTTATAATAAAAATGAAAAATACAGCAACTCCTATAACCACTCAGCTACAGAAAAAAAAAAAACTAGATAAGTAGAAATAGATAAAACACTCAAATCAAATAGTCACATAAATTTCGCTATGTATATTACCGTGCGATCAGTTTCATTTTACCCCGGAGTGTTTAGTTTTGTCTATGGGCGAGCGCGCCGCTCGTAAGCAGGGTTTCCGTGATTAGCGGGGGGAGAACAATAAAACAAATCATACAACAAAGAATACACAAACCATTTAAGAGGCACATTACTCACCAAATTGTCGAATGAGGTGTTGAAACTACCCACCTTCTTTCTCCACACATTTTGGCATCTCTTTAGGTAATTATTTATCTCGCTATGGTTCTTTTCAGAAATCCGGATAATTTCCGATGGAATATTATCTTTCAGTTCTTGTATGCTGCGCAGGCTCCTGTGGTATACTTTTTTTTAATTAACCCAGAGATAATAATCGTAGGCTGTTAAATTGGGGGACCGAAGGGGCCACAACTCCCTACTAATAACTCTGTCTTGTGGAAACATGTTGTGAATTGCTTTCATGGAATTATTCGCATTGTGACTGGTGGCAAAGTCCTTTTAAAAAATGCATCATCACGCTCGGGGGTTATCTATTAACCGCTTCGTATCGGTTAATTCTGTACAAAAAAAAAATAATAAAAAAGGAGAGGGGATTAGTATTGCATTCATTTAACTACAGAATCAACTGTATACTCCAAAAATTCTATGATTCTTTCACCACTGAGTTAACACATGTGAATCGTACATAAAGATATGTGCAGTTGTAAATACACGAGGTCAACACACTTAGGATTGGGAAACGAACAAAGAAACACAAACCCAGGAACAGCTGCGCTACAACTGCGATACTCCCTTACAGGGAGAACGCAACACAGGCTGCAAGCCGGAACGTAGTGAAGTAAGCGACAACTCCCGTTTGGGAGTTCAGTCAAATACCTTCGTTTCTTAAGGAAGCGCTGCTATTATAAGTAATATAACTTTTTTATGTTCTGTTTTTTTTTAAGCTGAACTAATGGAAAAAGTAGCATTTATTCGATTAAGAACAGTGCAGAAAAAATTTGGGGGAAAATGGTAACGAGTTAGAAATTGTTATTTTATAATGGAGTAATGCTATTTTATATATGTTCTTCTATTATTATTATTATTATTATTATTATTATTATTATTTTATTATTATTTTCCTTTTGTTAAACTTAATCTAATGTACGAAAAACTAACATTTATTGCATTAAGAATAGTGTAGAAAAAAAGTGTTATAAAGTAATATTATTTTTTTTTTTAACTTAAACTAATCTAACCCATGCAAACAGTAACATTTATTCGATTAAGAATACGTAGAAAAATCGTGAAAATACCGCTCTTCATGCTCAGGGTGGAAATTATTTGGGCAAAGTAATAGCTACTACTAATCATCAGCAGTCTTCATTCAATTTCGTGTAAGGATAACTCAGTCAGTAAGATGACAAACAAGCAGACTTGCTGCCCTCTCCATAGAGCGGCAAACAACTATAGGAAAAAACCCGCGCCGCGGGAGAAAGAATCGCTGATCACACCGTACACTGATATAAAATAGTAATTTTACAATGTATTGTCACTCATATATTCCTGTATAGAATAACACATTTTTTACACAGTATGTTTAAGAGCAGATTTGAAGGTTTTACCATTATTCATTAAGGCCTTTAAGGTAGGGGGGAAGTGCATTTCAAATTAAAATACATTTATAATAAACTCCTTTCTGATGTAGGGAAAGTGTTATAAGCAGTCTATGTAGATTTTTTTTTTTTTTTTTTTGGTCTAGAATTTTTGTTGTGTACCTTTTGGTTTTGTTAACAATTTTTTTTCTACATAAAAGTTCATAAGGGAAAATATATATTCACATGGAAGAGTTAACATTCTAATTGCCCAAAGAAGCTTCTGCCTCCTATGGATACCAGCAATTATTCATGACTTTTTTGTGTAATTGGAAGACAGTTTACTTTCAGCTGAGTTTCCCCAAAATATAAGACCATATTTCATTATTGTGTTGAAATAGGCATAATAAACTAATTTAATCGAACCTGCAGTTAATGCATATATGCTATAGCATTCTGTGCTAAGTTTAGGTATGATAAAATAGCTGTGATGTTTCCAATTCAGATGATTAGCAATTCTTATACCAAGGGATTTAATATCTTTGTAGAATTTAATATCTATTTGTATAATTACACTACTAGATTTTCTAGGGAACCTGTGAGTAATTTCATTTGTTTTATCTAGATTTAGAGAGAATTTGTTTGCTTTTTACCATACACACAAGGAGCTCAAAACTAAATTTAGTTTAATAACACGATCATTAAGGCTATTTCCATATGATCAATGTTTGAATCATATGTAAATAGAACAATATAGTCTGCATCTTGGATAGATCATTTATATACTTCAGAAAAATGAGAGGGCCCAGCACAGATCCACAACACGCTCCATGTTTATTCTCCATTCTATAATGTAGAAGTATGGCCCTACCTCTTCTCTTTTGCAAACTGTTCCCTTTATGACCTTATTTGAGTTAATGGTGGGCAGAAATAGGATAAGTTGAATCCTTGATGAGGAAATGTTGGTTTGCCAATTCATAATCCGGTCTGAAGGATGAATACTTGGAGATTCCAAGTATTTAAGATTTAAGAAAGTCAGCATTGATCTCTGTTTTATTCAAATTATTGATGATCAGCTTTTCCCACATTTATTTTTTGCCATAATTAAGATGGGCACTATTTTGTCTGAACAGGAACATGACTGTTACCAATTATGCAATGTTTTTTATGGAACAGTGGCTTTTATTGCACCTACCACTCTATTTGTTTGTGAACTCAGAATGACATAATAGTGATTTGTAATGTTACACTTAAGTATTTTAAGGCATTTACCATTTGTAGGGGAACACCTTTTAATTTATTAAATCCTCTGGTGTGGTTCTGCCACCTTTCCTTATGGCTATCTGCAGTTTCCTTTTATTTACAGAGAATTTGTTCTTTCTGCCCATTCTGTTAGCGAGTCGAAGGAATTTTGGAGTTGTGGATGCTAAGACCATGATGTCAGCATGCACAAGTATCATGGTCTCTTTGGGGCATTAGTGATGGATTTGGGATATCTGCAATTGCAAAGTAGACTAATTGAGTCTCGGAAAACACATTTGTTGGAGGCAGTTACATGACATAGATTCCTACTATACTGCAGGCTAGAATGAATTTTTTAAAGGGATTCCTAATGTTTCATAAGATCAAATTGCTGAGTTACCCTTATACATGAAAAACGTTGCCATCTAAAACTTCTAGCTTTCCACAACTCCCAACCAATGAGTTTCCCATTACAGAATCCCCTAGGCAGTTGCATCATTGCACTTCTTGCATCTTGTACTGTGGTCAAAAAAATTAAAATACCTGTAAAACTGTAAACCATGAAGCCTGTTGCTTAGTCATGGAATACCCACTTTACTTTATTAAAATTTACAAATATTTCAATGGGTTAAAAGATATAAATAGATGCAATGGTGAAAAATGCATTATTAATGTGTTTTTAATTTATCAATTATATTTTCAGATTATAAACATTAATAAATAACAGTAAAAAGGGGCATAAGACATATTTCATTATGCATATATATTTTCAGTCATGAATGATCAACTTTTTAATAAACAAAGAAGTTATATTTTCGTTTTACTGTGTGGATTCCTTCGAAGGTATAAATGAATGATCAAGTTGAATTCACTGGTATTTTCTATTGGTCGAAGTAACTATTAATTGCTCTAAATATATCAAATGTGATACAGTGCAATGAAATGCAAAATTGACTACATGATATAAATGTGAAATAGACAAGTTTTTTTTTCAAATAAAACTTTTTCTTTTTCTTCTGGAAACTTCAAGTGAGCAATCTGTACATCCATGGAATGTTTAGTTTATGATGCATTTGACTACCAATGTTCTGAAATACAGAAAGTAATCCCTGCTGTGTAGTGTAAACCCTTCAAAACCTCATTATTCGACCATTACACATTCAGTAACTCCGTAATTTTGTATCTTTTATTCCCTTCATGTAAGTAAAGTAAAGTAAACAACAGCTTAGATGATGTCAAATCATATATAAAACAGCAGGCAGAAAATTATTAAGTTGTAAAGTTTTTATATCAGTAATGATGTAATTTTAATGTGCAAATTATGTCATCAGTGCCTGGATTGGCAAAAAAAAAAGACATTTTAGACAAGCACGCCAAAAGTCGGGGATATGTCTGTGCGAAAGATAGTTTCAACAATAAATCAGAAGAGGTACAATGTGGAATAAAGTGGCAAGCCACCATCCAATAATGCACAATAAAATCAAAAGTGCAAAATCTGGAAAACGTGCTTTTATTTAAAACATAATGATGTTTTTAGTGACTAACATCCCTCTTCACAAATACTCTCCAGCATTTTGAGAGTACTTGTCAAAATAAAAACCTTATTTTAAGGTTGTATACCGTATTTTTATCTGATTCTTAAAAACGAAGAAAACGCCATAAATTTAACATCATTTCAGCATTCTCACTTAAATACATTAAACCATTAAATTAAATAAAATAAAAACTAAAAAATGTAATCAAATTTAGAGGTTTAAAATAACACAAAAAACATATTAAGTGCTTAATATTAAAATTATTGACAACTTTTATTTCAAGGTATTATTGTTAATCAGCATTAACTCAAATTGTTTTTCTTCAAAATGCTAAATTACAAATGTATACATACTACAAAATGGTACATGTACAAATCAAAATGTTAAAAATCACCACCCCTAGGTATTGTCAATGAATATGTTTGTTTTAATAACCAGTTTTTGTTGTATATATATTGTAATCAGAATTACAAGAAATTTTCAGAGAAGATCATAGTAGTTTTCTTAGTTGCCTCTCCTATCAATTTGAAGGTCATTCATCCAATCTTGTAATGATTTAAAAGAAAAAACCCATTCCTATATATACATCAGCAGGATACCACATGATCACTAGTTGGTATTAACATATTAAATTTATCCATCTGAGATAATGAATGATTTTGCCTAGCCCTTACACCAAGACTTTTACCATAAGCTCACTGTAAATGCATTAATCTTTTAACTAGTACACTGCGTTTTCTTCTAATATGTTCTGTTTAAACATTTATAACAAGAATGAAAATTTATTCAAAATTATGTCATTCTTGCAAGGGGCAATTTTTTTAATGCCATAAACTGATTTGGTTTATTTATGGACGCTCTTTAACATCTTGGGTTATCAATGTCCTATTCAGTTCAGGGTGTGGAATTAAATATGAGAGTCAATTAATGTATTTAAACATTCTACATATTTTTCACTTCAGCTGCATTTTGCCATTTTTAAACAAGACAGGGCAATCATCTGCTATAGGTGGATGAGATGCTTGCATTTGCCAGTCTGCACCATATTTCATTATAGTTATTTAGCACAAGAGGCATTTGTAATAATTTACAATAAGTTTTTTATACCTTATTTATTATGCAACAAGGTTTAATACACATAGGGTCTCTATATAATCCTCACCATCAATGCTTCATTGACATCTTCCTGGTAACTTCATTATGGCACCACAAAATCACTGTTTAGGATTACTATGCCACTTGTGGACAACTGCCTACATTTCCTCAGTGTTGCAAATTTTTTACCCAATATTGTGAAATAAGGCAAGCAGACAAGAGAGACCCAGTGAATACAGTACATGCAGCACAATGAACCCCAATGATGCCAACTTACAGTCGGTATTGAAGGAACACTCTTGTCGACCACTTCCTTTTTTGCCATTGCTGAATCCTGTATCTAAGCTGTTTGTAGTAAATCTTGCTTATTGACAATTATTCCTGGAGGAAGCCAGTCCCTAGCAGTATGCCTGAAATGTCCCAAAAGACAATGATCATCTTCTTGCCAGCAGCTGGAACAGCACATAATTTCTTGGGTCTGATACTCCTTATGTTTCCATTGCATGGATTGCATTTTTTTGGTGTGTGGTAGTGACATCAAGTTGTCTGTTACCAGTTTCTCTAAAACAATATCTGTATAATCCATTGTTCATTTCTAGTAGCTGAAGACAGCCTCAACCCTTTTGCCCTTCTGTGCCTGAGTCAAGTTCCATGGAACCCAATATGCTCACACCTTTTGAAAATTCAAATAGTTCTGAATAATGGCATGGAGGGTTGCATGGCCAAAGCCTGTCTGCCATTCCAGTTAAACATTATTCACCTCCATGGAACCCAATATGCTCACACCTTTTGAAAATTCAAATAGTTCTGAATAATGGCGTGGAGGGTTGCATGGCCAAAGCCTGTCTGCCATTCCAGTTAAACATTATTCACCTATCAGCCATAATCAATTCAGATACAATCTCATGTTCCTCAGAGACTATAATGTTGATGGATGACCAACACATTCGCATACAGATTCCCTACCACTGACAAACCCATTGATTCTGGTGTAACCTATCTTCTATGCAGAAGCTTCTTGACTGCAGTTAAAACATCTCTAAGTTTCTGCAGTTTTGACATCTTCCAATATAAAATAAATAATTAAAAAAAAATGCAGTCCATCTTGTCCACATCTCTCTATTTGACAACAAATGAACAGTCCTTTTGATACATATTTAACCATCTGGAACTGGCATGACAAACTCTTTAGTACCAGTTGATCACCTTACAAACGATGTATCCATAGGTTACGCAGTATTTGTAAACTCTATTGTAAACAATTTCCAAATACCCCTGATATACATTATGTACTGTCAACTCGTGCAAAAATTAAACAAGAAATAATAGATGCTTAACTGAATATTTTGAGATGGAAAACATTATGGTCTGCAAAGTCTGATGAAGATTTGGGCTTAATAAGGTTCTTTCTATATAATTTGCATTTATTTTTACTGGTTAGTGCAGCAAATTGATGCTCTAAGTTGAAGTTGCTGTTTGACATCAATGTAGTTTTAGAACTCTCCATTGCATATAGGCAATCCATTTAGTTTGACTAATTCACATGGTGCGTCTGTGTTTATCACAGGCTGTGCTTCAACAAGTCTCCTTTTCACATCATTTTAAGAGATAATCATAATATTTGCAGCACAATGGAGTACTGAGTTTCATGAGCTGGAAGACATTCGTTTGATGGGGAATTTTGTGGCAATACCCTCGCCACTGAAAGGCTTTAGAGAAAATAATTTTCTATTAACAGGCATCTTTCACAAGAAGAGTTTTCATTTCTGTCCACAAGACTGATTCACCACATCCAATAAAAGAGGGACCTGATAAAATGAGGTCTAATTGCACACCTAAATTTGAAATGCTGAAACATGTTGCAGAAGACACCACTACAAATACTCATTCTTATGCACTTGTAATGAGTGTTTTCCAGTGTGAGGAAAGTGATCCACAAACAGCAGCAATACATGCAGCCTGTCTCAAAAAATTTTAAAAATAGCCTGCCAGTTTTTGTTTTCCTGTTTACTGGTGCTGCATAGTGATTTTTCCTTAGAAGTAATATGCTTTTTATGCATTATCGCTACATTATTTCATTTTCAGTCTGCAAGCATAAGTAATACTTCTATGGTGTAAAGAAAAATAAGATTTTGTTAGTGCTATGCAGGCGTATCAAATTTTGCAATCACATAGATCCAGGTCTCATCACAGTTTTCCCACATTAGAGATAAATTTTTCTCAACACAAATTTCATCATGTTCAGGTTTTGCAGTCTTTCAATCAATCAAATCATTGCATACTAATACATAATTCAAGCTTCTCACATTTTTAGGGCAAAAGTGAAACAAAATTTGATGATAGTGCATTGTTCTTCCAGAATCTCCACTTTTTCAACACTATGAAATTGATGCGAGCATGGAATACTGCACCTGATTGTTTAGACTGAAAACAATTATATGACAATTATTTCCAAAGAGTCCCTCTACACAAGAATAATAAGCAGAAAAATGAAATTCACTGGCAGGATGTTTAAAAATAATTTATTTTTGTGTAGACCTCGTACACATATATCGAGTCCAATTGTGATTACTTCAACAATGTATTGCTTGACCAGATTTTCTAAAATTCATGCTGTTAACAGAAAAGGCCTCATTCAATGACAGTAACGTATGAGGGATAAAAACTAGTCAAGCTACCACCAGTACATGTTATTGTGCAAGACCATCTCATTGGGCCATACCCCCTACCTGCCTATCTGAACCTTTAGCTCATGCAAAAAGTTTTGCTTGAATTGTTATTGGGAGAGCGTACTCTTGGTTTTCTGAGAGAGCATGTGGTTGCAGCATGGCTGAGCACTATCTCAATTCAATGCACATGTTCATAACCATCTGAATGCTACAGTTCCTGGTTACTGGACTGGAAGGAGGGACATGGCCTGAAAGGTCACCTGATCAGAACACAACAGATTATTTACAATGAGATACGTAAAACAAGACTTATTAGAACCCAGTAGAGACTGATATGGAATTAATTGCCAGGATTGCAGCTGCCTTTGGTGACCCAAAATATTAGAGATATTTGAAAGGGTATGCAGAAAGGGCATTATCACATTTGCATTGAAATTGGTGGCTGTCATTTCGAGCAACTACTCTTGATGTAAACAATGGTATGTTAACTCAGTTGTAAATAATATGGAAATCAATTATAAAATGTAAATGGAGCGTAAGCAAGTGTGAATAACAAGTGGAAATGATAGGAATGCTGTAAATCAAAACCCAGCAGAATTCATTTAACTTAGTCCTCATTTCAATTTCTCAAATTAATAAAACTTCCCATCCTTAGCAATGCTCCTGAAATTTTGCATACTAAACACGAGGAATCCAATCTTCTTTGATATTAGTTGCCTTTCCTTCCCCCCTAGTTTTTCCACATTCGCTTATTTGAAATTTGTGCTTTCAGTCAGCAACTTGCCTGCTTGATCCTTGTCGATACTGGCTCAATTATTTTTCTGCTCTGATAACATACCAATTTCATGCATGTACAGCAGAAATAGGGCATATTTGCATGATACTGTTTCAAACATATACTCTGATATATTCATACAAATCATATACATAAATGCTTTATTGATATACTTTTTAATAGTATTTTTAGACAACTTAAACTTATAAAGATGTGTCAAACAGAACACCTGTTCATATTAAGAAATGTTTGTCCTTTTTGATTACAACAGTTCTATCCTACATTAATATGCAATTAAGCTCAACATATATTCTACATTACCTACTCTCACACTCTAGTAATAGGAGAAAAAGTTAAATGAAAGGAAGAAAACATAGGAAAGGTATAATAAGTGTATATAAATTACGAGCTTTCTTTTTGCGGGAGCTACCCTGCAGGGTCAGTTTTTCACAACTATATTTATTTGTTCTAACAACACTGTACAATGAATGGAATAGTTCCTCCCCATCAGTATTACCAATTTGTGTATCCAACACAAGTGCAGTACAACAGCAAAAACCATTATAGAAATTCTCATAAATATACATCAAATGTTCTCCAAGTTCTCAGCTCAAAAATATTCTTGAAGTCACTGGATAGTTAAGTTTAGCTGAGCATTGATATAAGAATGAAGATAACAGAAAAAAAAAGTTTCACAGGACTAATTTATAATTCATTTTGTTACATTCCCACGCAAAACTGTCCTAATGCCAAACTTAATGCAGGCAGCTCCTTTTCCTCTACTTTGTGGGGATAACCATGGAATAATCCAGAGCCAAAACAATGGCATCCTCCTCTTGCATACATTTTTCTTGAGGGCGGTCTTGGCTGAATGAGGATACTGATTGACATAGTCCATGAAGCCCCCTAAGCACTGAACATCAAGATCACCTTCTCGAAAATCCACTTTTACACACACACACACCCAGGCAGCCATTTTTTCCACAGTAAATTATTCCATGGACGGCCCTAAACCCCAAAGAAGTTTTAAACTTCAGTGGTGGCAGTGAATAGGTATTTACTAAAATGCAATTAGAATGCAAAGAGCAACAGGAAGGCCATCATAAGACAGAACAAACCCATGGCCTCAGATAAGGCAAAACCCAAGATGGCATAGGAGAAAAGCTGCTGCTTCAATGATGGGTTTCTGGCATAGCCTATAATCAGTGAACCAAATACTGTTCCAATACCAGCCCCTGCAACAAAAAAGATTACCATATGAATGCATAATATCCATAAATGATCTTACTGCCCAAATTTTAATAATAAACAGGAAACACACAGTATGCAGAAAAAGTAAATTAGTTCTCAGTGCATAATTTTTCTGGTGTCTGATCACAGTTGTCAGCTGTCTAGCAGATTACCTCAATTTGCATTCCACACATTAGATGACTTTTTTTTTTTACAGTCAGTCTCAATGATAAAGCTGTGATTGCTAATTTGTAAACAAAAAAATACTTTCAGGAATTTTACAGCTTTGAACATTAACATTTAACTTACCGATACCTTAACATTTACTTTTTATTGAAAGGTAATCATGCCTCTAGTTTAAGTTAGCTACAACAGTTTTAAATATATTGAAGGAAAACTTCTTTTATCAAGAACTTTCTGTTTATGTACTATGCCCAAAAGTTTCTGTCAAAAGATAATGTTGAAATTAATTGTTGGGAATTCTGCATCAAAAAGATTCTTATTAAAAAAAAAAATTTGACTTGCTAGGGATATCTAATTAACTGTATAGTATTCATAAAAACTGAGCCTTCTTTATCATGTCTCCTAATAAGTACAGTTACTCAAATAATGGCCGTATGTCTGAAACAAAATCACTTTATGCTTTCGAATATATTAAAGTAGCAGGCTCCTCCTACAAGTGACGATATAGTATATTACATAAGGTAATTGTGAATAGTATTGACATGTTAACTCACAATGATACATTTGTTTCTTCATGAAAACCATAAAATTTTACTTCCTTCATTAAAACTGGAAATGTAAAGTATTGGATTTCCATTGAATAAACGGAATATAATCCACTGTTTTACAAATATGAAATCATATTGAAAAGAACATGTATGAAATATTAATCTTAAAGTGTCCAAGAGGTTTAAAGCATAACTTCCACATTTATAGATTATCAAACACAATTTAGCTGCAGTAATAAACTAATGGATTCATTGAGAACTACAGCCAACTCTGGTTCAGATTTTAAGGGCAAGAAAATCAAAGCTGCTACCATAAGCTGTCCCTACCATATATATTGTGCTGGGACCTATCATATGCACATTGTTATATATTCCATTAAATACCCTCCATTAACTGTTAAAAGCAGTATGGGTATTTCATAATGGATAACACAGTGCAGAATATGTGGAAACAGCTCTTAAGGCCTTAATCCAGAGATGAAAAGGGTTAAAGAGGTATTTACTTCAGTGCTGACCTTTGAGGAGCATAATTTTGTTCAAATAGTTTTTTGATGTTTGAGAATATGTTGTTTCCCAGAGCTGCAACAAAAGGGTATGCACGTTGCAGAAAATGCCAGAGTCAAAAATGTTTTTCATGTTAGAGCAGAAACGGATTTCATATAATAACAGAAGATAAGCAAACAGTATGGCATAACACAATCATTAAGCAATGATGGCTTGATCACAGCCAATGGCTGCAGCATTAAAGATAAATTGTTGGTCACCAGGGACAACTACTCTTTATAATATCTGGTGCTGCCTACAGAAGCCATTCATGTCACAATTGTGGTGAATGGAATGGTGGCCAATATTTTTAAACTTCTTTCCATCCAAAAGGGAATTTACAACATTTCATTCAGACAATAATTAGTTGCCACTGTAGATAAATGGTCTATATAATTACCTTCAACACATAGGAAAATGCTGGTTTCTTTTGCACTTACATTTAACAGAGTGCAAAGAACAATGCATTTTACCATATGACAGGGATGAGAAATGAAGAGCATATGTCTCATGAACCTCTCGAGAAAACTAGACATGTTTCTGTCATATAGTGCACTGAGAGCAATAACCATTGTGACCAATACCAACTGGACAAGTCATATTGTGTTAAAGTCTTTCATGCATAGCAAGCAGATATATGTGCAAGTGGGTAGATCATAAGTTTGGTTTGCCCCAGTGAACCCACAAAGCTGATAGCACTATCATTAATTTAATGTGATCCTGAGTCTTCACTTTATTTCTAATGGGAAATATCTTGCACCCTTCTGCTTTTCATTTATTGAATTTCATTGTATTTTTAGCACATAATGGCACACCTGATCATGGTCCTGGGAATATTTCACAGGAGTCTCAGATATCGAAGTGCAATAGTAATTTTGAAAGCAAAAATACATTGTGCATGATGCAGCATTTCAAGAGCCATGAAATATATCATGGCAGGCATGCATAGACTTATTTTGATTTAAAGTAAAACACTAAAAATCATGTCGTCACATTAAAACTCTCTTTAAGTTTCACAAACACACTTATAAAAGTAATTTTCCGTAAACATATGCATAGACTTATTGGAATAATATTTAGTTTGGTTTGAACTGGGTTTTGTTTGATTTATTTTGTTTTGCAAATAAGCAGCTATGTCAACAAAGGTCCTATAAGGTACTCTGAAGGCACATGCAGATCAATGAAAATTGCAATCCTATATTTCCAGAGAGCAAAGTTTTCAGCACATTGTGATTTGCATATGCATGCAGAGAGTTTAGTGTGATTCACTTATTACGGTTATGAGAATCTCAAGATATTGGCTGCCAGTCAAGACAAATTCCCATTACTACCATACAATGCCACAAATAATTTCATTTTGTGTTATCATGGGAAATATAGCCATGCTCATTTAGCTTCAGCCAATAGCAGCCTAGGATTTAGTGATTTCGACATTGATATTTAATGTCAACTTATATACAGCAAAGGTAGAATTTATACAGTTTTTGTTGGGACATTCCAGACCATTTTGCAGATTAATACCCCCTTACACAAACATTACTATGCTATGACTCCTATAAACTGAAACATTACCCAGTTTTCTACAAGTAAAATAACTATCAAGATTATTGCTTTTGTTTGTTTTTTTTTTTGATTGATTTATTTATGGATGCTCTTTAACATCTCAGGTCATCAGCGTCCCATTCAACTCAGGGCGTGAAACGGCCGACAAATTTTGCTCAGAGGCCTCTCTTTCAGGCTTGAGGTTCTTTTCATGCCGTAAATGTACGACATGGGACCCACAGCTTTACCTCCCTTCCGAAGGAAGCCATACTTAGGATTTTCACGCACGAAAAAATCCCTCGGTACTGGCCAGGCTCGAACCCGTGTTCTTGGGTGTAGGAGGAAAGTATGGTAACCACTACACCACCAGGACCGACTATTACTTTTGTGACATATGCCACAGAATGTTTACAGTAAAATATTTAGCACAGTTACAGAGCCATCCATTTGCCAATTTTTTATCTTACAGTTAATGTTCTATTAATTTCTTAACAGTTAATTACCTGTTACAAAAACAAAAAATATAATTATACGACGATCCAGTTTAACAGCCCTCAAATACTACCTTAGTTGAATGTAGCACTATTATTTACACTTAAAAACCATTCTTAGCTACTCTATTATTTAAAAGTTATTTGACATATGAATTTAGTTAGGATGCCTGTCTTATAACCTCAACTTGGGTATTCATTTTTTACACTAAACTCCATTCACTTACAAGAAAGCAAGACGCATTTCGGGAGAATCTCTCCCGTCTTCAGTTGCTCACTGAACTGCCATTACTCGAAATTATGGCTGGACAATCTGATGTTCCTGTGGTGACCTGTATTGGTTGAAGTAGGAAGTTGCCAAGCTCATCCATAGGAGGAAACTCGAAATTCAATAGGTTTTCTCTGTATTTTAATATGAAAATTTTTTCCCCAAGTAGATAACTCCAATGGGCTGTGAAGATGTTTCAGCAGTTTTTGGTCCAAAAGTGAGCTGCTACTGCCGATTTATCCACCTTTTAAACCGAATATTCCTAAAATGTTCTTTCCTCCGAATTTCCAAATTTCTTTTTGTTTTGCCTATGTAGCTCTGTTCATAATCTGCACATTTTATTTCGTAAATTCCTGATTTCTGTTCTGGTGGTATGGAGTCTTTTACTGTGCAACCTAATAAATTCTTGATGTTGTATCTGTTCTTTGGGGCTAACATTATTCCATGTTCTTTGAAGATTTTCTTGAACTTGTGGTAAATTGGATGGTAGGTGAAACTTTTGAATTTGTATTCTTCTTTTGTGTTTTCAAGTGTGGAAACTTCCCTTATACCTTTTCGACTTTTAGATTTATTGATTATTTTTATCACTGTCTTTGTTGAAACCATTGATTATAGCTGTCTTTAGTATTTATTTGTGTTCTATTTTGTACTCTGCTTCTGTCAGTGGAATATTCATCAATCTGTGTAACAAACTGTGAAAAATGGCATATTTGTGTGGAATGAGGTTATACCTCTTATTTT
Source organism: Metallyticus violacea (assembly GCA_030762175.1). Classification (NCBI taxonomy): domain Eukaryota; kingdom Metazoa; phylum Arthropoda; class Insecta; order Mantodea; family Metallyticidae; genus Metallyticus; species Metallyticus violacea. Next base: position 65,243,431 of record CM060845.1, read on the forward strand.
TTATGTAGTTTTCTGTGTGTATTTCTTTTCTATAAATTCCAAAATTCAAACAATCATAAATTTCTCTATAGGTATGCTCAGGAATATGTGGCTTTTACATCAAATGAAACCATTATATCTCCAGCTGTAATTCTGCTATTTTCAAGTTTTTTTAACTAGGTCAACTGAATTTTTAATGCTCAGACTTTGGAATCTCTTAAAAGAATTGAAGACTGATAATTTTTTTTGCTACCTGGTAGTGGGTGAATTGATATTGTTTGTTATTGGTCTCATGCTGTTATCATTTTTATGTAACTTATGTAGTGCATAAAGCCTGGATAGTACTGGATTACTCTGTGTGATATTCTGTTTTACAGTAGTGGATAGTGTTTTGACTTCATTTAATGTTTTGTTTTAACATTTTATTGAGTGGATTCTTTTCAATTGCTTTGTAGTCATTTTCTTTTAACATAATTTCAACCCTATTTATATACTCACTTTCGTCTAAAATGGCTATTTTATTACCTTTATCTGCTTTTATGTATATTACTGGTTTTTTCTTTAGTTGTTTTAATGCCGTTCTGTGGTTTATTGATTTCTTTCGGTTTTTTATGTTCTCTAAAACTTTTTTGCATTTACTTTTAACGAAGGATTTTTCCCTTTCGTTTAGTTGTTGGGTGGTTATGTCTATGTCAGCTATGTAATCTATATTATCTGAGAAATCTGTACAAGTTTTTAGGCCTTTGTTTGGGAGATTGATTTCATTTTCGGAAAATGCGGCACTCAAAAGATTAACTACTTTGTCTGTTTTGTGTGCGCATGTGAGGGTGGAACCATTTTTATTTGGTTTTTAGGTAAGTTCTGGAGTTTCTTTTTTAATTTCTGGTTTTTGTTTATCATTTGTACATTTAAATTTTTATGTAGGTATTGCTGTAAATTTTCCCTTACGAACGAAAAAACTAGGATTTCACATATGGGGAAAATTATAACTAGAAGTTTCTTCCAGGCTTGGAAGCGTGGTCTGTTGGAGCTAAGGAGTCCAAACATTTCATCCTCACCTGCGGAGGACATCTTCAGTGGCGTGGTCTGTCTTCTAGGCACTGCCAGAACTTTCAGAACCTTCGCCTAAAAGACTCAGACCGCACCACTGAAGATGTCCTCTGCAGATGGGGATGAAACGTTTGGACTCAACTTAAACAGACCATGGCTGCTCAGTATGGCTTTTATAGAAGGGAAGTAAAGCAAAGTATGGGGTCCTACATCATAGATTTGCAGCAAGTAAAAGAACCTCAGGCTTCTGATTGCCATTTCATGCCCTGAATTGAATGGGACAATGATCACTGATGACCTGTTTTGTTAAAGAGCATTCAAGCATAAAACTTTCAATTGCTGCATCATGTCCTTTTGCTTTCAAAACTAATACTCCAAGAACAAGTATTACATTACACTTTCTTTTCTTGGACTTCTGCGAAATACTCTCGGGATCTTGAACCTTTTGGTAACTATCAATGTGCACTAAAATACAATGAAATTTAATACGTTGACCACAAAGTGAATGCAGGATCAAGTGAAATTATAGATTTTTGTAGTTTCATGGCATTATTCATCAAGACATCCTAACATCTTTCTTCCTACTTGCACTTTGCTGTGCATGGAAGGCTAAAGCAGCTCACGACTCATCCAATGGTCAGACAAAACAGCATCATTTTGCTTTCATCTCATTACATCAGAAGCATGCTGTCTTTTCAGGTCTTCGTGTTCCTTTTGCAAGATATGCTTTTTCTCATGCCTTGATGGCATTAGTCAACATGTAAGATCCACTTTATTATCCTGAGACACTCGCAGAGCTCTTTTCAGCATATTAAAATTTGCCTGCAATTAATAGTTATTCCTGGGTTACTTTATTCAGACAATCTGGTGGTATGTTCCAATATCATCAATTTGATTGAAGTTACCTATACGTGAAATCGATGTTATTGTAAATGGTGGTGACTGAACATGTATTGGGATAAAATAAAATTATGGCATCCTAAACTTAGGTATTCCTTTTTTTTTTACACGAAACGCACCTTACTTTCATGTAAGTAAATTCAGTTTAGAGTAAAAGAAAATGATCCAATATCAATTTGATTGAAGTTGCCTATACGTGAAATCGATGTTATTGTAAATGGTGGTGACTGAACATGTATCGGGATAAAATAAAATTATGGCATCCTAAACTTAGGTATTCATTTTTTTTTACACGAAACACATCTTACTTTCATGTAAGTAAATTCAGTTTAGAGTAAAAAAAAACGAATACCTAAGTTTAGGATATATTACCACTCCATTGTCAACAGCTTCGCAAGTACAATATTTAAAATTATGGTATTTAAGGTTAATAAACTGCATAAGAATCAACAATGGTTCATCATCGTCAAGGCCCAGCAGACAAAGAAATTCAGATGTTTAGTGAATTCTCACATCTGAGCATAAAGTTGTGGAAAAGAGGAGAATGACCATGGCAGTGATAAGAAAATGCTTATATCTGATGCCAGTAAAGAATATTAAGTGGTTTGAAAGGCTTTATTTTATATTGGTTGAATCACAAGGAAGGGAAAATTTGGGGTATAGACGGATGGTGAAATAAGGATTTAATACTAATTTTGGGAGTTCTCTCAATAATACCTCAAATGAACTTGGATAGAATTAGGAAAGGTAAGAGTAGGAGGGTTAACGATAGAAAAAATATTGAAATATCAAGAAGAAAATTTCAGTATTATGACTTAATACCAAGTTGAAGAAAATTAGAGAACAGTTATTTAGGAACTGGTTGGGAGATTTTTGGGTTAAAATTGGATATTTTAGAAAAGTTGGAGGAAAGTGAGATCAAGAATGGAAAACATGAAGATAAATTTTATTTACACAAATTAGGGAGAAAAGCTCACTAACATACTACAAGGAATTGGTGACCCAAAAAAGTAGTAGTGCATTTTAATTCACAAGAAAAATGAAAGAGAAGGAATAGCTTGATTTCGATTAGGTATTCAGAAATTAAGGGGAAATGTTATTCCAGGAATGTGTCCCATTTATGGGGAGAAGACGACATTTATATTATCTTCTAATATAAAGCCACAAATGATTGAAGGGAAGTCTTAATAAGAAACGATTACTGAGGAATAAAGAAATTGTACTGAGAAAGAATTTTGAAGATCGTGAGCATCAATTCAAAGATATAATTTAGATAAAAGTTTGCATGTAAAAATGACCTTTTTGTAGATTGAGTTAGTTATGATTCTGGCCAAATTTGATTTAAAAGAATTACTTTCAATCAGCAACTTTAGGTATGCTTCGCCCCCCAAATTGAAGGCTAATTAAATCCATTCCTGCTTTGCAATTTTCTCTACCACAATAAAGAAATTGTACTGAGAAAGAATTTTGAAGATCGTGAGCATCAATTCAAAGATATAATTTAGATAAAAGTTTGCATGTAAAAATGACCTTTTTTGTAGATTGAGTTAGTTATGATTCTGGCCAAATTTGATTTAAAAGAATTACTTTCAATCAGCAACTTTAGGTATGCTTCGCCCCCCTAATTGAAGGCTAATTAAATCCATTCCTGCTTTGCAATTTTCTCTACCACAATTTTCAAACAGGACATTTGAATGCTGGAAACTGAAGGGGAAGACAGTTTATGTGGAGTAATTTCTAAATTTATGCAAGATTAATAAAATCATAAGGAAACTGACTGACAAACTATATATACAGGTTAAAATGTAAATTGAAACTTGCACATTTAAGCTAATCATATTAGTTGATATCATTGTTTAAAGATTGACTTACTTTTCATAAATGTATGGAAACGGTTTCGAGAACATTTAGTTCCCATCTTCAGCCAGGCTAAAGTTCAACTGTCGGATCATTCGTTGAGTTGTGGGAATGTGTATTCTGCTCTGGTGGCAGTGCGGTAAACTTGTAGTTTATGTTTTCATCTCCGGCAATGTCGAAGTTCATTATGCTGTCTTTGTATTTGTAGAAGTAGATTTTCCTTCACGTTGCTAGTTCAATAGGTCCTTGTACTGATTTTAATAATTTTGCTTTATTTATGTCATGATTTTGTGTCCAAAAATGATATACTACTGCTGATTTCTCTTATTTTCTTATACTTTATGTTCCTGAAATGTTTCTTTAACCAGTGCCTATGTTTCTCTTTGTTTTTCCAATGTGGTTTTTTTTCACATTCTGCACAATTTATTTTGATTTTTCTTCTTGAGGAATACTGTCATTAACATTATCTATCAGTAAGTTTTTAACATTAAATCTATTAATCGGTGCCAACCTGATATTAAAATCTTTAAGAATATTCTGAAATTTTTTGTAGCCCATGGATATGTGAACTTTTTAAAAAATTAGTTTATCTTTTCTTGCTGACAGTGTTTTCTTTAATATGTTTTTGTCTCTTGAATTTTTGCACCTTTTTGTATACTAGTTCTTTTTTAAAACCATTTTTAACTGCTGTTTCTTCTATTTGTTTGTATTCATTAAAATATTCTTCTTTGCTCATTTGTAGGTTAACTAGCCGGTGTGTTTACTGTTAATTACTGCATGTTTGTGTGCTGTGGGATTAAAACTGTCAGCTTTGATGCGATTATTTGCATGTGTATTCTTTCTGTATGTTCCAAGTATATTCTTAAGTATTAAAATAATGAAATGTCAAGAAAATCTTAAATTTGGAATACACATGCAGATAATCCCATCAAAGCTGACAGTTTGAACTCCACAGCGCACAAACATGCAGTAATTAACAGTTTAACACACCGGCTAGTTAACCTACAAATTAGCAAATAATATTTTAATGAATGTAAACAAATAGAAACAGCAGTTAAAAAGGTTTTTAAAAATAACTAGTACAAAAAAGGGTACAAAAATTCAAGAGACAAAAACATATCAAAGAAACCAAAACACTTTCAGCAAGAAAAGATAAACTAATTTTTTAAAAATTCACATATCATCCATGGGTTACAAAAAAATTTCAGAATATTAAGATTTTATATCAGGTTGGCACCAATTAATAGATTTAATGTTAAAAACTTACTGATAGATAATGTTAATGACACTCCACAAGAAGAAAAATCAGGTATTTACAAAATAAATTGTGCAGAATGTGAAAAAATTTACATTGGAAAAACAAAGAGAAACATAGGCACAGGTTAAAGAAACATTTCAGGAACATAAAATTACAAGGAAATAGAGAAATCAGCAGTAGCATATCATTTTTAGAAAATAAACCACGACATAATAAATAAAGCAAAATTATTAAAATCAGTACACGGACCTACGAACTAGCAGCCTGGGAGAAAATCTACATCTACAAATACAAAGATAGCATAATGAACTTCGACATTGCCGAAGATGAAAACATAAACGACAAGTTTACCACACCGTCACCAGAGCAGAATACACATTCCCACAGCTCAACGAATGATCTGACAGTTGAACTTTAGCCTGGCTGAAGATGGGAACTAAATGTTCTCAAAACCGGTTCCATTTATGAAAAGTGAATCATTAAGAGTGTGTAGTTCAACTGAATCATACAATGATATCAATTAATATATATATATATATATATACAGGTTTTGGTTAAAATAGATTGCAAACTTTTTTTTTATGTTAATACTATTACTAAAACTCAAAGAGGATTAATCAGCTGGCATATTGCTAATTTCATTCAAGTAATAAGTTTGTGCTCTTATTTAATCAATAAAATGCAAGTGTAATATTGCGCATTATTAATTTTTAACTAATGAAGTGCAAATGTACAGACTAACAAATGCACTAAAACATTACAATTTAGCTATTACAAATAAATAAAATAGTCTGTTACTCAAAACTTATTCGGATTCTGAGAATACTTTGAAAATAACAAGACCACAAAAAAAATATCATTTATTATTATACTCATTTAAGCAATTAATAAAATGCATACAAAACTTTAACAACCTTGTCTTGTAGCTACATCTTCATATTGTATAATAATGGTGATTAGTACACAAAATCTTTGTCTGCTTTTCTGTAATACTGCAGCAATAGGGTGTGTTAATGTAGGTATATCATGGATTGAAAAAAAAAAAAAAAAAAAAATATAGTCCTTATAATGCAAACAGCAACATGAATGAAATCATTAAGCAGAAGAGACCCATGGCTTCTGACAGGGCAAATCCAAGAACAGCATAAGAAAAGAGTTGTTGTTTCAGGGTTGGGTTTCTAGAATAACCAATGATCAAACATCCAAACACCATTCCAATACCAATACCTGGAAATGCATTACACAGTTCACAGGGTTATTACAAGCAAAAATATCTAGGTTAGTAAAGCAGGCACATGCTACTAATTCATGATTAATTTTAATGTTATAATGGGAAACCAATTCAGGACATGTTTAGTGGAACTATCGTCCACATCAGCAGCATTGTACAGCTGACGATGTGGACAATAGTTCCATGAAACATATGTCCTGAGTAAATCACAATTAAATGAAACCATAAAGAGCGTTTTAAACATCAGACTCAGAAGAGATTATTGTGAATACTTGTTTCATCAGTAGATAACAGCAATTGTTGAATTCTGTTGAATTCAAACAGACAGCAATATGAACATCTCTTTTAACACAGATTAGCACTCATTGCATAAAAGTAGACAGTTGAATGGGATGCATGGTAGTTCTCTGGATTTTGTTATCATTTGTAACATTCGTTTAAAAAAGTGCTAAAGAAAAACAGGAGTAGACCTGAATAACTCATAATCAAACTTATATTAGTTATGTTTACGGAATGTCGGAATCCACACAGTGAAACTTTTGTTAATCTTATTTTGATTTAAATTAAAACACTAAAAATCAAAATAAGATTAAATTAGCCGTATTTACTATTTACTAATAGTAAAGTCCAAGGCCTTGAATTTAAAGTAGTCCATTCCTGTTACTAAATGCATTAGGGTTAAAACTCCAAAGACAGAGCTAGAAATACAGAAATATTCAAATTTACTTAATGTATGCAAATACTAATCAACTGTAATACCTGAGCCAGCCACTCCTACTGTAGCAGCACCAGCACCAATAAACTTGGCTGCAGAATCAATATCTCTTGTCACTGTTGAAGTCTGAAAATTACGTACAGCTGGTAGCTGAAACATACAAAATCACAAATGCTGTAAATTGATATATTACAGTAATATACCGCCTATAATACTCCATGCAGCCAATTTATTTACAAACATTACTGCTTTATATTTTACATCTAAAACACATGTTTTGTAATGCAAGTAGACTCAATAGCTTGACACACACAATTCTCCAGGGGAGATATATACGAGAGAGAGAGAGAGAGAGATGAAAAAACAAATTCTCTTCATTCTACGATGATCCAGATTGGAGTACAAAAACAAATTGACCAATCTATGCCTAACATTAACCTCCACAAATCAGTAACACAAGGCACTGTGAATTTCTTTTTATTAAATTAATACACCTAACTAACCAGTCCAAAACAGTACGTAAAATAAATATTGGACATTTTAGAAGTTGTACAGGAATCAACATTCCATCAAAGAAATTTGGTTTACAACTAAAACATATCCATAAAAATGAGTGCAGAGTAAAATCAGTGATAATTCTTGGTTCAGAATATGCAAAAATGAGAACCATATCAAATAACACACAGTTTCACAATTTAAGACTTTCGATTGCTGTACCTTCTAATAGGCTAATAAAGGTATTCCAATAAATTTCTGAACTAAAATACTATACTGTTACATATACACTTGTGATGAATAAACACTTTTTCAAAGCTCTTCTACTGCTAATAAGAAAACTTAGCACAGGCAGATCATTTTATTATCACAAATAATATAATGTAATTTGGTAAATCATTAGATTGCTTAAGTGCCAAAATATATGGCAAAGAAACGTGTAAATAGTTCAATGCTTTATGGATAAGTATTTTCAATAACAGCATCTCACCTTAATACTGCCAATCATGCTTAAAAAATGCTTACCAAAACATCAACCTTGATTTTTTTTGTACACTTGAGTAATGTTTTTTTCTAAATGTTCCCACTAAATGTTTAAATATTAAGACCATTTATTACACACAAAGAAGGGAAAAAAGATAATGGAACCAAGCTTTGACTTTGAGAAGTCTTTTAATTTAAAAATACTGCAGACTACATATTTCACTAAACCTGACAATCCTTAAATCAGGGGTTCTCAACCTTTTCCTTTTACAAACCAATACATTCTAATATCCCTTATACATCTAATATCAGGGATATTAGAAGCACCAGTAAGCAAATTTTACAAGGGAAATGCTTGAATTTGGAGGGCCCCCAGTTCAAGATAAAAGCGAATGTTCTTGAAACATGTTCTGATGAATTAACCAGTTAGTGTCACCTAATAGTCTTATTTATATATTCCTCTAAATGTTTAACACTAGTGATTTATTTCTTATAAGTGATATTTAGAATTAGATATTTATTGAAGAAAAAACTATTCAGTTATTCCTATTCAATTACATTGTTCTGCGAAATGTTTTAAAATTCACTTTATTAAGGTTAAAAATAGAGATTGTATACATAAACACTTCAACAAACATATTCCAGATACTGATACTTTGGTACTCAAATGTACAATCAGTAAGAGCTATTAATTTCACAAATTTAATTAATTTTTTGATTCACACTTTTGTTTCAGTTGAAAGATTGTGCTTGTTTACCTAAACACAGTTCTTTAATGTTGGTTTCAACAATTTTAGTCAAACCGTTATCAAAGTTCAATTTTTTCTGCAGTTGTATTTTTACGTAAATTAGGAAAAAAATCCACATTTGCAAAGGTAAGTAGTTACAAACACCAACAAAAAATCTTAAAGCCTTTTCTAAGATCATTAGATATTAGTTTTTTCTTGCCAAACAGAAGTTTGTTAAATTCATCTTTTTGATCATTTGCCTGAGACTTCAGTCACATGATAGCTTGATCAATTTTCTCCGAAGAAGTTAGAAGTTTCTGGTGAGGTATCTGCAAAAGAAAACTGGTATCTAAACTAATGAATCCAAATTTTCAGGAAAGTATACATTGAACTCCGAAGAAGTTAGAAGTTTCTGGTGAGGTATCTGCAAAAGAAAACTGGTATCTAAACCAATGAATCCAAATTTTCAGGAAAGTATACACTGAAATCTGAGATGAAACTCCCAAGGTGCTCCTTAATATTCACTATCAGTTCACAATGAAGAGGAATTTCATTTTACTTAAGAATGATATGTTTACAAGATCGATTTTGGTATCAAGAAGCTGTAAGAGCTGCAACTCCATTGCTGTTAACTGTAAATGAGTCTCGCAGCTTAACTGACAAAATGTATCCTATAATCAAATAATATATTTCAGTTGCATTGTCATTGTTGTAGAATTAAAATTGAATTTTGTATTATTTTTGTAGTGTTACACAAAAGTTTTATGACAATGTAAAATCTAATGTTTCCATTTAGTTATAGTAGAACTGTTAAATGTTCGTTGTTTGTAAAACTAATGTTAATTTATCCATTTGCTAAAATATTTACGTACCCATCATCAGTAGCTCACGTATCATTAATGGTACTCATACCATAGGGTGAAAATCCTATGGTATGGCTTAAATAGTGATTTGTTTTGCTATATTTCTGTTAAATGAATTAACATATATTTGGTGTTAGGTCATTAGTTACATTAGTTGATCAATCCCAGTTGTACGAGTTTTTTTTTTTTTTTTTTAAAATTACAATGCAGTAAAATAAATTTCTTGCTAAATTATAAATTGAACATAATTATTCTTACTCCCATTCATGAAACAATACCAAATAAAATGACAAAATAAATAAAACTAAAATAACCCCCATTTTTATCATCTACCAAATTTAGCAATTTAAGTCTTCAGTTTGTCAGCATTCAACTACTGGAACTTCAGAAGCCAAGATCTTGATTCATCCACCACTTCAAATAATTCTTTCCCATCAGAGAGTTATTTATTCTTTTCCTCTTCATTGCTCCCTTTAAACTCCTAATATTTCAATTCTCCTTAAATTCATTCATTGCTAATTAACATATATACGATACCTTTTGAATTTATATTAAATTTATGTATTTATAGCTCCATCCAAATACAATTTATATAACACGTACCATCTTTATAGCCCCAACAGTGACACATGTTAACATTACCAACTGTTTCTTTCCATCTAATTCTATAAATACATATATTTAGTTACACCAATTCACTAATTGCTAAACCAAGGAAACATTCTCAAAACTCAAGAACTTGTTAGCTGCTAACTATTCCAGCTGCTTGTAAAGGCTTCATGGTTATTGTGCTACTGGCACCACTTCATATGGAAATCATACCCTGTCCATTTAAATTTTTTATTAAATTTTTGTTGTTTCCCCTCTGCTATTTATCTTCCTCATCCATTTGGTTTTTTACTTTTCCTAAATAAGAACCAATCTCTAGGATATCATTTACTGATTTCACATTCAACAACTTTCCCCCTACTATTTCTGTTGGTAGGTTGGACAATTTCTGCATCCTTTGTTTCTCTCTCATTTTAGTTTCTTCACATTCATGAATAGCATGCCAATACTCATCATTCATGGACATTCCTCTAGATCTCTTCTCTCTCTTAAACCTTTAAATTTCACTACGCTTGTTCTGCCCTGTGCAGTTGCTTTTCTTGCCATTCAGTCACCTTTTTCTACATAATTTTCCCTACCCCATTCTTTCTCCAATTCCCTGTAAACTCTTGTAACTTTTTGTTTTAAAAACTACTAAATATTTCTTGGATTTTAATATCTTCAATTCTTAGTTTAATTTCTTTTCCAAAACCTCTTAATTCCCTATTTCATCAGATCATTCCCAAGACAAAATTTTCCATATCTTTAATTCTGTTGACTAAAATAATATTCTCCTGCAAAATATTTTGTTCATCTAAACTTTCTATCCTAAACCAACATTTAAAATTCTTACCATTATTACCCTTCCAAATAATTTCCATTTGTGCAACCCCAGACTTTTATTACAAAAATTCCTGTGAATCAAATTCATGTTTGGCCAACCCTCTTTGGAACTAACATGGGGAAAATTTATTAACAACCACGAAATTGAATACAAATGAAACGCACCTGCAAACTTTTGGAACGTGAGAAAAATTTACACCAAAAATGAAAAATGCATGATGTACTTCAAGAGACAATCATTTGATAGTTTCTCTAACTGCAACTTCTACCACTTGGTCTTCTGCTGATGGAAGGGAATATTTCTAAAGCATCAAAGCATCAACAAACCAACTCTACATTAATATTGTTGACAGAGACATGTAAATATATTTATAAACAGATGATATGATCTTAACAGCCTATCAAGCCCTATTGCAGAAGCCTATTATAACCTTTTAAAGTTGGCAATTGAGGCTGGCCTACAAATAAACTAAAAGAAAATATCAATGGTCTTCAGGATGAGAGGTTAAAACAAAAGATTTATTTGATAACTCTATCATGTGTCAGTCACTTTTGCTAATTCTGCAACATCCGTATCTGCAGGGGAAAATGTTCACCTAATATGTGAAAGAAAAATTTGGAAGTGCCATAGCAGTAATTAACGATATACAAAACCTACATAAAAATATCATTGAAAATTATACTAAAACTTCAGCAACCTATCTAAAAAACAACCCTCTCATGTCAACACCTTCTAGGTTGGTATACAAATTATTCAGGCAGCCATTCCTAAAGATCTAAAGACCCCAGTATCTGATGCCATCGACCACGCAAATGCAACAAAAAGAATACCCAGCATGATTTCTACAGTACCAAAGCTCTGAGATCCAACATTTGGATACTAAAACCACGAACTGAGACATTTGGTAAAGCAAATGGCTGATATGACTTTCACCATAAAATGTGCAATATTTCATACACAGAAAGAAAATTGTGTATATTGTGTGCAGCAAACAATGCAAGAGATATCACATCTCTTCATGCATTAAAAAAAAATCAATAATAGCATATAGTGAGAACAGTTACAAGAGATTTTCACTCTATAAAAATATACACACTAACATTAATTAAAAAAAAAAAAAATTTTATAAAGTGGCATAATCAATCTGATGAATAGTAAGTTGTGACACAGAAGCTGCTCTGTTGCCTAATCATCTTATTACACATGCAGCTGATTAGTACAACAGTTTAATGTGTACCATGTATTGAAAAAGCGTCCCAAAAAGGCCTTCTGTAAATTAATTCATAGAAAGATATCTAATCCTTTATGTAGAGATGTCACACAGATGCAACATGCTCTTAGAGAAGGCACATAATATAATGGCTCTTTTTTCCTACTTAAAGTGTCATCAAAGATCTACATGGTTTTAGTGGCCAGGGTACACACCATGATTAACCCATTTAACATTACATCCTACATCTATAGCTATTAATCACATTTGTAACCAATAAAGATCTCCATATCAAAACCTTTATGCAATTAAATTAAACATATGAACTAGTCAACAGCCCATTGTGTACCGACTGCCAATCTACAGCAAATACAGAAAAAGAAAAATGAAAACTACACTGTCCAAACAAAATCTTGCTTCCAAACGGAATGGGAAGAAGTTAAAAATCAATTATTCAAGAACCAGAAATGACCAATGTGATCTGCCAATGAAACATGGCAATAAGATATGCATGCATTTTCAAAAAATGTTTAATGTAAATTACATAAGTGTGACTTTACAGTTTGATTTTGAATATTTATCTGCAAATCTTACTTTAATTTTTGTAACTTCTGTAGTGGAACACACATGCAAAATATACGTGACCATGGAGAAAAGTGTATGCAAAGGTTCCGAAAGTTGGGTGGAAGTCTTATTTTACGGAATATATGCTAAAGTTTAAATGTACATCTGCAGAGGATGTACAGTTATTCAAGGGGTACTGTATCTTCTGAACTATTCAGGTAAGCTTTGCTTTTCTCATGTAATGTAGATTTGGATGAGGTGAAATTTTGTCACTCATATCACTCTAGATTACAGCAATAAATAACATTTATTTTTTCCTTAAAATATTGCATATACTGTTTTATAATAAACATTATGTTTTTCATCAAAGTTAATGCTATGTGACTACACAGAATGTAAATAAATGGAAGTCAGCTTTAGCCTCCAAGCAGGATAACAGCACACCAGGGCCCTATTCCATAAAGGTATGGTCAAATACATACAAGTATATTAGTACAAGTCATTTGAGCAAGATAGAGGAACAGCTGTTTGTCATACCTTGAATTAAGTTATATCCCCTCTATAGGGATTTTTGATGTTCAGAGAAGATTACCGTCATCCATGCTAAACGGGTCTATAGTATTTTTTCTCAAATATAATAATTTAAATATTTTATAATGCATTTATTGATATTAAAGCATAATAATCCACTTTGAGCCAACTATTCCATAAGCCTACATTTATGAGCATCAATTTCAGTCGAGCGATGGCAGAAGAATAGAACTTTCAGATTGCTTTGGATCATTATTTTATTAGTGCATGTGACCATTTATATTTAATTATTTTGCTTGACAATATGTTCTCATTAAAAGGGGGGGGGGGAATTGTGTCAAAAAGGATTATTTTAATGGAGAATGAAAAATTATTTCATGGCATGTAGCAAGAACCTTAAAAATATATTAACTAAGGTGTTGTCTGATATATGCATTTTAAACAGAAAATGCCAATATCAGTCATAAGCCATACTTAAATTAACTAACTTTTTCATTGCACACAAATATTTCTTTCTTTATACCCATTCTTCCTCATATTACACTTTCACCAATAACTAGCACATTTGGGTCAACTGACTATCAAAATCAATAAAAATATAATTTTGTGCTAGTATTTGAACTATTCCTATACTTATTACAAATACTGACTAATACAATACTTCTGTGGAACAGAACAATGAAAAATCACTTTTACTTTTGTAAAATGTATACAAATTACCAGTGCCTGACTAATACTTCTGTGCAACAATGAAAAATTACATGTCCATACACTTGTAATGTATTAGATCACACTGTTGTAGAATAAGGCCCTGCACGTTGATCTCCACTATGGTCTTCCTAATATATTATGTAAACTAAACCACATGATTTCAAGATCTCTACACAGCACTTTGCATCTTTTTCCTTTCAGCTGTCACTGGTTCCCCCTACCTATTAAGTTAAAACTTTGCATCTTTCCTTTCAGCTGTCACTTCCCTCCCCACTAAGTCTTAAGTTTTTGTAATGTTACTTGCACAACCAAAAATAATTACAAATTCAAGATAACTTATACTTTTACTATTTAAAAATTAAATAACAATTGTGATGTCCTATTTTTTTTTTTTTTAAGGCCCCATGGAGAGCAATGCTCAAAGATATTTAACCATTTCATGAAAGCGTGCAAACACAACATATTAATTCAAATAAAAAAAAATAAACATTTATAACACTATGAAAACATACTTTTACAGAGTTACACATTTCAATTCCTTAACTATTTGTTTGAACACACAACTTGTCATGCAGGCAGATTCCTGAATGCTTAGGATTTCTTTTCACATTGAACATTTTCAATAATTTCCAATCAGGATTGGAACAAAAAGGGATAGTATTGGGGAACAGTTTTTAATTGGGCAGCAAGGATGAAAGGGTTCATACGTTAATTACAGAAAATTATTTTAAAGCATTTATTTCAATGCTCTATAATTGTAACGAACTTCGTTAATTATTTTCCAGCTGATATATGAATATTGCTGCCAGACTTTACGGTAATAAAACAGCTTTAAACATTTCTTTTGGTAACCAACTTTCCCTGAACACTGACTCTACTAGTTCGTCACACACAAACTGCTTACATAATTAACTTACCAAACTAATAGGCTGTGTGGTTTGTGTATAGTTTTGGTGTAATGGGCTGCTCTGACTAACCAATGCACTGCTAATGGGTCGAATGTACGTTCGGGAACCAGACACCAGCTATACAAAAGAGATGAACTTTTTAGTCAATACGATAAAAGAAAACGCCTTGTATTAAAAAAATGCATATGTTCCAACGCAACAATGTTAACTTACAGCAGTTCTGGCTGCAGGGGCAATAAATCGGGCACAGGCAAACATTTTGCTAAATATGGTTTGAGGTTTTGACTCCAATCAAAAATCTGAAATAAATTAGATAAAGTTAAATTCACAATGACCCTTTCAGGTCAACTCAGTAAATAAATGGATAAAATTGCACAAGTTCTAACAATGGTCTATCTTCAATAAACTTTATGTCCATCAAATGTACTTATACCTTATTTCCAGAGAAATTAAAAAGTTAAAGGGAATAAAATATTTGTTCGTGTAACTTTCCTTCTTAATACCGGTTCCATAAAATGGCCGTAGAACCAAAATTTTGCAATTACCTATGGAGTGTGAAATGCAATATCTAATACATTCTGGAAATACCGTAAGAAGTAGCTGAATACTTCAAATCTAAAATTATAATTACCCAACCAAAAACACCTTACACACACAGATGCTATGTAAATCCACTGATATTACCAGATAATTTTACTCACTTCCTGCTGTGCCTCGAACTTACCGAAGAACAGAGTGAAGGAGGATGCAACCCGTCCTTGCTGATATCAAAGACGTGAAGCAACATGAAACGAAACTACAGAGAAACTGCGCTACGATTCGCTACCTGTGGTTGTTTCGTTTCGTAATTTTGTCACCTTTTAACGTTATTCACTTATCGACCATACGGAATTAGCCGACGACACATTTCGTCTGTTGTTTCCTATTCAAAACAAAACATTTTTTCATTGACAAAAATAATCATTGACATTGGCAATATTTCATTTACATTATCATCTTAAAATAATAGAAAAGTCTAAAATGCGATGCTATAAATACTGTACTCTTTTTTGAAAACGGTTACCATGTCATTTATGCTTTCATGTCAATTATGTGTGATTTGAGTAATTCTTGTAGGATATGGCTGTATTTATGGTAAATATTTGCAAATTCAATGGATGTGGGCTTACGTTCCCAAATTTAGCTGATCTCATACAGCATATTGAAGACATACACATAGGTAACTAACAGATATATATTGAAAATGTTTGGGTACTTGAGTAAGCTACTTCCAAAATAGACTTGCAATATAGGTTAAGCCTTGGACGAATACCGAAAAGAAATTGTTTCTTATTTTGACCAAGCAATAAATAAGAATGCATTGTTCAAACGCTTTTTAGATTATGACCCCCGCGTTGTGGAACAAAAGGAACTTCAGCAGCCCCCCTGCCTTCCACTCAGTTATGTCTTGAGGTTCTTTACTGATGCAGCAAGAAAAGAGGGACATGAATATAAGAGAAAGTTCTCACAAAATCATGGACCTAAAGTACAATTATTTCCTCGTCGAAGCTTTACGCCCACTGGTAATTCACATACATTAATTTACTTTGTCCTGTAAAAGTTTTTCCACTTGACACAGGTACCTAACGCATACATTTTACATGATTCAGGTAGCGAGGCAGATGAAGATGACTTAAGTGAATCAGAAGACAGTAATGATTCGTGGGCTTCAGAAGAAATAAATACAGAATTAATTTTGAAATATGGAAACAGGTAAAAAAAAAAAAAAAAATTAATATTAGACTACCACTTTAGAGCTTTTAAGTCTCCGTAGCTTTATCATTTTTATAAAATTTAATGTTACTTTATTTTCAAGTTTGATGTACTATGAAGAGTGGAAAGATTGGCTAGTTACTCAGATAGCTGTTTGCAGTACAACTAAATTCTGCTGGTGTAATGTTTTGCATTATATTTTTGTTTATAAACATACTTAATGCATGGAAGATTATATATTTTGTATTCATATATTTCACTACACAAGCTTAATTATACTTGCGGAAAAGGTTAGATTAAGGGTTATAATATAACTCTTTATCCTTGCCAACTCTCATTCTTAAATGTGATACATATAGTAAATAATGTTATCCTCCAATAGACGTGCTATACATGTTTCAGGATTTTGTCATGTTGTAAATTACATAATTAGCTTTCAATTCTTAACATTATTTTTGATCAATTAGTTCCTTATTACTCAATGAATGATGGAAATCTTAATCCAATTTATTTTTTCTACAATGAATCTTAAATAACAAACAGCTACTGCTTAACATGTTACAATTTCATACAGTACACTATATACAATATAAATGTATATATACACATACTAAATTAAAAGAAGCTATAATCATCAATTCTGTGTAAGCATTTACTCAAAAGTTAATTCAGCATCCTTTTAAAAGAGATGCCTTGTGCAGATTTTATGGATTCTGATAGTTTATTGAATAATATATTTCCTCTGATGTAGGAATCTTTTTCTGTTGCAAGTTATTCTGCAGTAATGATTAATAGCCTTAGTGTTATACGAGTAATGCCCTTTGATCAATGCACTGTTACTTTTATTCTTTTTAATTAGCAATATAACTTTACATGTATAAAGCAAAACTACTGTTAAAATATGCTGATTTTTAAACATTTATTTTACAGACTGGCAACTTTTTAGACTGTATACACACTGTAAACCTAGTTTTTGTATTATCAGTATCCTATTTAGGTTTGCAATAGTTATTCCACCCCAGATTTCAGTTCCATACTCAATAAGTGAGTCTATTATTTCATAATATACTGATTTTAAAATGTTCTTTTCTAAATGATTTGATAATGTTCTCAGCAAATATACCCCTAACTTTTTGCAAAGGATATCTATATATTTATTGAAGTTAAAATTTTTATCAACATGAATTCTTAGGTATTTGGTAATTTTACTTACTCAATAACTGAATCATCATATATTTTTACTATATTTTCTTATTCCCTAAGCTGAAATAGAATGAATTTTGTTTTATGAACAATGAGTTTAAATCTTAGTCCAAACAAATAAGTGCCACACAAGTAAAAATTTACATGATCTCATATCATCTTTAATGTTTAGTTTAGCTCCTGGAGCATTCGGTGATTTGTGAAGCAACTACAGAGACCTACGAACATAGAACTTGTCATACTTACTATTAACAATGAAATATATTCATAAACCATTATACTACTTGAGATAAGAAAGATAAGATTATATATACACACACACACACACGCACCAAGTCTAAATTTGCCAAATGTTCTTGTTTGTTAGAAAAAAGTGTTAATTATGTGCAACATTCAGTATAACACAAACAGTATAAAGAATTTAGTGAGAAAACAATAAAGCAGGAATGCTTCATTCTTTACTAAAATAAAGTGCATTGCAAAGGTTAGTGATAATTTTATATTAACTGTTATAGTGTTTTAATAGCTTTAAACCCACAAATATTTTCTATTTATCTTTCGTTAAAATCCTCAGTAAAATGCCCGTAAACACCTATTGAAGGGAAAAGGTGCAGAACTTAGAGAAATGTTGTAAGCAATTAGAAGCTAGTAACCCACCCATCAACTCCAGAAATTGCAATTGAATTTTTAGCAGATTTCAATAGGAGGAGGAGTAAATAGTGTGGAGTGGTGGTGAAAGTCATGACACAATTACTGCCAATAGCAAGAAATGCACTAGTTAACAAGGGCAAATTTGGAGTAATGCTAAATTAAGGCAAATACCTAACCTAAGTGAATAATTATTTTTAAGGATCCTCAAGAAACTTAACATAGCCTAGGGGTTCAATTTTAAGATTGTGATTGTTTGGATGTAACCCAATGATTAGTTTTAAGTTTACGAAATGTATTAGCAAAATTTGTGGTACTTTAACATGCCTATTACCACAATTCCATTACCATTGTTCCAAATTGAGCATAGTAAAATTCTGTAATGATATTGACAAGTATGAAAAAATAATGGGAAATCACTGAAGTTAATGTATAGAGATGGGGAAAATGGAAGATGTGCACTGGAGCAATGGCAACTATAAATAACAGCCAATATTGCTAAAAATAAAGGCGTTAATAATAGGAGAGGACAAATAAAACATATTTATGATATGTACAATATTAACTACTTATGAGTGTAGATAGAGTTAAGAAGCAGAGAGTTACATCAACACTAGGAACTTCAAAAAAGATATTGTTCCTTTAATGAAATAAATATATTTTTACTATTTTAGCAACATGTAAAATGTGCATAGATATAAAATTATCAATAGAGTAAGCAAAGTGAATAGTTATTTTGAAAACAAAATGACAATTTTCACTCATCTAACATCAAAATAATCATAGTGAGAAGGAAAATTATTCTTTCTAAACTATTTCATGGTAGATTTGGGACGAAAAACAAATTGAAATAGCCATTGTTAGTATTTTCATAGTATTATCAGTAAGCTTTTCCAAATAAAAAGAAAAACCAGTACCGTGAAAGAAATGCCTGAAGGACCAAGGGAAACCTCTTTTACAAATGACAAATTTCTGACTCTTCAGGCAAGACATCTCAGAACAGGACATGTAATTAGTGAGTTTCGAGATGTTACAATATCAGCCATTATACTGCAAAACAACATTTAATAGAAGACATATTTGTTCTAGATTCTTAATTGGTCACAACAGTATGAAAGACTAGCATGGGCATATCATTAGGAAAGGAATACCTGGATGAGTCCAGATATGGGCTTTTATCTGATAAGTTATTGAACTTATATGTGAATCTGGCAATGATACCTTTAAAAGAGTCCAATATATCCAGAAAGTTGCAATATTTTATTGGGGATGGATTATTGTTTGAAGTGGTATTTGTTACCAAGAGTATATAGACTTTTACCTCTATGGAGGAAACTTAATTGCTCAAATGTACAAAGATGATATTGTTGAGGGTTCTATGGTCCAGTTGAATAAAGCAAGTGATGAAAACTTCAAACTTCTGGATGGTAGTGCCAGATCTAACAATTGTTCAAAAGAATTAATCAACTTGGAGTAGCTGCTGTTCTTCTGCCATATCAGGCCAACTTTGTAATCCTATCAAGTTGCTTGGGACACACTGCAGAGAGACCCAGTAAAATCATACTTGACAATATTTAGCAAATGCTTTTGAAGAATCTTTTAAGTGGGCTTCAAAATTTCTAAGCACCAAAACCAGAATGAAGTTATGCTAGTACTGAACTGTACACAACAAATGGGAAGAGTACAATAGATCACAAGCTACAAATCACGCTTCTTATGCTGTCACTCATTAGTACACGTTTACCTACCAGTGGTGGTTCATGGCTTGTGTTCATGCTTTGTTCGCATTGACCTAGTGGATTGAATATACTGAACTTGAGTTTACTGCTTAGGAATCCCAATGCATACTTGTAAGTAATAAGTCAAGAAGGCTAGAAGCAATCAGGCTGGAGTAAGTGGACATGGTATTATAACTAGAAAATATGCCAGGTAGTTTTATATGTTACTATAATGTTAAAAAGTTTTAAAAAAAATTATAAAAGAACATTTATTTAAAAACTGTATAATGAAAATTATGCTATAAAGTAAATATAATTAAACGTGAAAAATAATAGTGAAAATCTCTTCTATGCTTCAATATCTGTAAAACAGTTGCAATGCAGTTTTAATGTACATATAAAATAAAAATAAGGTATAAATGCAAATTTTATAACCCACGATGAAGCAATCTTTATCAATTGAAGTAGAACAAAGAATATATTTGGTTAATATAACTGTCATAAAATTGCACTGACATTAAATGTAATTCTTGTATACCTGCTCTAAATAATGTATATCATTTCAGGGCGCTGAATCCAACTAGCAATAATGCTGCTGATAAACCATTTGCATGTCCGGTCCCTGGTTGTAAAAAGCGTTACAAAAATGTTAATGGAATAAAATATCACTCTAAAAATGGACACAAACAGGATGGAAAGTAAGTGGGTGTATAGTTTTATACCACTGCTCTTCTATTTTATTACACATTTGACACCATTTTTTGAATTCTTGATCTTTGGAAAACATCTGCCCTGAAAAGATGAATGCCAGCTACCCTCTGATTTATGAAAGATGGATGAAACACAGGTTGCAGTTGCAACACTGTCAAGGAGTGCTGTTATTGTAGCCCAGGTGCCCAACTTATAAAACACTCCATCTCCCACTCCTGCTCTTTCAGTTTGGGCTAAATTTATCTGTCAGCAAAAGGATTGTTTACTTTATATCCCTATCTAACATTATTTTTAAAAGTGTGATTTTAAGAGAATTTTTACATTTTTAATAGCAGATACATATTCAGTTTATATATATATATATATATATAAAAATTAACAGTAATTATAATAGTAGAAAAGGATAAAACACTGGGAAAAAGTCACACTTGAGATCGCTATATTTCAGACTCATGGAGTCTTCTATAGCAAGAAGACAAGTGATGGTGATAAAAGTAAATATTGAGTATCGAAGGTAACGTTATGCATGGAAACAGATGAAACTAGAAATGAGAGTGTGGGGGTAAAAATTAATATGTAAGATTTAAACCAGGTGGTATACGCGCTTTATGTAAAAATATAGCTGCCATTTCTCTATCTCTGAGTAAACTTTCAAAGCATTGTGTAGGTAACACATCAATAAGTGTCTGATTAAAAGAATCATCAAAATCCTTACAATGAGATAAGGCATGTTGGGCAACCGGCAAGGGAGACTTGGTTTTAACAGAACATCTATGATTGTTCATTACATAGCGAAACAACAGAAGAAGTTAAACCAATATAAAATGCTTTGCAAAACTTACAAGATAACATATATACAACATTCTTGGAAGAACAAGTAGCAAATGAAGAAATGTTGAATTCTCTGGATAAATTAGGGCTGTGGAATGAATGGCAAGGCATAATTAGCGCACAGGTTTTACATTTAGGGCGTTGGCAAGGATATGAGTTAGCAAAGGGATGTGGTTAATTCGGGGGAGATAGGTTTTGGCAAAATATACTTTTAAGGTTAGGGGGTGTTCTAAAAGTAAGGCGGGGTACAAATTTAGAAAAATCATTTAAAGATGAGTGCATTAACAAAGTATCATGACATTCTTTCAAAATAGGTTTGATGCTTTCAATTCCAGGCACACGAGTAGTAACAAGGTTAATGAAGTTCTTATTAGAAGTTTTAGGTTTGCATTGGAAAGTTTTGTGCGCTGGGATAATACAGGATTTTAAAAGAAAGGAAGGATAATTTTGATCTTGGAACTTTTGAGCTAGGATTTTAATACACTTGTAAGAGATGAAAAGTTGTTACAAAGACGGTGACCATGGATTGAAAGAGAAAAAGGAATAGATCTTTTGATATGCAAGGGATGACAGCTATCAAAATGAAGATACTGTTGTAAATTGGTAGGCTTAATGTGCACAGACATAAGAAAAGAGCCATTACATAAAGAAATATCAATATCTAGGAACGTAGCAGCATTGGGAGAGACAGAAGTGAACTTAAAATTTGGAGTTAAGATTAGTAAGGAACTGATCGAGAGATTCTGAGCCTCGAGTCCAAAGCACAAATATGTCAGCAATATATCTCAGCAGTAATAATGGTGCCAAAGGTTCTGACTTAAGAAATTCCTCCTCTAACCAAGCCATAAAAAGATTGGCATAAAACGGTGCCATTCTGGTGCCCATCGCAGTACCTTTAATTTGCAGATAATATTTATTATCAAAACTAAACGCATTGCGAGTGAGGACTAGATAAGCAAGATGACAAATGAAATCTGTGAATGTGGTATGAGGAGGTGCTCAAGAGTCCAAGAAATGTCTAACAGCAGCTAATCCTTCATGATGAGGAATGTTAGTATAGGGTGACGTCACATCGATAATGGCCAGAGTATATTACAATGTGCCAAAGGGTCAACTTTCTTTGGTAAACACAAAAAATGGAAGGAATCTTTGATATAGGATGGCCTAGACATAACAAATGGCTGTAACCAACAACCTACTAGAGTGGAAATACGTTCAGTGGGGGAATCGTAGCAGGCTACTATAGGACGGCCTGGACAGTTCTTTTTATGAATTTTAGGGAGAAAATATTTGGTGGAAGTACGAGGGACATGAGGAGTAAGTAGAATGATATCTTGGGAACTAAGTCCTTCAGCAGTACCAGAAGATGCAATAAAACAAGCTATTTCTTCATTAAACTTGACTGTAGGGTCGGAAGACAATAGTCCTCATGTCGGTAAGCTTCAGCATTGTAAGAAGAAATGTCCTGTAGTACTACTGAGGACCCTATATCAGCTGGGAGAATAATAACCTTTTAAGTGCTGATTTCTCACGCAAAGTTAGGTTATATTTCGGAGTGATCTTATCTAGAAATTTGGAATCACTAATCGAAGTTAAAAATCGGTTAATAAACATTTCTAGAAGGTAAAGAAGTCAAGTTTGGAGGGAGGACGAAACTTGAGAAGGCAAGGAATAACATTTGAAGTAGGCTGAGAAGATTTAGTATGCCAATAGTAACGCCATCTTAAATTACGGAAAAATTTAATGCTATCGGAAACAAATTTAATGCGATTAAATTTGGGAGTTGGGGCAAAAGATAATCCTTTTAGCAAAAGCAATGTATCAGTATCAGAAAGTGAAATAGAAGATAAGTTAACAACCACAATATTATTAGTAGGAGAAATACAAGGGGTACATTTGCTATTGGGCTGCTGGTGTGAAATACCGGAGTAAAATTTAGATGGACGAGGTAAATTGTTGAAATTTATTGAAATAACTATATATATATAGTTATTTCAACAGAACCTTAAGGTAATAAATACCTGTGAATAACTAATTATACCACCTCCCAAAAATACTCCGTGAGTGAGAGAGAGACTCTCTTTGAAGTATTATTTATAATGAATAAATCTGTTCCCTCCAAAACAACTGCTCTGTTGAAATAACTATATAAGTTATATATATAGTTATTTCAACAGAACCTTAAGGTAATAAATGCCTGTAAATAACTAATCATACCACCTCCCAAAAATACTCAAAAACTCAAAAATATGTGTGTGTGTGTGTGTGTGTGTAACTCTCTTTGAAGTATTATTTGTAATGTAATAAATCTGTTCCCTCCATAACAACTCTCTTCCTTTCCTAGTCTCTGGAATCGTTACTGGAAATGTCCTCAAGTCAAAAGTATTACCTTGTCAAACAATCTTCATTGGTGCCAGCATGATTGAACAGAATCATAGGTTCATTCCTGCAGTGCATACTATCTTCTTGCTGTTCAAAAAAGTGTTTTTATAGAAGTTACAAATTTCTTAGCTTGACTATGTACAGTTACACCTTGCTTGGAAGATTATCTTTGTTGAGAACTATGACTACTTGGTCTTCTAAAACAGGTGTATCCTGATTCCACACCTTCCTATGGTATTATTTAAATATTCTTCGCAGGAGAGTATAATAATATTAATAATAATAATCCCAAGTCACTATAACCCATTAAGGGTCCTGATATGCCACACAACCACTGCATCCTCCAGTTTCAAAGAGCAGTATTTAGGGCCAGCCTCCAACAAAGGCTTTCAAGTGATAGAACACTACCTCTCCATTGGTAGTACCCCATTTGTTATCAATAGGCTTGTTCCAGACCTCCCTAGCTTAGAAAAATTCCAAACAGGTACCAAGGATTGAACTTGGGAACTTCCAGCCAGCAACTACCAATGCTAAACACTAGATCAAGGAGCCACTCTTTGCAGGAGAGATGCAGAGGAAACACCGGAACAAATTATACAACACAATAACATGGCTTTTAAAGTGTTGCAGCAAAGTAGGATAACAAAATGAAGGAACATCTAAAATAACATTGCTGCTAAAGTAGAACCAAAGAAAAGGACCATGAGCCTGAGTCATTGAAGTAAAAGAAGTGGCAATCTTTGTTTAAGTTTTCCGTTGCTACTGCCTTTCCCCCTTGTCCTTCATCCCTGCTAACTTAACAACTACCATATGCCATCTTTCATAAATCATAATATAACTTTTAATGCTGATAAACTCTTTAAATCAGTTTGCAGCCTTTTATTATTTTAATTAATGAGCTGATTAATTAATTCATTCATATCAAAGCCCATAACATATTAAAAATGGTGTAATAATTGTGAGTTATAGTATAAAAGGTGATTTTTTTTTAAAATTATTAATGGTATCTAGTTTTGGTTTTTACATGCATTTTAAACCAATCTTCTGTTGGTTCCATTATGTTTTTGAGGATTTTCCTTTTTCTAATAAAAGAGAGTGCATGTACTGTTGGACATACTTGTAAGTACTAAAAGTGCTTATTGTACTTTTATTATAAAGCTGTTGACCCAAGAATATCATCAAAGACACCTATATCATTAGTGTTGCTTCTGAAAGAACTAAACAAATGGTTGAAATGCAATTAAGAAGTGTTTGGTAATTAAGGCAGAAAGAGAGAAATTTACAATGAAAACTAATGCTTCCATGAACATTACTTGCTATTGGATAGTAATATTTTAATAAGTGAAAACCATTAGAATGTGTCCATTAACTACCTTACTCTATATTTAACATAATCACCAGATAATTTAATGAACTTCTGCCAATAGTAAACAGTTTTCATAAATTCATCACAGAAGAATTCCACCCTTTGTTTCCATGGTCAGCTTCTGAAGCCATCACTTCTTGATTGGGTGCATGATGGTGTCTATGAAGGTTTCAGTTTTGGAAAAAGATGGATGCACAAGATATGAAGTTCAGAGAGATGATTGTTAACATTTTGCAGGAAACAATGGAACACAATCATCTACATCCCTAAAAAACTTGTTTTTCCAATTCAGCAATTTGAATATCTTTTTCAGAGATAAGTGTATGATTCAATAATCCATAGATCAATGGTTTGTCACCTGTAATAATTTGAAGAAAAGGTTCACCATTATCCTCTAATTCAGTGCCTTGTGAGAGCTTCATGAAACACATTTTTCGCCTGACAGAAGCATATTCAACAAAAGATTATATCTACTGAAATTTTTAGCAGGAGCAACATGGTGAAATACACAAGAAACACTAAACAGCACATAAAATATACATCAACATATATATTTTTTTTTTCATGGTGTTTAATGCCCAGTTTTACTACTGAGGTACCACTGGGAGTGAACACTGATGATACATGAGATGAAATGATATCTTGGGAAAGGATTTTTTTTAAGGAAGGAAATGTTCCAGGCCTAAGTTTAGGGTACTTCCCCAGCATTTGCCATTTATGAGGACTGAGGAAAAACTGGAAAAAACCTCAGTCAGGAAGAACGATCCTGGCGGGATTTGAACCCCAAACCTCCTGCTCACAAGTTCGTGCCTTAGCAACCTCGGGCCACCAGTGGCAATTTCAACATATAATGAAATATGGTACTGAAGTAATGACCAATACCATCACTGAAAATATAGAGAAACTAGAAATTAATAACACCAATGCTCTAAGACTAATCACTGAAGCATTGAACTCAGCACCAAATTTGGCACTACAATATTATACACAAAATTTACATACAAAACTAGAAATCAAACAACAAGATGTAACTTCTTATATTAAAGTAAAGGTTTCTAAGAACTTAGAATGGGTAAAACAAATCACAGATCTCTCTACCTTTAAAATCCAAATACTGCCAATGAAAAGTAACCAAGATTTTCTGCAATAACTACAAATCCCTACTAAATAAAGCCAATCAGCAAAACACTAAGCACATTAAATTATCAGTCAAACAACATTGACATTAATAGACAAAGTTAGCAAACAAGAAATTCCCCCCAAATTTTTCAAAACAAACAGCAGAAGCTACATTAGCAGAAAGATATCCACCAGACAAATAGCTGAGAAAATACAAAGATGGCTTGCTAATGTATAAAGGAAGAGCAGGCCTTGGAGTATATTCAATGTTATTTTCTCTTCATTTTGAAGTCTGTGAAAACAAGATAAACTTCAACGAGCCATCTACACTGCACTATAACAAATGATTTACAGATCACAAGCATTTAACAAGACTATAATCCTCTCAAATCTACATCAGTACCAGAGGAAATAGCATCCAATAAGTGCCTTGTCTCCCCAACAATCAATGAAATGCGACAAATAATCAGAATATCAAATTAAATAAAACTGTCTACTTTCATTGAGCATCCTCACATGTCAGTCTGACAGGAAATAAAATAGCAGATTCCCAAAAAAAAGAAACATCTAACCCACCAAATCATTGGTGAATTTATATTCAATGGAGAATTTAATTGAAAAAGAACCAAAGAAAGAATAATTCCTCAAAAACAGTTCACAAAAAAATAACAGAAAATGGAAAAACATACAAGACTTCAATTATTTATGGTGCAAAAATAAAAAAAAAACCCAAAGAAATCAAGAACAAACAAACATATCGGCCAGGGTTGTAAAGACTCCTGGCAGAACAATAAAACAAACCAATTAAATTAACTTAATACTTGCACAGGATAAAAATCCATCTAAGTACACTGTGTAATATGCTACCAACTAGACATTATATGAACAAATTCCATCTACAGGAATGCAAAAAGCTGAATATTATAATAATGATATTAATAAACAGAGTCCTTCACATTCAAATTTCTTATTATCAATCATTCTTCTAGGAATAAGAGATGTAAATGATTTTAATCACTTTAATAAGTTAGCCGCTTTTATTATAAACCATCTTGTATTGTAATGCCAGTAGGCAAAATGAAGCTAATAATAATAATAATAATAATAATAACAACAATAAACAGTTTAATTGTATTAGGATGCCAGAAGACGAATGAAGCAAATCTTCAGCATCAGCCATTATAGACCAACCAACTAGAGTACAAGTAATTAAAGGGCACATTCTTGGAATTATTATTGGTTTTATTTATGTAAATACACACTATTAGTTTGCAAGTAGTTGCTAGACTTAAGTTTTGCAAAGGTCACACCTTAACATTTTGTTAAATGTGCAATTTTGTTTATATTCTTGGGTGTTTTAATTTCAAGAAAATAAAAGTACTACATTTATGTTAGGCATATCTATAAGATTTTCATCACTTGTTATGAGCATGCTTTAACAGTAGGAGTCTGTGAAAAATTAGTAAGTTGTAATTTTTCCTTTATTTTGCTGCAATGTTAATTTAGTTAGTCTCCTCTCTCTACTCTACTCATTTTCATACAAGAAAAATCATATGATAACTGTCTGATGCTAAACATTTAGAAAAAATAACACACAAATGAAGTCATTCAAGTCTTTTTATTAAATGACAAATATTCTTGGCAGCATGGTATCAGCCATGTTGTGACTAATGGTATATATGGGATTGTTTTAAAGAAAATGGAATTTAGAGAGCAAAAGAAGACTTTAATTCTTGACAATTAACTTTAAAACAGAGAATAACTTTCAGCTAGAGTAATCCTTCAGCATCTGCAGAAAAACTCTTACATAGTTGGATATGTGATGAGAGAATAACATGGGATTTTAAGAATCTTAATTATGGCCAGACATGATGATGCATAAACTTCAAGCAACATCATCTTATACAGGAAGAATAAAAAGTCAGCAAAAAAAAAAAAAAAAAAAAAAGACAAATTTACAGCATAAGGAATCTAAACATTTTTATGCTTTAAAATAATCTATGTGCAAATTGGTCATATAGCAACTACATGCAGGTTAATCAAGAGTAATGATCTTAGAGGTATTACTTTTTATTCAATGCTGGTAGTTAAATACAAGAATAAGGCACAAGCAAGCTGACTTTATTTCCATGTGCCCATCTGCAGATACATTGAAGTAATTTAGATCTATTTTTTGATGTGGTATGAACAAAGACATTTATAAGTAATACCAGATAGTACTTGGCATTGTATACTAGAATGTAAGCAAATCAAGTTTTGGAGGGAACAGCTCCTATTATGAAAGTGGGAAAATACATAGGCAAGGTAAGACAAAAATGGTTATGGGTGTAAAATACTTAGGAAATGTGCTTGAGATACTGTCAGATTGTGAAAGGAGAATGAAACGAGTAGGGGAGGGTATGGGACTAGTTATCTAGTATTAGTTAAACAGGATCCTTATACACCAATAACCAGGGTGTGAGTGTGTATAAGGTCATAAGGAATAAGCAACTCTCACGGATAGAAATTTGGCTGAATGGGTTTAATTTAAAGAGAGAGAGAGAAGAGAAGGAAGGTTTAGTATTGTAGGAAATATAACTTAATATTGTGTTGAATGTATAAATTACTTTTAATATTGTATTTTGTTTTGGTTGGATTGGACCCCCGTCCCCTGGATATTCCAGTAGGTATCTGTTGATGAACCTGGGACTGAGGGGCTGAGCCAATCAAATTGGAATAAATTTTTATTGGCATTCCTAATTGTTATATTTAAAAGTGATGTTTTTTTATTTGTGTTTATTTTGTTACAAAATAATTCTGTATGTTGATGCATGAGAAATAAATACTTCTTCTACTACTACAAGTAATAGGTCAATGCATTTGGAAAATATGGCTTGCAGTGGTTCAAGTTAGAAATGCTAATCATCACATATTACAATTATTTTGTGTCAGCTTTCTTTCAGATAATTAATTTACTTATTTAAGTACTGAGAAATCATACAGAATGCAAAGCTGTCTATTAGAATTGGCCCTGGCCAATAGATATCAGTATGAAACGAAATCTGGAATCAGGGGGTCTCCAAGAATAACAGCTTACTTTAAGTATTAAGATTGACAGTACTTAGTATATTAAACAACTGTTATCCAACTGATACATGATGTAGAGTGTATACAGATGGATCACTTAAAATGGAGAAGCAGGCTTTGGAATATACTGTGAAGATTCTCTCAATATACACCTTTGGGACAGTATGCTAACAATTTTGATGACAAAATAATGGCCATTAGAGTAGCATTAGAAAATCTACTTTATAGACCTAACAAAAATAAAAGAACAATTGTCTTAAGTGACTAAAGCAGCACTGCAAAGTATTATGAATTATAGTTTCCCACTAACTAACAATTTTGATGACAAAATAATGGCCATTAGAGTAGCATTAGAAAATCTACTTTATAGACCTAACAAAAATAAAAAACAATTGTCTTAAGTGACGTGCTGCAAAGTATTATGAATTATAGTTTCCCACTAACATACATTATAAATGAAATAAGAAAACTATATGTTACAATCCAGACCAGAAGTACAGAAATAGTTTTACAATGGATCCAGAGCTATGTTGAGTTAAAAGGGAGTGACATTGCTGACACTAGCAAAAATAAGGGGCCATAAAAAGATTAATAACCAAACAAGAACCAAAAAATATCCAACAAAAACTTAAAGGAAAACCATAGGAAGATCTGAAGACTTTCAAATATCTTTTATCAAAGCCAAGAAAAACTGAAGTTGCCCAATTCTGCTTAATTGTCTGTCAGAACATCTCTTCAGAACGAAAGTAATCAAGAACAGCCAGTGCCCAGGATGTGAATACTATCCTAAAGAAAGAACATCTGAAATGCAGCCAACTTGATACCAACAAAAAGTGAAAAATAATTTGGAAGCTCTTTATTGGAAAGCTAGGGAAAAAATGATAAATATCAACCTCACCAATGGCCATTAGCAACAAAACAACCAACCAAACAACTTTTCAGGTAGATAGCCACTGCAAAAAATACATTAAATCTAACAATTAAATTATTATACAATTTTTTCAATCATTATATAATAGTAAAAAATTATTGTTTTTACTCTCTTCTCATCATTTTTTCATCTATTTTTCATCTATTTTTCACTGTATGCAGTATTATGCTAGATTCTTGCACTGATTTTAAACATTTTAAGACCAATTTCTCTGTTCATTTTAAACCACTTTTGACTTTATAATTCTTGTGCTGTCAGTTCCATTGCATTCATACACTATATATGCTACATCTTTTTCTTTGCACTATGGACACATGTTATAAAAAAAAGCATTCTTTTAACTATTAATCCACACACTTCTGCTCATACCCATGCAATATATCCTTATTTTTGTTTGTTTATTTTATCAATATATTTCTCTATTTTCAAATTACCTTCTGTAAAACAAAATACCAATGATCTCTTTTCCACCAATCTGCTTAACATATTTTGTATCTGTATCTTTAAAACTTCTTCTTGCCTCTTTCCAGAAACACTATTATTTAATTTTAGGA
Organism: Metallyticus violacea; assembly: GCA_030762175.1. NCBI lineage: Eukaryota > Metazoa > Arthropoda > Insecta > Mantodea > Metallyticidae > Metallyticus > Metallyticus violacea. The sequence goes on from CM060845.1 coordinate 65,274,627, forward strand.
CCAACTTTATGTTGGGACTAATACAGTGAAGCAACTTTTATATTCTAGTGAGACAATTTTAATACTCTTGTGCTCCACTTCTCCACTTACCATTAATGAAGCAACTTATATATTTTTAATTAGCTGGTATTAATGGCAAGTGGAGCATAAGGGTATTAAATTGACCTGCCAGCTAATTAAGAATATACGCTATTATTTGTGTTTTTCTTGCTCCATACCTTCCCTAAATTATTACTTTCTAAAATATTTCTTAAACAATTTATTAATTCATAATTTTCTATTTCTACTGTTGTAACAAACAATTTATACATTTATAATTTTCTATTTCTACTGTTGTAACAAATACTATCATGCAAGTTCAAATACCTATTCCAGTATTTCAAAAATCAGAGATTTCCTTGCTTCTCACCACATTTCCATTTAAGCAACCTTTTTATGGATGAGATGATATTAACAAATTAAAATTTTCTCAACAAAACATTGTGGTACTAAATTCACAATTTCCCAGCCATCGTCAAGGCCCCATATTTCCACATCACATAACATTTGAGCCTCTCACATCATTTTGCATAATTTTTCCAACCATTTGACTTCCAACTTTAGTGCAGTGTATAAATAGCCTCAAATAGTAGACATAGCTGTTATTCCTTTAACTAATGATTTCCCCCCACTTTTCTGCACCATTCATTTTAATTCTTAAATAAATAACAATCTTTCCCACCTTATATTCATTACTTCCTTTCTTCAATTCCCCATATTTTCTCTGTTTTCCTCCTTTTTTAAATACTACAATATGTATCTTTACTTCATTCTCATTTAACCCATTCTGCACAGTAATTATCAAACTTCTTTGAAACTGTCTGTGGTGTCTCAGTAGTAAAAACAGGCATTAAAAGAGAGAAGAAGAATAAGAAGCAGGAGGAGGCCAATTTTAAACCTCTAGCACGATACAAGCAACCACCAAATTTTGAGCAAATAGTAAATTAAGAATCAGGATATCATTTATAACATGCAGAAAATTATTCTTTAAATTTAGTAATATATCATCTAAAATAAATTAATTCTAATTTGCATCCTTGTCTTACCCTGTTGATGTACCTTATTAAACTGCATTTCTTTTAAATTTACTGCACTTGTAAATAGAACTTCCCCTGATTGGCTAAAGATATTTGTACCATAGGTGACTTGTCCAACATGTAGCACAACCTAGCAGACAATATAATTGTTAGAACTAAGTAAAAAAAAACATGCAAGAAGCATACCAATAAAGTTATAATCTGGAATAGCAAATTATGTTAATGAACAAACTGAAGCCCACAGAGGAATTTCTCTATTCTCTCTCTCTAATGAGCAAGGCTCAGCAACAAGCAAATGTCATTATGAAGCAAGATTCAACAGTTAACCTGAGAAGTAAACTCCCATCTGTGCACATTAATGTTTTGTATGAACTCTGGATGTGTCAATGCTATCAGGCATCATACATCATGTGCTGATGAAAATTTCTTGAGGTTCTTTGAATGTATAAGTAATAAATTACTTTAAAAGCAAACTAATTTGTATTCAAAAGGTGATTCTGAACCCACCAGCCAATGAGAGATGGCAAAGAGTACCTGGTACTGTCGACATCTGGAGTAAAGAGAAGCACTTTATAATTACTGCCCCCATTTTCCAAACTTACACAGAAAGGATTTTCCTTACATAAAACTTTCACCAAACAATTGCTTAATCTAACTAAATTTGTTGTACGAGAGTCGAACTACACCCTCTTATTGGCTTCACTTACTTGTTTAAATGTAGAACATGTTTTGCAGACCATTGTTTGCATCCTCAGCTGTTGTCAGTTCATTAGTCTGTCTCTGTATGAATTTTGATATTTCCGGTGATGAAAACAAACTTTAGGTTCATCACACCTCCACCAGAGCAGAATATGCACCCCCAAAGTAACGTGGTGAATTATCCAGCAGTCAGCAGCTGAGGATGCAGATGATGGTCTGCAAAACATGTTCTGCATTTAAACAAGTAAATGGAGCCAATAAGAGTGTGTAGTTGGACTCAATGGTACAACAATATTAATTATATGATTAGCATCACTGTACAAGTTCCAATTAGCATTTCAAATTGTTTATTCCTTTATTTAATAATTTATACCACAATGACTGTAGCTCAATTCAAATGCTTTCTCTAAATCAACAAAAGCCATGCATAATTTATCTCTTTTATCCTCTAAGTACTTTTCTACTAATATTTTTATAATAAGCACATTGTCAATGGTTCATCTCCCTTTTCAGAAACCCATTTGGAAATCTGAAAGAATGTATTTGTCTACTTTTGCAAATATGTCATATTTAGTTTCAAATAATTATTTTCCACAGGATACGCAAAGGGTTCAATTGTCATTGTGGCAAGAGCTATAAAACCTGTCAGGGCTTGAGAAACCACACAACTACTCATCATAATGGTGTAGGTCTGACTACCTTCACCACACAAAATGGAGAAGTGCTGCATGTTCCAGCTAATCATGTTGCAGCATTGCAACCCTTTCATGCTGTTGCAGTCAAACATATAGCTCCAGCAACCATTGGTTTGCCAGTGAAAGCCATTCAGGGTTTGGTTGTTGCCACCAAAGTAGCAGAAAGTGGAAAAAAGGGTAGGATGGCAATTGATAGTAATTTTGATACTATTACATTTGCAAAAGGATCAGCTCTACAGATGACCATGCCTACATTGATCTCTCAACCAAAACTAATTGTTAACAGCAATTCAGCAGAGCATCAGACATTTGCCACTGCTCTGGGGGTTTTGACACCTGCATCTTCCCCAAATACGCCACCACCAGATCCTGCTACCTCTGTTACTTCATCCTCTTTAACTACAAGTATCCAAATAGGAATTTCTGCAGATGCCTCACCAGCCAGCATATTGCAGACTACTTGTCAGTCCTCAGAAATTCTAGTTCCTAGTACCATTTCTCCACAAGCAGTATTAAATTAAAATTCATGTAAACAAAAACAGCACAATCTAATTGGGGATTTACCATTAAAATAGAGCAAGGCATTTTGCTTCAGTTTTAGTTAAAGTTTCCTTCAAATGTCCAGAATTTATGTTAAGTATTTTGGCACATTATAAAATTCTGTAGGCCTAATGCATTTTTTGCAGGTACAAGCATTAGCAATAAAATATACTTATGTTGCCACATGAAAGGTATATTTTAACTCTCAACATGCTGTGAAAATTAATTGCAGGGATCTCTGAAGAGGATTTTAGTTTTACACTAAGCCTGTTACCAAGATTAAAATATGAATTTAATTTTTCAGAAATGTATCCTATTCAACTTTTACATTATAACCTTATTCATGTGAGGCCAGGAGTTTATAAAATGTTTTTGAAAATTGAAAGTGCAGAAAATAGATTTACCTTTTAAAAACTGGATTCATATTGTATACCAATACTCTTTTTTATTTGTTATGGTTTGAATGTTGTAATTAAATGAAGATGAATGTGTAAAGGTTTTGTAAATACTGTTACTATTTAGCACAGGAAGTTATTTGCATAGAACATAATACCTTTATGTTCTGATATGGTTATCAGGTTATTAAAAGTTCAGATCTCTTTGTTAGTTAATTGAATATGCTATTATGATATTTTTTTTTTTTTACACTTTTCCTCCTTTCTTTTTCTATACTACATGAAACAAAATGAGCCAGAAATATTCTACTTAACGTTCTTTTAAAAAATATGTTTTGTTTCATATGCTCAAGATTTTGTTGCTGTTATGGCATCTGTTGCTTAAGTTAAATTAGCTTATGGTTCACATTTTGTTCAGCAAGTACAATAAAATATTTTTATATGCCAGAGTAGTTTCTTAAATTCAAGTTCTAATTCTTTTGTGTTTTTTTTAAAAGTTCAGTAATTCAGAATGAGCACTAAAATGCATATTAGATGATAAGAGAGAGCACATACTCCAAAAACTCTTAATATGAGCTTCCTTGAAAGCCAAAATTGATTAGGGATTTGTTTTGGTTATTTAGGCAATTACATGTCTGCTCTTGGTTTCTTGTTGCATGGTAATAGAACCACTTGCATTATTTGTCTTCCAGAATGTGACCCAAAAATGTACTATATTAAATGATTTTGGAAATGCCAGTTTTAATTTTAAAGTGCACAAATGTGAAGTTTGTTGCTTAATTTCTTCCTTACTCTCCAATTCATAAAATTGGAACCTCTTTTCATTTATATATAATTTGCATTGATTTTTTCCTAGCTTTATGTAATGCACCTGGTGTAAATTGCACATGCTTATAGGAAGTTTGTATAGTAATAAAAATCTGATATCTGAAAGCCAAAGATTCCAGTGAAGACTGTTATTTAAAAGTAAATCTACGTGCTTTAATTTTGTAACTGTTCAGTATTTTGTTTTAGAACAATAGTACTCCTGCTTGACTGTGATTGCTATTAATGCATTTTCAGTCACTGTAGCTGAAATGCTACATTTTTTATATGTAAGCGTAAATGGTAGAGTGCTTTATTACCCACAAGCTATTATGAATAGTAGAATAAAATCATTTTTAACCATTTTGTTTCAAAGGCTAGATTTCTTGCTTTTTCCACTTTTGTCACAAAAAGTACTGAAAATTAATTTGACATTACACATGAAATACATGTGACTATATTCTGTTGTTTTGGTGTATTTGATTGCAATCATATTCTAGTCTTTGTAAATTTAAAGAATTTGTTAAGAATAATTGTGATATATATTTGATGTTGACTGTATTGATTGTTATATATTCATAGTTCCTTGTAGTTAAGAAAAACAATTTAGAATTGTGTTGCTTCAGTTAACTGTGATATATTTATATGCTGTGTCGATCAAGGGCATCCACAGGATTTTTTCTTGGAGCAGGGAGGGGGGGGGGGGCTTTCTTTGTTTATCCATCTCCCCATAAAGTCTTTCTCACATAGTACGGAACAATGAGATCAAAACACTGTCAGATATAGTAAGCATATTTCATAGTGAAATTCATTGTATCTTAATCTGTATACCCTACTCAAAGTTGTGGGTGCCTACAATTTAAACAATGGTTTGTACACAAAATATCCAATGATAATACATAATTATGCTTGAAATGTCTACTAAACATCCATTATTATCTGTTGTTTTAAATATCTTTGTTTATATTCATAAAAGCATACATAATTATATAAAATTATATTTAGTTATATTTGTTTCTCATTGCAAAAACTTTTATTATAAATAACAAATATGTGATTCAAATATATTGATATTTTAGATTTTTAATTCAAAATGCAGATGTCTTAATGACTGCCAATGTATGTATAAATAGATACACACACAGAAGATATTAAAATGTAAATATTGAATTCTTGCTCATTTAACAATGATTTCAATGATAGCATTGTATACAGTAAATTGCTGTAATTGAACTGATCAAGAATGTGGCATTTCTAATGTTAAATTACAATTGTACAAGTAAGTGAAACTTGAAAAAAATCCACAATTTTTGTATCTGTGATAGTGTTGGTAACAGTCTATATATCGTTTTAAAAAAACAAAAGCATTTATTTTTTAAATAACTGTAACCCAATTCACTTATATTACAGGGTCAGTATATAAGCATAAGTCTCAGAAAGAGGAACAATTAGTAACAATGAACAAATATTGGCTTTGAACTGTATATGTATTTAAAAAAGAAGTCTGTGTTGTTATCCTTATGGCCATTACAAAAGAACCATAGTTTTAGAATCTTCTGGACCCTGTGTGAACACACATATTGTGAGCAATTGGGACCACTTGTTTGTATTCTTTATTTGTTCCAATATTTACACATAAATTCTGTAATAAAAGATGAAGAAAATAATGTTGAATTATTTTGGTTTCCATTATGTACTAGTATTAAACACTCATGGTGATAATGGCATGACTTGACTGAACTTTCCCCAGAAATAACTGCAAGACAACTTCCACTCCCATCATGACTTGCTTTGTGGTAGATGAGGTTACCACTACACCATCTAGATCTGTGAAATATGAGCAAAAATAACGTTAGAATAACTTATTAACAAAACTTTGTGTACTTTTACATCAGATTGATTGCAGGGAATTTTTTTTTTTTTTCCCCTCCCCAGAAATCTCATCTGATTTATGAAACCCTATAAAAGAGTTGAGGGGAGGAAAAAAATTCCTGACAGAAAAAAAAAAGTTTGGCCATGCTGAATTCATTATTTCTATATCTTAATATGAAACAATTATATTTTGAAGGCATTATTTGAATAGATGACTAAAGAATGCATAGTCAAAAAATGTCAAAGGCAGAAAAAGCATAATTATTACGCTGCTCAGCAGGCATATTTTCTCAATTTCTGTTAGCATGTTATGCTAAGTGTCTACATACTTAAGATGATAGTTTCAGAATTTATGAAGAATCATCGTGTATGCTGAGCAAAAATTCCATATTAAACTTGGCCTAGCAGGATTTATACCATGTCTTCTGCCTATCATAATGACAGTTCTTATACTTTTATACTTGGTGAGTACATGTGGACTGTCAGCCATGTTTGTTATGAGAGCAAGCATTATTTCTGTTTTTGCATTATTACAACACAGTTTTTGATTAAGAACAGTTTTTTTATTATGTATTAGTATAGGAAAATTTTATTAATTATAGAATATTAGTGAAATAAATTTTATTGTGGCACACTGTAAGGTTATCACTAGAACAGATAATTTTTTACATATGACATCTATATGAGAAGAAGTTCTTATATAGGGAAGTGTGTAGGGGAGTTATGAAGATATACCACATAGGATACGATATGATCACTTTTTTTTTAGATTTAGGCAAACCAGCAATTTCAAACAATAGAATTCCTGAGCAAAAATACCAGGTTCTAACAGAAGAAAAATTGAATGAAATTAAATATTACATTGTTTTTCAAGCAAATCTCTGCATCATCTTGTACAGATAATAGATGTCTCAAAAGTCTCAGCCTATGTAGTAGCTAAACTTTTAAAACTAACTGCTTACAGTTATCTATAGTCAAAGAATAACTACGTGTGTCAGTAAAAATCAAGTAAATTTTTGTAACTGAATTTTGCAGAACATTGTTAATGATATTATTAGTCCAGAATTAATATTTTTCTCAGATGAAGCAAGGCTCCATTTGCATTATGTTAATTCAAGAATAGTGGTACATGAGTTATATACAAAGTTCCATAACATGATGTAAATATTGACGTACAGTGATCTCTAACTACAAGAAGGATTATTTTTTGTAAAGATACATATTTAAAAATACGCATAAGAGTGCAGTCTGCTCAAGCAAACACTTTTTAGGATTCTTTAGAATCAATAAAGGAGGTTTTTAATAATGAGTAATTTCTAAAAGTTATGGCTCACACCTTCCCCCTGACCTTAACATGTGTAACTTTTTATCTATGAGGAATCCTAAATAACTTTTTCAGGACCGTTATACTTTAATGAAACTTGGATAATATAAGAGCAGGATTTGGAAGAATTAAAAAACCAGATCCATTGCGAGCAATTGAAAATTTCATTAAAAGATGTTAGAAATGTCTGCAAATGGACACCCATTTTAAGAACTCCTATAACACAGGAAATAAAATTAACACTGTCTAAATGCCAATATTTATCAAAGTTGTGCATATACAAATGCAAGGAGAACTTGTCTATCGATGAAGCTGGAAACTGGCACCTAGCGCTGTGCAATTTGCATTCAGCTTCAGACAAGTCAAATATAAATCTAACTATGTATAAATGCTCATAATATTGTTTTTATTTTTTATGTTTGGTAATTTGTATAAAGAGGCTTTCCATAAAGTATGCAAGATTCAGGTCTGGATGTATTTTTGGCATTTGCATATGAATATTGATGCTTAAAACCATTCTGCTAGAAAAAATATAAATTGTCACATACCTGTTTACTTTTTGGCTCCAAGCTGAGTAATGTGAAGACTGATTTTATCACTCAGAGCTTTATCTGCAAGTGCACATTTTCCTTGAACAAACAGTAGTGCTTGAATGTCCTTTAGCTCAAATGCAATTCGTGCTGCCTCTTCGTAAAGGCTGCAAAACAAAAGATGGTACTTTAAACAAAGAAAGCAATAGTGTTATTAAAACATTTACCACAAAGATCGCGTGCAAAATATTACAGTGAAACATATTTAAAACCATCCATTCACAAGTAGTAGCACTTACCAGCACAACATACCCTGCCATTGCTAGTATCTTGCACTGCAAAATTACAAAGCCAGAGTATTTCATTTTTTTAAAACTTGGGTACTACAAATAAAATATATAAATTCTGTTCTCATCCTTCTTATAGAGGAATGCTGTGAATGTTGCCTATTTGTAAAACATACAGTCTACATCTTAAGAATCTACCATTCATACTCGTTAAGTTTTTCTGCACTAATCATTCTTCTTCCAGCTCTTCTGTAAGAAGGATGGGTAAAGAATTAATGGACAAATCATGGCAACTATTTTTTTTCTCACAAGGGACAACATGAAAAAATCGTAACACATATAATTGAAAGTATATGGCATTTTCTGCCAAGGAAGGAAGGCTGAATGTAGGCAACACTCAGGGAAGAAGCAAAACACAGGCAATCAGACAACATTGGTTTATTATGGCATGAGCAAAAATTATACAAAAAATACTTACACAGCATTGCAAATTCATCACAGGACGGGCCTTCCAGGTAATCCGGCGTTTAGCAGCCTTCAAAGTAGTCTCCAAGTACATCAACAGTTTTTTGCCAATGGTGGGAAAGGCACTGAATACTATCTACTGCATGTGAGTTGCTAACATGAGGCACCTCGCATTGAAATGCTGTCAAAATGTCTGCTTTGCAAACATTTCCCTTGCAATAGCTGCTTCACTTTGGGATGAGATAATCACAGGGACTGAGATTGAGAAAATATGGCGGATGTGGAAGAACTTTCCATCCCCACCCCTGTAAAAGACACTTGACATTGTTAGCTGTGTAAGCTGTCATGTTATCATAGAGAATAATGGCACTGTTCAAAAGTTCTGGCCGTTTGGTGCATACAGCACAGTCCAAATTGTGGCACCAAAAAGACCTGTAATGCTGGGCATTCATAATGGTCCTTCAAACATTGGATGACACACAAGAATACCTTGACTGTCATATGGCAGAATGACCATGACTTTTGTTGATGAAGGAGTTTGGCAAATTTCTGTTTGCAGATGACGCCAGGGTGACGCCATTCACTGGACTGTCTCTTGAGTTCTGATTTACGTGCCCTAGCCCATGTTTCATCAATTGCTTCCCATAGCTCAGTTTGGCAAGTAGGAAAGTTAACTCCTACAAATATGATTAAAAATTGATTTTTAAGTTGTGCATTCCTGCCATGGAGAAATGCTCACATTGCACATTATTCACTGTTGGTAACTTCCATTCCTGACAAATGTCCTCACCAACTAAACTATGGGCATGCTGAGACTCACAGCTCTGCTCACTTACACCAATTACACCATCTGGTGGCTTCATTCAAAAGTATACTTTCAATTGACTTTTTAACTTTTTGTGTTGTCCCTTCTTCACAAGAAAAAAAATAGTTGCCATGACTTATGACTTATCCCTTATGTATAATATACAAGTTTTAATAATGTGAAGCATTCTGGCAACATGAGTTTGCAGCAACTGATGTCAACAATGGCAGAGTCATTCCAGTAAACAGCTGACTTGTAAATGAATGGTTTTAAAAATGTGCCTAACCATATTTTCTTTATTTACTTACCCTGCTTTAACATAATACTTCACTCTAAGCTCCTCCTTCACTTTTGGTAGATATTTCTGAGCTTCATACCGATTATCATACTTAAGGCAGACATCAACAAATGGCTGAAAAATAAAGAAAACCAAAACATAGTTTTTATATTCTTTTCTACTAATTAGGAAACTAAACTCAACTTCAGGGAACGCATTCTTAATTTAGTTTTAAGATCTTGGCCTTAGTTTATACCCTGAAAGTTTGTATGCATAAACACAGCTTTCAGCCCAAGAACAAATAAACAAACAGCAACCAGATATCTGAACTAAAATTGGTAGATGAAGCCTAGACCTGTGGCATAATACAACATGATGTTCAAAATTGAATACTGAGCAAAATTAAAAAACATGTGGTTATCATTCGTGATAGCATGAACATCATAACAATGAGTCATGACCCTTCCTCGTAACTACTTGAAAGTGCTAAAACTGATGTGCCTCATATAATGGCAAGTATCATGCAACATTTCCAACTGTATGACTAAGCTGTTACATCTTGAGATTGTCACATCTTTGAGCCGCTGGAAATAAGTGTTTAAGGAACGGCGTTTCTCCTCCGGTCCTCTGGGAGAGTATAAGGGAATGCAATAAAGGAGTACCTACAAATAAAATTTTAGAAACTGAATAAAAATAGTTCCAGCTAGAGCATAGATGAAAAAAATAAACATCTCTCTCTTGTCTATTATCAGAAATTTTCTGCAATACCAAAATTTTGTCATGGTCTTCCGTGGACTGTTAGCCTTTCTACGAGTACTTCACCTTTCTTCACCACTCCTCTGATTCTCTTTTTGAAATAAATTAATAGTAGAGAAACATAGTTTCATTCCCTGAAATAATGGATTCCAATACTGACCTCTCGTTATCACAGCACAGCTACAAACAATTCTGACAACATTCCATGCACACTTGCATTTCAATTTTTGAAATAATTTGGGTCAGCCATCTTGTCGAGCAAGATGTTCTTATAGCAGGCGTCTGAAGACAGAAGAAACAGTTTTTCTAAAACAGTCGTACTTTGCATCCCTCGTCAACATTTGCATATGTATAAGTTAATGGAAACAAACATAATAACCCAAATAAAAAAATAGAGAAAATTCCTCCAAATGTTTTAAGGAAACACTATCATTTCAGTGTGTAAGCCTGTAGTCTTTTTGTTTAGGCTGATTTTTACAACTCTATAGTCTTCTCTAAATTTACTTAGTTTTATGCTTAAATTCTTCACTTGATCAATATGTAATATTATCACCACTACATTCGTTTCCTCAAAAAGAAGAATAATTATTTCAAGCCTAAAAATGTTAATTTTTCATGAAGGTTTTATTTTGCAGTGGGGAGTATTAAGTTTATTACTCACCTTTGTATGTAATCCAATCTTTGCTTCACTGAATAAAACTAATTCAGTAATGTAATTCAGAAAAGGGAGAGATTCCATTGCTCAATAAAAGTGTAAAATATAAAATAAAGATGCTAACAACAGTGTCTGTTTTCCTTAATCCTACTTGAAAATGTATATGTCACCTGCCTTCATATAAGGTTCACCTCAATTTATCTGTCCTAGCATATCTTTTCTTTTAAGGTTCTTAAGTATACTTTAAAGATAACTTTATGCTTCTAAATGTGGCCTACTCTTTGGCACTGTCAAAAGATTGGTTGGTTGCTGTGGCCATTGGGGAAGACATCATTTTTTCTCTAGATTTTCAATAGTTTCCAAACTATTTTTCATTTATAATCCCTTCTGAGTAGGATATTTAGAACACTCTTTATGTTCCACTTATATGAGATTTACAAATAAAAAGTATATAATTACATGTTTGAATGTAATGTAAAACATTTTTTATTTGTACGATAGTCATTCAATTTGTTAAAAAGTCAAGTATAACAAACTGAGGAAGAACGCATTCACAAAGATTGACAACACAAGGACAGCTATTGTCCATTGTGTAAGGTGATGAATGCTATCGTAAACAAAGAATATTAAAATGCAGCCAACTTGATAGCAACAAACATGTGTATTTCTGGCATACATTAAATTTGTTAAGTTGATCAGATCAAATCAAGGTAGGCATGTAGGGTTAAAGAGAAATGACAAAGAATATTTCAACTATTGTATTTGTACCTAATTTCGCCTATTTTCCAGCTTTCTAGCATTATTGTGAGATTCTTTATTTAACATTTAATAAAGTGAGTTCACCGGTTTTCTTTACCGCAGTCACCCGTACTTGTACTTTCACCACCCACCTTAAGATGATCAGACCGGAAACTTTTGGACCACACCTCATAGCTGTCCTTGATTAATTTCATCCTAAAGACATATTCTGACAGGCCTCATGACTGATAATCAAGAGGAATTGGATAACTGGAATTTTTCATGGTTTCAATAAAATATGTTTTAAAGTCTTTAGATCTTCATATGGTTTTCCTTTAAGTTTTTGTTGTATATTTTGTTCTTTTTGTTGTAATGTCTTCATGAGTTTCAATTTAGAAGGAGGTTCTAGTTCAAAAGTTGGTTTTAATTTTATAGTGGCTCCTTTTATTTTGCTAGTATCAATTGTCTCATTCCTTTTTATTCAACATGGCTTGGGATCCATTGTAAAACTATTTCTGTATTTCTGGTCTGGATTGTAAGATACAGTTTTCTTATTTCATTTATGTGTTAGTGGGAAACTGTAATTCATTATACTTTGTAGTTCTGCTTTAGTCAAATAAGATAAGTTATTTTATTTATGTTAAATCTATACAGTAGATTTTCTAATGCTGCTCTAATGGGCATTATTTTGCTATCAAAATTGGTAGCATATGCTCTTAAAAGATCTTCCCCATAAACCAATGTACTGGGTGATCAAATTTATTTGGATTTACCACAACTCAGTTTGAATAGATGACATAATTGCTACTCAATGCACCTTGCCTTGAACATGTCTTGAAAGAGTACCAGTATCAAGAGTATGATAATGTGCAACCTAAGGTGATAAAAAACTAATTTTATAAACAAACTGACTCACTATCTGTTTATATTATGTTTGCTGATGGCCAAGGAAGGAATTATTGTTTTGAACCGAGTGCTGCTAACAACACATGCGCATGAATGTTACCAAGCTGGGTTGACATCAACTGCTGAGAGTGATAAGAATTCTATCTGCATAACCTGAGCCATAATTGGTAATGTATTTACTTTGTTTATGCCCATTAATAATGCAGCTTGTCATGGTTGTTTCTGTGTTTGTTTTCCGTTAGCATTCCTACTTAGCTGCACTAGCATTTCATGGCAGTGGGGAGGGAACTAATAGCAGATGTAAACAGTTTGCAGACTTCCACCAAATCAGCAAACTTAAAATAATTGGGTAACAACTATGATAAGGCTGCTTGTAACTTAAGGTGACTTGAGCCCTCCACAGTAAATTCTCAAACTAAATTGACTGGTGGCTGATTTTATGATAGAAACTTAACTTTTTAATTATGATGTTATTCATTTCAAATGACTCTCAGCAAAATCTGAATAACTTTGATCATCATCCTGTATATTTCAAAAGTCCATATTATTTTTCAACTGCTTTCTTCTATCTCACACCATATAAAAATAACATAACTTAAATGTTCTTACAGTAAATCTTCAGCATATTCACTCGCAGCACAACATTCAGAATGACTGGACCACAGAAGTACATGTATCCTTAACATTTATTTACACTGTTATCTCTGTTTATTTTGTTAAAATATGTACAAAGGGCAATAGGACATAGCATAAATAAATATTATTTACAGATTTTTTCTTTTAAATAAAAATTATATTTATATTTACTTACCTCATATCCTATTGGTGACCTTTTACTTTTAGAAAATTTATCAAGCTCTATCCAATCACCCATTTCAGACAGACTCAATATGCGTAGCCACCAAAATCTAAATACAATAAAATATATGATTAATTAGTCTTACAGTATGGCCTTTTTAGCTATAGATTTGCAAAATAATAAATATACTATTTTAATACTTCTTACTTTGTAAAAATTTTAAAAAATTGATTTTCTGCCATATACCTACATGATGAGAAAATGCTAGGCAATAATAGAGCTCCTATATTCTTAAGATACAAGGATAATAAGTAATTTAACACTTTTTATGCCAGTTTATCTTGGAAAATAGTATGCTTATGTAGTGTGTTTGAACTTTTGCACACTATTTCATATAGTTTCATCTTCTTTTGCTAAGTGACAGTGATGCAGTTAGTTTTTAAAGTGAAGTCTCTAAATGATTTGCATTACTAAAAAACACCAATGATTGGAATTCTTTTGGCACAAAATAAGAATGTAATCATCATTCACAGATTCTTAAGAAATTTATTTCCAGCCTTTCAGGCCATATTTATGTTGATCTAAGTTTCATCATGTACTGACACACATCATCAAAGAAATAAAATTAAATGTACCTATCTGAGTTTCAATGACTCATTGAGAGTCAAGTGGACAAATAGCTGCATTTAATTTTATTCCTCTGATGATGTCCATCACTGGGCATGACAAAACTTAAAGTCAAATATATACTTGAAGGCCTCTAGACCACAGCCTCAAAGCTCAGAATTTTTTTTATTTTAACATTAAGAATCTAGCCATGAAAGTATATATAAGAAAGTGTTTGAAGAAATGGTGGTGGACAAAAGCACTGTTGGGCAAAAAGACTATCATCATCAAAAGAAAGTTCAGGCAATCTTACTGGTAATCTACATTGAACCATTCTGAGTTGTACTGATATCCTTTGTGACAATCGGCAATTTAATTGAAATACTTGTTGTTCAACTTGATATCTTTCTTGGCAGTATCAACAAAACTACCCACCAGTTACAATATTTAAGGATTACACTAAATTGTACTAATTGAATGATAACAGGTTGGATTTACCATACTGGAAATTCACTAAACTTTTTATAGTTCATATATGATTCGAATGCACTTGCATTCATTCTCAGTTACTTTCTCCAATTATTGTCATCTTGCTGCTGTCCTCTCTTCTGGTTGTCTAATGAACTTCCTGATTAGGTCATCCTCATGTGGGATTTCAAAATTCATTGCAAGTTGTTTGTATTTTATTATAAAAATTCTTTCCCAAACAGTTGATTCTGTATGGTTTCTTGCTGTTTTTAATAATTTTGCTTTCATATCTATTTCATTTCTTGTCCAAAAGTGTGCAAATAGTGCAGATTTTTCCTTTTCTTTGTATCTGAAGTTTTGAAATGTTCTTTTGTCTTTATGTCTAAATCTTGTTTTGTCTGGCCAATAATTACTTGGTTACATTCTTTGGCTAGTGAGCTCCAGTGTGGTAAATCCAACCAAATATCACTATTTTAAATAACTTCACTGTTTAAGTCTTCCTAAACCTTTAACAGATAACCATCATCTGTTCAGAATTGCTCTACATTATGAACCTAAAGTTGAAGATTTCTAGTCCAGTATTTTAACAAGATGAAACGTGGATTCATCACTTTAATGTCAATCCAAAGAGTGGCATCATAAAACTATTTCTTGAAAATGAAAGTTTGACACAGTACTCTCAGATGGTAAGGCTATAACCACATTCATCTGGAAATCTGAAGATATAATTTTGAGCCATGTATTGCCTCATGATGAAACAGTTAACCCCAAAGTTTATTTCAAAGCTCTTTGAAAGTCCAAGTAGTGGTTTCAACACATTCATCCTCACATAGATGTGATTAAAAGTGTTTCTTCTTCATGACAATGTGTAGTACACCCAAAAAGAGCTAGCTAAATTTTTTTGAACTGTCATTATTCACCCACCTTAGAGCTTGGATCTTGCCCTTCTAATTTCCATCTCTTCAATCCTCTAAAAAATGCAATCCATAGTACATTTGATGACATCAAGGAAGTCAGAGCTACAGTACAGAATTGACTGAGAGGCTCTGGCCTCCAAGGTAGCACAAAGTCATAAACTTGAAAGAAGATTATATTAAAAATAGCACTCTATAACCAAAGAATTGAGGAAAAAATCATTATATATAAGACTGAAATAAAACAACCCTGAAAGAGGGAAAAAATGTGTTGTATTACTTACTGAATGCCCTTAGTATTTTCAAATAAAAATACAGAGTAGCAAATATGATAAGTTTACAATGTTAAACAGCTTGGTATAAAATTCTGAAAATTCCACAGCTCAACAGCTATATCACTCTTATTTCTTAGCTAAGCATGCATTAACAAAATTATTAGTATTACTCCTTTACACGACAACATAAAATGATAATTAATTTTGAATCTAACAGATGCATCTCAACAGTTATCAATACTGAAAAGAAAAAGGTCAAACATTCCTAGTCCCCTCCGTCAAATGTGGGGGAATGCCAATAATTAGCAGTGACTCTAAATACCAACTCATTTGCTGAATTTTTTTCTAAGTCTGTTTTCACTAATAAAGCATCACACAGTGGGCACTGATGAGATGATAAATTGAAAAAGAAAATTTTTGGAAAGGAAGCATTCCAGATCTGAACTTAGGACCTGCCCAGCATTTGCCAGTGCAGAGGACAAGATAACCTGGGGGGGGGGGAAGTGCACTCAGAAGTGACAGTCTTGGCAGGAATTTGAACTGCAGACCACAATCTGTGTATTAACAAACTGGCCACTAGTTGGTAACTAACTAGTTAAATGCTCTATATTGGCCCTGAACCCATGGTTGAAATCAGTACATTTACTGCTAAAACTGCAGAAAAAACATGGATGGTGGAAAACACAAACTTAGGGGGCAAACCTATTCTGAACAAAGTCAAGCTAGGAAATTGGTCCTAGGTCCAAGTAATACACTTTCCTTATCTCTCCTTAAAATTGGACATACGAGGTATAAGGAAAGTAGTTGCACTAATTACTGAACACGGTCACTTCAGGAAATATCTATGAAAAGTGGGACTGTATAAAAATGAACCAATTTGTAGAATATGCAAACAGGATGAACTGCCTCACATATCCTATTTGAGTGCCTATTCCTGCTGACAAAGAGACTTATATTTTCTCCATTCAGAAGACCTAGGAATGGACACTGACATTGGAACCATAATACTGCAACTTGTTCAGTGAAAAGTTTTTCTGAAACAATAAAGGTATCTCTTCCAATGGGCTAGAGCTCAATAAGCCTTTTAGATTGACATGCAAGAGATAATCAAACTCCATTAAGCCCTCCATTATCAAATCAAATCAACCAGTTTAGTAGTGTGTATGTTCCAATCTCGACTCATTTTTTTTAAAATTTCAAATCAACTAGTTGAATGATACTGGAGTTTAATGCATGGCAACTGATAATAGTGCATCAATCATTTTTGGGTTATATACATGTTAGCAATTAAATTGCACTAAGTGGATCAATGTAGGTAATGGCAGTGAAGTGAACATTAAAATGCATACAAAGCAGAATAATGATAATGGCCTAATCATATGCAAAAATATTTCATATCATACATTTTCTATATATTATCTAAAAAATAAATATACCACAAAGTGAAATAATCCAATTATCACAAATAAAGTTCAACTTTAAATCTTTAAGTTATTGATATTTTTTATATATTCCTATGGATCAAACTATATCAAGAATAAAACTAATTCAATCTATAATAGTAAAACCTTCAGTGAATATTGCTGTTCCAGATATAGCAAAATTAAATGTGTTCGAATATTGACATGAACTCCACACAAGATTTTAAATTTAGGACATGTTTCAGGAACCTTCATTCCCATTTTCAGTTATTTACTGACTGCTTAATAAGTTTAGGATTGTCTGGTATGGTCACGGCTGGATCTGGATTACTTCTTTGTTGACAGCTATTGGCTGAAATTGAAATTTACTGTATTTGTCCAAAAGTGAAATGTCAAAATTCATTAACATATTTGTTTTTTAAAATGAGCACTTTTTTCATATATTAATAGTACTATTGAAGTATGTATTTCCTTTAATAAAATAACTTTCAGCTTAATTTCGTGGTTATGTTCCCCAAAATGTGCAGCTGCTATCCATTTGTTTTAGCTGAATATTTCTAAAAAAATGTTCCTGGTTTCCCAATGAAAACTGAATATTTTGTCAGAAAGAAAGATGATGATAATCATCATCATCAGCAGCAGCAGCAGCAGCAGCATTAGCATCAGCATCAAGGATTCTTCATCTATTAACAGATTTTACAAATATCCAGCACATTTTTGGGAACACAATCATGAAATTAAGCAACAGTCTATTTTGTTAACAGAAATAAATACTCCAATAAAACTATTCATATGGGAAAAATATTTTAAAAAATAAAGATAAATTAATGAATTTTAACATTCCATCTTGAACAAATTCAGTAAATTCCCATTCCAGTCAATAAATATCAACAGAGAAGCAATATGGATCAAACCACAACCACACTAGACAGCCCTAAACTTATCAAGCAGTCATAAACAGCTGAGGATGAGAATGAAGGTTCCCAAAACATGTCCTAAATTTTCAAAACTTGTGTAAGTAAAGTTCATGTCAACATTTTAAAATATTAAATTTTGTAGATATCATTACTGTACTGTCAATAGCTTTCAAACACTTATTTAAAGAAAGCAGTATGTTACACAGTGCTATACCTTCTGTCAGTAACACGGTACTCTGTTCGTAGTTTGTCCGCCAGTTTAATTTCATGCAGCAACAATAGCAAGTACACTGTATCATGTAGAGAGCGTCCAACAAACTCTCTATGGAACTTATCTTCCAGTGTTTTCTGATACCTGCAAAAGGTTTATATATATTAGGTTTGTTTACATATGATACTGAACAATCCTGAAGTACTCTTATGTCAGTGCTTCAAAGTTAAATTAATTAGTATGGGCTTAGCAGTAACAATAAATGTAAGAAGTTTTAATTTATGTCAAAAAAACATTACAGGAAAATTCACTTTTCAAATCAAATCATTAATTTTTCTCCCTAGATCTGTTCAACTCAGATATCTTTATGTGTGAAGCAATCTACTCTATATAGAAATTTACCTGAGAAGATTGTAGTAAATGTTTGTTGAAATAAACATGATCTAAAATACCTGCTATATCAATAGAACATGTTTAGTGCATGAAAGCAGCATTTAAATGATTTTATTAATAATATGAAACATTTATTGTATTTTTTTATTTTCTTCCTTATTTTTCCTCATAATAAATTTTTATGTACAAAGGTGTATGTTACAATTTTATGGTAGCTGGTTACAAATTTGGAACATTCTAATAAGTAAAATAGCCTAAGACAAAATAAATAAGAATCAAAAAATTCACATTACTTTCCAGTATTGTCCTAAATGTACAATATTCAGATTTCTATGAAAATAATTTTTTTATGCTTACATTTTGCATTAATACACTTTTGTAGTATCAATAATAATTACTATTAAAATTTAGTTTTTTTTGTAATATTTACATAAAGTCTATAAACTGCAAGCAAGTTTGACTTTCAGATATGTATGAACCTTACATTTAAATGAGGTGAAAATATTTTATACCTTAGGAGTTTTTGTTGTTCCTCTGTGAGATTTGCTGCAAAATCATTCCTTGCTCTACGGAAACTTTCTACAGCAGAACTCAAAGAAGCTTCACGTGAAGATGAGTTCTGAAACAATTCAGGAATAGAAAAGTGTATAAATAACATCTCTCCTGAGATGGTCGCCTAAGACAATTTCCCTCTGCAATGGTGTCAGTCTTTGTAACACTTTTGAGGTTTACTTATATGTGATTAGTATTTATTAATAATGATAAAATTTACAGAAGGTTAAAGTTCAGAACAAAATATATAATTGTATAGCACTGCATGAAATGCACGTAAACATGTTCTTCAACATACAACTTTATTTTGCTTTTCCTCTAAATGCCATTTTAGTTAATTACATATAAAATGCCCAAATTCGTTAACTTCAAAATGGAGTTCATGATTAGATTACAGTTCTATTCATCATTAAACAGCATATAATATAGAAATCATCAATTTGGGTTACATAAAGCTATAATATTAAAAAGTTCAGTGTAAACATACAAAAATAATAAGTCAAAAATAGGGGTAGTGAAAATGCCATTTACATCCCATTTGAATGTCCAGAAACAAGATAGAGGAGAGTCAGGTGATCATAGTAAAATGGGTTCTCATAAGATCTGAGATAGTAATAAGGAAAATTTTTGCGGACAAATCTCAATTCAGGAATTTAGGGGAATATTTATATAGAGGTAAAATAAATGGATATGGATGATTATTAAGTAAATGATCTTTATCCTAAACTTAATTATTCATTTTTTTTACATAATCTCCATTTACTTACATAAAAGTAAGATGCATTTCGGGAGAATTTCTCCCATCTCAGTTGTTCACCGAACCGCCATTACTCAAAATGATGGCTGGACACCAGGATGTTTCTGTGGTGGCCTCTGTTGGTTGAAGTAGGAAATTGCCGAGTTCATCCATAGGAAAACCTAATGAATTTCCAGTTTCCTCCTATGAATGAACTCAGCAATTTCCTACTTCAATAGAGGCCACCACAGAAACATCCAGGTGTCCAGTCATCAGTTCAAGTAACAGTGGTTCAGTGAGCAACTGAAGATGGGAGAATGAATGAACGAATGAATAGTGTTTAATGCCTGTTTTTGCTACAGAGACAGATTCTCCCGAAACGTGTCTTACTTTTATGTAAGTAAATGGAGTTTAGTGTAAAAAAAATGAATACCTAAGTTTAGGATATATTACCACTCCATTGTCAACAGCTTCGTAAGTACAATAATTAAATGATCTTTAGTTTTATCAATTTAGATTTATGGCATGCAGTTGTTTGAATTGGGTAATAATCAGGGGTATATTATTATATTATAGATTTAGTATTTTAAGGTGTTAAGTATAGCATTATACTAGATATTTGAGAATTAAAGGAATTAGTAGTTTGTAGGGATTGTAGCTAATTGATAAAATAATGGTATAGGTACAGCAATTGAAATATTTTATTTTAGTCCCCCGAGTTGAATTGGAGCCTGGTTCCCTGGAATTCCAGTAGGCTACTGCCAATGAACCAGAACTGGGTCTGATGCAATCAAGGTAAAAATTTTGTACTTTGTTTAATTATTTAGAATTTGGATAAAGGGTTAGTATAAAATCATCACTGTAGTAAATATTTTCGTAATTGTAAGAGGTTACATCTAAAATGGCCTGGGCCACATTGGTGGAGACCCCTTCATAGTTTGTATTTTTCTTAGCATTTCAATAAATTTCAAATTAAAAATGTAAGGGGCAAACACTACCAGAAAAGCAGTAATCACTGTGAAAAGAACCAGTTTAAAGAGAAAAAGATATAGTACAAATTCAGTCATTCAAAAAAAATCATGTTACCTTTGCTGATATAAAACTATGATTAATTAAATGTTATTTGTGAACTGAATGGAAAAAGAGTGAAGGATTTTAAGGCAGAAATACCCTAGAATTAGAAAGATTAAGATAAAAGAGTAGATTTTTGTTGGTCTTCTAATAAACATTTTCAAAGCCCTGACTTCCATTTCATACTGATTACATTTTAAAGAGAAGCTTAAATACCTATAAAAAAAAACACCTGCAGTATGAAGATTATGAAAGAACATTATTCCTAAAATGCAATGGGTTGAAATACTAATTAAAGCAGCACTTTCTGTACAGTTATTTGGAATTTTTCTAAAAAATATGGAGCTGTCTCTGATGAGAATAGAAAAAGATTCCATGTAGATGTGTTATGGATGGAAAAAAGATTTAGTGACTTGGGAATTAAATTTCTTGGCTTATTTCTGCTGGACACCATGCAAAAAAGAACCAAATAGTAAAACAGACAGAGGACAGCAAAGTGGGTTTCACAAAATATGTTATTACACATTAATTACTACAATGAGGGTAAACATTTCTTACACAATTCATTTACCATTTTGGAATAGAGCATGTTTCAGGAACCAATGTTCCCATCAGCTGTTGACCCACTGTTTCCTGGTGCGTGTGTTGGTCTCATGGAAGTTGTTGTGTTGTTTGTGATGACCTCTGGTGGATGAAAAATGAATTTGGAAAGGATGGATGGTCGAAATTCATTGCAATTTTTCTGTTTTTTAAAATGAAGATGTTCTCTCAGAGGGCCAATTCATACATATTTTTTAGTTCTTTAAGAAGTTTTATCTCTGGGTTTATTTCACGTTTTTGGCTTCAGAAATGATGTGCTACTACTGATTTTCTGTCTATTTTAATTTGATGTTTATGAAGTGTTCTTTTTTCAAAATTGTCAGATTTCTTTTAGTTTTTCCTATATATTCCAATTCACAGTCTAAGCATTATATGGCATATATTCCTGAAGATCTTCTTTTAATTTTGATCCTAGGAGGTACTTGATATTGTATCTATTGATTCAGGTAACTTTATGTTGAATATTTTGAAAATCTTTTCAAATTTGTAGTGCAGTTGTGGGTTAAATGTGAATTTGCAATATCTGTGTGTTTCTTTAATTACCTCGAGGCTCAAAGTTTCTTTTACAGATTTTTTGAATTTGTACCTGCTGATCCTTTTTATTATGACAGAATTGTTAAAACCATTGTTTTTGGCTATGTTTATGTATGTTCATACTCTCTATTGTATTCTGTGGCTCTGAGGGGAATGTTGACCAATCTAAAAGCCAAACTGTTGAATACTGCATATTGATGTGGTTTCAACACCAAATCACATCACTATGCAGTATTCAACAGTTTGGCTTTTAGAATGGTCAATATCCTCTTCAGTGCCACAGAATACAATGTAGAGTATGAACACATCATAAACATAACCAGAAACAACGGTTTTAAATCACTACCATAATAAAAAAGGATCAACAGGTTCAAACTTAAGAAATCTATAAAAGACTCCTTGAACCTAGAGATAACCAAAGACAACCACAGATATTGCAAATTTACTTAAAACTCACAATTGCACTACAAATTTGAAAGATTTTCAAAAAGTTCAACATAAAGTTAGCCCTGATCAATAAATACAATATCAAGCACCTCCTAGGATCAAAATTAAAAGATAAGATACCCCCAGAAAATAAATCAGGAATATATGCCATAGAATGCTTAGACTTTGAATTGAAATTCGATGGTAGGTCCATAAGTTTCCGCCCTAACCATTATATAGATATGATAAAGACAAAAAATATATTTCACTTTTTAATGTAGTTACCCTTTATTGAAATACACTTCTCATATCTTTGAATTAAGATTTCATTGCCCCTCCCAAAAATAGAAGTCTTGTCCATCACTTCTTTGTCACTTAAATTTCCTTCCTCGAAGGTACTTCTTGAGTTATGAGAAGGGGAAATAGTTACCGAAAGCTATATCTGGGCTATAGGGTGGATGGTGATCTCCTTGAAGCCACATTTCTCCACAGCTTCCTTTGCAACAAGAGCTGTGAGCACAGGCGTGTTGTTGTGAAGAAGGTGCAAACCACCACTCAGCTTTCCTTACCTTTTCTCTTTGATGAAAGCACGTAGTCCATGCAATAGAACAGCATAGTACTCCCCTGTGGTGTTCCTCTCCTTGAAGTCAATGAAGAGTATTCCTTCACAGTTCCGATAGATTGTGATCATGATCTTCTTGGTTGACTGATTGACCTGGCCTTTAGAGGTGGTACTTCGCCAGTTTTACGCCACTTCATTATCTTTTGGATAAGGGATCATAGTGCAGGATCTTAGTTTCATCTCTTGTAACAATGGTTTGCATAACTTCTCTCTCGTTACCATGGCAGAGCTCCAAAAATGCTTGAAACAGTTGACTCTTTGCTGCTTTTGGACTGAGGAAAGAAATCTAGGCACCCATCTTGCACTGGCCTTATTCATGTTTAAATGTTTATGAATAATTTGAAGGATTGTTATTTTAGAAAGGCCCAACCTTGCTGTTATTTCTATAACTTTGAGCTGCTGCTCTTCCATAATTTCTCGTTCCACAAGAGCAATGTTTTCAGGAATGAGTACCTCCAAGGGCCGATCTGCATCTTTAATGCTTTTTCAACCCATTCGAAAAAGTTAGGCCCATTCTTTTATGGTAGAATATGAGGGGGATGCTTCCCCATATAATCATCCAATTCCTGCTAAATTTTATTTGGAGTAAGTTCTTTTTGAAGAACTTAATAACAGCTCGATACTCCATTTTGAACATGTTGCAATCTTCTACACATATCTTTCTTTATGCAACTATATCTGAACAAGTGAACACAGCAGAGCATAAGTTACAGCTGCAATTATTTACTTAACAGATAAGGTATGACATCAGATAAGGGTTTTGTGAAGGCAATAATCCTTATCGGCGAGGCTGGAAACTTATAGACCTACCCTCGAATATAGAAAAAACTAAAAGAAATCTGACAAATTGGAAATTTGGAAGAAAGAACACTTCAGAAACATCAAATTAAAACAGACAGAAAATCAGCAGTAGCACACCATTACTGTAGCCAAAACTGTGAAATAAACCCAAAGATAAAACTTCTTAAAGAACTAAACTATCCATATGAATTGTCCCCCTGGGGGATTATCTTCATTCTAAAAAACTGGAAAATTGCAATGAATTTCGACCTTCTGTCATGGGATTACCTTTTCAAATTCACTTTTCATCCACCAAGGTCATCACATACAACACAACAGCTTCCATAGGACCAACATGAGCATAAGGCAACAATGGGTCAACAGCTGATGAAAATGTTGGTATCAGAAACATGTCCTAACCCAAAACAGTAAGTGAATTTTGTAAGAAATTTACTCTTATTGTAGTAATTAATATGTCATCCCCAATGTAAATAACTTCAAAACAAACAAATATGTTATTGCATATTTATTTATTGATTAACAGACTTCAATTTCATATCTGCATAATCTCCACAACCATTTTTAAAATATATGTAATATTTTTATTGATGAAACTATGCATAATTCCTTAAGCCTTTCTCCACTTAATGGTAGTTCATGCAAGAATTTCACTGTCATATTTTTAATTCACCGTCATTAAATCTTTATACCACACATTTTGATAAAGTGGGAAAAAAACAGCTGTTAACCAATGTTAACTTGTATAAGATTAAGCTTAAAATCCAAAAGCAGCTTAAAGCAATAGTATTTTTTAATTAGGAGATTTTTAACAGTGAAGTTAAGTGTTTTACATTAAGATACTTAGCTCAGTTTTCACATTGGACTTCACCTAACTTTTATATTTTTTTGGACAAGCTTCCAATGCAATTGCATTCTCTCTTTTTTATCACATTCTTGATAGTTGTTTTATCAACAGTGTTTAATGCACATTTTTTACTCCTGAGTATCAGAGGCAGATTCTTGTTAGTGAAAATATATTTATTTGAATAGTAGGAATTGTCACAGTGAAATGTAACAATAATTAAACATTTTTGATAATAAATCATTAAAACCCCATTAATTTTTACCACTTACTCAGACACGTCAGTGCCAGTTTTCCCAAATGGTATATAAATATTTCTCTGCAGAATTTAGAGATGAGGCCATTGCATTTGACAGTTCTCATGTGTTATTTGAAATGTAAAGTGATGTTGCTTTTAGTTTTACCAATATATATATATATATATATATATATTTTTTTTTTTCAGTCTTTACAGTTGATTTCAAAAATGCCTTATTGTTTTCTCAGGGGATTCTGTCCCATGCTGGTTTTCAGAATGTTTTTAAGCTGTATTTGTTTACTAGGGCCAAAATAAAGTACTGTTAGCTTGCATATACATTCTTGTATCCATTTTCCTGTTGTTTACTACATTTCATTTTTTTGTTGGTCCCCCAGCTTTCCTATGTACAATATATTAAAATCCTCAAGTTTATGTCATGAAATTTTATATTTGTTGCTGTTTATACCACTACAAGACAATCAAGGGAAAAAAATGGAAATAAAATGGCATTGCAACTAACTCAGATATTCATCAAGTAATCATGGTTTGACAACCAAGTCAAGCAACCATGGCCTGATCTTGAGATGGAACTCTTTTCCTTGCTAAGATGCACTTAAGTTCTAGACTGATTCAGAGTTCATCTTGCCTCAAGTTCTTTATTTCATGGTTACTGTTTTACAATTTCTTTTCTTTTTGCTGTTGTTTACGCATTTGTTACTGATTTGATGCATTTTCCTTTTGTTATTTGTTACATTTTTTTATTCTTATTATCTGTATCAGTTGAGCAATTTTAATCATTTGCTACAATCTACTTTTTTCTTTCTTCAGTTATTTGTTAATCCTTTTCTTTGTTATTGTTTTTATTGTTACTTTTACTTTTCAATAGTGGAAAAAAGAAAGGAAAGAAAATATTTCACTATTGAAGAGAGGGTTCAAATCTTGGAAAAAGCTGATTCACTCTGCAAAAAAGTGTTGCATTGGCACTTGTATTGCAGCTCTCTGTATCCGAGCTGAACACAATGGTGCAAAACAGAGCAAGCATAATGTAAAGTGCTTCTGAATAAGGGCCAAATCCCAAGAAAATATTCACCATATTCCAAATATGATTTGAATGATATAGTAATAAGTGATTTCAAGGATAACTAAAGTGTAATGGACATTCCAGTTGATGGTGTGTTCTTAAGGGAGAAGGCACTTAAAGTAGCTGCCATTCTTGGTATTGAAAATTTAGTGTGTCCAGTGGCTGGATTGACTGATTCCAGAAAAAATACAAAACTGTTTGTGGTAAATCAAATGCTTTTAGTGATAAAAATTGTGGATCAGTGGATAAATGGAAGATTACAGGAGCTAACCAGTAGGTAGGCATAGCATAGCAAAATGAGGCTCACGATGATGTTGGGAGCCAATGCGGATGTGTCTAAGAATCTCCACTCCATTGTGATATTAAAGTCAAAAAAGCCTGATGGCTTAACAAATGTGAAATCATTACAAACTGTCTACAGTGCCAACCATAAAGTTCAGATGAACTCACATCTCTTTCAATAGAGTTGGTGGTAAATTTGAGTATAATTTGAAAAACATTATTGCTTTATCAATTTTCAGTCAACTGGGATTAATAATAGAATTTTTTTTTTTTACTTATTAATATATGCTTTATTTAAGGCTTTATTAATTATGGCTGTTCTGGAAACAAAAATGGGTGCACATGGTAGGAAGATCCTTTTCTTTGACTGTTGTCCTGCACATCCCAGTGATATTTGCTTAAGAAATGTACAGTTAGAATTTCTGCCTGGTATGTGCACAAGCAAGCTGCAGCCTAAGGAATTAGGGGTAGTGTATGCTTTTAAATCACTTTATAGAATAGCCCAGTGCATGAATTTTCTGCCTGATGAATTTTGATTCACAGAATTTTCTGCAAACTAATTTTGGGTCTACCAAGGACTTCACCCAATGAGGTAGTTCAAGATGAGTTAGGACAAATTGGGAATAAGGGGAAAATAATGGAAAGGATATTCAAGTAATTGTTCAGGATCAACGGGCTAGAGGAAGAAAATATTCTGAGACAATACTTAATTTTGCACTGCAAGAAAGGGTAAAACAAAGAGATACCTGGGTCAGTACACTTATGGAAATTTTAGAAAGAAACAATATGGGAGAAATATGGAAAGATAGAGAATTAAAGTAGAAAGGTTTTTGGAATGAAATTAAGCTAAAGATCAAAGATATTGAAGTACAAGAAATATTTGGTGGCTTAATTAACACTTCTATAGATGCATGAAAAATACTTGAATGAAGGCAAAATATGTTGTAATAAGGATGACAGAGATGGATTTGCATGCATTATAATTGGAATTGTAAAATTGAAAGGAATAAGTGGAAAGTTCAATATAAAAATGTGTCCAATGTGAGTAGAAAAGAGCAATATCTGATAAAGTTTATTAGAATGTAAAGAAACGAGGTTATTGAGAGAGAAATCACTTTTGGAGAAATGGAGTAATCTTTCAGCAGATGTAGTTTGGGAATAATATTAATTTAATAAGAATTTAAGCATAGAGAAAAAAAAGTAAAGAAATAGAATGTGAGGAAGAAATGGTTGACAGGGATCAATAAATGAGTAGTAATTATAAGAGATGACTTTAATTCTGTAAATTCAATATCCTAATAACAACAGTGTTATGGATTTTGGATCAATAAGAGAGTCAGCAACTAAACTGAGATAACATATTAATAGAAGACAGTATAAATATTGTACTTACAAAGCTGTTCACAATGGAGTGGCAATATAATTAATAAATACAAAATTGCATATGGGTGATAGATTGATTGTATAATTCTGTATACTATTTTACTTTATATTTATTGTATTGAGTATTGAATAAATTCATACATTAATTAGAAAGGATTCTTCATCCTTTGATGTCTCAATCCTGGATGTGCTTCACTTCATTGCAAAATATTGGTGCAGTTCAATGATGCAGCAGTGGAATTTTTATGTAAATATCTTCCATTTGTAGAGGTGGGTGAAAATAATTTTGAAAAACTGGAAAAGCAAAAAGTGGTTAGCTGCTAATAGTTGTTGGGGAAGCAGATATTTACTTTTTGTGCTTTATTAATGATTCAGTATAATTCTGGTTTGTATTTATGCTTAGGTCAGTAATGATTAGTGCAAGCTTATGTGGTTTTGGATTGTAGCTGTTGTTCATGTAATTAGCTGGACAGGTATATTTTCCCAATATACCAAATCCCTGCATGCAGTGGCTTTTGATGATTTGGATATCCAAGGAAGAGTTTCCATTTACATAGTGAATTTTACAGTCTTGTAGGTTGAATACTTGGATGTCATCTTCTTTCGATTTTGTGTTCACTATTGCAAAAACTTAGGCAAAAATTGAAAGTTAATCCATGCAACAGCCTTTGAAACATGTTACATAGACACCAAACCACCATGTCTAAATAAGTTGGTAAAAATTAATGAAATTTGAGTGATCCTTATCAAAATTGTTAAATTACGAAATTGAAATGCTTATAATGATGCTCTTGGTCAATAAAGAGATTACAAGATCAAACTTCCTATATATCTTTACTAAAAATAGGTTCATAGATTATGTGTATGATCACAAAATGCATATTAAATATTAATATGTGTAACAAAATGTCTTAGAAATAAAAAAACTGTTCAAGAATGCTTCAACATAGTTAAAGCACTGAATAGCCTGGCTAGAGCACTAAAAAACTGTAGCTCTTGAAATAAATGAGGTCATAGTGATGCTAGGGGAATCTTGGTTTCTAAATTTTAAAGTTTTCATTTTGTTAAATTGCTTAATATAAAATAGTTTCCTACTTATAAACAATCCTGTCATCAAAATATGTTAATTAAAAAGTGCAATGACTATGATATTGAACAGCTTAAAAAATAACTCTTAAATGTTTTTACTGATGAACAAAACGCTTGCCTGTAAATCTGTATCTGGATAGTTTTTATAAAAATATATATAAAACCATATAAGATTAGTCCTTACCTTCTATGGGGTTAATGCATGAAATGAAAGGAATATGAGTATACTAAAAAGAGTTAACAGACAATGGTAAATTCCAGATCGAATAAATTGAGAGTTCTGACCATTAAGAAAATAGTACTTTTTTGTTAAAGAAAAATCTGGAGTATGGAATGCTTTGCCTCAAAAAGTGGAATTTCTAATAATATATGATATTATTAAAGAGCATATACATTCATAATAACAATAGTTTATATTACTAATTACTAATTCTCACTCAAGTTCAACTATTCCTACTACTTAACTGTAATTGCAAAGACAATCAAAATTTCACAGAATCCAATTCCCAATACCAGCAATAAATACATCTGACAATTTAAACAAAAGATGATCTACAACTTTTAAAATCATTTCCTTTTTTAATTATACTTTTGTCATAACAGCTCTTACCATACCATTTCCAATAATCATATAATGTCTGTTAGTAATTATTTTCAGAGCACAAAATTCCATACTTTTGCAAAATCCTTGCCTAAGTCAATGAGAATGCAAGAGTTGTAACGTACAAAATTCATAATTGAATGACATCACACTACTTTCTTATAATACATCTACCATGACATGATTATTATGCAGGAAATTTGCAAGCAATGTGTTACAGGTTTTTCCTATAATCAGAATTAAAGCTAATGTTCACTTGCTCTGTAAGGCTAGCTAACCACTTGTTAATAAACCCAAAAAGTCTATGATATTTAAATGTGATCTACAGGTTGCATTTACATCAGCACCTTGGGAGGGGGGGGAACCAACAACAACATTGCATAACTGATGACTATACAATAGACTATGGTGATTTCACTATATCTTCTTGCAAGAATACTGTTAGCTTTGTTAGCCAATCTTTTCAGAGGTAGCAGTTAAAAGAACAGATCATTGATATTTCTGTAGAATAGGAAATGCAACAAATGGTGCTTATCATTAAAAAAATAAAGATATGTTATCTCATAATATCCATGATTCAAATTAGCTTAGCTTTCCCACTTAAAAGAAATATGTTCCTACCTTGGGATCATAGCTTTCTCGTATGAAGCAAGCTGCTTGGGCATTGTAGTCATCCTCTTGAACATATATGTCACGAAGAGTTTCTTGATTATGATCTCGGCAGTACTTCAAGTAAAGTGCTTGAGCCACAGAATAGTTACGTACTGCCATCTACAGAACATTAATCAAGCTTTAATGATTGAAAGTACTGTTCGCTGCTCAACTGAAATATCTCTGCAGCATGAGGAAGTGATGTGTGTCACACAGACTTCAGATATCTCCTCTTTCCCCACACTACAAATCCAAATTCATTCAGCTGAACAGTGAACTATACTAATAAATTTCATTAATAATAGATGTACTAGGTCTAAAATAATGAAAAGAAAAGATGCACATGACAGTCAATAATATAAACAGTTTTCAGGTCATTAAGTGTTCATGTACTTTAATTTAGAGATATTTTTAAGTATTCAAAGATTACATTAAAGCCTTTAATATGGTACTTGGAAAGAAATTATAGAATATTATGAATGACAAAAGATGTTCCAACATCAAATAGAAATTATAATATATATATGCAAATTCATTCATCAAAATACATAAATGGCTTCTTTGGTATTTCTAATATGTAATTACAAGATTGTCTTTGCTACCTAAACTACTGAATGCATAAAAACGCTTTACAATTGTCAATTAATAAGTACTATTAATTGTTCAGTTTTAATTTGTACTCAACATTATTCTTTTCGCATTATAATGGATGAATGAAGTAATGGCAAAACATTATGCATAACTTAAAAAAAACTTAAAAGAAAAGAATCAAGTACTGTCTTATACCATGGTAGGTAAACATTTTAAAAAAATAGCACAGAGTTAAAGAACTATCCAACATTAACATTATGTCACAATATTATGAATAGGGATTAACCTAAGATGCTGAATATTTAAAAAAATGAGCAGAACAATTAAAAGGACAATTAAAATAAAATGACAAAGGATGATATTTATCAACAACAACAGCAGCTTACATGGTTTAGGCCTAAGACCTGTTTCTCATCCTGACACACTATATGAACCATTTGAATTTATACACTGATCACCTACATATGCCAGAAGGGTAGGTGGTCAGCACATCACTTCAAGTACCATCTAGTGTGATAGTAAGATATTACTTGGATGAGAAGAATATTTTAAATGAGATATTATTTTCACACAATCCATATGTTAGACTAAGGTTTGGAATCAGAATCAGATGGGAAAAATTCACAGTCAGAATAAAGTCAGATGGTGGAGATTCATGGCAAGGCAGAGTAGCTCAGATAGTAAGAGCATCAATACAGCAAGCTTAAGATCCATGTTTTGAGTCCCAGTCATAACCACCTTGAATTTTTTAAATATCTGACTCTGATTCCAAAGGATAACATTCAAAAAAGTTATGATGGTCTCATTAAAATTTGAATTTATTTCTCTTTACATCAACATACAATTTTAAATATTATAATTAGATCTATGTCTTCATCAATTCCATAATACTAACTGAAAATATAAAATTAATACTTATCAATATGACTCTATTACAATATTTTAATTCTAAACACTTCAACCAACTATTATCCTATACTTGTGAGTTACTTGTTTCCTTAGTACAAAATACACACTAACACGCAGGTTATTGGTGTACAATAATCCTGTTTCTAATGCTAATTTATTCCCATTCTCTCACCTATTCAATTTATCAATCATTAATTATTTGACCATTCTTTATCATTTCTCCCTCACCTTCCATAACTTACACTGTAAATCCATAAATTATTATACTTCTAAGGCTACACTTCTTTTTACATTTCTTTCCATTACCCTCTTTGTTATTCTTATCCATTTTTCTGTAACTTTACCTAAATAGTTCATCATTTTTATATCCTTTTCTCCTTTTACAGTAAAATCTTCCTAATTAAACTTTTCCTATCTAAATTTTCCCATTTTTTTTATTCCAAACCTTTTCCCTTTATAACTTTGTTTGATTACAATATAACAAATAATGAAAGTCTGTATTGATTTCTCCACACATTAAACAATTTCCTATTCCTTTATCATATCCTAATCCTTTTAAACTCATAACTCCAGTTCTAGCCCAATTAAACCCTTCTCTACCTTTCTTATCACATTGTTCTATACATTTTTCCCTACCCCATACTATTTTTATTCCCCTATAAAGCCTCAATGAACTCTTTTTGTCTTATTGTTCAATATCTTCCAATCTTAGATTTATTCCTTTCCAAAATCCTGTTTTGGTATTCCCTATTTATTGTACTTTTCCTAAACTTATCTGTTGTAAAATTTCCTGCACTTTGAAATACCATGATTCTTTCCACTTAAATTTCTCCTGTATACTAAACATTCTTTAATAATATCACTCTCTTCTAATGTGGTAATTCTGAATAAATATTTCATAATTCTTGTGATTATTTTTTTCTTGGTGGAATATCTGTCTACACCATCTGGGACATATATTAGTAAACCTAAAATCAATTTACAAAAACTTCTATTTATTTTATCCAATCTTTGCATCCTCTACACCCCAAATTTCTGACCCATATAACATTTTAGCCTCTACCTTAGTTGTGTATATTCTTTCCAGCCAATTCACTTATATCAGGAATTTTTCTTAAACATGCTCTTATAACACTCGTAGCTACTTTTCCTTTTGCTATTTTTTTCTGCTCATTCCAACTTCCATTAGAACTTAAACTTGTCCCTAGATAATTAAATCTCATTAGTAATGCATAGGTATAACTACATTATGAACAAAGTTAATAAAAGACAAAATAGCTTCTTTGATATGTTATTGGGTGTTCTAAGAGGTCATATTTGAGAAATAAAATTAAGAGTCAAAAATGTTTGATTTCAAAGCAAAAATATAAGAAAATAAACAGAGTTAATGAATTTAATTAGCTTGACTACAAAGTTAATATCAAATTCCACATTCTACCATTAATACAAATGAGACAATCTAATATAGAGTATGCCTACTAATTCTACTCTTTGACATTATATGGGGTGTACCACATAAAACTGGTACACTTCACTGTCTGTCATTCATCTAAAAAGCATGTGTCACTATATTATGTTACTTCCATAGTTACACAAGATTTACGAGTTTATAACAAGTGCTGGAAGTGCACTCCAGCAAAATTCAGGTCTTACTGCGCTTGTATGACAATGTTCTGATTAACACGTAATTCTTGAAGAGAGATGTTATTTACCTCTTTTGTAATGTTCTCTTTCAGTTGGTTTATCATCTGATGCTTGTTAATATATACTTTGCCTTTCAGAGCTTCGCATACATAAAAATTGCAGTATGATAAGTCTGGCAATCATGGAGGCCAAAGGTTTTCGCTGACAAACATGTTTTCTGGAAACACTTCACTGATATG
Organism: Metallyticus violacea; assembly: GCA_030762175.1. NCBI lineage: Eukaryota > Metazoa > Arthropoda > Insecta > Mantodea > Metallyticidae > Metallyticus > Metallyticus violacea. The sequence continues at coordinate 65,308,346 of CM060845.1, forward strand.
GGCCATAATATAGTTGGATGTGTGGGAGGTGGCAATCTTGTTGAAAGATGCTATACTCCTTTTCATTTTCTGATAATTATGAATAGAATAACTCAAAAGATCTGCAGATATCTTGTGCTTTTGATCATTTCATTGAAAAATAATAGGGCTGATAATGTGCATTTCTTACACTGCACATCACTGCCTATTATCTCTGATTGAAGAAGTTCTTCATGCATAATATGTGGGATTATCTTGCGATCTATATCTGCTATTCTATGAGTTTGCCTATTATCTCTGATTGAAGAAGTTCTTCATGCATAATATGTGGGATTATCTTGCGATCTATATCTGCTATTCTATGAGTTAACATAACCAGACAGATGCAACTAGGCTTATCTGTCATAAAGAACAACATGGGATCCAAGTAACTATTCATGATCAAAGATAAGACCCAGTTGCAATAAATAACTTATTTTTCTTTGTCTGGGTCTTTCAATTCATGCACTATGCTTACATGAAATGCTTAGAATTTGAACTCTTTTAGCACACAATGGCATGTTGTGGGGATACAACAATTTGCGAGATAATCTCATTATCAGTTTTTTGGGGCTTTTCATTATGTCCATGTAAATTGTCAAATACCACTGGGGTCTTGAGGTTGGATGCTTAATCCTCTTCACATTCTCAACAGATCCGATTGTCTTCCATTTTTATACAGATCTTAAATATTGCCAATTATGGGGAGTTTGATACCACCTCTTTAGTATCCTTAATGGAGCCTGTCTTTATGTAAAATTCCACAATATCAATTCTGTGTTCAACTAAATACTGCACCATTTCTTTCACAACACTTCCACAATATTCAAACAATTACTGTTAAAATGAACTGTCAAACTCTAACAATTATGTAAATGGAGTGCAATGTAACCAAATTCTAAATATGAATGCAGAATGGCAGTGAGACCAACATCTATTTATAAACACAGTTAGGCATACCAGTTTTATGTGGAACACTCTGTACTAAATAGACTTTATATATTGAAGTATTCACATTAAATTATGAACTCAGACTGTAGTCATTAGTAAGAAACAATACCTGAAATTCTCCTAGTGGCATATTTTCTCGCAAATGCAGCAAGACGGTATATACTAAATCTGTGTCACCACTTTCAATTGCCTTCACTAATGCTGGGCGATCTTCACCAAGTTTGAGCAGCAGTGGAACCTGTAGACTTGCTCTGGGTTCATAGTCCATCAGCTGCAATAACAGAGCAATTAGTTAAATGAATATCTCACAGAAAGTGTAAAATTATTAAATTATCTTAAGGTAAATAATGCCTACCATTCCATGGTGTTTTATTAGTACATACATTTTCCTAAAATTTAAAATAAAACTACACTGTTAAAAATTATTTGAGTCCCATAAACAAAACAAGGATAGTGTAGAGGCTGGTGTCCACTTCACTTACTTGGCATGCTATCCAATTGATAATGTAACTCATGCACTCAACTTGGTCAGTGATAATATCTAAAAGGGTAATTGCCTCTAACATTTATTATGCTACAAATCTGATCAAATGCAACTCAAAAAAATGGAAAATTATGGAATGGAGATTTATGGAAGATAACAAATACTTTAAATATATTTATTCATGTCTACTAACAATACATATTATGCCATTGATGAATTTTATACTGATAATTATGTCTTACAAATGACTCAGTGTAACATTTCAACAGGAACATTGGATTTTTCCCAAATCCTCACTTTCAATTCTTCAGTCATTGCAGTCAACTATGGTAAACCTTGCTCTTAAGGTGTCCCAACAAGAAGAAATTGCACACTTGTCAGATCAGGAAATCTTTGAGGTCATGAAATAATCCCGTAGTTGCTAAACAATCTTCATAAAGCTGTCATTGATATTAATGTTGTATGTGATGTTGCTGCATCCTGATGAAACCAGGTGTTGTCACTGATTTGTGAAAAATTTCTAGTTCATATGTAACAGAGATTTTCAGCATGGCAACACACCAAAAAGAATTTACAGTAATCATCATCAATAAAATAAGATCTCATGATGCCACATGATGAGTTGATGACATAGCACATGGGAGTGGGCTTCAACGTTCACATGATAATGAAACTGTAATCATCATTTGCATTTTTCATTCACTTATTCACAAAATTGTTGACTCAATGATCAGTGGGTGATCAGTGTTTTGAGTTGCTGAACAATCTGTAGCTTATATGGATGGAACTTTAAATCCAATGACAGCATTCTTTGAACAATGAACCTGTACAACAACTGCATGATGTTGAATCAAATGCTGTGGGCTTCTCATGACAGCATCTCATTTAGCCTCAATATTGCCTGGTGTATGAGAGTTTTGCAGTTTTCCTACAGGTTTCATTTTCAGAGTCAAATCAATTTCCTCAAAATTATGTACTCGTATGTTACTTGCATGTACTGAGAGAACATGACTCTAAAGTAAAATGGTGTAAAAACTCTCTATGCATGGCCTCCACACTGCCATTGTTCTTGTAATATGCTTTGACTGTAAATGCACTCCACTACTCCATGGTAATAAAATGGTCAAGATGACATGAGCAAAGTTTTACATGTCATTCAACACTACTAACCTCCCAGGGCTGATGCTACATGTTTAAAAATGCACTGTCTTTTTGAGTTCCTGTGTTTAAAACTTTAAAAAAAATCATACAAGATATTTAATACTGCTTTAAAGATTTAAACAAAATTAATGTATTTTAATATAAAGAATGCTTTTTAGAGATGTGATATTTTCACATTTGATCACTCATTCATTGTTTCTTAAAAATTCTGGGTTAGAATCTTTTGAAATTATGCACTTGACAATACCCGCAGGGCTAAAAGCACTCAAGTTCTCCTGGTAGTAAGTGCTCTTGTCCCCAAGTGACAGTGGAGAGAGCCGAAGGTAATGACTGGCACAGCTATTAGCTAGATAATAACACTTCAGAATCAATGTTGCAATAGCGCAGGGGGTAAAAACATCATCCTACACTTGTGAAGATAAAATACTGGGTTCGAATACTACCATCTCATGCTTTTTTTTTTCTGTCAGAGTTAAAGAAGATTTGCCACAATTACAATTATTTACTTGCTGAATTAGTTGCAAATTTGAATTAGAGCAGTTTGCCAACTGTTAGAATATTTCACCTGCCTAATAATGGTTTGCCACAATTACAATGTTTTACTTTGAGATATATATATATCAATTGGTTACAAATTAGAATAAGAGCACATTTCCCTACATTACAATATATCACCAGCCTAATAATGCCCTCATTACAGAAGACTATGTTAGTTTGTGTCTGGTTTTTTTTTGGGGGGGGAGGGTTTATTTACGGATGCTCTTTAACATCTCAGGTCATCAGCATCTCATTCAATTCAGGACGTGAAATGGCCAACAAATTTTGCTCAGAGGCCTCTTCTTTCAGGCTTGAGGTTCTTTATCGTGCCGTAAATGTATGACATGGGACCCACAGCTTTACTTCCCTTCCCTTCCTACTTAGAATTTTTATGCCCGAAAAAATCCATCGGTCCTGGCTGGGATCGAACCAGCAATCTTGAGTTTAGGAGACAAGTATGGTAACCACTACACCACCAGGAACAACTAGTGTGTGTATATATGAATTAGTTGCAAATTGAAATAAGAGCACATTTCCCAACATTACAATATTTTATCCACCTAATCATGCCCTCATTACAGTGATTTATCTGTCCCTATCCATTTATATTTACAAAGTAAAGTGTGTGTGGATAAGTTCCACTGTTGCTTGGGCACAAGAGCACTTACCACGAGGAGCAGTTGAGTGCTTTTAGCTCTGTGGGTAACATCAAGTAAATTACGCTTAATGCTCCAAGCAATTTCACTAGACTGGTAAATATGGGGATTTTATTAAGTACTTTAATTTAATACCTTAAAAGTTTTCAAATATTGATTTAATATCTTGAAAGTTTTCAAATATTGATTACATTTTATTTTTATAAAAAGCAGTCATTTTAGAAACTTACTAGATAGTAAAATTTTTCCAACCTGTTTAATTTATTTCAGTACATCCTTTATTTATTTGCTGATATTTTGTTTGCTGTAAATTTCTATTATCAATTAATTTTTGTGTCCATAAACTGTATAAAGTTTAATTCAATAAACAGAGGCATATGACCTTAATATTATGCAAAGAATCTGATATAATAACTAACCTTAATAGCCAGCTGTTTTCTTCCGCAATCAGCAGCTTTGATAGCAATTTCACTATAAGACACACCAGGTGCATATCCAAGCTTGTCTGCTATTTCCCTTGCAACCTGTTCTCGATCCAGTTGTGTCTGTTTAACCTGCATTGTAAAACCTTTCATTTATCAATCATATGTAATACATTCAGTTGGTATTTAACATTGTTGTGAAGTAAGTGGTACCTAAAGTGGATGCAAACAAATAAAGAACAGGACCACTCTCTGTTACAACAGTGTGAAGTACAAACTTAAATTAAAATTCAACTTTATATACCTGCTAATGTTTAAGGGTAGTTAATAAAAAGCTCCTTTCTTTAAATTCTAAATGCTCAGGTTCTACGTTTCATCTATATAATGTTATATACTAAATATGCCACATTACTATAATTGACAGTAAAAACATTTTGAAAACATAAACTTTACCACATCCTAACATATTAATTACAAATAATGACAAGTACTGTGATTGCCTACTTCTTTTTGTAATTGTAAAAATTATAAGCTGTTCTTCTAACAAATATCTATACCAATATTAAACTTTTCTTTTATATAGTAAACCATGCATTTTTCTAATTGGATATATTACTTGGTTAGGTTAGGTATATTATGTACAATGTGAAACTCTGGCAGATGGGTTGAGTTCTGATGCAGTACAAGAGAAAAGAGAAAGGGGAACTTTAATGTGTAAATGGTAACTTTAGCATTTAAGATAATACAATAATCAAAATAGAAAATATTCCAAACTACCATTTTCCACTCCCACAGTACCCAGGCTAATTACAGAAAGTAATGTCATTAAGTTACATGACACAATGCTATTTCTTTCATATGCTACACTTCCCATAAAACCTATAATTATAACAATTAAGCAATTATATTTAAATTCACATGTTAATTTAAATATTCTGGAAATACAAGCTTTTAGCTCTTAAGGGAAGCATCTTGTCACACTTACATTAATCTATGACAAAAATGCAAATACAAATCAGTCAAGTCAGAATAACATGCAAATAGACATCACAAAATGGAATATTTTATTATCTATATTTATTTCAGCACTATCCATTATTTTGTAATGTTATTTAAAATAAAAAAATCTATAGAGGAATCAAACTATTAATGAAAAGTGACTTCCTACCTACAACATATTTCCTGCAATAGACACTTCCTCCTGATGAACAGCTTACTCTTAGCAGTATCTTACCTTATAGCATGCCCAGTGTGCCAGAATTCTACTAGAGCCCTCTACTTCCGGTAATTTGAGAAACTTAGCAATCTGGATAGCTAAATAGTAATGCCTTCTGAGGACCAGCCTGTCTAACAACACCTGAAGTGTTAGGTGCTGCAATCTGACATATTTTATGATGGAAAACAACTGTTTAGCCAAAAAGTAGTAAAAATAAATATTCAGGATATCTGCATTTACTTGCAAATTACAAAGCTTAAGCATGTTTAGCAACAAAAAATTTTCAATGGTTAAAAACTCTGATAATATATCCAAGCTTATCTATCTACTTCCACCTTTGCATAATTGGCTCTATCCCCTCCTAATATAATACTAGGATAATGTTGATTTTTATTTACTGCATGATGGAATTCAAGAGTTAAACATTTTTCTTTATTTAGTACTAGTTTGTTCTCCCTGAAACTGAAAGTATGACGAATATACGGTTTCTATTTTTTTCCTATTAGGGCACATTCATTGTTATCAGACACAAAGATATTCATGTAATTTGAACACAGCAAAAGTTTATATGAACTTGTAATTTGAAAATAGCAATAAGTTTAAATGAACTTATACTTTTGAAATTATAAATATAGATATAGTAAAATAATGATATAGAGTTGGATCTATTTGTAATGGGTATTTCAGAAATGTTCTTTGGTATAAATTTCAAGTTTCCAAATTTCTTTTCATTTTTCTAATGTGCACCTGATCAGTTTGCAATTGATTTCGTAGACACCAGACTTCCTGTCAGAAGATACAGCATCTTTGCAGGTAAGTTCTAATAAATGTTTATTACTGTGGATGTTTTGAGGAACCAAAATTATTTTGTGTTTTTTCAAATTTTTTAAAATTTATTGAAGTTCCTAGGAGGGTATGTGAATTTACGTAATTTACACAATTAAAAAAAAATCACATACCAATTAATTATAAAACTTCAATTCAGCACAACAATAATAAATTTAGAGACCTGTTCAATCCTGTGCTTAAAAAAAAAAAAAATCACAGACCTGTGTTAATGGAATTAATATCCAGAGGAGAGAAATGCGGATAGCCATGGCACAATTTGCATGACAACATTTATAATGCTAATGGCATCCATAAGATTCTATATTAAATATTTTATATTATAATATTATACATTACATGAAATGTGAATATAACATTTAATTTCCTGTCTGAACCAATACAGTGAAGCAACTATTATGTTCTTAATTATCTAGTGAGTTGATTTGATAATCTTATGCTCCACTTACTGTTGAATTATGCAAAACTAGTTTTGCAGGCTTTTGCCTGCATCCTAAGTTGCGAGTCAACTGTCGGCTTTGTTGTTGGTTGGCTGGACTTGGTATAGCTCTCGTGGACATTTTATGAACTTCTGGATTAATTTGTCTTCTATTGGGATCTCAAGTTCATAACCTTATTCTCATATTTTTATATAAATGTTTTCCCATATTCCCAGTTCAATGAATTTCAATACGAATTTCAATAATCTCACTCCCATTTTTATATCATGTTTATCTCTCCAAAAGTGATGTACAACTGCTGATTTCTCTATCTGATTGTATCTTATGTTTCTCCAATGTTCCTTCAACCTGATTCCAATGCTTCTTTTTGTTTTTTCAATATATACTTTGTTACATTCTGAACAGTTGATTTTCTATATTCCTGGCTTCTTCTCCCCCAGTATTCTAGCATTATCATTTCACTTCCAAAACCGAACAAAACAACATGATTCCCTTTCTCAACTTAAAGATTATAAGAACAGGCAACAATTTGGAATTTGGAATATACAGAAAGGACACACAGACTGAGAATTACATAAAGGCAAGTGGATTCAATCCCACAGCACACAAACATGCAGTTCTCAATAGCTTAGCACATAGACTCATTAACATACCTATGAATGAGTTTGAATACAACAAAGAATACTATCATATTATACAAACAGCAAAATTCAATGGCTATGACCAAGAAATTGTAGATAAGAAAATCAAGAAATTCAAACAAAAGAAGAGGTTGAAGCAGGTTACAACATTGACAGCAATAAAAGAATCTACCATTACATGAAATTCACTTATCATCCTTGGCCCACCAAAAAATTCCAAAAAATACTCAAGAGAGTTTGGGATTACTTTGTCTCCAGTGAACAAGTTTAGCCTAAAAAATCTGCTCAATTCTGGTGATAATGATAGAATACCAGAGGAGAAGAAGCCAGGAATATAGAAAAAAAACTGTTCAGAATGTAACAAAGTTTATATTGGAAAAACAAAAAGAAGCATTGGAATCAGGCTGAAGGAACACTGGAAAAACATAAGAATCAGATAGAGAAATCAGCAGTTGTACATCACTTTTGGAGAGATAAACATGATATAGAAATGGGAGTGAAATTATTGAAATTCGTAGATCGACCCATTGAGCTGGGAATATGGGAAAAAATTTATATAAAAAATATGAGAATAAGGTTATGAACTTGAGATCCCAACAGAAGACAAATTAATCCAGAAGTTCATAAAATGTCTACGAGAGCTATACCAAGTCCAGCCAACAAACAACAAAACCGACAGTCGACTAGCAACTGAGGATGCAGGCAAAAGCCTGCGAAACTAGTTTTGCATAATTCAACAGTAAGTGGAGCATAAGATTATCAAATCGACTCACTAGATAATTAAGAACATGAAATGTAGGTTTATATAAATAAGTTAAACTCTATTATAATTTTTACTGCTTACATTCTGATTAAAAGTATTAATAAAATAAACTTTTACTGTCTTTCTCTATTATGTTTCATTCACTATTTCCATCAAATTTACTAAAAGGATACTGGGTATATGTGAGAGGAATTCCTATCTTAGGATCTCGTACAGCATTCAGGACTCTCAGAGTACGACACATATTCACATAAGGCTCAGAGTTCAAATCTGGGACAAAACCTTTTCCAAATTGGGCTGCCTGAAAATATAGAAATGATAATATAAATGTATTATTGCACAAAATGACTTACATCACTATTTTGTGACATAGCATAAATTCATTTTATGCTAAGATATTTAAGAGTACCATTGATGCTGCTCCATTTAAACAAATGCAATGGACAGCTGGCACATCTGATAATTTTTGTGTGTTCAAGCACATGGGGATGACTGGGGTTTGGCATCCCACTGATACTCCAAATTATTACCTTACAGTTCAATACATTACAATGATAACTAAATAAATTTCTAATTCAAAAATGCACCTAAGGGACTGGTTTACAAAAATACAGTAATGTGCAGATATGTAATGTTTCAGAGTATCTGCAATAATTGTCAATAAAAGAATTATCCCATTTATTTGTTAAAGCAATTTTTCTTTGGAAGATACCTAAATTGTTTCCAAGAAATTTTTTTTTACAAATTACTTAATTTGGAAATATGTAAAGGGTTAATGATGAATGTAGGCATCAACCAGTAACACGATCTTAAAATCTTAGGTAGATTAAAAGTAAAACTACTTCAAATCATGTCAACACATTAAAACACTCTTGACGTTCCACTCTTAAAACTTTTTTAAAAAAATGGAACATGTTTCGTGAGACCTTGCTCACATTGTCAACCATGAATGATTAATGGATCAATCTAAATTGGCAGTGTAACTGACTGTGAGTGCTCTGGTGGTCTATTGATGAACTTATACAAAATGTCTGCTTCTGGGATATTAAAATCCATGAAGTCTATGTTCATATTTTTTTATGAAAATTTTTCCCATGTACAGAGTTCCTTTGGGCGTTGCACTGCTTTTAATAAAGTGATATCCTTCTTGATTTCATGAGGTTTGTTCAAAAAATGTGCTGCTGATTTTTCTATTTGTTTGTATTTAATATTTCTCCAGTGTTCCTTTAATCTGATACCTATGTTCCAGAATTTTCTTCTTTGGGTCTGGGGTCTGTTTTGTTTAACCTCAACAGTTTGCCAACACTGCATTTATTTTTAGGTGCTAAAGAGATGTTGTACTGTTTGAAGGTTTTCTGAAATGTATTATTGAGTATTGGGAGTGTTAAGTGAACTTATGGCAAGTTAATTGATATCATTGTATGATTCAGTTGAACTACACACTCTTAAAGCTTCACTTACTTTTCATAAATGTATGGAACCGAGCTGAAGATGGGAACTAAATGTTCTCGAAACCGGTTCCATACATTTATGAAAAGTAAGTGAAACTTTAAGAGTGTGTAGTTCAACTGAATCATACAATGATATCAATTAATATGATTGGCTTCACTGTGCAAGTTCCAATTTACATTTAAGTTATGGCAAGTTTTTTCTTTTGATAAAGTACTAAGTGTGGTAATTTGTTTAATTTTCTTTTTTCCTTTGAATCTTTTTATTTTTTGATTAATTATTTGTTTGTTAAACCCATTAAATGTTGCTGCTTCTATTATGTATGTGTATTTCTTTTTATATTATTCTTTATTTAGTGGCACATTGATCAATCTATACACCACGCTATTAACGGCTGCTTCTTTATGAGGTCTAGGGTTGAAACCATGAGCTTTTATATAACTATCTGTGTGTGTATCCTTTCTATAAATGCCAAATTTCAGTTTATTATTGCTTTTAACAAACAAATGATTGATCAAAAAATAAAAATATTCAAAGGAAAAAAGAAAATTAAACAAATTAGCACACTTAGTATTTTATCGAAAGAAAAAACTTACCATAAGTTCACTTAACACTCTGAATACTCAATAATAAATTTCAGAAAATCTTCAAACAGTACAACATCTCTTTAGCACCTAAAAATAAGTACAGTGTTGGCAAACTGTTTAAGTTAAACAAAACAGACCCCAGACCCAAAGAAGAAAATTCTGGAACATAGGTATCAGATTAAAGGAACACTGGAGAAATATTAAATACAAACAAATAGAAAAATCAGCGGTTGCAGCACATTTTTGGAATGAACACCATGAAACCAAGAAGGATATCACTTTATTAAAAGCAGTGTAACACCCAAAGGAACTCTGTACATGGGAAAAATTTTCATAAAAAAATATGAACATAAGACTCATGAATTTTGATATTCCAGAAGCAGATAACATTTTGTATAAGTTCATCAATAGACCACCAGAGCACTCACAGTCAGTTACACTGCCAATTTAGATTGATCCATTAATCATTCATGGTTGACAATGTGAGCAAGGTCTCACGAAACATGTTCCATTTTTTTAAAAAATGTTTTAAGAGTGGAACGTCAAGAGTATTTTAATGTGTTGACATGATTTTAAGTAGTTTTACTTTTAATCTACCTAAGATGTAAAGAGTTATTAAAACCAAATATTTTTCTGTTTCTTTTTACTTTTCACATATATGCCTAAGAGTTATTAAAAGCAAATATTTTTTTGTTTCTTTTTACTTTTCAAGTATATGCCTAAGTGCAATTTTTTTCTCCTCGTTTAATTACATTGCAGCTGGACTGAAAGTCATGACCCCAAAACAATGGAATAAAACTATTCAATCAATTTGTCTTTGACAGATATATTTCACAAACATTCAGGAGCTCAATTACTTGCAAACTAAGTTATAATTAAGTCTTATCATAATATTATGTTACTTTAAAATGCAACAGTTGAAGGACAAAAGGGTTTTGGTAGTTACCCATTGTGCAAAATTAAATTTCTGATGTATTTTCTTAAGTCCTAGCAGTATGCACCCCTGCCAAAACCGTCATGATTCACCAAGATTGCTAAGGCAAGGACCTGTGAATGAGAGGTCTGTGTCATTCTAATTCTAGCAGGCTAGTCCTCCATGACTGAGTTTTTTTCTTTAGGTTTGCCTAAATTCTTGTCAATGATAAAGCGAGGGAGGTACCCTAAATCTAGGCTAGAGTACTTTTATCACAAAATTCCTTTCCCAATTTATCAATTCATATCATGAACCATCATTATGCCATAGTAGTAAAAGCAGGCATTAAACATTATTTTAAAAAAGAAGTTGCTAATAAGAAATATGATAAAAATAACTCATAAATATCACATTATAATTAAGTTGACCTTAAGATACAGAACATTAGAACAAGTTTCACCACAGGACAATTTAGAAAATAAAATGGAAACAACTCTGTGTTCTTATGTATTTGAAATATATATCTGTAGTTTCTGATCTAAACAAGCACCAATGTTACTCACCCTGATCAGCATTTTTTGATGATCAGAATCAAATTCATAACCTGCAGCTTCTATGCATTGCTTTACAGCCATATCCAACTGGTCCTTCACCAGACGAATGTATTCATCAGCACGATGGCTGCGTTTCTATGTTAAACAATAGAAATATAAGGAGTAAGCAAGATTTTCATTTACTGTTTCTTTCACCACTCTGCCTCTATATCAGCTTCAGGGCAAAGTTTCACATTTCACTTCTGATCTTGTGCACTTGCACTTCTGATATGCCTTTTAATGCAAATTATAAAAATTACACAACAATACAATTTTACAAAATAAATACAAAATTAATATTTTTCTGTTAACTTGACAAACAAAATCTGCAAAAGACAGTTGCAATGACATCAGTTATATATTTTGCACATTACAGAGCTTTCCATCAAACTACTTAGAAATGTAACCAAAAGGCTAGGTTTAAATACCATGGACATTTTGAGTTTATAAATAAGTGGTCAGGTTAATTATGTTTCTACATATGGGAAATGATTATTTGTAAAAAACTGTTTCCACATTTTCTCCATCATATCCTTGTATTCTAACAGTGATGTTACTAGCAGGTAGTAATTTGTAATCAAATATTTTTTGCTTTTTCATTGCTTTAGGTTAATCCTTATCACCAATTGCACTTTAGCAAAGTTTGGTGCTTTGTGCTCTGAGAAGAATTGTTCTAAAGTATGTATATAATGTGCTTCTAATTTTGTTTCTCAAACATGTTAGCTTGATTTGGTTTATTTACGGATGCTCTTTAACATCTCAGGTCATCAGCGTTACATTCTATTCAGGGCATGAAACGGCCGATAAATTTTGCTCAGAGGCCTCTTCTTTCAGGCTTGAGGTTCTTTTTCATTCCGTAAATGTATGACACGGGACCCACGGCTTTACTTCTCTTCTGAAGGAAGCCATATTTAGGATTTTTACGTCCCGAAAAAATCCATCAATCCTGGCCGTGTTTGAAGCATGATCTTGGGTTTAGAAGGCAAGTATGGTTACCACTACACCACCTGAATTGACTAAAACATGTTAGCAATGTTATAGCAAAGGGCATTGTAAGGAAAGTTAATTCATAAAGAAAATGGTTTAAAAGCAGTACATTATATTACTTCACATTTTGTTATTACAGTTCTCAATCTGTCAGAATAAGTTTATTCCTTCATTCCCAATGAAATGAGTAAAAAGATTATATGAGGCTCTGATTCATACAAAGATGACGTATGGAGTAGAAATTAGGGGAGTGTCAAAGGGGTGGACAAAGGTTGATGTGATACATAGAATGTTTTGTATAGAAGTCCTGGGGTTCCCATCAAGTTTGTCCAGGGGGTGGATTTTAACTGAACTAGGAAGATTAGAAAGGAATGGTATAATAGTAGAGAGAATCTTGAAATATTGGTACACATGTTTGAAATTAGATAATAACAATGTACTAAGAGAATGTCTTGCATATCAAAGAGATATACTGGAAAGAGAGTGATGGTTTGGGGAGGTAAGGAAACTACTAGAAGAAATTGAAATGGGAGATGTATGGTGATAGGGTGGAAGTAATGTCAGTATGTTTTGGAAAGAAATGAGACAGAGGGTAGAAGATATAGAGAAGCAAGAGATTTGAGCTAGCTTACAGGATAAAAATTCTTTAGATTCTTTAGACATAAAGTCATTAAAAGAAATAGGGGATGGGGGAAATATATAGATAATTGTGATCAATTTGGAAGAATAAGTCTTGTATGGATGCATACAAAGGTATTATTTCTAAAAGGATTAAGCTTAAATTTTAAAGGAGGATGCATTATGTGTGGGAAACCGGATAGTTTGTTCCACTGTCTAATAGATTATGAAATGGTAAAAAGGTGGAGGGATAGTATTTGGGACAAACTACAAGATATGGTGGCAATTAAAATGTTATCAGACATGAGTGTAGAGAAAATAAACAAGATTGGGGAATTCTTAGAAAAAGTAAGAGATAAGTGGAGAAGTGTAAGGAAGGAGCTTGAGGGCACACACAGTTGTGAAAATGGTAATTTATTTTAGGGATTCCTTACCATACACATAACCTGGTGGTTAAGGTATGGGAGAACCTTAGTTTTGGTACTGCTAAATTTTTTGATATTTTGTTTGTTTATTCATTTAATTGCAATGCTGTTTGCTGAAATAACTGCATTCATTCATACAGTTCTCATTGCATTTATTGTTGGTATTGGAAACAGAATTGTAATGACACATAAGTAGTTATGTTAGCTTTAAGAAGCCAGAGACTGTAATTGCTAGTTATAAATATTGCGATTATGAAGTGCACATCTTTAATAATGTTATATTTTATTAGAAATTTCATTACTTTATATTAGTACTCTCTTATGATGACTGAAATATTTTTCTAAAATGTTTTTATCATTTCAATTACACATGCCCTATAATTAAAAAACCATCAGAGAAACATAGTTTAAACAAAAGAATACATCAACTCATGTATACACATTCTTACACTAACTCCATTCACTTACTCTTAAGTAAGACGCGTTTCGGGAGAATCTCTCCCATCTTCAGTTGCTGACTGAACCTCTGCTATTTGAAAATATGGCTGGACAAACTGCTGTTCCTGTGGTGGCCTCTGTTGGTTGAAGTAGGAAGTCGCTGAGCTCGTCTATGGGGGGAAACTCGAAATTCATTAGGCTTTGTTTATTTTTCAATATGAAAATTCTTTCCCAAGTGGACAACTCCAAAGGGGTGTGAAGATGTTTCAACAGCTTTATTCCCGGTTTTATTTCATGATTTTTGGTCCAAAAGTGAGCTGCCACTGCTGATTTATCCACCTGTTTGAATCGAATGTTTCTAAAATGTTCTTTCCTTCGAATTTCAAGATTTCTTTTTGTTTTTCCTATGTAGCTCTGTTCACAATCTGCACATTTTATTTCATAAATTCCTGATTTTTGTTCTGGTGGTATGGGGTCTTTTAGAGTGCAACCTAACAAATTCTTGATGTTGTATCTGTTCCTTGGGGCTAAAATTATTCCATGTTCTTTGAAGATTTTTTTGAACTTGTTGTGGTAAATTGGATGGTATGTGAAACTTTTGAATTTGAATTCTTCTTTTATATTTTTCAATGTGGTAACTTCCCTTATCTCTTTTTGTCTTTTTGATTTTTTGATAATTTTTATCACCGTGTCCTTGTTGAAACCATTCTTTATAGCTGTCTGTATTATTTGTTTATATTCCATTTTGTATTCTGCTTTTGTGAGTGGAATATTCAACAATCTGTATGCCAAACTGTAAAAAATTGCATATTTATGTGGAATGGGGTTATAACTCTTATTTTTAATGTAGTTTTCTGTATGTGTTTCTTTTCTGTGAATTCCAAAATTTAAACCATCTCCATTTCTTATAATTTTTAAATCTAAAAATGGTAGCCACCCATTTCTTTCTTCTTCTATAGTAAATTGTATGGATTTATGTTGCAAATTAAGTAGTTTCAGGGCATCTGTTGACAGTTTCTTTGGTACTATTGCAAAAATGTCATCCACATACCTGTACCATGACTTGAAAATTAAAGGGAAGGCTTTTGTGATGTGTATTTCAAATGAGCTCATGAATAATTCTGCTAGAAAAGGTGACAAAGGGTTTCCCATAGCCAGGCCTGAAACTTGTTGGTAATATTTGTTGTTGAAGCTGAAGTAATTTTGTTGAATGCAGATATTAGTAAGTTTTACTAAGTCTTCTATTTCTTCTGTTTTTAAATTTATTGTTGTTAACCATTTCTTTAGCATAAGCATGAGTTTCTCTGTAGGTATGCTTGGGAATAAGGCTTTTACATCAAATGAAACCATTATATCTCCAGGTGCAATTCTGCTATTTTCAAGTTTTTTAACTAGGTCAACTGAATTTTTAATGCTCAAACTTTGGAATCTCTTAAAAGAATTGAAGATTTTGGTCAATTTTCTTGCTACCTGGTATGTGGGTGAATTGATATTGTTTATTATTGGTCTCATACTGTTATCATTTTTATGTAACTTCAGTAGTGCATATAGCCTGGGTAGTACTGGATTACTCTGTGTGATATTCTGTTTTACAGTAGTGGATAGTGTTTTGACATCTTTTAATGTTTTGTATAACATTTTATTGCATTTTCTGAGAGGATTCTTTTCAATTGGTTTGTAATCTTTTCCTTTTAGCATATTTTCAACCCTATTTATGTATTCATTTTTGTCTAAAATGGCCATTTTGTTACCTTTATCTGCTTTTATGTATATTACTGGTTTTTCTTTTAGTTGTTTTAATGTCCTTCTGTAGTTTATTGATTTCTTTCGGTTTTTTTGTTTCTCACAAAAAACAAAAACCAACAATTCAAAAAGAAACTCCGGAACTTAGAGAAACACCAAATAAAAACGGTCCCACCCTCACGCGCGCACACAACAGACGAAGTAGTTAATCTTTCGAGTGCCGTTTTTTCCGAAAATGAGATCAATCTCCTAAGCAAAGGCCTAAAAACTTGCATAGATTTCTCAGATAATATGGAAGATTACATAGCCGACATAGATATAGCCACCCAACAACTAAACGAAAAGGAAAAATCGTTCGTCAAAAGCAAATGCAAGAAAGTTTTAGAGAACATAAAAAACCGAAAGAAATCAATAAACTACAGAAGGACATTAAAACAACTAAAAGAAAAACCAGTAATATACATAAAAGCAGATAAAGGTAACAAAATGGCCATTTTAGACAAAAATGAATACATAAATAGGGTTGAAAATATGCTAAAAGGAAAAGATTACAAACCAATTGAAAAGAATCCTCTCAGAAAATGCAATAAAATGTTATACAAAACATTAAAAGATGTCAAAACACTATCCACTACTGTAAAACAGAATATCACACAGAGTAATCCAGTACTACCCAGGCTATATGCACTACTGAAGTTACATAAAAATGATAACAGTATGAGACCAATAATAAACAATATCAATTCACCCACATACCAGGTAGCAAGAAAATTGACCAAAATCTTCAATTCTTTTAAGAGATTCCAAAGTTTGAGCATTAAAAATTCAGTTGACCTAGTTAAAAAACTTGAAAATAGCAGAATTGCACCTGGAGATATAATGGTTTCATTTGATGTAAAAGCCTTATTCCCAAGCATACCTACAGAGAAACTCATGCTTATGCTAAAGAAATGGTTAACAACAATAAATTTAAAAACAGAAGAAATAGAAGACTTAGTAAAACTTACTAATATCTGCATTCAACAAAATTACTTCAGCTTCAACAACAAATATTACCAACAAGTTTCAGGCCTGGCTATGGGAAACCCTTTGTCACCTTTTCTAGCAGAATTATTCATGAGCTCATTTGAAATACACATCACAAAAGCCTTCCCTTTAATTTTCAAGTCATGGTACAGGTATGTGGATGACATTTTTGCAATAGTACCAAAGAAACTGTCAACAGATGCCCTGAAACTACTTAATTTGCAACATAAATCCATACAATTTACTATAGAAGAAGAAAGAAATGGGTGGCTACCATTTTTAGATTTAAAAATTATAAGAAATGGAGATGGTTTAAATTTTGGAATTCACAGAAAAGAAACACATACAGAAAACTACATTAAAAATAAGAGTTATAACCCCATTCCACATAAATATGCAATTTTTTACAGTTTGGCATACAGATTGTTGAATATTCCACTCACAAAAGCAGAATACAAAATGGAATATAAACAAATAATACAGACAGCTATAAAGAATGGTTTCAACAAGGACACGGTGATAAAAATTATCAAAAAATCAAAAAGACAAAAAGAGATAAGGGAAGTTACCACATTGAAAAATATAAAAGAAGAATTCAAATTCAAAAGTTTCACATACCATCCAATTTACCACAACAAGTTCAAAAAAATCTTCAAAGAACATGGAATAATTTTAGCCCCAAGGAACAGATACAACATCAAGAATTTGTTAGGTTGCACTCTAAAAGACCCCATACCACCAGAACAAAAATCAGGAATTTATGAAATAAAATGTGCAGATTGTGAACAGAGCTACATAGGAAAAACAAAAAGAAATCTTGAAATTCGAAGGAAAGAACATTTTAGAAACATTCGATTCAAACAGGTGGATAAATCAGCAGTGGCAGCTCACTTTTGGACCAAAAATCATGAAATAAAACCGGGAATAAAGCTGTTGAAACATCTTCACACCCCTTTGGAGTTGTCCACTTGGGAAAGAATTTTCATATTGAAAAATAAACAAAGCCTAATGAATTTCGAGTTTCCCCCCATAGACGAGCTCAGCGACTTCCTACTTCAACCAACAGAGGCCACCACAGGAACAGCAGTTTGTCCAGCCATATTTTCAAATAGCAGAGGTTCAGTCAGCAACTGAAGATGGGAGAGATTCTCCCGAAACGCGTCTTACTTAAGAGTAAGTGAATGGAGTTAGTGTAAGAATGTGTATACATGAGTTGAAGTAGATTGCCACTCCATTGTCAACAGCTTCGTAAGTACAAGACTTATATAAAAGAATACATTTATCTTGCAGTGTTTTTTTTTAATTTATTTATTTTATTAATAGTCTTTAATGCTCATGTTTACTGCTGAGGCATCATAGGCACTGGTGATACATGTGAAATGATAAATTTGAAAGGATTTTTTTAAAGGAAGGATGTGTTCCAGGCCTAAATTTAGGGTACTACTCCAGCATTGCCATTTATGAGGGCTGAGGAAAACCTGGAAAAACCTCAGCCAGGAAGACAATTCTGGTAGTAATCAAACTCCAGACTTCCCATTCATGAGTTTATGCCTCTATGACCTCAGTCAACCATGCAGATTTTATCTCGTAGTTTATCTCATTATGAGACAGTATTTAAAATAACCCATGTTATTAAAGAAAAGTTTATTGATTCTAAAATATAATTTAATTTAAAACAAAATTTCACATTTCCTAACTTTTTCCATATAAAATTATTTTTTCTTTATTTCATTTTGCAGCTTCATAGGGTTTTCCTTAAATTTTCTGTTTGATATTTTGTTGTTCTTGTTCAGTTATTAATATTTTTATGAGTTTCAATTTAGAGGAAAGTTCTAGTTGCCCACTGTGTAAGGACATGAGTACTATTTTAAACAAAGAACATCTACTCAAAAGCAGTCAACTAGATAGTAACAAACAAATGAAAAATAATTCAAACATATCTTTTAAATAAGAAACTTATTTTAAAAAATATATGGAACTAACACAGTGAAGCCAAGTCATATGAATAAAATCATGCGATATATGTCGTACTAAACACTCCAAACTAAAGTGATGCAATACGAGTGTTTAGTGCGGCATATATCACATGATTTTATTCAAATGAAAAATAATTTGGAAGCTCTTTATTGGAAGCTAGGGAAAAAATAATAAATATCAATGACCGACCAACCATTTTGCAATGGATGACTCCAGTTACAAGAAATGTAGATTTTCAGCATTGTTTTTAATATTGCAGGTTGAATCACCGCACATTTAACATATTTTTAAACAACTAACTTCACATTAAAAAACCTATAACAATATTTTATTTCTCATATTTTGTGTGTTCTAGTAATATTTATATTTTTTACAAAAAAATTATGAAACACATGCAAAATATTGTATTCTACTGTAGGCCAGTTGACAGTATGACAAAATAATTTTAAAGATTACAATGTTATTTATGCATTACATTAATTTATAGTAAAGATGGTTACTTTGCTGTGCTGAACAAATTTTAAAACTTCAGTTATTTTTGCACTATCTTATAAAAATCAAGAAATGTTTTCCAGGTACAGAAGGCATGAATATTCAGAAAATGTTTTTAAATGATTTAAACTCAGCCAAGTTTTAAATTGTGCGGGACATCATTAACATTTTTAACACAAATTTTGCACACTTTTTAATAGCAAGAAAGCTTAGTTTATAACTTATGTAAATTTGTTTAAATCATATATCAATACCATTATAATTTTTGTTAGAGTAAGACAAATTCATATTATTAATAAAAGTATTGCTGATGCTACTATTCATCTATGTTAAAATTTCTAAAAGCTTTTATAAGAAGTCAATGCTTGAACTGTCACTTTCATTTTACAACTTTTTGTAATGTACATAAAATAATGACTATATTCTTCTGCACCAAACTGTGGTTAGAAAATTATAAGACTGATGTTATTACATATGGTACATACCTGGAATTGCTTAGATGCCTCTAATAGATATGACCCAGGATCTGTGCTATTGATGCGAAAAATCTGCTGAACTACAAGAGGTACTTTCTGAATCATCTCATGGTAAAATGTAGAAACTACACGAACACCATCAAGTTCAGGTACCAGTATTATTGGTGATTCATAGCTATAGCTTATATGATCCCCTTGTCTTCCAATAACAAGCAAAATATTATCCCAGTAACCAATTACTGCTTCTGTTCCACACCTACAAAATTATATTATCATCTTAAAATAAAATATTTATATGAGATATAAATATAATCAAAATTAATTTGGCATTTATTAAAAACTTAATTAGATCTAAAATTACATTTCAGTAAAGATATCTACACATTCTCTTGCAATAATTGAGTGAAATTTTGCTCATGTATAATGTACTCAAAACATATAAGAAAAGAGATGCAATTATGACATAAAAATTAAAATATTGAATTCAATTTGGATTATACTTAAATTCAGTGTCATCACTCACATCATTTATAAATTTTTGCTTATATTTTAGTGTTCAAAACTACCATAGACTTGAAGCACTAAATATTTCACAACGATACAATTTACTTTATATTTTAGCCTCCAGGGTATTAAATGATACGAACCATTTAAAGACTTACCACACTAGCTGTTTTGGTCGATTAGGATAGTTGCTATCAAACTCACAATATCGTTGCTTCATGTCTGCTGATCCAATCCAAAGTTTTCCACTATCCGCAAACAGTGCTATGTGCTTATTGTTCTGCGATACAGCTATATCAACTACTGAATGGAATGCTTCTGAGAAATCTGGAACCTGAAGGATAAAAATACACTTATGTATTGTATGTTTGATATTTGTGTTACTATTTAAGTGTTTTGTCTATTTCTACTTCTTTAGTTCTTGCTATTTTAGCTACATTGTTCCCAGATTTACTTTAATTTCATTTAAATAAAAATAATCTCTTATTAAATCTCTTCCAAACTGCTCACCTTCAGCTTTCACAGACTCAACTGAAAATTTAATATTTTGTAAACCTTGTTCCTCTGATTCTATAATGATCTTATAAATGTACAAATACTTTTTAATTTTAGCTATATCAAATGTTCGAGGACATTAATTTTTAATTTGCATTGTGCATTGTTAATGTTTGTAAAAATAAATGGTGAGAAACAAGAACATAAAACGTGATACTATCTTGAACTACAGGTTAAGTATATGCAATCCAAAATATTTAGAACTAAGAATGGGAATACATGTCACAGTGCAGTGAGAGCTGCATAGAACTTAGATGTTCAGCAAACTTTTTTTATACTGTCATAAAATATCAATAAAAGTAATTAAAGTATTTATTTACTATCTTGGGAAGAGCATCAACTGACAATGAGGGATTATTTCTTGAATGAAGGAGACACACATCTGCATGGTCTTTATGTTTTAAAAGCATTTTTTTCCCTCATATATAAATATTCTTTCTCTGTAATAAATTCAAGTACCTGAACTTAAAAATTACAGAAGTATCCAAATTAGGAATACTGAAGTTGAATAAGCACATTTGCTATTGTTGAAATATCTCTTATGCTCATATTATGAGTGGAAATACATCTCTTGGGATTCCACATTTGCTTTTTAGCACAAAAAGATCCAATGTTTTTTTTTTTTCAGAAACAATGATGTAGACAATTAATGACTGATATTACATGCTTCATAATATAAATACAAGATCAGAAATGATTTTAAAGGCATTTAGAAGTAATATAAAAGACCATTCAAATACATCAGAGATAACTTACCACAGGTAATGCATGTTGTTCAGCTTGCCTCAAAACATAAAGTTCCTTGTCTTTGGCTACCAGTACACAGGTCTGCCGATTTTCTGAAATCACTGACCAGCAAGATGGAGGAACATTTAAGCCTAAACAGAATGACATCTTATTATCCTTTAATATCATCCACATGAACCCAATAACATTCAAAATTGATGACCCTGAATGAATTATAAAACAATTTTATTTTATGCTGCACTTGTGATCAGATTTTGGCAGCATTAGGAATGTAGCTGAAAGATGTCAAATTACCGATTTATTTTCCCAAGGAATTTTAGTGCTGAACCAGAAGAATGACTAAACTCCTGCCTGATATACATGATTTTGTGTCTGTGCTATATGAAGTTGAGATCTGAGGGCTCTAAACTGGAGCCCGAACACAAGTTTGAAAGTATAGAGAACTGACTATACATTTTTGGTATCATGGGAAATAGTCCACTATCCATTAGAACTGTACCTTGTGATAATCATGAATCCCAAGGAAAAATTTTTCCTTCATTCAAAGTAACTTTTTGAAAAATTTTTTACCACTTGGATGGTAATCAATTACATGGGATTTTTGCAGTCATTAAGATAGACGTATTTATGCTCATCTAAAGTGAGCATAAATTTCCATCTTACTTCTATTAAGTGATTCTCGTGCAGTTTCCTACAGTGTGCCAATATGAAATATCACAAGGCAACAACTTGTGTGCTCTACATTGTTGATGTTTTTCTAGCTTTAATTCTGGTTGATGGCAGCATTGACAGTTGTTAAAGGGATTTGTAACTTATGTAAAATGACTATTTGCATGGCTGGGGTGATTGCTGGAGATCAAAGACTTATCTTTCCACGTGATATCTGGAGTTTAGCTAGTGAAATATTTTCTTCTTTTTTATCCTTTGGAATTAATTCTCTTCCGGCCTCTTGCTTTTTATTAACTACACAACTTATTCTATGCATTGACACAATAAATCTTACTTCTTGCATACTTTTATAATAAATAGAAAAAAAAATTCAAAAAAATGTTACTGCCTATCCATATATCATCTCCAGTATCAGATCTGATTTTAAAATCCTCTATTTCTAGTAGCATTTAGTTTGTGTGTTTAAAAATTAATGAAAAAATGGAAGAAACTTCTAATGAATTCCTTTAGTTTTCCAAAAATGTTTCAATTTTATGGTTTCTTGGTTTCTCATCTGCATAGAATCGGTGTGGTCGATAGCCTAATCTGTCCCCTCTGCCTGCTAGAGGAAGGCACTGCCAACCACCTGCCCCTCTACACTGCCCTGCAGATAACTATTGTTGAAGACTCAATGGAAGGAAGGTCACGGCTGTACTGGGAGGCAAGGCGTCGAATGGCAGACCAGCCAAGGACGGGCATTGGCTGATGAAGAAAAAGAAGGTTTCTTGGTTTCTTGTCACAATACTGTTTGACTAAAAATTTCATTAGTAGCGACTTTCTTTTAAGTTCATCAGATAAAAACTGCTTTCCATAAAGAATTTTCTCAGCTCTGGGAAGAGATTTAAATCCAATGCAGCCAAATATGGGGAGTAACATGAATGTGGTAGCAAATTACTGCCCAGTTTATTGATTTTCATCATTGCAATGACACATGTGTAAGGACAAGTATTGTCTTGATGTATAATCATATATTTCTGATATACATTTGCCTTTTGCTGGTAGTAAAATAACTTTGGCATCCCCAAAAAGTGATGCATTTTCCTGCCAATTTCACATATTTGGCTTTTTCTGGTAGTGAAGAATTATAATGCTTCTACTGTTTTGTCTCTGGTGTGTAGAAGTGAATCCATGTTTCATCACTGATCACAAATCAATGACAGTTGGATCCTCTGAAAAAGTGTCAAACTTTGCTCAGATATTTGCATTCTTATTCGTAAATGTCAACAGATGCAGCATCAATCATGCAGATTTTTTCCTAAATAATTCCTCAGTCAAAATGTGAAATACCCATTTGCCTGAAATAACTGTAGTTTCAGCAATTTGTGATACCCTTAGTTGGTGAACCTCGAATAAATATTCTGTACTTTTTTTGACAATTTCCAGTATAGCAGCATATTTTGGCCATCTATTACTGGTTCATCTTCCAAGCTTTCATGACTGCATTTGAACTGTAGTCCACTTGGAAACAGTTGAAAATAATGGCAGAGTATTTCTCATATCTCTATGAATTTCTTTTGCAATATCCATCCTCATAAAGAATTTAATTGCCTCAAGCTGTTTGATATTTGCCATTTCCAACACACAACCATCTGTACTGCAATAAAGAGCAATATCTACTATGGTACTTCAAGAGCAAAATGTAATTGCACAGTGTTTGTATGGAAGATGGCAAATTTTAATATGGTAATTGATTTAGAATGACTGCTGCAATCTGTGGGTCATTCCAAGAATTTTTCAAATGCCTCTTTTATACATCTTTATTAACACAGCCCATAGCAAAACAGAAAAGAAAAGGTGATTTTTTTGCTGTACTATTTCATATTAAACCTATTCTTATCTTACCAGATTACAACAGAAACTTTCTATTACAGCATATGTAATATAACATTAATGGTTTTATTCAATATATCTTCTGTTACTGAACAGAAGATATGCTGTATGTGTCAGATGTTACCTCAAAACTCTTTTGCTTTCATAATGGCTTGCATCTCTCTTAAACAGCCTCTAGTTATGTTTAAGTTAGATGAATTTCTTTGCAATAACAAATAAGTAGTTAGAAAGTGTGCTTTAGTGTTAAATTTAAAAACTGTGATTACGAATGCGCACATTCTTTAATACTAAGAATTTAAAATGATTGAGTCAAATTTGTAACACTTAATCACTAATATTTTAATAAAGAAAAACTAAGTTTCAGGAGCTAATTGCTCCCATATTCAGTTCCAGATTGACTGCCGGCCTTGTTCTTTGTGGTGGTTTGGTTTGTCTCTGGTGGTGGTTCGATGAACTTCTATATTAAGATGTCACTTGACAGGATTTCAAAGTTGAAAATGTTATTTTTGTTTTAAGGAAGTGTATGTCCACAACTATTTTTTGTTTCTTTTCTTGAAGTTTCGCAAAAAGTTTAATTTCTTTTTTGTATTTGATTATCTCTGCAGAAATAAATGTTGAAGTGACATCTTAATACAGAAGTTCATCCAACCACCACGAAGAACAAGGTCAGAAGTCAATCTGGAACTGAAGATGGGAGCGATTAGTTCTTGAAACTTAGTTTTCCTTTTTTAAAATATTAGTGATGTATTACAATTTCGACTCAATCATTTTAAATTCTTAGTATTAAACATCACTGTTACAAAAATCCACCATATTTAACTAAACGTTCTTTAATAGCTGAAAACTCCATTACTTCATGCAGATCAACACGTAGTCATCCATGACAATGACATCTCAAGCTGTGGCATAGTTGGATAAGTACATATCCCAATATTAACAGAATTATAAACACACATTATAAACACTTACTTAATGCACATACTTGTGAAGTGGTAGTGAAAAGAATGTTGATGCCTCAGGAATTTCATTTCCAGACATCTTTTCCTTGCCTCTAAAGCAAGAGATTTTGATAAAATCATGAACAATGCTCTGGTGGCTTCCTCTAAAAGCTTCAACAGTTTCAAATTATGCTTTTTTCTTTCCATTCAAAACTATATGATGACCAATTATTATTCATTTTTAATTATTATTTACTATTACCTTACCTGGTACTTCTGCTAGCCTGCGAACTTTAGGCTCCTTTACACTGTTGACCAGAAAAATACGAAATGATGTTGTCAGAACAGCAATACCTGTTCCACTGCCCATAGTTGTGAACATTTTGGCTTCTATAATTTTTGTATCTTTTGCCTCCTAAAAAATAAACAAGAACTGCCATGAGAAAATGCATTAATGCTGGACAATTAATTTAATTGTAGAAAATAAGCTTGTAAGCAATATTTTCAAATGTACTGTGTCCTCATTCTACTACACAACCGGAATTTGTATACAATAGTTGAAAACCAGTTGAACTTCAGTGGACATGTGATTCCTAGTAAGACTGAAGTTAAAACTCTGCAAACAGAGTCAATTAATCTTGCTCAACTGTGTTTATCATGCCAACTGTTTCAATTACATTTTTATAAAAAGTGCATGTTAGATTTTCTAGTGTGTATTAATGTTATAGAGTATGCTGACAGTGAGATATGCGCAAGAACAAAAAATATTTATTTATGACTATTATATGTAAAAGAAATCATACAAGTACTGTAGAAAAGAATGTTGTGCTAAATTTCCAGAAGTAACATCTATATCAGGAATTTTCAAATTTATGACCAAAGTTCCAACCCAAAGCCTTTAAATTGACAAGAAGCTGAGACCAAAAACAGGTTTTAACAGAGGACAGGACTGATGAAATAGGCTATCAATTAGAATCTTCTCAATAGCCTTTAACAAGTTGATGTATCTGTTGGCAGTGCATATAAAGTCACTGAGCTGCTAATCTTCATCCATTTACAATAATTACTGCCATACCTAAAATAAAGGACATGGAAGCACTGAAACAAAATATCCAGGATGTAGTTTGCAATATTTAGGATGATGAATTTCAGCAAGAGTACTAAAATCTTTTAAAAGAAATCGGGGATTACTAATAGTGAAGGGCAGGCACTTTGAGCACCTACTATGATGGTCAATACAATATTACTTACTACTTACTCTTCTTTTCCTTCCATAACAAGGTCTGGGTACCGGTTTCCTTGTTCCAAAACAATGATTTAGAAGTAGTGGTCTATCCCTTTCTTTCTAAATTTTTAATGGAAAGTTTTGTTAGCATACTTTACTGCAAATAACTCAGTACTTATGAAGTCATGCTATTTTATTGTATAAATTGCTTCTGTTTTCTTAGCGCATTATCTTGTAAAATACTGTCGGAAAGCATGGAATCAGGAGTTATAGAGTAAGATTCACAGTACTCAACAAAGCTCACTTTCTGGGCATAGTGTAACTCTGCACGGTCAAACTCACATGTTCTCTAAGAAAATTTTTTTAAGATATCAAAAGAAAGGGAGGTTCATGCAGATCGTTCTTGGCTTTTAACACCAGGACAGAAGAGAGAAAGAAAGGCTCCAATTGCTTCCAGTTAGAAGCTATCAGAGGACACATATAAGGGTATTACACCCGATGGGAGCATTCTATATCATGCAAGCTAAACAAGGACCTCTGTTTAAAGGAGTTTCAGTTCATTAAACAAGATCCTCTCTGATGGGTTTAAGACAATAAATATCGCTATGGGTAGCCTAGGTCGTTCAGGCATGGACTCATATGCGGAAGGTCTGGGGTTCAATTTAGACCAGGACCATCCTCCCTGACTGAGGTTCTTGCAGGTTTTCCTCACTCCTCATAAATGGCAAACCCCAGGAGGTATTCTAAACTTAGGTTTGGAACGTTTTCTTCCTTAAAAAAAATCCTTTCCCATTTTATCATTACATTTCATAATGATGCCCCAGTTGTTGGAATAGATGTTTAACACTATTTAAAAAATTAGTAAATAAGTAAAAAATTATCCTTGAAAGCTCTGAAATTTCAGAGTCACACTTCTAAAATCTATTAGAAAACATAATTAAGTGGCTATGTGTAGCTCAAACATGGGAGAGTGCTGGCCATAGTGTATTTATTGGTATAGTCAAACAATGCAGTCAAAAGCATTAGGAAAGGACGTACAGGAAGAGGAGGTTGGTCCATTATCAAATTCATAGCTTTGTTGATGGTACCCTCCTGCTTTTTAGGTCATGGAAAATTGGAGATCGTAATGAAGAATAGACCATGTTAATTTTTAATATGGTTCAGGGAGTACTTACTATCTAAAATTTCTATATTCCATGTGACTGTTATGAATAATGCCACAATTTTATACAGTTCTGGTGGATAAGCTGCATCAAGGTGCAAATATTGGAAGAGCTTACTCGTCATAGCATTACAAAGGGAAACCTTTTGTATCTCATACATGAATATAAATCAGCCACTGCAACATATTTTGTAGATGAATTTGCTAAGCAATGTGGGCATGAAATCATTAGGTTGCCTCCTTATCACTACCACTTCAATCCTATCAAATTCATTTGGCACAAGTAAAGGGCTAAATTCCCAAAACAATAAGACATTCACACTCTCTGAAGTGCAATAAATGAAATGACACTGGAAAACTGGAGGTGCAGTATCTTACATGTATAAGAAGAACTAAAGAATTCTTGGCAAAGGATGGCATTATTGATCATTATGTGAATGCGCTAATTATTCAACTTGGAGGCAGTTGCAAATTGGAAGCCTGGGTTTTGACAACACTCCTCAAGACAAACTACAATTACAAGCTATCATGTGCTACCTTTCATAAATTGGTCTGCAGAGTTTTGAATCCTGCTTAGTCATGTTATTTGGCAGGATTTTTTTCAGTTTCCCTCGCCTTGAAAAGATGGATATTTTTTATATTAATGGACCCCAAACTCATTTTCACTATCTTTAATTCATTTATTTAATTCATCTCAAAATTTTTGGTGTTGGCATACAATATTAAATAGTTACAAAAAAAAATTAAATCCTGTATAGGTGTAGCTCTTGTCAAGGTTTTTTCTCCAACCAACATGACCAATATTGGATAACTGGCATAACTGGTTCTAGGACTCGTGTAGTACAAAAAGGGTTTTCAATCAACCTTTACAGTATGCTACACAGTAACTGACAACAGAACATTAAAATGGTTAGCCAATAATAACTAAATTAATTTTAAAATGGTCAAAAGGTTTGCCTTTAATATGAAGTATCTTCTAAACTATAAGTATATTGCATGTTTGTGCATAGTGATTATATTATGTGTAATGTTCAAGTAACAAAACATACGTTGTTTATACTACAGATTTTACATAATCATTGGTCCACTTTTATAAGGCTTAGCTAAGTATTTAAGGCTTCTTGTGGCCCTTTCTGTCAGTAGCTTCAATCAAATCCTGCAAAACACTTTTATCATTAGCATAATGCAGAGATTATGTCAGGGAATCACATACCTACTATAATACAAATAGCAACACTTCATAAATTGGAGACAATAAATGAAACTAATAGGTTTATAACTTCAACATTCACCATTTCATTCACCAAAATTGTGCAATTTCCTCAAAGGAAATTCCATGTCAATGACTTGATAAGAAATTAATTTCATATTAGTTTAGTAACCTACAATATTTATACTTCAATTACATGCCCTCTATCTGCAATTGCACTCTTAAACGTTTTTCGGCATTTCTTCTAACATACCTGTCCCATACTGAATGTGTGCTGATAACTGCCAAACATGTCATAAATCAAAACAGAGCCATCATCTTGTACACATAGTAAATCCTCAGCTACAGACCAACCAAGATTTACAATTATTCCACTGCTCCAAACAATGGAGGAGATCTGCCTTCCTGAAGATGAATAGATGGACACAATTGGCTTCCCAATACCCTGTACTTTTACAAATTTCTTTCTGTCCCGGATCACAGCAATTGGTCCACCATATGGTGCAGCCACAAGAACCATGTTCTCCATGTTGACTTCATTTTGCCAAGCCATGGAATAGACTTCAAATTTTCTATAATTATGTAAAATGCATTATTTAAGAACTCCTGACAAAGCACATTTGCAATGGTAGCTGAATATGACTAAGAAAATTACCATATATATATATATATATATATATATATATATATATATATATATATATATATATATATATTATTAAATACACTTGTTGACATACACTGTACTGAAAAAATGTCTAGAGAACTTGTTCTATTCCTATGAATTTAACTCTGCATAATGATGAATGAAAGACAAGTGCTGCCAAATCTATCAATCATCACAGTGGCATTTTACTTATTTATTTTTATTTATTTAACTATATATTTTTAAAAACACAATGAAATAAATGAATAGTAGTTTCATCAAACTTTAAGTCTGTTAGCACTTTAAAAAGTAATTTCACATTCACCTTTTGGGAGAGGAAAAAAATAACTACATTAAGTCAAAATTGTGAACTTTGATATAAGCACAGCTCCGGAAAAACTGCGCTGTTACATCACACCACAAATTAAATTTGTGATAGATATGCTAACCTAACCTAATATTCTTGGAGGAGACATATACTCAAATAATTATGTTGTCAAATTCCTGTAAACTTATTTTTGTCTGTGAGATGCTCTTAAGTATTTTCTCCATCTGTAAGAAAGTGTAATAATGAAAAATGTATAGAAAGCTAATACAAAAACGTGGTTATATTACTTTCTACTAAGTATACCGCCCATTAGAATACGCTATAAAACCTGTTACATTTGTATTTTAAATTTGCTTTATGACAAAAAAAATACCGTTTTTGAAGTACATGTACTTTTAACAAGATATTTCTACTGTTCGGCACCTGAAATATGTCTGTCCCTTTCCAAAAGGGCACCAATCTGCTGTTAGCATCGCAGACATTTTAACCGTATTTCCTATGCACGATATTTGACATTAAAAAAGAATCTTTCACATTTTTGCATTTAGCCAGTTTGACAGAACAGTTTTGTTTTCTTGTGGTTTTTATATGCGATTGAACATATGAGTAGCGGGCCAGTGATGCCAACATTTTATATGAAATTACTGTTTGCATTGATTTGATTACTCGATTGTTACTTGGAGCGAGATCGACTCTACCCAGACCCCAATCAAGACCGACTATATTTAATACAGTCGGTGTTGCCCAAGTATAAAATTAAAAATGATGGTCGCCATTAAACAAAATTGGATTGCAATAAATTTTATTTATATGGAAAAAAGTATGCATTACTGCCGATAGCAAATATGAAAATTTTACACTGCATTATATTTACAAGATGGCATTATCATTAGAAAATATTTCGATGTTTTTTTAAGCATCTGAAATTGTTTACAAACAATAATTCTCATATGTAAAAGAAATATAAAATAATTTTATGAATTTGGCTTATATACAATCATACATATGAGCTTACTCAACTACTACCTATTAGCGTTTAAGTTATTAAATAATAAAAACAACAATAGTTATAAGACCAACAACATGCATAAATAAGAATAACTTAATCAAGCAAGTAATTTTCATTAGTGTAACATGCTTAAAAATTATTTTAAGCAAATTTACTGCAGTGCAAAATTAATGAACCATTTAAACAACATGCATCTATATACAGATTTTACTTTTGAATAGTCATACAAATATAAAATGGTTAGGCATTTATATCTATTACAGGCTCTTTACAAATACACAAACAATTTTAACCAAACTATTGGAAAGAATATGTAAATAAGTACAATTTACCTTACATATGTGTAAGAAAAAGTTGCAGCTTACATCAAGAGCTCTGCCGAGTATGTAATTTGATTTGTATAAGAAAGTTTCAACTGTTCCAATGCAAAATTTATTTTACCAGTTTTCCCTATATCCAAATCATAATCTAGTGATAAACTTTACCTGGCAACGTTTATTAATGAAGCCACTCTTTCAATGAGACGTATTATTATTATTATTATTATTATTATTATTATTATTATTATTATTATTATTATTATTATTATTATTATTATAAGCCAACGCACCAAAATGTCCAATTTTCTTCATTTAAGCTCCTTACTTTCACTGCATTCAAAAATTGAATTGAACTTCTCCACAGTCAAGCACAAAATACACTCGTAAATTACTGTACTCCTTAAACCTAATCGACATAGATGGGATAGCATCATATTTATCATAATCTATTTTAATTATCCTTGGCAATAGTTACAAACGGGGTATTTGTCTTTTCTTAACCTCGCATGTAAAGGTGTCGAAATGTTACTGCTCACACTATTCATGAAAACTCTCCTCATCTCGCTAAAAATACGCTTCATATATATTATCTTTCCTTTCACTGCTAAGCCACATGTCACATATGATGGTAGATTAAGGAAAATTGTACAGTAAAAATGTCCTCTCTAACCACAAATTTTGGTACTAAAGGTTTTCATTAACTTCAAAATTTGCACGGTGTATGCTCTTTACCCTTCCTCCTTTATTGGACATTTAAATATGGAATAATGCGGTGCACTGCCATATTGTACTAAACACTTTCTATTACATAAGTTTCTGGCGTAATTTCATAAATTAATATTAACTTAATAAAAAATAAAAGAAGTAATACGCCATTGTTGATTTACTTCCAACAATAAACCACTGTAATAAACCATGTAGCTGCAACGAACCAAATAAACAAACCCAGGTCCTTAATAGCCCTAATCTCAACCACTGCCATTTTCTGTACTATTTATATCCGCATTGGGGTCTGGATAATGGGTATTCTTATCAGGGGTAACTTCAGTGTAAACAAGACCGACTCCAATTCAGGTAGTGGTATAGATGAGGATGAACTTGACTGAAGACACAATAGCTGCAAAGCAGCTTGGCTAATAATAAGCAGATATGTTTCATAACACGTATTAATTTAGGGAAAGTAGGGACATCTCAAGCCGTATAGCGCCCGACTACTAATTTTTTTCCACCAACTTTTGAAAACGCTGTTTGGAACATTTTGAACAGTGAAAATAGTTGGATCTTACAAAATTGAACTTCTAACTCATATGAAAATAGATCAATATTGCAATAATACATGAAATTTTATACATAATCTTTTAAACGTGTAAAATTCAGGTACTCGTCTATTTATTTGCATTCCGTGAGATTCATATATCAATTTTTCAATTAAAATATGGAACATGCTACATTTTTAATAGGATACAAAAATATTAACATAGTATACTATATTTCAAAACATGCAGGATATTTCATTAACCTAAGAAGTAATAATATTCACACAATATTGCAAATGTCAAGAATTAATCTACAGTATAAAAGGCGTAAGTGATTACAGGTAGGTACCTTTATTAATTTGATCCAAATAGTTTTATAGTTTAATGTCCACAGTGGGGCTATTTAATATTTATATTGCCATAATGGCTTTTGATAACGCACACGATTTATGAAGCACACGATCTATGTATCTAGTACTAATGTTTTCACATAAGAGTGACAGAAGCCAGTCGTCAAGGCTTATAATGCTTGTGCAAGTAGCAGGTTGTAGTTGGATTAAAGGAGACTTTGCGAGGGATGCACTTCACCAATCAGCAGCCGCACTCAGGAGGCCCATAACTCAAATAACGTCTTCGTACATTCTAAAACGATTGGCATTTTTTTATTTCTTTATTTTCTTTATTACTTTTTAGATTACCTTTTCAATTATGAAATTTGAATGATATGTGGATTATGTAACACTGTTAAATACTATAGAATAGTTTTCTTCTATGTAAGTAATTATATATTGTAATGTTTTAAATAACTTTATTGTTCTACCTAAACTTAAAAAGTTCAATATGTTGCTTAAAATATAACGATTAGTCCTGGATTATCTGCTTCCATTATTCAATTACCAATTTTATAAAATTAATATAGCAAGTAACATTTTTTGAACTTCTATTCACGCTTTTTTAATCTTCTAATAAATCCAAATACCAAACTGAAACTGCCCCCTTGAGAAAGTTCTGGATACGCCACTGCTCCCTATATTTGGCTCATATTGTTAACTTAAACCGCTCTACTTTATAGATTGAATAGAACTGTAGAAAAATGTTATTTCAGAAACTTGCCGAACATTAATCTTCTAGGTTTCAAATTCCAAACGTTAATAGCATTAAAAAGTAGCATTATGATGTTTTACAGTGCACAAAAGTTTATATTTACAAATAGGTTTTTTTCACTGAATAGCAATCACTTTAAAACTTTAAATATAGTTAAGTATTTCATTCGTTTTCAGCGGAAGGGTAGAACTTGCAGATTTTCCTCCTCTTGTACGAAGCAGTGGAGGCAAGTAGTGAAACATCCCAACTTAACTTCTCAGTTTTAGTCTAGCATATATTCAGTTCTAGAGATGTTTTTATGAAGTTCGAGTCAAATAATAAGTACTAAATAATATAAAATGGACAAGTTAAGGGTAAAGACAAAACTTAAAACAATAAGAGATAGAAAGAAAATTTCGGACTTGCACTCTCAAAAAGTATAAAATGATAATGCTGGTGATTTCTTTACACTTTAATACTCTTATGGAAGAAGGAGGGCAAGAGTCATCTTCAAATGTAAAAAAAAGTAGAGGATGTTTGGAAACTTTCTTCAATTCCTACAATTTCCAAGCAGAGAATATATGAACAGATCACTGATTATCTCATGAAAGTAAATAAATGTTCTGAAGAGCAAAGGAAGAGGCACTACTACTGTGTGAGAAGGCAGTATCTAGTTCTAACAGATATTTTAATATCACAATATGTAAATACGTTTCATTTGAAGCCTGCAGTTGTAATATATAGGAAGGTTAACTGATAAAGAGAGAGAATTATTGAGTCACTAGGGAACTGCTAAAAATGTAATGATAGGTGACGTATACGATTTTACACCCGTAAAATTCAAGCTGGAGAAGGAAAGAAAAGTTCGTAAAATAAGTTGGTTCAGCGAAATAGAAAAGCCATGCAGGAATATGACAAATATATGATCATAGTAGAAAGTAATGGTAGCTTTTGCATAACTTCGGGAACAGACATCGCATTGACAGTGACAGTTGAACAATGCTTCAGAACCTCAAGCTAGCGCATGCATTACAAGAACCTCCTACCTCTTTAGAGCCAATGGGAAGTTTTTGCAAAATTACAAAGCTCAGCCTGTCAGAATATGTTCAGAACTGCTTGATGTAACTGTTAAATATATTAGCACTGATCAAAAATACTTCTTGGAAATTACTCAAAAGACAATGAATGAAAAATGTGAATTAAACATAGAAAACAAGAAACCAGGAAAACTGAGTTATGCACGTTAGCGTACAACAGTATCAAGATTGCTTCGTCTCTACATTCTCCGTGCAAAGTCCATCGAAAGAACTTAAACAGAATTTGTTGTGAAGGTTTATGAACCATTGTAGTTAAATATCAATATCATTCCCCATTGTAAAGATGGTTTCAAACATATTTTCTTTGCTATTCATCTTTCTAGATTTCTGACAGTTTATTATACAGATGAAGTGCATAATGTGATATCAAGGAATGTCTTTTATGGACATCCAGAAAATATATTTTGGCAATGCTAAGTGAGAAAGACAGAATGTGAATAGGCAAGAGCTTTCAAAACAGCTGGAAGTACTCCTATGAAAAGCCCGTACCTTTACCATCCCAATACTGAATTTCTCAGCGGAATGCTACATAGACACGAATGATTGAACCGCCACGGGTGGCCGAGGTCGTTGAGGCGCGAACTCGTGAACGGAAGGTTTGGGGCTCGATTCCCAGCAGAACTGTCCTCCCTGACTGAGGTTTTTTCCAGATTTTCCTCAGTCCTCATAAATGACAAATACCGAGGACTTAGGCCTGGAACCTTCCTTCCTTAAAAAAAAAATTATTTCCCAGTTTATCATTCCATCTCGTGTATCATAAGCGTCCACCGCCTGTGGTGCCTCAGTAGTAAAAATGGACGTTAAACACTATTAAAAAATAATAAATAAAAAAACAAAAACAAACGATTGGGAGCATAAAACTATTGCACTCCAATTGTAAGCCAGATTAAAACATTAAATTGCAAGGATTCGTAAAAAACGAGTGTGTCTCAGACGTACAGATTCCCATGTCACACTCAAGAAGTTGAGAGAACTGTTAATCGTCAGTGATGTTCCATCATCTGTACTTGGAGATAAAAGAGACGCACACATTCGGTGTAAAAATGTTACGTTTACTTAGTAGTGTTTCGTGATAAATCAGTGTTTTGCTTCATATGAAATCCTACCTTTTGGGGGGATTCTAAATGTTCCTGTAATTTTTTCATGACAATATTGAATCAGATGATAAGCGTAATGTGTTGAAATTACGCCAGGTTGGCTGAAAATCTTACTCAAAATAACGATCAACAATAATGTATCAACACTCAACATTGGTAAAAGTTACGAAATCCTTGCGCAGCAGTAATTGTTTTCAATGTCACAGAAGGAACCCAGTAAATATATGTTGATTTTCCTCTGCAATATATGATGTAAAATTCCAACTAGCTGGAGCATGTGTAGAAACCCTGTTCAATTGGAAGATTTTTGAAAGAAAAAACGCAAGCAAGTTCATTTTCCTACAATCTTTCAAACTTGTGAGAGAGTGGAACAAGATTAAGTTTCATTTATGACTGAAATAGTGTACAAATATTGCTTCAGGTCTCTTAGGCCATTTGTGTGATCACACCCATGATAGCAGCTTCATCGAATGTTTGAGCAATCAGTTTAATACTTAAATCATATTCAGAAAGTATATTTTCGACATTAGCAGATTTATTGTTATTTATATCATTTACATCGGTAAATGATATAAATCCTGAATTAACCTCTCCATTCTCTGAATTAACCTGCCTAGCCAAAATGTTGTTGAAAGCTGCGATATATTCATAACATTTTAGGTTTCATCTAACACTACTGCAACAAATGATGTCTTTGAAATTTATTCTTTTATTTTATACATGACAGTATCTAGATGCACACAGAAGGTTGCATCACATTTTACAAAATAGCCGAGTACATTAAAATAATTTCCTCTGTTAACTTACTTTTCGGAATCATAATGGCTACAAGGTGTCAATTTATTTATGGCTAAAAACGAACTGTATCAGGAAAGTTCCTTAACATTTCATTGTTCTTCCCTCATATCTCACTGTGTTGCTCCACATTGGCACGGAGCTGTGAATTTAATCGCAAGTCTATTCTAAAGAATGTAGATGACTTAAGTGCAGAAAAGATGGGCTTGTGACGTTTCGTATTCACTAATGATTGTTCACATTGTCATTACCATTTTTTTACTCCAAATTGTTTCTTCTTTAGCAAACATAAGCAATGGCCAACAAAAAAGCTTATTCAACTTTGTAGTTACTATAAATCATTCTAATTTGTTTAATATCGAATATATTCCTTTCCCTTGCCTCTGTAAGTGCAGAAAAATTTACTATCTCAGGACATGATAGTTCGCTTTGCATTACGTTCATTTTTTCGTACATGATGTGAAGTCAAAATGGGCGTTTCAATAATTGTTCTATAGAACAAATGCTATCTGCTACAATAACATAAACTTCATCTTGTAAAATGATAAGTATATCAGATTAACACTGTTTATAAACATTAAAAATTATTTATTAGAAAACCAATCTTCCAATTAATATGACAACAATATGTAAAGAAATTCTCGGAAAAATCCTAGTCACGCACTAAATTAAACGCTTACTTTTGTTCGGAAATAAGTAAATGATAGTTTTCTGTCCTTAGTGCCGCCACTGTAAGGGCTCAATCAAACGCAAACTGAAAGCGAACACAAATAAAGGCTTGGGGCCATTCACTATGATTTGGATTAATGTTAGATGCTAATGAGAAAATTTTGAAACTCTAAGCTTTCATGTTCTCTTTAACGGGATTCAAGGGAGGAATAAGAAGAACAAACAAATAAAAAAACATTCGCACTGCCCAGGAACTTGTTAAATTGAATGAATTTGCAGTACAGCGCACTACAAGCCAATACAGTTAAGAGGAACATACACTACATTGCTACATCGTCATTACAGATTCATCGTCGAAGCAGTAAATGTTGTTATTTGCTTCACACTCTTCAATTGTTTATTTTGAGGTTAGCGTTTTGTATGTTCATGCAATACCTCGTGTATTTGCGTTAATGCTAACGTTTTCATTGTGAATGGGCCCTACAATGCTGCTAGAGGAAGAAAATGAATTGTTACTAGGTGACTACAAGATGCGAGCAGAAAGCTGTCTTAATTTTTTAAGCAGTGTTTAACGCCTGTTTAAACTACTGAGGCACCACAGAGGGTGGATGCTGGTGATACATGAGATGAAATGACAAACACTGAGAAAGAATTTTTTTAAGGAAAAAAGCGTTCCAGGCCTAAATTTAGGGTACCTCCCCGGCATTTGCCATTTATGAGGACGGAGGAAAACCTGAAAAAATACTCAGTCAGGGAGGACGGTCCTAGTAGGAATCGAACCCCAGACCTCCCGCTCACAAGTCCGCACCTTAATGACCTCAGCAACCCGTGGCGCTTCTGCCTTAAACTGCAGAAATGTTATTGTGCAGATGACTTTTTAAATACTTTATTTGAAAATTATGCTTTCAAGCTCAATAGGGAAAGGATACCAAATTCCTTTATATGAAGTGCGAAGCGACTAGGTAATGCTTACTTAGCCAATCCAGAATGCATGCCCCTGTATCGCCCCATCTATCATACTAACCAAAAGGAGTGTTGTGTGACAAACATTTTCGGTAGCCTTCATTAACTTTAAACAAAATTAAAACTAAAAGAACCTAGGGCAAATTTAAAAAAAAAAAAAAAAAAACAGCCAATTTCTCAAGCTTTCTATTGTACAAATTAATTTTCGAAAACCCATAACATTCAATGAATATTACTGTTCATGCTTAATGTATGATAATGTGTTTGCAACGAGCGTAAAGATAAGTTTGACTTATTCCACATTCTAGCTGAAAATCAATCTCACAGAATGCCAATAAATAATAAGTGCACAAGATATATTAGTAAGTTGCAATGACTTACTTCTTACAATGTTAGATCTACGGGTCTTTCATGAGTTTCATGACAGCTGGCTGTCGGCAATCAGAGCTGTAACTCCCGGGAAGCGGATGTCATATCTGCGTAACTAATTCAGGTTCTCGCAATTACAACTATAATTACAATGAAACTTAGCACGTGTTACAATACAAGAGATGTTGTTCTGTTAAATCCAAACATTTCTGGAAAAGTTTTAAAAACTTGTCATTCACACGTATCAGTTAATCTTCTGAAATTTAGTCAATTAAATTTCGAAAACATGGAAAGTCACTGCTGTCCACGAATTACAGGTAGGCAATTCTGATGTTCGGATAAATTTCTGTAATTGAATATTAAGAAACGTTAATGATAGAGTAATTGATCCACGCTTAATATTCTTTACTGAGAAAATGGAAAGAAAAAATGTAGATAAATTACAAGTGACAGAGCCGTTTTTAAAATAGCATATCCCATATGTACAGATAACAAACCATTCTTACTTTTTAAAAGTTTGAGTGAATTGCAAGTATTGAACGCATTCATCTCACACTTGTGCAAATATGATACATTTTATACAAACACATGTCTTCTCTTCTTCGAAGTTCATAATTGATTTGTTTTGTTTTAAGCATTTTGGATGACAAAAACACTAACCAACCAAACGAACCATGCCTAATTGTTTATATTCGTTATGTCTACGGTCGTTCATTGTGCAACTGTTTCTCTGATATAGCAGAGTTAAATTTATCAACAGGAAAAAACGTTGCTTGTTTTATTTGTAACTGTATTTCTGAAGAGAGTTTATTGCGTTTTACTTCGGATGGAGCCGCAAATGTACAATAAAAGAGCAGCTTCGTGACATATATAATCCTAATGTTATAGTTATTCATTGTTTGGATCGTAAACCGAAAATATCAGTACATGATGTAATATATACCACGTCTATTCTGCTCCATTTCAAGTCCTTCACGGACACATTGTATTCACACTTTTCTGCGAGCCCGAAAAATCAACGTGAATTGACTGAAATTGCATTGGGACTTGAAATTTAAAAAAAAAAAAAAAAAAAAAAAAAAAAAAATTAGAAAGGATGTTTGACATTCGTTAGGTAGCCTCCTCATGCAATACTGCGACAGCTGTTATGTCAACCTACACATCACTTATTCATATTTTACCAGCCGAAAAAACGATCATTCACTACCTTCACGAAGCAGAACAACATTTCTTGAACTGCTCCAAAAATGATTTCATGGAATTTCATCGTGGAACTGGTTCTATTTTGGGATATTCTGGTAACAATAAAATTTCTTTCTCTGTAGAAACTCCGAAGCTATAACTGCATAAAAAATACCTACCCTTTACATTGATGCATTGACTGCAACGAAAGACAAAAATGATATTCGTTTTCAAGCAACCCAAGTCAAATATCCAGCTACAAAGACATTCAAAGGTCATCCTCTCCGAACCTTTAAACAAAGCTAAAAATTGTTTTCAACTTTCAAGAAGAAATTCCTTAAAGGTTAATGGACAATATAACGGCAAGATTTTCCAGTGCTAATTCATTTTTTTTAAATAGTGTGAAGCTTTAAATATAATATGACTGCTAGAGGAAGAAAATGAATTGTTACTAGGTGACGAAAAAAGGGAGCTCTTGTGTAACATTTTGAAATTAGTACCTTCAAACACTAACACTTCTATTGTGAAAACTTTGAAAGAATTTAGTCAGTTCAAGAACGCAAATAAAGCGAGTTTATTGATGAAATATTAAGGAACTGATGAAGAACACCAGTGTCTTCCGCAGAATGTGAAATGGATTTTAGTATCATGAATAACTTTCTTACTAAACTCCGGAATGGAAGCTCCAAGGTCTGTGATGTATGTAATCATTTATGGGCCAGGTCAACATTTTCTTGCTGATCGGTTTGCAGCAGAGTGGATAAGGAGTGAACATAATTCTGCAACAGACACCCCGATAGAAAAGTCTTCTAAATTTTCATCACATTGAAAGCAAATTGTTCCTGTAAATTTGGAGTATATTCTTCTTGTTATTAAGAATAATACATGAATTTAAAAGCCTTTCTTTTCTACTATTCGCCAGACTTACTGGTAGTATTATTAATAATTTTTATAAATTATTAAATATAATTGTGTTGGTATGTTGACTTAACTTCCCTCCTCGTCAAAACGTTGATTTGAAGCCTGGTTATCACAAATCTTACACTTGACAAAATATTAGCTTTTTCCCCTTTGCATGCAAGAATAACTAAATAGCCACGATTCTTTAAAGTTTCACATTTTTCTTTGGCACACTGGAGGAGAGCAAACTTTTAAACGTGACTTGCACTAGGATTCAAAGGAATGCCAATTTCACTGTCACTTTCAATTTTTATTTTCGATATTCTAGCGCCACACACAAAAGTAAGTCTTTAACAACAAATATGCCTTGCTATGTTGAAAGGAGGTTTAAAATTATGCCGTCTTTTCTATTTGACACTGTGGTGCGCCTCGTTTTATATTATGATTATTATACAAATAATAGTAAAACGTACAGAAGTAATGAAGTTTTACTCTGTTAATTAGTTATTAGGTGTGTTGTTGAAGATTCCAACTCACAGTGGAGTGTATGGCGCACTTGCGGCGATCAACTCCGGTAATTATGTCTACTATACAAAGATTATTGCTCTCGCGGATAAGCAGATTCTAGTTATTAATTCGCAAATACGCTTTTAGTAAACTGACTGATTAACTGCTTGAGTAAGAACCACATGAACGGCTGTTGTTGATCGTGTGGATCTATGAACTGCACTGTGAACCATTCAGTGAACTAGT
The DNA here is from genome assembly GCA_030762175.1 of Metallyticus violacea. Lineage (NCBI taxonomy): Eukaryota > Metazoa > Arthropoda > Insecta > Mantodea > Metallyticidae > Metallyticus > Metallyticus violacea. The sequence goes on from CM060845.1 coordinate 65,349,551, forward strand.
GACTCGTAATTTCATTGTCACAATTCCGAAAACGCGCGTTCTTTCTCTAAATATCTCACCTTCAGATTCTGAGATAGACAAGTGAAGTAATAACATTATTTTATCATTCCGGTAATAACTACCGGTGGAGCCCAACTTAAGACCAATACTGCCACAAAATGCGGGGCAGATTCTGTTTTTGTGACTTCTTATAAATTAATAAAGGAGCTGTAATCTATTAACTGCCAAGGCCTACTTGATTTTCATGATATATTTGCTAAATATTACCACTACAGCATTTCACTAAACTTGTAGTAAAATTAAATGTTTCCGATCGTTCATTTTGTTTTTTATGAAGTTTAAAAGTTTATATCAACATGCAGTATCGTAACAAAAGTTATTCCCTAACTTTCTTAGATTGTAACTTGTGAATTGAAGCCTTTTTTTCAATGTATTTGGCAGATAAAGAGTTATCTAATCAATCAAATGGTCGGGAAAAATGTGTATCATATATGCGCGGCCTTACTCATGTAAACGGTTGTTTTAAAACGCCATAACATTTTGTATATTGAGTCATTTCGAACAGTATCGCGTTTAAATGACGTGGGAACTATGGAATTTTCTTTATTGTTCTTATGTTTTGTGAATATGCGGTATATGTTGCTTCAGTCTTAAAAATTAATGGATATCAAAACTCCAAAGTTGCTAATTAAAAGACATTTCAGAAAGATTATGGTGTGTGCGTGCCGTGCCTCCCAAGAGAGAGACAATATTCGCTTTGGTGAGGAGATTGGGAACACAACAGAATCTGCATTGAGTGAAACTGGCAAGCTTCGCATTTCTTGTTTACTAAACCGCAAAAAACATGTGGGCTGGTCTGCATCAATACTTTTAAAAAGCATTACGTGTTGGATGAGACGGGGTAGCCCACTCCGTACGTTCAAGAGGTCATACAGAACTACTTGTTGATTTGGTTTATTTACGGACGCTCTTTAACATTTTAGTCACCAGCGTCCCAAGGTGTAAAATGACCAATAAATTTTGCTCAGAGGCCTCTTCTTTCAGGCTTAAGGTTATTTTACGTGCTGCAAATCTACGACACGGGACCAACGGCTTTACTTCCCTTCCGAAAGAAGCCATTCTTAGGATTTTTATGCCCCCCCAAAAATGCATCGACTCTGGCCGGGATTGTACCCACGATCTTGGGTGTGCGAGACAAGTGTGGTTATCATTATAGCACCAGGACTGACAGAATTACTTATGATCACTCAGATTGGCATAAATGAGTTCTTACTGTATATGGATCTTGGCCTTCATTGTGCTGCTACCTGACATTCTAAGCATAATGTAGTCACAATGTGAATTCCTAATATCGTAGTACATGTATCTGGTCTAACATAACCTATGCACTACTGCCTTGTATCAGCAAAAGAGTTTGGTGCGCAGCTTCGGCAAACCGAAAAGTAAATCCATTGTTTTATTCCGGCATAGTAAATACATACCAGTACAAATGTTTACTTGAAGACCATATTGTACAATTGAAGCTATTGCGCTTACTCAGGTCTATTTTCAACAAGACGATGCAACTTGTACATGGGTATCTCGACTTAATCAAACCTTTTTTCTTTATACGATCGACTAATTTTTAAAAAATGTGGTCAGACAGATCGTCTGAAATAAAGTCGCCAAATTAATTTTCCTGGGGTTACTTTGAATATTAGTTTATCAAAATTGGTCACGAATAATCTGGAACTTGATAATCAACAATACAAACTACTGACGAGGGCATATAACTGCCAGAAATATGGAACATCAGTTAGAGATGTGTCTTCAGTAAGGAGGAGGTAATTTTTATTTGCAGTTAAGCTCAGTAATTCTCCCAGATACACTTTTCATTTAAAGATGCCGCATATTCACAGCTGGCATCAAACAAAAATGTAACTTTTTAATATGAATAATGCTGTATATCAACATCACTAAGAATGTTTAAAGCAAAGTAGATATACAAATACCAAGATGATATGATTATTATGAACAAAGTATGATAAGGCGAAAAATATGCTTTTAAAAACAATTCTAAGAAAGCTAAGAACAATAATGAACGTCTGTTAATTTATAATAATATAAGGTATTTAGTGTGAAAGTTTCACTATGAAATAGTTCATGCTACATCACACAAAGTAAATGAAATATTCATGATAATATTATAACATTTAACAACTCATAACAAAATTAATAGCTATAAATGAATAAGAATAACCAAGCAGTGAATCATATAACTTTGAAATTTAATGTAGAATATCCGCATGTATTATTAAGAATTGAATATTTTTCAATTTCAGTAAATACTTCCCATAATAGTGGTGCATTGGCTTGTTGTTAAGTTTATTTTTATTGTGTATTTGAACTACTTTCACTAACTGCTGAGAATACAACTAGTTATTCTGGTTGCTAATAGCTACTGGATAGTTCAGTACATGTTTGTGACAGACCTAAATGCATCAGCTTGGACATTGAAATATTACATTGCTTTGAATATCCGTCATTTAATGATGGAAATGTATAAGATTCCAGAAAATAACAATATATTGTGCATAACAATAGCACATACTGTACAAAATAATCTTTGTTTTACTAAAACATACACTACTATACTATACTTAGATTAGAATAAGCATGTGTAGGCATAAAATTACTATGCACTAAAACCAAAGTGAAACGGATTGAAGTTATGCTGGTACTGGAATGTAGACAACAGGTGGGTGGAATACAATAGGCCACGAGCTACAAATTACCCTGTTCCCTTAAGCCTATCATTCAATCGTTCATATTTATCGTTAGGAGGTGGCTTATAGATTGTGTTCTTACTTTGTTTGGATTGACCTAGTAGTTTGAGTGTGTCTAAATTAATGTTAAGTGCTTATGAATTAGATGCCTAAAACCTACCCTTAGTTGATCGGCATTTTTTTGTAGTTACTCTGCTGGGAGCATGCAGTGTTTCTGAAATGTAAAGAAGGAAACGAATTTTTGAGACAACCCTGAAAATACGAATATTGAATTTTTAAACTTCTAAATTCTTTTCATTACTCATACTTAGTGCTATGAGTTCTAAGAAATAAATTCTTAGGAACAAAATATAAAGAATAAAATATTCTGTGAAGTTCCTACCCACATGGCAAGTAAGCCACGAGATTAGAACTTGAAGAAATGAGAAGCGATTCGTTAGGTTTGTTTTATTTACGGATGCTGTTCAAAAACTTTGGTCATTAGCGTCCCGCTCATTTCAGAGCGTAAAAGGCAGATAATTTTTTTCTTAAATGTCTCTTCTTTCAGGTCCGAGATTTTTTTTACCTGTTGTAAATCTACAACACGCAACCACATAGGATTTGTACGCCTTAAAAATCAATCAATCAATCGAACTCGTAAACTTGGATTTACGAGGCAAGTGTGGTTACCACTATACCACCAGGACCACGGCGATTGTGGGACATATTGTTTAACTATACCTATACCATTATGGCAGAAATAATTAATAAATAATTTAAACTATTTCGTGAAGTATTTTCAATATTTTAGATAGACACAGCTCTTTAGAATAATCATGTTTTTTAAACATTGAAATAGATAATATTAGATAACTTTAGTTCAGGTACTTAAAAAGAAAAAATAATAACTGTGTTTAGTTAGTCACTCGTCACAAGTACATTAGCAACTGGTATGCACATTAAACTAAGACATGAATTCTGTTTATTACATTTTATCATTATCTGTAAAAACACATATACTAAAAGCATAGGTAACAGTAGGATTTCCGTATGTCCTAAACATATTATAGGAATGGAACTCGAAAAAGGAAAGGTTATGTAAATGAAATGTGAAATTATTTTATCTGAATATGCTCCTTTGCTGATTAGCAGAATATCGTTTCGAAGTTTCAATAATTTTGATTTAATCTCAAAATACCTATTTACATGATTAAACTTAACACATTGAAATTCACAGAGTTGCTTCACCTAAAGGTGATGGTGATTATTATAGGTTAGGCCTTTAGTACTTTACAGTAAATCTTGGATTATTGTTGACTGTTGTAGAAGTTTAACAACCAATGGAATAAATACTATATTTAAAACATACTGAATTTGCTTATGTAAAGGGCAAAATGTTTACTGTAGGTGATATTAACGTGCACTGTGGTGAATCCAGGCGGTAAGCAATGTGGAGAACGAATATTACCATGTCTGTACGAATATCCGAAAGAGAATGGGTAAGTGTTGTATGTTGTTTTATTATTCTGATCGACGTATATTACAATAAAAAGATTCTGATGTACAGGACTTCGGTTATAAACCTTGTCTACTAAAGTAGTGTTTTACGTCTCGCTAACAGGCGCGGCTCTCCACCTCCCCACTTTATCAGGTCCTTGAATAGCGAGCGCTTTCTGATCTTGATCCCTTCCGGTCTCACGGCAGTATACATTTCTTCGCAAAGATGTTCAGACTGTTGACTCTAGAGAAACATATTTTTGTCTGAAAGGGCTATTTTAAATACAAATTACCTCATTTATACTTTATGAATTTACTTTCCTGATCAACTGCCTCTTTTCAAAATTGAAATTCAGAATATTGGGCAGAAAAGTTAAGCTACTGGTTTAATACAAACCAAAACAAAAAATGTGAATACTTACTTTTATAACACAGAAAAAGATTAAATTGGCGCAAATCTTAAACATTCGGGAACAAAATTACTTGGAAATCAGCATATCGGGTTAGGGTTTCGGAATGAAAAGAAAAAGTTTAGAAATGAATGAGATGCATTACGGACACCAATCTTAATTGTGTGAACCAGAATGCGTTTTCCAAGTAAATTTCAGCAATTTCTATCCTAAGGTGTGATCGTACACATGTTTTAATAAGTGAAATTTGTAACTGAGACTGAAGCACACTATGTTTATAGCTAAAGGCCTCTATTGAGGTTTCAGCTCCTGTAAATCATGCAAAATTGCGAAATATGTTTTTGCATGCAATATAAATATTTGTTACATAAATGTATATACATCTACAGTATTTACTTCCCGATTCTGTAAATAGACTACTTTTATCGAGACATATATGTTACTGTATTTTTAAACGTTAGCTTTGCATATATATATATATATATTATCTAAAGGCTGCCATGTCCTCCAGATTCCTCTAGTCTGAAAGGAAAGAGCTTTAATTTTCTCTAGTTACATCTGATCTTCAGAACACATTGTAAGTGATATTTATTTATTGTATTTCGGGCATAATAGTGCTAAAATGTTAAATTATTTCATTGTTCTTACTCGAAATAAATATCCTTCAAACACTTTAGTGTTTTAATTATTAAAGCAACTTGCTTTATTTTTATAACTATGCTTCATCTCTTAAGTTTAAATCACTAAGTTGTTGTTGGTGTTTGGCCATTATGTTGGCACTGCCCGCTCCGTGAATTAAAGCCCTCGCATTATTTTTTGGTTGCCCTTGTACAAGTTACGGCTTATATGTATATGATTGATTTTCTTAGATTAAGTCTGACCAAATGATCCTCGAAGTTCCAAGTTCATGCTTTTACGCTACTTGGAAATTTTAAAATACTGAAAAGTGCTCCACTGAATAATAATTAATACTGATACTAAAAATCAAATAAAAAAATCGGATGATCTGTTCTTCGATGTTGTTGTTGGTATTATTATTATTATTATTATTATTATTATTATTATTATTATTATTTAAGGGCATGTTAGGCTCTTCTTGTGCATAAAATGCTGCCAATAAAACGAATTTCAAAAAGAAATAACTTGAGTTGGTATTTGTGCAATGAAACTTGCTCTTGGATAATGCTTATTTTATCTGGTCATTTTATATAAAACTCTTACTCTCTTTACGATATTTTTCCAGCACATCCATTATTATCGGGTAACAAGTATCATTTGGTAAGATTATTGTAAAGCCCTGAAAAACAATATACTTTTCAGAAATCAGTCATTTACCGTAATTATAAAACTACACTCGCCAGTTACTTAATTCACCTTAATTTACTTTCTTTCTTTCTTTCTTTCTTTCTCTTTCTTTCTTTCTTTCTTTCTTCTTTTCTTTGTATCCCGGTAAAATTCAGAAACGTTAACCAAAATATAGGGACTCCGAAGAAAAAATATAATAATAATAATAATAATAATAATAATAATAATAATAATAATAATAATAATAATGCACAAAAGGCTTGATCCTCATTCAGAAACCACTAATAAACAAGCAAAATCAGAGAGAGAGAGAGAGAGAGAGAGAGAGAGAGAGAAACACGATTTATCCTCCTTAATTCATATAATGCTCTACATACCGTATTTACTTGTATTTCATTGACAAGCACTGAAATGTCTTGTTTATTTTGAAAATAAGAAAATAAGTTTTCATTACAATTAACGTTTAAATTCGTGTATCTGTAACTTTCACGTTTAAAAGCTATTCATTAAACACACAGGTTGGCTGAGGCGATAGAAGTGACATCAAGTGGATTTATTTAGAAGCTAATCCAACTCAGAGCGAATTTAGGAGCAACAACTTAAAAAAACACCGACGCAAACTATCCCTATTGTATCTTCTTTTATGTACTGTGCACACTGTATCGATCTTCGTTTATTTATTTATTGCACTTTTGACTGTATTATTAATGAGTTTAGTAACTCGCTTGGAATTTTTTTTCTGGAAAGAAATGACTGAAGATAAACTTCGGTCTAGTCTGTATACGAATATTAGAATAACACAATATTTAAAAATGAATACATTCAGTATTCTATCATCATAATGTGAGGACATCTATAAATAGTTTCTATGTACTGTATAGGTCCAAAATTAATCGACCACTAGGAACTGTAGTTTTATTCCTTTCATTTCTTAGATTGCAGTGTTTTTATTGTTAATAATAAGATATGATTTAATGATTCGAAAAAATAGAAAATTTAGATCTTTTAATTTTTTTTTTCTTTGCCGTACTAGTTCAAAATAAGTAGTGCGCGTGTTTCTAGTACACGAAAATGGCATTAATTTGCTTTTTTACAACGTCATACCTTCAACAGGTCATTAGGATGTTTTATTGTGATCAATTACAAGTCCCCCCCCCTTTTCCCTCCTGCTATGTATGTGCGGCATTATACTACAGTGTAGCTTTTCTCAATCTATGTATCCCGACTCACAAATGGGTCCTGAGGGGGGCTTTTATTGGGTCACGAAATCTTCCAATGGAGCAAGGAATTCACAGAAATGCTAATGTTTTAACAAAAATTTACTATTGCTTATTTGGAGTGTTTACTTTTTGTATTACAGTGCATTACTAATTTGTGAATCCCGTGATGTTTACGGTCCTTAAAGTGGGTCCTGGATTTATAAAGGTTGAGAATCAGAGCTATCGTGAATATAAAACAACCAGAGACTAGTGACAGTTATTGGAGGGAAAAGTGTGCATGGCAACATCCCCTTGGCTTTTGCTCTAGCAAATAAGGAACAACCACCCTTTTTTCTCTTAGCCCACAAACTGAACTTCCAGTTGCTATACCGAGCGTTATGTAGCAAGCGTTTTTGAAATACTTTATGGCGGTTTATTATATTCTCATTATTACAGTGCTTTTGTTACATAGTTTTTTCATTACAACTGTTATAACCTAGTGTCGTGGGTTAATATAAGAGAATATAACAGTTTATAATAATTATGTTTATAGCTTTTAGTATATAATAATATTATATACAACAGTTGCATACAAATGGGCATATAATAATGTATAGTATATAATAAGTAGATAAAGAACAATGCCATGTGTAAGGTTATATACACTGTAATAGCTCTAAAACTATGGAACAACAATATCCCAAACATTACATGTTGATAAAAACGAAAACGAGGACGACATGCAATACATTCTCCTCGACAAAAGGCGAAATCTGGAGCACGCGTGGATAGACTCTTGAACCCTTTTGTTGTGATCAAAACATTGTTTTAATATATAAGATATGGTGTAATAAATGTGTACAGTTTAGCTGAGGGATAAGCTAATCTTTCAAGGTCAAGTTAGCGAAATAGTTTGCTGTTTGCGTAGTTATTTCGAGCTTGAGAGAGAAAACGGTGAACCTTTGGCACATGTTAACAAAGTTGTGTAGAGAACAGCAGCCACGCCGAAAATTTGCAGGTGCGCTGATAAGAATAAAAAATTAATGAATAAGTTTAAATTTATATGAATTAATTTAACAACCTGATAATTATTGTTAGTTTTCTTCTTCTTCTTCTTCTTCTTCTTCTTCTTTTTTTTTTTTTTTTTTTGCTGTAACAAAAATAATTTAAGCTGCATCAAATCCGAATGCAGACTTTGAAAACTCCATGACTTTCTACATATTCCATTACGCTGCAAACTATAGATCTATGTTATATAATTTAGGAATGGCATAGATATGAATGTGTTTTAGGGTAAATTTTACACTTCGTATTTTTAATCTAGAATGCGGAGAAAGTACTAGAGATAAAATAAAATATTGTAAAATCTTAAACTTGCTTATACACTGAATAAACTAAAATTTACTTTGTGCTCCTGGCTCTTACCGTTACGGAGCTATTAAGTGTTTAAGCTACGCGAAGGCTTAGCGTTGGCACAGCTAAACAGCTGACAACTGCTACCTATATGTGGCAATGTAACCCTTCCACTTCCCTTCTTCAAGTGAACATTTACACAACTATGTGTTAAGTTTGTTTTTGCAAGTCGTGATTATTTATAAAAATTGTAAACACAGAGGACATATTCAGGTAATTTCGTGATGTGAACATGCATCATGCTCAGATATTTTCCTCCAAGCGATTTGGGCGCTTTTAGTGGAACTGCTGTGAACTTCTTGCAAAGCAGTTTGTAGCGTCATACTATTCTGGTGTTTCAAATTATTCAAAATTAAGTGATGTAGGAAGTTTTTTTTTTTTCCAACTAAGTGTATCCAAGCTAAGTACAAATACTAATAAATCATGTTTTATATAATATGTTACTTTTGTATTATGCAATAAAGTTTAGGGCCTTAATTTATTTGGTAATTTTCCTAGCGTTTTTAAGCGCGAAACTTGTTCTCTTCAGTTCTTGCATTTGCGGCAACGATAGACATCTTTTGATGTGAAGTGAATTGTTATGACGTACAAGGATCTTTATTATCAGATACTTGGGGAAGTATGGAGAATATTCTACTAATTATATAAAAATGTCATTAAACGAATGCTAAATTATGGATTAACTGCTATAAAGCATAAAAAGAGTATGTAACACTTCATCACAAGCTGAAAGTCAAATCATCAGTTAATGAAATGCCTGAAGTTAAGAAAGGAGAACCCTTTTACTTCACAAACGGAACAGAAAAGTGAGCGATTTATGAGCTACTCGATGAAAGTGCAAGAATAAGGTTTCGGTCTAACTGCAATAGACATGAGACCAGAGGCCTACAAAACTGCGTCACTAAATAGAAAGTACTCCTTTAACTCAGAAAAAAATTTAGCTAGTTAGCTGGGATTGGTGCATAGAACGATAGTCGCTGTGAAAACTGGGTATAATGGCCTAAACGTGACAAAATGGTTTCATGAAAAGTGCCAGGGACTTATTTCTTGTAAGTGGGACTTCATATGTTTCGGTTGTAGCATAGAAGGTATGTGTTGGAAAGTCTATTTAAGTGTAAATGTATATCACGAAATTGGTCAAGTTAAACACATACTGATAAATCTTAACTTTATTTCTCTTGAGCTATAAGTATTTTAATAAAGCTAATAACGCTTTAAATTGTGCGTACTTTGTAGATCACACCTTCATAAAAACATGTCCCTAAAACATTTACGATTGGTAATTCATTAGTTTTACACCTTTTGAAATCTTAAAAACGTATTATCACGAAGTTAGCCTATTTTACTCTATTAACAAGAAAAAAGGCAAATAATTACAAACATATTAAAAATTTAATTCCTTCACTTATTGTGTTTAATGGAGATAGTAGTCTGCCATAACGGAGCCATTAAAACAAAAGACTATACAACAAGTGCTACCACTTTCATACACATTTATCTGACATAAATAAGCGTTAAGATAAATAGTGTGATTAACAACATGACATTTGTCCGGTTCTAAGTTACAGCTGAATTTATATTCTAAAGTTTATTAATGCTCCACAAAGAATTTTTCCACAATATAAATGCAAAGTTGACGTTTAAAATCAAGCAAATAAAACTCATGTCCATGCATCGAAGTAAATACACTTTCTTTTCTTACATTACTGGCGTCTAACGCCAACACTAAAACATATTTTCTTTTTCTTTCTTAATGTCACTGATCTTTCTGAGGTTTGGAAAGCTTGCCTTTCTATCATTTGTAAATTAAAAATTTAATGCATATATCTTAGCTGCAAAACTACAATAAATCCATTATTTCATCAATATGATTGTTCACATTTCTGGCAGCGGAACACACTCCCTGCAAGGTTTTCAGGAGAGGAACTCACCATCAATATAAACACTATAAAGACGTCATTTTCAGTGTCATTTTGTCAATCATCTAGTATTCTCAAATTCTATTCACTTCACATCACAAATACACTAGCAGTTACACCGGGTCTGTTGGAGAGATGAAAGCAAGGAAGCAAATAGTCAAAGACAAAATTCACCAGTCTGATTTAAACAAAATCGACAAGCAACAAGTTCGCAAAGAGCATGTTAAGTTTAAACACTTCAGAATGCACTCATCTCTAACTAAACCTCATATCAATAAGTCACGATAACGACTAACGTTTTCACAGTTGTTCATCAGGAGGTTCATGTGGTTGCCATGAGCTTGGCGGCAGTCATGTGGTGATGGTGATGGTGGTGATGCGCAGGATGGTGACCCATAACGTAGCTGCTTACGTCGGCTACCGCCCCTTGAGTCACAGCTGCCGGGGGCGGTGGTGGTGGAGGTGGAGGGAATCCGAAGATCTGATGGTTGTTGAGCTGGTGGTGATGGTGGTGGTGGTGTCCGGAACTAGCCACAAAATTGGAATAGCCCCGGGTGCCGTTACTGCTAGAGGTTGAACTCGAGGGTGTTTCTGCTTCGGTTTTCACTACTGCAGGCAGTAGCGAGGTATGACCCAGGTAGAGCGATGATGTCTTAGTGTTGCTGCCTGCACCTTCCAGCTGCTGCATGCTTGTCTGCTTTGATTCTTCATAACAAAAATGCATTAATTAGTAATCTTTATTTTATAAATTTAAAATATTACCTGTTCATAAATCATTTTATTTATATTGTATGCTGCAAAATGTTTTGTGGCAATTCACAACAATGTACTGAATTTGTGCATTACTCATTTACAAGAAAGACATACAAACTATAAGGAAACCTCAGTAAGAATCCTTATATACCTGATGAAATACAGTTTTCATATGTTTACACCTGTTAATGACATAGCATGTTCTGATATTTTTCTGTAAGTAATTCTAATGTCACTATTCTGCTAGAGAAAATTCGCTCTATTGTTCAATTTTTATATGATAAAAGTGGTTTCCGATCAAATTGACAGGCATTTAATATTGGTTGAAAGAGCATTGAGTGAGCAACAGTGCAAAAAGTTTTATGAAATAGGAACAGATGCGAATATGCTTTGAAGTTAACGTCCGATAGAGCAGAATTCTGGAATGCCGAAAAGAGTAGTATGTATAATAATTCATAGCCAAGTTTCTATAAAGGCAGTCTGAAAAGTTCTCTGTCTAACAATGAAGAAGTTAGTTTTTCAGTTGAATATCATTTTTATTTTGCTCACCGTTTCCCTTAAGGTCAATACATTTATTCCATGATGTTTCTCTCTAAAGTAGTTTTCCGAAGAGTCTGCAAAATACAGAATCTACAGCTGCAATCGTCTCTTGATGTGACGAAAAACGCCCACCGAGGAGAAAGAGATTGAGGCTTGGGAACAGATGGAAGTCAGAGGGAGCCAAATATGTGAAGTAGGGTGGTTTCTCCAATATACTTAAAATATTCTACTTTTCCCACCGTTAAAACACTATTGTGAGCTTTGTCTCTATATTTTTTTTTTTCTTCTTCAAACCGAGTATTTATCGCAGTTTTTTATCTTGTTGGTTTAAACAACTGGCATAATACTCTGCGGTTATGGTTTTATCCCTCTGAAGATAACAGTAAAAATTCTTTTAGCATCCCTAAAGACTGAACCGTAATCTTTCGGGCATATGGAACCGACTTTGCCTTCTTTGGTGCTGAACAAGCGGCTCCATTTCACTGTTTTTATTCTTATATGTGATGGCGAATCCAAGTCTCATCCATAGTTACAATTTGACGCACAAAATCAGTTATGTTACTGTTAAAATACTCCAAACGGCTGCGATATTTTCATACGAACGCATTTTTATCTGCTGTTAGCACGCAAGGAGCCCATCATGCATCAAATCATGTAAAATACTAACAGTACGCTCATTTTACATGCCTATAGCCTGAACAATTTCACATACTATAACTTGCCATCCAATACCATATCATGTGCTTAGTGAATTCTGCTGATGTTGCATTTTCTCAGTCCTTCGGTGGGTAATCTTGAGGCTGGTACGGCTATGCTTAAATTAAACAGCTTGCTAACAGCGAACAACTGCACGATATCCATTTTATCCCTTTTATGAATAGCCAGAATACGTCTGTTTTAGAAAGCTGTATTAAAAATAACTAAAAATATTTTAAACAATTACTTGATATTTCAAATGAATGCTTAAGATAGATGCACACTGGGCTGCAGAAGAAATGTCGAATATTACCCTTTTTCCGAGGATGTAAGCAAACTTGTGTAAGCTTTTTAAAGTAAATTTTTAGTTATGAATCACATTCATACGTCACTTCTGTTTTCCAAAAGTTATAATTTATTTATAGGTTATTGAAGACATGCACGAATAAGCTAATACTAGGTTTTTTATGCAAGGCCTTCTGTATTTCATATGCCATTTGTTTCCTGGGTGAAGTCCTCGTAACACCACAATACTTCAAATCGATAGCGGCTTCGACCCGGCAATTCTTAGGCATGGAATACTACCAACGCAAAAAAAAAAAAAAAAAAAAAAAATATCTTGCCAATTGCATGGTTGAGGCGAGAATTATTATTATTATAATTATTATTATTATAAAATGAAAGAATACACAAAGAAAATGTAGAAACGTTTTAGATTTATCAAAATAATATGACCTTAAGTCATGATATGTTGCTATTTTATAGCTTTAGAGGCATTGCAAATAATTGGTCTAAAAATATCTGAAAACAGTTCACAATATGTAGAAATTATAGTTCAAGGACTATGAAAAATCAAAAATAGAGAAGACTCAAAATAGCCCGAAGAAATTACACATTGCGTACCCTGAGGCTTAGTTCTTAATTCCTGTCTTTTTTTTTTTTCTTTTATGTATAAATGACTTACCATTGATCATAACATATTCACAGCCTACTCTGTTTGCAGAACATTCTTGTAAAGAGGGAAATCGAAAATGCTGTACAAAAAAAACTAGATGGCGTAATGGGTGAATTGTATATTTGATTCAAAATAAATTGTTTGGTAATAAATAAAGAAAAAACACTAAACTTACAATGTCAACAGCAATAATGTCAAACAAAGCATCTGTTTCATTAAATAACACTAAAATTAAATGTTTGATTTGATTTGTTTTATTTACGGACGCTTTTTAACATCTCAGGTCATCAGCGTCCCATTCAAATCAGGGCGTGAAACGGCCGACAAATTTTGCTTAGAGGCCTCTTCTTTCAGGCTTGAGGTTCTTTTTCGTGCCGTAAATGTACGACACGGGACCCACGGCTTTACTTCCGTTCCGAAGGAAGCCATACTTAGGAATTTTACGCCTGAAAAAACCGATCGATCCTGGCCGGGATTGAACCCGCCATCTTGGGTTTAAAAGGCAAGTATGGTTACCACTACACCACCAGGACCGACAAAAAAATTAAACGTGAATAGATATATTCATTTTAGGACTCTATATAACAGAATTTAAAAAGGAATTTTTTTCAACTCTTCATTAGCAAACTATGTTATGTGATATCCTTAAAGACGCAATATATATAATATATAAATGAAAAATAAAAATAAAGTAACACTATTAACAATGTAACATATTAACAGTAATAATAAAAGTAGATAAGGATAAAACACTGAGAAAAAGTCACACTTGAAATTGCTGTATTTCGAACTACTGCGAGTTCTTCTTCTTGCCATTGAAGAACTCGCAGTAGTTCGAAATACAGCAATTTCAAGTGTGACTTTTTCTCAGTGTTTTATCCTTATCTACTTTTATTATTTATATATATTTGTACAAACGCTAAAATGTACAGGGAGTCCCACTTAAAACACAATAAAACAAATGGCTATAATTGTTAAATAAACAACTTAGTAAAACGAAACTTAATATTTTTTATACATTAAGAATAAACTTTTAATCCTATATATATTTCAACATGACTAACATTTATAGCATGGCAAACGTCAACCCTGTTGTTAACCTCTATCCAGATGTTTCTCGGCTTATCAATATGACATATGGAACCCTAAGGCAGATTCTGCGCTTCGAATGATTGAGGTCAGCCACTGGTGTTCTATAAACTTGATAATTTACAATGTCCAGGGCATTAGATCGGTGACCTGCCTGCCAAGCTACGGGCTCGAATCCTCTGCGAATCCATTGTCTCGAAAAGTTGTCACTAAGAAAACAGCGTGTGTCTGCTGACATTTGCTGATATGTGATAGATTGACTCGTCAAAGTAACATACATGATTGTCCAAGACATTCGTAAATAATCCAAGCTTTTGTATTTATTGTCTGACTTGATTCCCTGTGTTATTTGAATGTTATGTTTGCAGACGGAGCCATTTTGCACTGCGAGGAAGTTGGAGTTGCAAACCAGCTTTTTGGATTGATTTTCTTGGGCTTCTTGTAAAGCTGATTGAATACGTTCAATGTTTCCTTCAGGATTTTTTTTCTTAAAATGCTTACCAGTTTTCGGTAACTCCCTTTTGCTTAAACTTTGAATCTCAGGACATTATGTTCTTAATCAGGAACTAGATCGTATATTTGAAGATTGTATGGGCAATAAAATTGGCGTTCAACATTCTTTACAGACTTTATTTCTGCTAACCAAAAGATGCATAATTTTCTGTTCTGCTCTGCTTTATAAAATTAACAGTTTGTTACTATTTATTCATTTCCATGTCAATTTCCATTACAACTATGTTAAATAAATTTGCAAGATCTGCACTGTCAAACGCATGTATATTTATTTCTCGTTGGCATAAAACGTTTAAATTATAGCTGTTTCTTTTATTGTTGTACATCCTGTATTTATTATATTTTCATTTCCTTTTAATGTACGGTTTAATATTCTGGGACCAACGTTCTGAAATTTAATGATCTACAATGATCTACCCCCCTGTATAAAAATAATCCCGAGATGGATGAAAAGGTTACAGTGCAAGAAGTTCTTTAAACATAATAAACTACTTCCACTAAATTATTTATTTTGACTACAGAGTGAGCCAAAATGTAATCTCATACAGACAATAAAGCTATTATAACGATGTAAGCTTCAACAGAAATCACTTTAGACTAAGTTGGTAGCATTGTCGCACACGACCCATACACTGCAGTTGTACACCGGCGCACAGTTTATTTTCCCTTGCATGAACAACTAGAATATTTAAATTACTCATACCATTCATCGATATATTTATTTAATGGTGAATCTTCCCGATTTTGCTCGAAAGCGGCGTTGAACTAGTCGCATGGAATTCCGGCACTCTAAATGCCTTCCCCTCTGCTGTGACCACCCTTTTCACAAAACACATCATTAGGTGGGCAATAGATCCAAAAATGTTTTCATCGAGGGAAGTATAAACTCCAATTTTCAGAATTGTTCATCAAGTGCACTAAGAACAAGCCAGTGTTCATAAAGTACTGATTTTTTAAATCTTCGGAGATATTTTTGGTTGAAGAACTAATACTATGTATGAGAACCTATTTGGGGCACTGGAACGCTGACATACACAATTACATTTCGACATAATGGTCTATGGTCAAATTTGCAAATCCAACATTTAAAAATAATAATGTTATGAACTGAAACACTATCATATACAGCTAAATGCCTCAGCAGAAAACTATAGAAGAAATAATTTGTTTAATAAGGTTCGTTTACACAGTTAAAAGGAGCTCTGAAACTAATACAAATCCTAGTAATTTCATAATTTATTTGTATTATATTTATATTCACTAATTTAATAGATGGTTTATTGTATTTTTATTAAATAAAAGTTGTATTGTTTATTGGCGTGAAATTAAGGCATTGCTTTTTTATTTTTGAATTTGTCATATCTAAATGTAAATTTTAATGTTAATGATGTGTTCAATATCTCCTTACAGTAGAGTCTAAGGGTGGAAATAAATACAATACAATACACAGTGAATTCGGGTTATCAGCCTACACGGTACAAGCTGATCGTTCAGTCAGCTGTAAACAACAGATTATGGAGGTAAGAACAGTACGCTATTACTGCGCTACCAGCACATAACAAATAGTTATAGCCATCATGGAACCAACCTCTACACTAGCAACAAAGTCACGGTCGTATTTTTATATAGCAATAAACTTCACTTGTTGGTTGTTAAGTTTTGAAATTAGTACTGAGCATTGCAGTAGTAGATCAGTCACTGAATCAATGGGTGTCAATACAGAAATGAAAGGTGATAAGGCTTTCATCCATAACTATCAAATGATTCAAGAATGTATATGGTGAATGCCAAAATTGTATTTTTCAGCTTCTTTAATACCATTTAATGTAGAACTAAAAAGTGTTTGGAAACCAATGACGGAATGTACATTTTTGTTCACAGGCCTGGATGCAAATAACAATCAGTGAAAACGTTCGATGCTAGCGTGTGGCAAAT
This sequence comes from Metallyticus violacea, assembly GCA_030762175.1. Lineage (NCBI taxonomy): Eukaryota > Metazoa > Arthropoda > Insecta > Mantodea > Metallyticidae > Metallyticus > Metallyticus violacea. The sequence continues at coordinate 65,366,519 of CM060845.1, forward strand.
GCATGATCATTGTCAAGACATAATCCTTCTTTAGTTCATGGTGTGTAGCTAATAGTTACCGGACATTGTTACATTACAAAAGGAATTTCTAAGAATGATTCGTAGGTCCATGTCTTAATGTGCATCAAATATGCAAAATTTTGAAAATGCTAGAACTTACAGGAAAAACGTGTAGCCTTTCTGTTTCATTCATTGGGTCAAGTGAAACATCTTCAGCATAGGACTGAAGAATGTGTGACAATGCGTAGTGACCACATACGAGGGTAGGTCCATAAGTTTCCAGTCTCGCCAATAAGGATTGTCGCCTTCACAAAACCCTTATCTGTTAAGTAAATAATTGCAGATGTAACTTCTGCTCCGCTATGTTCAGTTGATCATATATAGTTGCATAAAGAAGGCTATGGTAGAAGATTGTGACATGTTCAAAATGGAATATAGACCTGTTATTAAGTTCTTCACAAAAGAAGGACCTACTGTAAATGAAATTAAACAGGGATTGCACGGTGTGTATGGGGAAAAATCCCCCTCATGTTCTACCGTAAAAGAATGGGCCAAACCTTTTAAAATGGGTCGAGAAAGCATTGAAGATGAATAGCGTTCATGTCAGTCCTTGGAGGTGCTCATTCCTGAAAACATCGCTCTTGTGGAAGGAAAAATTATGAAAGACCGTCGGCTCATAGTTACAGAAATAGCAGCAGGCTTGAGCCTTTCTAAAACAACAGTCCTTCGAATTATTCATGAACATTTAAACATGAATAAGGTTAGTGCCCAGTCCAAAAGCAGCAAGGAGTCATCTGTTGTCAGTCATATTTGGAGCTCTGCCGTGGCAACGGAAGAGAAGTTCTGCAAACTATTGTTACAGGATATGAAACGGTGGCCCTTTACTGTGATCCCTTATCCATAAGAGAATTAATGGAGTGGCGTAAACCTGGCGAAGTGCCGCCTGTAAATGCCAAGATCACTCAGTCAACCAAGAAGATCATGGCCACAATCTTTTGGGACTGTGAAGGAATACTCTTCATTGACTCAAGGAGGGGAACACCACAGTAAGCGGGGAGTACTATGCTGGCCTACTGCAAGAACTACGGGCTTCTATCAAAGAGAAAAGGCGAGGAAAGCTGAGTGGTGATGTACACCTTCTTCACGACAACAGCTCTTGTTCTGTGAAGAAACGTGGCTTCAAGGAGATGAACCATCCACCCTACAGCCCAGATCTAGCTCTAAGTGACTATTTCCTCTTCTCAAAACTCAAGAAGGACCTTCGAGGAAGGAAATTTGAATGTGACGAAGAAGTGAGGAATGCTGTTTATGCCCATTTTCCAGGAGAGACTTCTGATTATTTTTGGGAGAGTATTGAAATGTTAATTCAAATATATGAGAAGTATATTGTAATAAAGGGTAACTATATTGAAAATTGAAATATAATTTTTGTCTTTATCATACCAGAAAATGATTAGTTCGGAAACTTACCTTGTACAGCACCTTCTGCAGTGATTATTCATCGGACTGTTTAGAATAATAGACGACAAAACAACGTGGCCCATACTTCAAAATGCTTTTGTTCCACACAGATAATGATAGAAAAAGGTTTGCTAATTTTAACCGCCTCTACCTGTTACGAAAACACGCGGTGCCAGGTGCATACTCACTCGGTTTTTCTAATAATTAATTTGTCCCGGAAAACGCGATGGCTAAATTGTTTGCATAAGCAGAGCTGCAAAGGGGTCTGCGTTATGACATGGCAGAAGTCTTACTAAATAAAATAGTATTGCTAAAAAACAAACGCATTTAACAATACTGTTTGCCCCCTACTCGTCCATTTTCTTCATAGATACTTAAGAATGTTTAACGTCCTTTTTTACTGCTGAGGCATCACCGGCGGTGACACTGATGATACATAAAATGAAATGATAAATTGGGGAAGGATTTTTTTAAGGAAGGAGGCGTCCCAGGCCTAAGTTTAGGGAACCTCCCCGGCATTTGCCATTTATAAGGATTGAGGAAAACGTGGGAAAATCCTCAATCAGGGAAGACGTCAGTTGGGAATCGAACCCCAGACCTCCCGCTCACGAGTGCATACCTTAACGACCTCGGACACTCGTGGCAGTTTAAAAATGAAATGAATTATCCTTTCTAGATACTGATAGTGCATTATTCATAATAAAAACGTTCAAAATACATTTCCTTTTTTGTGGGTGCAGTGATATCAGTATAAGCATGGGCACATCTTAGTATTGGAGCGCAGACTCCTGGCTAATTCTTCCTTTTAATACTTCCGCATTTTATGGTTTCTTTTGGTAAACCCTGAATTTGATATAACCTTACAAAAAAGAAAAAAACCTAACAGACCACCATGACCATCTTTCAGGGCATATATTATTGAAGTATTCTTTAACTGCTATAAATTAATGGGGCGGTACATATCGTGATACAAGCTGTGTGGACTGCAACATATTCTAACAGATTTCTAGATTTTTTTTTGTTCAGTAACAATTGCGAATAAAGCAGGCCAGTAAACCTATGGGCCTTATAACCAATGATCCAATGATGTCTCTTAGAACTTTTAACTTACTATTGAGCGTGCGTATGATGTGTTCAAAGTCAATGAAGATTCTCGGGAGCTAAGTAATGGTTATGCGTGCTCATGTGTGAGTAATCCTGCCAACTAAACATTGGAGTTTCGTCTAACCTAAATACAAGTTTTCTGCTAGTTTGAAATCGTGCCCATGAAGCTATTGGTGTAGCTTCACTTATACAAGTGCCATTGATTTTTCTATTATAGCCTTCATGTTGAAATCCTCAGTACAACAGGTTAACTGTAATTCTTTGTCCTGATGCGGATGAGAATTGATGAATGTTGTTGATTTGAGTTATTTACGGACGCTCTTTAACATCTCAGGTCATCAGCGTCCCGTTCAATCCAGGGCGTGAAACGGCCGACAAATTTTGCTCAGAGGCCTCTTCTTTCAGGCTTAAGGTCCTTTTACGTGCCGCGAATCCACGACATTTCCCTCCGGAAGGAAGCCGTACGTAGGATTTTTACTCTGGAAAAAATCCATATATCCTGGCCGGGATTGAACCCGCGATCTTAGATCTACGAGGCAAGTATGGTTACCACTCACCACCAGAACTGGCTTAAGAGAGGGGTTTTATGGATAGGAGGTACATAGCGCATTCATGCTTTTTTGAGAATCTATTAGGAAGACTCCAGAACTCTTCTACCGACTAAACAGAGAAAGAGACTTTGTTTGCTACCCTAAAGGAGTTTGGAAAATTGAAAAGGATCTGGGAAGCCTCATCCCCTTCAACTACTATGAAACAAAAGATTTTTTTGTTTGTTTTGTTTTGTTTTGTTAAATAGCAAAGAAGTATGAACTGATGTTTTAAATATGAGCTGCAAGGTTTTCAGCAGGTCAATGTACCTTGTACGGAGTGTTCAGTATTGTGATATTTTCCCCTTATTTTTCGCCTGATTGAGTTGTATGAATGTACAATTGAAAATATTTTTGAAAAAAAATGCAGCGATTTAAACCTGTGTAAGAAAAAGGAATTTGTCTCTAAAAAGCACCCCTAACTTGTATCAGCCTAAAAAAGTGGGAAATAAAATGAAACTGCACTTTTATGTGAATAAATATAGTGAAGTTGCATGCATATTTGACCGTCCGCCATTAAATAAATTATTTTATGCAAGAATTGTAATGGCACATTGATTTTAGTTACATAAAATTATCATAATAACATATTCATATCATCAACTGAATATTAGGGGATCAATTTAGTATTACTGAAACAGAATTAACCATTCATATTCATTGTAGAGTACATAATTGCAGAATTAATAAATAAATTCTAATAGACTTACTTATGAATGAAATAATAAGGTTTTCTCGATATTAATTTTAATGTGCTTTTCATCTTGGACTAAAATCTCTTGCGGTAAATCCAGCTCCGTTAACAACAATAACAAAGGCAAGACGAAATAATAATCTCCGTCGATATAATGACGACTTAACAAACTCATAGGGATAATAGGCCATATGGACTAGCTCACTATATGAGAAAGCAATGAGCCCCCCGCTTGCGGAGGCCCTAGACCTGGATGGGACATAAGTGGCTTAATTCATTCATCGTTCACGTACAATAAAAGAAAGCATTAACTTCATTAAGTGTGCTTTATATTCCCGTTCAAATTATACGGGTAAAACAAAACAGAACAAAAATAATAAAAGTTCAAACAAAATCAATGGTAATTCTGAATCCTCTCAAAAGGAAGACACGTATTTCTAATTATATGTTAAGAAAAGTATTTATATATGGAGCACAAATATTACTCAACTTTAATAAGGTTTTTTTATGTAAAGAATGTTATGTGCCGAAAAAAGCATGTTGCTAAAGATCTTTCTGATAGAGTTCTTTGCAAACCTCAGAAGAATATTAGCTCATTAAATATAGCAGTAACAATAACCCCCGTTCCTGAAAAGGACTCACCAGTTTCAAGTTGGATTTCAGACACTGTGGTAAAAATAAAATAATGTACATGTTAACCGATATTCTAAAATGTCTTGCGATCCGTAAAAATTGATGCAAATATAGGTTTACACAAAATACTTGGATAAATAGTCATCTAACTGCACATAAAATAATCCATAGCTTAGTCTATGTTTGCTTTTATTTCGATAATATAAGTTAGTAAATAAAAAATTATGAAATATAATAAAATTTGTAAATAGGAAATATTTACCTGTACTATCAGGTTGTTCTTTATCATTCCCGGACTGCTGCTGCTGTTTCTTGGGTTTGCGCTTGCGCGTTTGTATACCATCCTTGCGCATGGCCAGCGGCCGATTTACTCCATGAAGTTTAAAGTAGAGACCGCAAGCATTGCACACAGGCTCTCCCTCATTGTTCCTCCTCCATAATGTTGTGGTGCGCGTGCCACAATTTGTACAGCATAGCCCTAGGCGCCTAGTTGCTGTCTGTAACAGCGAAAAACATTTCCGTGAATCATTTCCCGTTTAATTAACATGTGTAAAATATTACCAGTTCTAACAATGTACTTTTGTTTGTATATGTTTGATCTAATGCACTCGACTACAAGGTTGCGCTAAGCGCATGCGTTACAAGGAGGCAACAAATGACAGAGCACTGCAGTAAGGGAATTATATTTGCTGCCGTTAATAGAGCTGAACTAACCAATCAGAACGCTGTGAAGTGGAGCATGGATCAATTATCTTCTGTAACGTTGACACCAAAGTTCGTTGTTTAACTCACTTTCACAGTTCATGTTAAAAGCGAGAAATTATACGTGGACAATAATTATAGATAAATAATTGGCTACATCTTGTAAATGTTACCCAGAAAATATTTAGGTTTATATTTAAGATTTCTAGACGAAAAACGATCGAAGACGAGCATTGCTTTGAGACAGGAAACCAATGCTCTGATGATTCAAAATTCTCTGCAATTAAAGAAACTTTAACAAGGGTAGCACGCCACTGATTCGTCTTCGCTTATGTTAACGTAAATGTGGACAAGCGTCGAGCGAATACTCACTGTTACAACATAGCAAATAGGTTTGTCATATTTTCTACTAGACTAGTTATTAAGTTCTTTATTAATGTTATCATTTACTTTGTCGGAATCATAAGTCGCTATGATCGCCACAATGACCGAGGTTGCTAAGGCGCGGACTCGTGAGCGTGAAGTCTGGGGTTCGAATCCCGCCAGGACCGTCCTCCCTGATTGGGGTATTTTCCAGGTTTTCCTCAGTCCTCATAAATGGCAAATGCCAGAGATTTACCCTAAACTTATGCCTGGAACATTTCCTTCTTTAAAAAGATAAAAATCTATTCCCAATATATAATTTCATCTCATATATCATCAGTGTCCACCGCCTGTGGGGCCTCAGTAGTAAAAAAGGGGCGTTAAATACTATTAAAAAAACAGTGGCTGTCTAAAAGTCCCACGTTTGCCATTTCTATTCATATAGGTAATTTATTTTTACAAACATTGCAGTATGTTTACGAAAGTACCAAGTATAATTTTGCTTTAAAAGTATATTACACTATTAGTGCAATATAACAGAACCGAGAGCTTCGCCTCGTTTTTTTTTTTTTTTTTTTTTTTTCTGTTTCCCAGATTCTATCGTGCACTTAATGGACAAGTAGTGCATATTATTTTGAACGATCTTAGAATAACAAATATTATATAATTTTAGAATATTTTTGTATTGAAAGTATAGAGTATACTCATTTTTAAAGGACAAGGTCACGGATTCAATCCCGGTCAGGGTCGATGGATTTTTTTTAGGCAAAATGGCTTCTTTCTGAAGGGAAGTAAAGCAGTTGGTTCCGTGTCGTAGACTTTAGAACCTTAAGTCTGAAAAAAAGTGGCCTCTGAGCAAAATTTATCGGTCGTTATACACCTTGAATAAAATGGGACGATAATGACCAAAGATGTTAAAGTGTGGTCTTAAATAAAATGAACACCCTAACTGAAGGACTTAGTATTTGTTTATTGTAGGTAAGTAGATAACTAAGAAGAATAGAGTTTGATGATGATTCCCCATTTTCGTTAATATAATTACTATAAATTTAAGAGTATTATTTTGGCAAAAATACATATTAGTAAATTCGAGTGTTGCATTATTATTGCTAAAATAGTTCAATCTTTCGTATAAATAAATAAAATGTGTGTATAATTTATTGTTAAGTACGGTTCTAGTAGGGCTATGGCCAATAAAAGCACTAGATCGTGTAAAACATATATTTTAAGATATACTTTTTACACATCAAAGATTTAAGCTATATAAACAACATCCTAAATTTCCAAAATATTGCAAATTTATTCTTTTGAAATAAGTGCCGGTAAAATTTAGAAATGTATTTTTAAAGTCGCTCTCGAAGCAGTACGTCGTCCCCAGAACACACAGTCAGTTGCATCGTTTTCATCATTAAGAATTCAGCTCTAATGTGTTTCTTGTAAGGGCAGTACAAGATTTATCTGGAAGTTACTAAAATGTAGAATCAGTCAGGGGCAAGTAGCAGTTCAAGATGCACAATCCCAGTGTGTTCAAAGATAAGGGTCGTCAAAGCGAAATTGTTCATATCATAACGTGTTTAGTGATAAGAATGACTTGTAATACATGAATAATGCAGTTTTAACAACTTTTAAAAAGAGTAATGACAGAATATGTGAAACCTGGCTGGGCCTTAGGATTTGGCCAGGTTGTTCATTTGAGTAGCCAGATTGTTGATTGATTGATTGATTGATTGATTGATATGGTGTATTTACGGACGCTCTTTAACATCTCAGGTCATTAGCGTCCCATTCAGTTCAGGGCGTTAAACGGCCGGTTAATCTTGCTCAAAGGTCTCTTCTTTCAGGTTTGAGGTTCTTTTACGTGCTGTAAATGTACGACATGGGACCCATGGCTTTAATTCCCTTCCGAAGGATGATATAATTAGGATTTTACGTCCGAAAAAATCCATCGATCCTGGTCGGGAGTGAACCCGCGACCTTGGGTTTACGAGGCAAGTATGGTTACATTAGGCCACCAGGACCTACGAGTTTCCAGATTGTTCAAGGGGTGGGTACTTATAAGGATGAACATTGTCGTGGAAATTTGAAATATGGAAAACTTGACATTTCATTAAATTTCGCTCTTTATTATTTAATAATCAGAAATAGTTACAAATGCTTGTCTATAATTTTCTTAACCAAATCCTTTATAAAATTGATTTGAGCTTATCGGACTTGTTAAATTATTACGTTTGTAGGTTTAAAAGTAAAAATTAGGCAAATTATTGTTCGCATATTTATTAAAAACAAGATTTCGGTTAAACTAAGAGACTTAACCTCAGTTATGAACAAATTATCATAGCAATAACAATTAAATATCGTATTGGAATTCAGAAAGAGATTCTTAAACATAAAATGAAAGAACAGAACTGGAAATGTTATTGATGATTATATAGCTCGTACAGAGTGGGTAGAAAAGTTGAGTTTTCATGTAAAATAAAGAATTATTTCATTTAGTTTGGTAACATTTTATTTTGATTGAAGTTGTGCTACTTATGAAAACGACCTAAATTGTTATAAAGAAATACGACGTTTCAGCAATTGTGAGTCTGCTTTCAGAAGAAAATGGAGATGATTTGAACAGCGTTCTTCAGCATACACTCGTTAATTGTACTTGAGTGTGCCCTAGGAAGCAAGCGTGGGGCACTTACAAGTCTTTTCGACGGTTTGATCAGGGGTCTGTTCATGCCGTTCATCTTGTGGTACAGACCGCAAGCGTTACAGAGGTAGTGGCCCGTTCCGTCCCGACGCCACAGCGGCGTGGAGATGGCGCCACAATTGACGCACTCTCGTCCTTCTCCAAATTGAAACTCCATAGAACTATCTAGAAGAGAAGAAAAAAAAAACAGAAATAAAGTGAGATATTTTCATATTTACATTTGAAATACAGAACTTGTACATGCTAACAGTAAGAAATAAACTATTTTCGTGTTATCTGTGACAATTCAGAAATGTGTATTTTGATGCTGATTTGGTCTAATAAAAATGCTAGTGTATATTTATAGTTAACTGTAGCTATCAGTGCTTTAGATTGGGGTCTTCAACAAATAAATATTGTGCCATTACACGTTCAATCGATGTTTTGCTTCCTGTCAGGCTCTGTACATATTAATTTAAATTTAGTTTCATTTTGTTATCATGAAGTTCTTAAAATACTGAAAATTATTTTACAGTCAAAATGAATCACTATTCTGTATCCATCCTTCACATAGTTTTGAAAAAACGTAAGTGGAAGTTGATGCTCTTGCTTTGTATTTACGAAGGCTGCTCAGTAAAGAATGCTCATAACTTTTTAAAGATATAACTAAAATTTAACTTTAGAATATTTTGTTAGCTTGATGCGTAATGTACACATGCTCCTAGTTTCATAGTTGTTACTTCCGGTTCCTGCCTGTGAGAGATATAAAAGTTGAGACATGCTCATTACAGTAAAATGGAGTTGATAGGCGACGAACAATATGTTCTTTAAAATTCTTTCATTTCAACAAATCTTCAGCTGTGGGCTATGCAATGTTACAGGAGGCCTATGGAACACAGCTCGAAGATGTGGGGAGGCTCCATTTTGTGCTCTAACGGAAGAAAACATTAACGCCGCTGCAGTCATTGTGAGAGAGGATATTCAACAACATAAACAACACTTTCAGAAATACGGAACATTTCACTGGATGGCAGCCACACGTTGGTAACTGAAAAGCTATACATGAGAATGTGCATGGTGGGCTCCAACACTGCTATTCCCGAAAAAGGAACGTTCGCTTGCAGTTGATGTTACAGGAAGACGCAGAGTTTATTTCAAAGGTAATCACTGCTTGGCTACATTATTTCGATCCTGAGAGAAAACAGCAAACTCTGTGATGGAAATTTTCATTATCACCAACTCAAAACAATCAAAAATGGTTGCTTTGCTGGGGAAGTTATGGTCATCCCTTTTTCCATATTACAGCATGTTGTACCTGCACACATAACTCTAACTGAGCAACACTTCAAAGATGTCCTGAAAGCTCTGCAAGGTCATATCACACGCAAAAAGCCATATTTCCGTACAACAAGCTGAATGCTGCACCAGGATAATGCACGACCGCACATCGTAAAGGATTTTCCTGAATATCTCACCAAAATCTAAGTGAGGTGTATCCATCACTCTTCCTATAGATCAGATTTAGCCCGGTGTGACTTTTTACTTTTCTCTAAATTGAAAAAATGCCTGTGTGGGAGGCATTTTCGATCATCATTAGCATAAGGACATGTCCAAAATGGTTTCCAGTATGTCTTTGAACACTGGAGCAGGTGCATTGTATCAAACGGGGACTACTTTGAGAGAGATCATCAAAAGTATGAGGATGAGTACAGATATGTTGTCAAAAAATTATGATCTCGTAATATGAAATTATTTCATTGAAAGTAAACATTGGTATATAATATAAACATTTTAAATCACAGCACTTTGACAGTTAATGGTTATTACAATTCACTATTGTTGAGGCTAAGAGGTATGTGTAATAAAAATTGTTAAATATGTATATATATGGGCTAAACCTTATCAAAATGTAATAAAATAATATATTTTGAATTGATAATTTGGAAAAACATTAGGAAGGGAAATATTAGGAACAGCTTTCTTGTAGTTTATATTTTGCAGCGTTAAAAGTTTATTTTAATTTTTAATTTATCTGCATACAATATATTTTAATAACGGCTTTGTAACTTTTATTTAAGTGAACTGTTCAAAATATAAATTTTGTTAACAAATATTGGATTGAAAGAAAATGAGCTCAGTGAATCTGAAATTCTTTCGCCTTCTGTAAAACTGATCATCATTTCAATGAACGTGGATTTTTTCATGGACAATCTGAATATTTGTTAGCTCAGGCTATATTTGATGACATTCGTAACGATTTTCAAGATGTGTAAAGAAAACTTTTGTAGTCTTTATATTATGATTAAAATTTTCAAGACATAAGAGGTGAATATCGTTCGTTTACCTATACGCATTCCTTCAGTCGGTCACCTAAAGCGTCCAGAACTTCAAGGATGGACAAAGATATAGTTAGCTTAGAGATTCTGAAAAAGTGTTATAAACTGCGAGTCATTTCCATTAGCTACTTTGACAGATCAAGCTCTACCTTGTCGGTCCTGGTGGTGTAGTGGTTACCATACTTGCCTCCTACGCCCTAAACGCGGGTTCGAACCCGGCCAGGATCGATGCATTTTTTCGGGCGTAAAAATCCTAAGTATGGCTTCCTTCGGAAGGGAAGTAAAGCCGTGGGTCCCGTGTCGTACATTTACGGCACGAAAAAGAACCTCAAGTCTGAAAGAGAGGCCTCTGAGCAAAATTTGTCGGCCGTTTCACGCCCTGAGTTGAATGGGACGCTGATGACCTGAGCTGTTAAAGAGCGTCCATAAATAAATCAATCAAAAAAAAAAAAAAAGCTCTACCTTCATTTTGGCAGGCATCGCATCAGATTTTCAGTGGCCATTGTCATGAGTGTCTGATATTCTGCGTCATCTTTAACTGCAGCTTCTCTTTAAAGTTCAGCTGAAGTATCTTTTAAGAAACTACCCTCCCACTCATAAGTTTCTTCTTTGATGCACATCTTCAAATTATTCAACAACAGCTGATACTAAGCCACTAAACAATGAAATTGACATTTGAGTCTGTACCCTCCCTCATTGACCCACTAGTACTTGTGCTTACTAACGGCAACAAAGAAAGAAGTTGTGGAGAAACGAAGATCTGTCATGCAAGTTATTGAAGCAGCAAGTGAGCAAGTTGAAACGATTCCCGCTGCTTTCTCAGAGAGTTACGTACCATAGTGCGACGCCCTTTGAAAGCCGGTACTGTCATACGCCCTCCAAGAAGCTGCAGTCATCATCATGTTCTGAGTGTAGAACGGACTGGAGAGTGGTGCCTGCGGGTGATGATATGAATCGTGTGAAGTTGCCTGGTGCCAAGAGGCGGCCGTGGGAGCCTGTGCAGGAGCTCCATGGAAATGATGAGAGTTGCCAGTCATGGAACCAGAGGCCCCTGCAGCGTCTCCCGATGGAGTATACTGATGATGCATTACGGCGCGATTTGATGGCACATACACGGGATGCTGCGTCCCCACGCCCAGGTAGCCGCCGGCATTGGTGCCCGGGTCGGCCGTATAGCCTCCTGCTGTCCCGTTCGGTTGAAACATCCTTCAACCCTCACTTGGACATCTGCAAAAGTACACATTTTGGTTGTAGTTGAATGGCTGTAGCACAGTCACCAGTTACAGGTTGTTCAAACATATTTCTTGATACTTCGGATCTTTGTATGTTACCCAGATCACAGACAAAATGCATTGCTATATAAACATTTTACTGGCTAACAATATCCCCACCAGAGACAAAACATGTTTTGCTAATGTTTAAACAAACGTGTCATCTGATTTAATATCTAAATGTGTTTATAATATTCTGTTATCTGATGATATTAGTACTGGTGTGCCCCAAGGATCTGTCCTGGGGCCGTTGTCTTAAATTACAATAAATGAACTACCTCCTAAACTAATGCCGTTTATTTGCTGATGATGCTACCTTTTACGAGGGTCATTTGAAATTTCTCGGAATAAAGTACAAAATAACGGCATAGCTTTTTGAAATTAATCTTATTTCTCAATACACTCTCCCTTGACATTTGTGCACTTTGTCCACCGATGCTCCAAAATCTTTATCTCATCACTAAAATCAGACTCCTCCAGGCCTGCAATATTCGCCTCAACTGATGATTTAAGCTCTTCATCGGGCACCTTCTTTTTCAGTTTAGGGAACAGATGGAAGTCCGTTGAAGGTAAGTCAGGAGAATACGGCGGATGTGGCAGCAAATCATATCCCAGTTGATTGATTTTCACCATTGCAACACACACGTGTTAGGGCAAGCATTGTCTTGATGCAAGATGACTTTCTTTTTTCTCTCGTATTTTGCATTCAATAGTTACAAAAGGTTAGAATAATATTCTCTAGTGACAGATGTTCCAGTGGAAAGATAAAAAACAATCGGCAGGGCATTCCAGAAAACCGACGCCATGATTTTCCGTTTACCCTTCTTTGGTGGGGGAAAACCGTGAAGCTTCCATTCTATATAATGCCGTTTTGTTTCAGGTGAGGTAACAATGCTATCAAGTTTCATCAATGGCCACAAACCGATATATAAAGTGGACGGAATCTCTCTGCTTTACTGAGAAATTTTCACTCTGATTCGCTTTTGAGCCTGAGTCAACAGTCTCGGAACCCATTTTACCCATCAATTTTTCAAGAATAATTCTTCCCTCTAAATGTGAAAAACTCATTTCCTTGAAATGTCCAGAGCTTCAGTAATTTCGACCTGCATCTTATCGATCATTCCTGATGTCGTGACGGATTTCGGTAGTCCGCTGAATGGGTCATCTTCCAAACATTCACAGCCGCATTTAAACTACACTGTCCACTTGGAAATGTTTGAAAATAATAGTGCAGAGTCCCCTAGAGTGTTTGTCATATCTGTATGAATTTCATACTCTTCATTACCAAGTATTTTAACTGTATTATGTTCGATATTTGCAATTTTCCCCTTATACACACATCTGCATTGCAACAAACAGCTATAGCTAATACGATTCTTGACCAAACTTGACATTAAAGTAAGGCCGTCTTCTCGTGCCGATCTCGTCCGCCTCCTTCCGATCTCGTGAGGCACGAGATTTCACGAATGGCAGCGGGGAAAACCGAACATCTCAATGTTTAGTTGACTCTGATGGGTAGATCAAAAGAGTTCGGATGCCTGGAACATGGGAAGGAGTATTGCTGCAATAAAAACTTAAGAGAGCATGTTTCTAAAGTATACCTGTAAAAGTTGGATGTTATCGCGCCTCTTCCAAAAACGCAACATGAAATCCTGTAAGCTCTGTAGGTTAGAGCATCGTGTGGTCGTGGGATTCCCAACGGGTATTTTTTCTTCTTACTTGTAATTTTTTTTTCTCGTAGAATAAATGTTAGTTTTTTTTTCTTCATCAATTTTCTTCACATTTCTTAATCCAATAAATGTTACTTTTTCGTCTTAAAGGCATGTTCTATTTCTTGTTTCTTTGTTCTTTATTGTTATACTTAGAAATTTTCTTGCCATTTTTCTTTTCCATACTTCTACAGTAATCGTAAATAGTCGACTTTCTTTGCTACTGTTCTACTAAGTAGGCAGATAAATCATTGTAATGATGGAAAAATCTCAAAAAAGTGAGTATTTCAACCATTGTACTGACGTACCTAGTTATCTATGTATATCTGTGGGAGGCATACGCTCACCCCCTTTTCGTATATATAAATTGAAGGGAATTATGTGCTACTAATTAGGCGGGTAAATCATTGTAATGGTGGCAAATCTCCTTTAACTCCAGCAGAGAGAAAAAAAATAATAAAAGGCCTTCGATCTTTGTTTTACAGCACGACGCTTTAACCATCTTAGCTATCACGTCATACTTCGTAGAGGTAAACCTAATTATCTGCCGAAGTCACTGGCGGACGAGATTGACACGAAGTTCTCGATCTCGTTCGGCACGAGAAAACGACCTTTTAGCGTCAAGTCTTGACTGATCGATGTATTTTTGCAGAAATGTTTTATGGAGATGACGGGTATTATTAACAAAATTGCTTCGGAACTGCTGATGCAATCTGTGGGTCATTCCGGGAACTTTTCAAGTGGCCCTCGTATCTTACTGACGATTTCATTAATATTAGTGCCTTAATGGTGATAATTTTAGGCATGTTAAACACTGGTTGTCATTTAATGGTTCACATTTAAATGTTGCCGAGACACAGAAACCATTATATATCTTAAGGAATATAGCTTATAACAGGAATATAACTTATGTAAATTGTCTTGGAATGCATACATTGATCAATTTTCTGTATCATTTATATATATATATATATATATATATATATATATATATATATATATATTACTTCATAAAGGAAGCGCATCCCGATCCTATGTGAAAAATGATTATTAATTTTTCTTTAAGTTATTTAATTAGACTGTAATTAATGGTTGTTAGAATTTCCATTTTTTTTTATTCAGAGAAAGCTGTTCGTATATTGACTGTGTTAACTATAATGTGACTTATAGATATCTTCTTGTAAGCGAAGAAATTTTAACGGATGTGAATTTATATAATTATATACAAGATGTTTTGGAAATACTTCTACAAGTTTTGGTTGCGGGTTCCTCACACCAAAACAGGAAGAAAACAAGGTTCAATGTAAATATATGTTCTGAAATCCTTAGTTTTTGAGTTAATGAATTTACCAAAACAAAAACAAAAATATCCATATAAACATATGTCCATAAATTATTGGTTTTATAAGTTATTAATGAAAGTTTACAAAAAAATCAAGAAAATATATAAACGTAGGTACGGAAATACTTAGTTTTTGAGTTATTAATGAAAGTTTACACCAAAGTTAAAATCAATATTTCTATCACATCTTTAATAGAGTTATTACCAAATTACATAAATGGCTAACCTTCAAAGTGCTATTGTTGCATTTTGCGTATTCATAATTAGGGATGGAACTATTCCTTCGGAAACAAGGTATTAATATACTCCGGACACAAGTTAGAGTGCATGATAATCAGAGGGAGAGGGTTAAAGTTTGTGGGTGCAATGCAGAAACAGAATGTTAAATCGGAATGCGATACAGACTTAAGGGTCAGATACACTGTATGGTTGATGCTAAGTTCAACTTCACATATATGGTAGAAAAGTTCCATCTGTAATTGTAACATAAGAAATAATCACCTACAGTTTCCTCTATCAAAATCAAAATGCTGGTGAAAATCTATTTGCATCTCTTTCTTTAATAAACTCCCATGTGATACCCATACGTTTATTTTATGAAATTTAAACTTTTTTGTATATGAATGTTTAGCTGTCATATTTTTAATAATATAACTGAATTTTTGGCATTACCAACTGTGGACATTGTATTTTAAAATTTAATTTTCGTTGTAATGTTAAGGTTATTTGGTTACTCTTATTGCATCACATTTAATGCCAAATAAATTATTATTATTATTATTATTATTATTATTATTATTATTATTATTATTATTATTAATTAGAGAAGGTTTTATTTAAGAAGGGAAGAAAAAATCGAGAAGGCATCAATAAAATGTCAATTAAACCATGTCTCTCACCAATTATTACAACAAACAAACCGTATATGATATGATAACGTTATCTAGATATTCTAAGTGTATAAAAGATAGTGGTGAACAAACTGAATGCTGGAAACTTTTCAAAAAGGAGTTTGCTGTTTCACGACAATATGGTTGCGATTACATGTTGATTTGTTTATTTACAGACGCTCTTTAACATCTCAGGTCATCAGTGTCCCATTCAACTCAGGGCGTGAAACGGCCGACAAATTTTGCTGAGAGGCCTCTCTTTCAGGCTTGAGGTTCTTTTTCGTGCCGTAAATGTACGACATGGGACCCACGGCTTTACTTTCCTTCCGTAGGAAGCCATACTTAGGATTTTTACGCCCCGAAAAAATCCATCGACCCTGGCCGGGTTTGAACCCCCGATCTTGTGTTAAGAAGGCAAGTATGGCAACCACTACACCATCAGAATCGACGTAGTGCATACAGTAGATAGATACATTAAATGATATGAAATTTGAAGTGTTGAAACATCACTTCAATTTTGGTAGCATTGAACTGTCGCTTATTTTGGCATTTGAAAGAAGATTTGCGGAATTTAACATTTCATCATATAATATTTTCACATACACCTAGATATTTTCTTTATTCAGAAGGCTTGGGTTGCTAGGTAGGCGATGGACAGCTATGTGTCCAAAGATACAATACTCAAATGTACCACTGAAGCAATATTTAATAACATGAACAAGGCCTCTTTAATCTCAATCATTTGCTATTTCATATTTAAACTAAGTTCTGGAATTTTCCAATTCAAATACATAGTTTTTATCTTTAGCTTCACTTTCTGTGTTTTGCGTGCTAAAGTGCTTTAACATGCGTTTTATTTTTTGTCAAAATTTAGTACATTTTTATCTTTATTCAGACATTTACACATTATTATATCGGGCGATTCTCTCGCTAGAGGCCCCGGAACCTGTTATAGACCGTAGTACGGATGCTCTAGCGAGAGAATCACTTTGTATAATAAGGTTTATATAATGAAATAACTTGAGTACAAACAGATATATGGGATACTAGTAGAGCAGTAACAGAAATAATAAATATTTCTAATGTGAAAAGTAAACATGCGGAAGAATTTGGAACTAGTTACATCCAGAATTAAGAATTTGGACAGCCAGATGATGCCATTTCACATGAACTATAGTTTGAACTAGGATATATACGTATAGAAAGGTAGAAATTTTATTTTATTTCTTTTTTTAATATTTTAAGATGAAATGATAAATTGAAAAGTTTTTTTAAAGGAAGGAAAGTTCCAGGTACCTTCATGACATTTGCCAATTATGAGAACTGAGGAATATGTGCAAATTAACCCAATCAGGGAGTACGGTTCTCACGCGAATCTAACCCGAGATCTCCCGCTCACAAGTCCGTGCCTTAACGACCTCGGCTACCCGTGTCGGTCAGAGTTATTATTTAACACTGAGATGAAATGGATATAAACAATAAGCACTGTCTGAAATAGGAAAGAAGTTTGTAGATTTACAGGATAGCCAAAAGATCACCTATACGTGATTCGCATTCTTTTGGCACAGCTTTTACAGAGGCACGAAACTCTGAAAACTCTCTTTCATACTTTGTCAAATTTCTCGTCTTCCGGTTCCCAAACTCCGTCTATATTTGTCATGTCAATGGTCAACTCCATTCCATGATTTTCCATAGCAGTAGTCACTCTTTACGTCAGGTCGACCTCTTCTTCTCCTCTCTGACGGATTCTAATTCATTGTTAATTTAGGTGGTGTTTCTTCCTCCATATGCCCCGATCATATATAGTGTTTGTTTTCATATATCCAATAATATCTCCATAATTTCACTTATTCTATTGCTGGGGGCTCTATCCTGCCTAGAAATTCTAGCTGGCCTGGCAGGATATCCATTTTTACAGCTCGCAACTTCTGCACAGATTTCGGAATCTGCCACACCTCAACTATATGTCAAAATGCCTTTTACAATAGTATTCTACATACATGAGATAATTGTAATTTTATTTGTAGTAAGAATTGAGTTTAAAGCACCAATACAGTTCTTTGC
Organism: Metallyticus violacea; assembly: GCA_030762175.1. NCBI lineage: Eukaryota > Metazoa > Arthropoda > Insecta > Mantodea > Metallyticidae > Metallyticus > Metallyticus violacea. Next base: position 65,384,349 of record CM060845.1, read on the forward strand.
TTTCAATATCCTTTGCTTAATCTCTACTTCATGCATACCTTTATGGCTAATTGTTGTTCCTAAATTTCATGTTTCCCGCGGTAAATATAGTTCGAAAACTTGGCCATTAGATGTTACTGAAAATGGCAATAATCAAGGTTTGATCAGGGGCTCATGATTCATTGTGAGAGTATTTGGTGAATAAAATGTTAAGTTTAAAGCGTGATCACAATTCACGTTATTGAAAAAAATTTTAGGATATTATGTGAGTCTAATGCGGTTAGAATTAGGCGCTTTAACAGGAGAATAAAACATTATGATAAAAATACTTAAAACGTCGTTTGTAATGAACAGCAATTAATAGGAAATAGGAAAAAAACATAGTTTTTTTTATTATTAATCCCTTTCTGCATCTATATTGTATATAGAAGCTACCAGCTTCTAACCATCTCTCTTCTTCTTCTTCTTCTTCTTCTTCTTCTTCTTCTTCTTCTTCTTCTCATTGGCGCTATAGCTCGGGATGAACCTTAGCCTTTCGCGAGAACTGTCTGCTTCCTCTATCTCCGTCTTACGACCTCATTGATAGAGAGCAATATTAAAGGAGGGCATCCCACCGGTTGCCTATCAGTCGGTTTCCTAAATCGAAGAAAGCCACCTCTCCATCAAGCAACTTCCCAACTGTCCTCATGAGACTGGGTGGACCCCTAGCTTAGAAAAATTCTCAAGCAGGTACCGGGAATCGAACCCTGGCCTCCCGGCCATAACTGCCTCCCTAAGCATGCCTTAATCGCACTAACTAATAGTAAAGCTCGCTCGCTTCTCTAAACCAACTTAACCATTAACCGAGAGGTGAGGTTAAATTTAACGAGTTGAATTAAGCAACTTTGTTACTTTTTTATGCTAATCCATATCCAAACAACTACCCTGGCAGAAAAGTCTAATGTGCAAACGTTGCAACTGTGACATCTGACGGCACAAATCGTAAGTCTCCTGTGCAGAGCTTGGTGGCAGGTAACGTCGTTAAACGTGCGATTGAGAAAAGAGTTTTGATAAGGTTTTAAATACCTGAAGTAATTAATTCAAGATACTTTATATATATATATATATATATATATATATATATATAATTTGGTAATGTACTATATCAAAATAGTTAAGTATAAATTTGCGAAATTCAGTTTCAACTACATCTTGTATCTTTGCACAAGTCATTCATTTCAAGGACAGAATGATTTCGATTTTCATTGACAAAACTAGAAGAGGAAAATGGATGCAAATACGAGTAATGCTGAATGAATGTCAGTCTACAGAACATTTATAGCTAAATGATGCCAGTATCAGAGTGTAGAAAACCCGTGAAGCTATACTCATGTTAAAAATTGTATTTTATTTTATATTAAGTTTCTTTCAGTTTCATTTAAAAATATTGATCATAGTCCATGACAGGAAGCCGTATAAATATAATGCAATTCTTATAATTTTACAATGTTCAACATGTTGCGACATAATGTTGTAACAGTAGAACGTAGAACATTTAAAATAAAAATAGTTGTAATAGCGTTGAATACTTTATAATACATTAAATAGTATTCGTAAACATTTTACAGTGAGGTTGTTTGTGTTACGGTCCGCTTGAGAGCTGTTGCTTAGTGGGGAAATATAGCCGCCGCAACCGAAAATGGGAAATAGTCTCACCGCGCTTGGAACATTTTTATTCTAGTACATAATTTTTACTGAAAGCATGAAATAGATCTGTATTTAAAGCTGATAATAAGCATTGAACTTGTTAATATGAGATGCTGAAAATGATCTCTCAGTGGCAATCCATTGCCGATGTCTGCGTAGGAAATTTCTATATTTCTTCTAACTTATTTAAATATCGCACATAAAAACTTGTTCTTTAAGACTATGTTTATGTAGTAGCATAACTAACGAAGAACAAATAGCACACAATTTATGCATTGCAAGCACCGAGTAACGCAATCAGTCGCTGAAAAGGCATTTCCCAAACTAACTACAAGTTGCTACTTGCGCACGCATTATATGGCCTTCGAGACTGGCTTCTCCCTGTAAACAGTTGTACTCTACTGGCCCGTAACTGAAACAACCTCAGTTTATTAGAGCAACGTTTTTCAAATTATTTTCAAGCGGGGGCAATTTTTCTAAGTTAGAAGGTATTGCTGAGCACCTTACTTTGACACGTTCGGAAGCAATTTTATCACACAGTGTTTCCATAGTTCCAATATATATATATATATATATATATATATATGTCTATATATTTAAACAACTGAAGGGTATATGGGCTGAGTAGATCTAGAATAGAATTTACATAATCTCTGTGTTATTAACTGCGGAAATGGAACAAAAGTAATAGACATTTATATGAATGAGACGAATGAGTCTGCCGACCCTTGTACAGTCATTCAGAATTTGTTTTCAAACTCCATGATAATGCTAAAAAAATGTTTGTAGCGGAAATGTATAATACATTTTAAATAAGGCTTTAATTCCAAAATTTCTCAAACTGAACAACTACCTTATTAATTTAACAACAAAAAAAAAAACATATCAACTTAAATATTGAAAGGAAAGTTTAAAATCAACGTTAATTACATTTCAGGTTTTATCCTCGTACCGCAGCCCCCAACTTTGCAATTTCAAATGATATCCCTATGTTTTGATGCTTAAATGTTAAAGAAAATGTTATTGTTAATACTGTTTTTCTTTTCATTTGTTATTCTTATTCGATTTTGGACAAAATAATACTATAAAAACTAGTGAGCATTTAATGTAATAGTTATGGTTTATTAATAAATTGTTTCAACAACTAACTGATTTGCATTTTATTCTGTCCAAATTCAAATAGCAACAACATGTTCCAGGCAGTATGTATTATGCATTCTATTTAAAAATTAAGCATTAAAAGGGGGGCGTTTGAAATTTAAAATGGATATAGTTGAGGGGATAAAACCTAAAATTTAATAAACATTAATTTTAAACGTCCTTCTCAATATCTAAATTGACGTGTTTTTGTTTAAATTAAATGTATGTTAAATAGACTGAACAATTTTGAAACTAATAAAAGTTATGTACATCTTTATTTCAATCCTTGGTACCAACATCTTTTCTATATTTAAAAGAAATTGTTGAAGTCCATGTATAATCTCCATTGAACGTCGCTTCCGAGCAGAATATGCATAGTCTTGGCTGCCTATTCAAAATAAAACCGACACGGGGCGCGCGTATAAGGGCCTCCCTTTTCGCCAGACCTAACTATTTGCGAATTTGTTACTCTCTTTGTACAATATTGCCTTCTCACAATTAAAGGTTTGAAACTTCATCGATGAATTCATGGGTATGTCATTGACGTCTCTGGCCATGAACCGTAGTGCGCACATTTAAGATCTATAGAAGCACCTCCCCAAAAACATTTTTTTTTAATATTCCAGATTTCTTAGCTGTTTTTACTATTTCTATTGTTACTATTGAATTTTGGTAGATCTAATAATATGCATGCGATGATCCAAAATTATGTTTTACTAACTCTATATTTTGTATTTTTGTATATATCTATACATAGTTTCATTTGTTGGTAAAAGAAGTACAGCAAAGTCGAATGATCGCTAAGTTATTTTACCACCGAAACATTTTATCATTAAAATTAATATTACATTATTAATTCCAAAAATATCACTGATTATTTTAAGATGTATTTTTGTCAGAATTAATCGATTCAAATGTTTAAATGTAGTAAAGTGTGACAAAAAGAATGGTTTTTAAACTCACGTCCTGTAATAAACATTGCAATTTTCGTCGAAAAACTAAACCGAAATAAAAATATAACAAGGAATCGTGTATTTTGAATTTAAAGCACATAGCAAGAGATACAAATGCAATGATGATGATGATGATGATGATGATGATGATGATGATGATAATAATAATAATAATAATAATAATAATAATAATAATAAATACCTAAAGATACGATATTATTTGATAAAGATGTCAACATTCCAGTATTATAGGATTTTCTACTATGATAATAAATAACTAACAAACATGATACTAAATCCAAACCATCCCAACCTAATACAATTCTAATGGTATTGGGTACCTATATATTTTATGATTATAGGTTATTTCCATAATATTATATACGTACACACATCTATACGTTTACTTGTGTGATTATTGTAAGCGAACCTTTTGAGTGATCATTTAAAAGAAAATATACGAGTATTATCCCATGTCATACTTTTAGATGAGCTTTATTTTTTTCTACAAAAATAGCAATTTAATGTTGTGTACCTTTAAATGTACATGTCTTTTTCTCGAAAGTTGCACAATTTAAATCACTTCCCTGTTGATAGTTCATCCACATTCATCAAGACAATCTGATGATAATATTCCATTACAAACATACTGATAACACCATTACCAAATAATTGAAGTTTCAACATTGAAAGAAAAGCTTATTGAAACATGTAATAATGGAATGATGAAGTTAGATTTTTCTCCCCAGAGCGTAGATGAGCTTTGAATCCAAAGACTGCAGAATATTTTGAACTTGCAAAAGAAGCTCTTAATTATTGATACTATTTGCAACGTGTACATAGATAAAATAAATTGCTCAGTTCCGTGGGTGTTGAATACAGAGCACAGATTTGAGAATGTGATTTTTTTTAAATATGTTCCTGGTATTAATATTCACTTTGCAATTGCCATTTTTTCAACTTAAATGTCTATATTCCTAAATACAAATATATTTATGCTAAGTTTTATATTTATTTTGTAAATCTTATCGCGACCCTCAATTGGAACGTGACCCACACTTGGGAACCACTTCTTTAAGGGGACAATTTTTATGGATATTTGGAGAAAGTTGAGTATCTACATACACAGTTCAAATTTTGCTATTTGTCGTGCAGCCTGAGACACTGAAGGCACGAAGAATTCTGCACAGGAATCTGCATTTCACTTACATGCAAAGAAGATTAAAATGGAACACGTAGCTGGTGTTGCAACTTCGACACGCGTGTCCACGGACTTGCCTTTCTTATTTAACTTCTCTTGTCAGTTCATAATTGCGAAATACAGTCTATTCATATTACACATGATTGAAATATTAACTTTTGAATTATTGAAAATTGAGGTCATTTCATACTTTAAAATCCCCAAACAAGAGCAGCGCATGTTACTCTCCAGTGCAATTGTTGCTGGTAGAAGTTAATGAATCCTCAAGGGGATCTATTCCAAATGTTGGCAGTCATGACAGGAATAACAAAACAGGAAAAGTGAACTCTACAATCATAAGGTCATGGCTTATACCTTACGTTATCAAAACTTCGAGTAGACAGAATTAAAACGTTAAGAGCGAGTGCAGTTTTAGTTGACATTTTTACGGTCGTTAAACTCTTGAAGGTGAAGGAAGATTAGCCATTTATATGGAAGGTTCTCGTTGTTTTGTTCGTTAATGGAAAATCATTGAGCTCATAAGTGCACCGTGTCTTGCCAATTAGTAGCGACGAAAGGCTCAGAGCCCATATGGCAGACACTAATGGAACCCGACCTGAAGACATGCATCACTCTCTGGATGTCAGGAACGCGCCATGTGGAGCTCATCTTGTCTGCGTGCAGGTGCTGGGCGCCTAAGCGAGGGGCCTGTTATGACTTTAGCAATTCACGCAATTCCAAACTATTGTTATAAGTTATATATCCTTCATCCCTTTGTTTCCCTCATACCGCTTACTGCATTGCAGAAATGCAATATTACATGAGTAATTAACATACGTAAAAACATAAAACATACACGATTAAACTCTTTAACACCGTACACACTTTTTAACATACTGTTTACTCTGTAAAGCCCGTTTCTGTTCACTGAATGAAATTTAATTCTCTGTAGTGTTTTGATATAATTGTTTATGGTGACGCTGGTGATCTATCGTCCTTTCTAAATACAGAGGCTATATGAACACCCAACCACTCCAATCAACTCCTGAGAATTGATACATGCCAATCGTGGAAGGTGTCAGGGGAATTCTATGACATTCCTCAAAAAAAAAAAAAAATGAAACTGCTCCATTTGCTTGAGATTTGCTGAAGGAGGGTAATGGGATCTTACTTTCTTTTTCAATACGATCACAGTGGCTCCATAATATACAAATCAGGTGATTGTGCAGGCCAAGAAGGTGCGTAATTTCTTCTTCCTGCTTCTCAATCCAATCTTGGACAATTCCTGGTGTATGAATGGGGAGTATTATTGTCTTGGAATAAGGAATCCCGTGCTGGGAACAATATCTGCGACATGGTCACCTAAAATGATTTCATATAATTACAAATCTTTACTTTCGGTGTGGTATTAGGACCCACTCAACACCATGATATGACCGCCCAAACCTTGACAAAACATCCATGATACTTCATTGTTGGAAGAAAACATTCTGGATATGTAAACACGTCCGGCGGATCACATTACATTTTCTTTTGGTTGGTAGTTCAGGTTTTGTGGTATTGCACACTGCGTTATAAGAAATTTGACAATAGCAATCTGTCGTGAATATTTTGTTTGTGCAGTTGCCTAGTTGACATTGCATTCTATCGATACATATTGAGTTCAATAGCCACTTCAGTGGCAACGGTCTTCTTCCGAGAGGCAACAATCCTCTTCAATACTCTCCTGTCCCTCTGTCAGTTTAGTCTTGCTATCATTATATTTAGCAGACGTTTTCCCAGTTGCTTTGTACGAAAGTAGATAGTGGCTTTAGATACCCCTACTACTTTTGCAACCGTTATTACAGGAGACACAGCAACAATTTGCCCTCTTTGGAAATCTCTAAGGTGTGACATAATGGTTGAACAACCCAAAGGATGACGAGGCTCACTGATGGCACAGGCCAATAGCAGAGAAGACAAAAGACACGTTCAGTGCCTGACAATAGAGTTAGAAAAAAAACATCAGGAACTGGGTACTTCTAACAGAGTGTTATTATTTTGTCCAACCCCTTATTTCGCGCTTCTATCCAACTTGACAAACTAATATATCAAATGAACTTCCGCTTGTGCATTTATTACGTACTGTTATCATGGTTGTTAAATTTGCAGTCATCGTTATGTTTTGCTTCCTCTTCTGTCGTACGGACAAAAAGGATTTCTTGCATACACTCCATTAAATTGTGTTTTTCCGTACGTTTTCCCATTTAGTAAATCCTTTTTCAATTTCTGTAATAATTGTACACTTTGAGATCATCTTCTATTCTGCCTCTTTGCTGTTTTGCCTACTATTTCATTATCTTATATTTCCACATGACTCCTGATCCACGAAAAGGGTCTACTAGTTCTGTTCTTTTAGACTTTTGATGCATATTTTTTGTGCTAGCTCAACTATGTTATTGTGGTTAGAGCTGTATTTTAACTGAGCCTAGTGTTATGTTATGTTCCTGTATTCAGGCTTCATTTGTTCACTGCTGAACTGTAAAATGCTTAATATTGCCATCTGTTCAGCTTAGTGCTTGGAGCCTACCTCATATAGTTTTCTCTTTACTGTATTACTGATCTCTGTTTATATATTACAACAGCTCTTCTTTCCCTTAATATTTACTAAGTGCGCGCGCGCGCGTGTGTATGTTTCTCCCTGTTGTGTATGGCGTGTTGTGCATTTCGTTGATCGTGACCCCCTGTACTGAATGGTGTTACAATTTTACTAGGAGAGTTGATTCAAATTTAGTAGATTATCATGTCATGTGTTGTTTTCTATACTTTTGACGCTTGGGTAATTTTTATAGCAATGGGTTTAGCTGCTGTTAGTACACATAAGACTTCATAGAATTCTGCAATTCTTCTCACATAATGATGTGATTATTACTTGTCTGTGAAAGTTATTTCATTTAATGCATTACATGTGAAATGTAATTGTTACCTTGTTCCAAGTTTCTAGAGACTGTTATCAACAGCAGTATTAATAGACTGTTAGGTTATCTTCCATGTATTTAAGATAATTACAAGCTACACTGGTAGTGGAACAGTTCTAAGCAGCATGGTGTAACAGAGAGAGAACGGTAAAGCTCACTTAGATTGCACTACGTAGGCTTTTACGGCCGGTGTCAATTACGTGAACTGATTGCGAATCTTTCTGGCTGTAAGGCCAGTGGAATTTTTCTCCTTCATCCTCACAGACGATTCGTTCACGATTGCGTAGACATCTTCAGTGGAGGGTCACCGTCACTGCCTAGTCTCCAAGAAAATTACGGTGACTACATCAATGAATATGTCCACCGCAGTTGTGGACGAAACGTCACAGGGAGGATGAAGGAGAAGAATTCCATTGGACCACTGTCTTACAGCCCGGAAGACTCAGTTCACATAACTCACTCAGACTGTTGTACAGTTCAATGCTTCATCGTTACTGTAATAGACACATGACATCTACCTTTTTGTCATTCGAATATGCGAGTACATTCATATAGCGATCAGGATGGATCGCTTATCCAAGTGGTGCTTTAAGCAACATCTGCATGTAATTTGAAGTGTTTAGGCAAAGAGATAGCAGTTAATGTTATTTACAGAACAAGTTATTCGTATAGAATCGTACTAGCACCGTTCTCCCTGACAGTTTCTGCTTCTTCTTATTCTTATCCTTCCAGATTTTCCTAGGCCCTTATCAAACAGCAAATGCCAGGGAGGTACCTTAACCCTTCCTTTCCAAAATTCCTTTCTCGGTTTATCATTTCATCCCATATATCATCAATGTACACTTCCTGTGATGGCACAGTGCAAAAACATGCTTAAGATAATTCCACTATAATTGTGTATATAGAATGAAATACCTAAAACTCTCCGCAACTATTTCTGAAAAAAAAAAAGATGATAGTAATGCGTTGTTTTCACCGAAATATTGTCAAATGCAGGATTGGACTTTAGTGTTCTTTTTGGAGATACCAAGATCTTTGGGAAAAAAAAAAAAAAAAAAAGCAATACATTCCTCCGGTCATTAGGCAAAAGCAGTACATGTCTGTTTGCATTTTGATTACCTACCATTTAGGGAAATTGTCAATAATATGTTATAGTTTAGTCTGGACACCTCTAAGAGTACACAGTACATGAAAGCAGAACATTCTTCCTACATTCAGCATTAGTGAAAAATACAATCTACTCTAGCAAATCCAGTAAGTCCTACTTCTATGACATATCATGACGTAAGAAACTTCGTGTAAAGGAAACAAAATGTAAATACGAAAGTAAACAAAAGGTCGCGGTAGATTGGAATGTGGGGTACATTTCCAGTCTAGTATCTAAGCAGTCCAATGAAGCAGGCAACTCTAAGATATTCGAAATTTTAGACCCTCCTGGGATCAACTGCAATAAAATATTGATGATTTCACTAAATTTTAGACAAAATACGAAAATATGTTGCTTTTATCTAACAACGAGGAATTTTTTTTTTTTTTTTTTTTTTTTTTTTTGACTAATGATCATGGAAATTCTCGAAAGTCCGAGCCCTACATGTGACGAAATGTGGTAAACTATTTGGCCTAAAATAGTGAAAAATCCCACTGACATTCGAATCCCATTTAAGTTTTAATTCCTTTAAGTTTATGACATTTGAAAAATGTAACTTTGTGCTATAAATACATTTTATAACGGTTTTTGGAATTATTGCATGGACTACATTGATTATCCCTTGTTTGAACTTCAATTCGATGAAACCCGCATCAATAGCGCCTTTCGTTTCAGAAATACTCGCGATTGTAGTTTTGGGTAATACGTCCTGTATATACAGAACCTTCATTTGAACGCATGGCCGGTTAAACAGGAATTTGCCTGTCCCGTTTCTAACTGGTTCTATTCCCCGCTCTACTTTCCCGCCTATCCGTATGCCAATTGGCACGAAGTCTTGGCTGTACATAGTTGAACGTTGTGAGATAGCATATTTCAGTGCTATAGTGCGTTAGTGCTGTTATAATGCCGAAAGGTTCATATACTTTAGCATACGGAATCTTCATATGATTCCTATGTGACAAACACTTCTAGAGGAGTGAGATGCCGATTTATATACAGATTCCCTGCTGTTCGTGCGCCTCACAGAGAAATATTTCGTAATCCTGTGAAGAGATGTGGTAACCATACTTGGCCTCTCAAACCCAATATCGCGGATTCGATCCCGGCCAGGACCGATGGATTTTTTCGGGCATAAAAATCCTAAGTATGAATTCCTTCGGAAGGGAAGTAAAGCCGTAGGTCCCGTGTGGTACATTTACGGCACGAAAAAGAACCTCAAGCCTAAAAGAAGAGGCCTCTGAGCAAAATTTATCGGCCGTTTCACGCCCTGATTTGAAAGGGACGCTGATGACCTGAGATGTTAAAGAGCGTCCGTAAATAAACCAAATCAATCAAACGGATCTGTTCCTGATAAGAAACCGAAAATAAAACGCCGTATTCTTACAGAGGAAAAAAATTCAGGAGAAAAGTTAGAACGAAGTCCAAAGAAATCTCTGGGAAAGTTTTCACGGGAACCAGGAATTTCGCAAACCTTGATTTGGAATGACACTAAGCTTTTAAAATGAAAACCCTATAAGATAACTGTAGTTCAGAATTGCAACCACGCGATAAGGTGAGTAGATTTAATTGGGTGTTAAAAACCCGATCTTGTACACAAAATATCATCGTATGACCAAAAAATATATTTGGTGTGCTGTGAATGCATACAAAGATCATTATATCAAGATTGAATTTAAGGGGCTATAAATATCCGACTCCGCCGGCAAACAGCATGCTTCCCGGTGCCAAGAAAATCCCCGTTAAGCCGGCCACGCGTCCAAACGAGGGCTCTGTATAGTATTGACGAGGGAATCTATTGCAGAGTAGCAGCAAATATTTCAGTATGAATTATCGTATTTGTACTAGTCATTTTGAACGTGAGAATTCAATTCGAACTGTCGTATCAACTCTGTTTGCTACACGTAACACAGCAAGAGAGAAACAGTTAAAAATATTTAAACTTTCAAAATGTTCAGTGTTTAAGTGTAAAGAGGAACAAGACTGAAACGTTTAAGTTTCTAGAAACATACAATGTTATATTCGTGATAACAACATTTTTGCAATATTTCCAGCATCTTTACTGTTTCTATTTGTTGTTTGTCAGGCCTTTTTCTGATTGCATTCTCTCTACTGCCAATTCTTGAATATAGATTTGACTAGGATTTCTTTCTCTCTGTTCTTTTCAGTGTTTTATGTTTTTGACTGAGCATTTTATGAATATATTGCTGTGTTGGCATTTTTGTCTAAGAATTAGCTTTCAAACAGCTAATTCATTTAATCATAAATTATGTAGAATCATATTGAAAAGTTCTTAGTTTTTCTGACAATATCCACCATGAACCGTTTACCTTTTACACGACTACAACTTTCCTTAACGAATAGGCTCCAAATGACGTACCCAGGATATCTGAAGACCTTGCCTTCGGCAAAAGACGTTAAAAACAATTTGTAATCGAATGTTGTAAACGCCTTGGTTTGTGTGTATATCTTAATTTATACATTGCAAGGAAAGCGGGGTGAGCAAGCGTTATGGGAAAAACGTTTTATTTTTAACAGGAAACCGAGTGTTGTAAATTACAACGCGAGCGGAGTACAAGGCAATAAATTCAGGCAGTGCAGCATGGTTCACACCTCGACTGAAACTCGAGACATCATTCATCAGTCACCTTCCCCTCATCTCGGCATTCCGCCTTAACAAGAGGGTTCCCTCGTCAGAGTAGGAACACAAATACTGCAGCATGTAGCGACGGTATGGCGAGCGCTTTTCGCAGTTCATTTGTTTGTTTTGTTTAACCTTAGGCAATTGCGTGCTTTAATAATAGATGTGGAATACTTATTACAATGTTGAGAATAATTCCGGTTAGATTCCATTCCTATTAGTGTAGGCAGTAAATAATAGTCTCGCTACCATTAACACCCTTGTCATATTCTTCACAAAATTATTTATAAATACGTATACATGATGTTGTGCTCTACTTAAAAGTACTGTAATTCAAGAGACTTTCCTTAAAGAACTAAGCATTGTTGTATTAAATATTTTTATGATAATACTGAATTTTTTCATGTACATTTGAGCACTTGATTATAGAATCATAATAACACGATAATTTAAAATTGGAAACAAAAGAGTTCAAAAATATAAAGGAAATAAATATACATAAGCTGAAAGGTAGTTCTATTTGGAATTGAGACTGATAGTTTCAAAAGCTGACATATGACGTTTTTATGAGTTTTTGCCTGATTCATGGGTTTCTTGTATGGACATTTATAATAAATTGCACCATACTCTCAAAAACCTGATATTTGTGGTTTAGAATTAAGCTTAAAATCTTACTTTATTTTACAAAATCAACATGTATTTGTATATGAATATAATTTTTTTTTTTAAACTAGCCATGCTTAGGGCATTAGTTGGCAGGAAGAATAAGCCATGGTGACTACTTTTTATTTCTCGCGAACAAGGGACAAAACGAAAAATCTAAGATATACGATTGAAAGTATATCGCATTGATTGCCGAGTGGTACTACCAAGGAAGGCTGGATGTAGGCGGCCCTCGTAGAGAAGAAGCAAAACACAGGCAACCGGATAACATGGTTTATTATGGCAGGAGCAAAAGTTTACATACAGCTATTCACAAAGGGGGAACAAAGCCGTCACAGAATGAGTCCTCAAGTATATTCACGGTGTTTAGCAGCCTTCAAAGTAGTCCCCAAGACATCGACAGCTCATTGGTAGAGATGGGAAGGCTCTGTCCAACTTGCTGTTGTTCGACAGTTCAGGTCACTCGCACCCAGTGCTTCCCGTAGCTCTGTATGGCATTCTCGCGTATTCTCCTGCTGCAAAGAAATTCTATTTTCACATATGCAAGTGACCTGCATTTCTGAACATTCCTGACCACTGTCGCTCACCAACTGAACTTCTGGATGTGCTGAAGCATGCAGCTCTGCTCACATACACCATCTGGTGACTTCATTCGAAAGTACATTCCATACACTTTCAGTTGTTTATCATAGATTTTTCGTTTTCGTGTATATCCTTGTTCGTGGGGGGAAAAAAAACGTTTCTGCCATGACTTGTGACTTTATCCCTCGTGTATATCGTTGGTGGCTTAACTAGAAGCTTGGGTCAAAAGTACATCTATTTGTAGCATTACAAGTGATCTCCCATCTTAGGGAGATCTCTGGGATATGTGGAAGCAGATGAGCGTGGTTCGTAATTCTGTGCTTGGAGGAGGGCACAATAGCTCGGTTGGCTAGACATCGACACGGAAGACCGAAGATCCATGGCTCGAATTCCAGAAGTAACCGTAATTTTTAAAGTATAATTCTACCTTTTCAACGTGCATTTCTTCAAGTTATTTCCAAATGCCAACATTTGCATTCATTTGCAAAATCTGGGAATTTAAATAAAGGAGCTGATGAGACGTTGCAAAAATGTTCCAAAATGTGATATAATTCCTTTTTATTCCATAAAAATATTTCCGAAGAACAAATAAACATACGACAAATTTAAGAGTACACAGATTAAGAGGGTTTTTATGACATTCTCAGAAAAAAAAGACAAGATTAATTTACGACTGCAAATAAAAGTGTCGCTCTGGAAATTAGCGAATCAGGAGACATAATTCCATGACAAACGTACATGTATACCTTTACTGTACGAAACCAAACGGAAAACTTTTATACACACAGCTAGAATCTTCTCATCCCAAAGGGTCTAATGAAAAAAGTTTCGATTTATGAAATTGGTCTTGCAGTTGTGACAAACATTTATCTGTTTTTCGATGATTGCGAAAGTCATAATAAAAAATAGTACTATGATTAGAATTAGTTTACATAGGTTGTATATTGATTCCTTAATGCACATAAAAGAAGTAGAAATGGTGTTTCCGTTGTAGGTTATTCGTCCATTCCTCTAATAGTGTTTTACAAGAATTGAGAGGGGATTAAATTAAAAATGCGAGATATCATAAAAAGCACGAAAATATTTTTAAAAGCTTCGACACAATGAATATTAGTCTGTACTTGATTGGGAAACACACACATAAAATAGATTCAGTCAACTTTCAAAATATCCAGGGTGATGATACTTCAAACTTCAGTTATACAAAATCATTTTTAAGAAAGGAAAATGATCGGTACTTCTTGGCAGAGAGGAGAATCATAGAAGGGACCTAATCGAATTGATTCACTAATAAAGGAAAAACACTGATATATTTTAGTTGTCACTTGTGTCACGGTAAAATAGGAAAAACGAAAACATATTGACTAGCTGCTGAAAAATCACTAAGGGAAGAATGGAGAGATAATGAAGACCATTATTACAAGGGCATTACCGATAAATAAAGCAACGAATAAAATGCACCAGAGACCTCATTTGTAAGTTACAAGAAGAAGAAGGTGATTTGAAAATTTCATTTCTATATTCAAAGATACTTAATTGTTTTTATAGATATTTATATTTTATTTGTTTTTGAAAAATTAATATAGATTTTGTAGAATTAATAACTTAATTTTGAATCAATTGAAATATTGTGTAACTAATGATTTTTTTTCATAAAATCCCATATATTGTTCCAAAACTCGATATATGTAAAAAATTCGTTTCAAAACTTTATTGTCGTTGAATTTACTTCCAAAATCTTTTACATATTTATTGCTAATATCAGGAAATTATGTTACTTAATTTCATCAAGACCTTAATATTAAAACATCTCTAATAATTTGCTATCGAAAAATCGGAAGACGTTCCAAAACTTGAAAAAGTATTAATATTTTTTTTTATTTTTCTCAATTAAAACAATGTTGATGTCGTTTTTTTGAAAACAGGCACCCCAGTTAAAGTGAGATTTTCTCTGAAGAGGCCCTTAGCCTAAAACAAAGCAATAGACCGGAAATCTACTAATTTTTACGCATGTTTGTAGTTCGATAAATAGATTTTAAGGAAGAGTATAGTGTTTACAAGCAACTGCTGAAGAAAAGAATAACAAAGAGCAAGAAAAACTGCTCAGAAGTACTAAAAACTGAATATTACTGTGTGCAAGAAAGAGCAATTATTGTCCGTTTAAATCCAAAATCTTCTATATTAACTTATATCTATTTAAAGTTTTTCTTTTCTACAATTACTGGATATGTTACCTATTGAGCTACAGCTGTCATGCCCCTTTTGATGTGGTTATTACGGGGACCTCTGGTACAGAAAGCAAAATTTATAATAAAATTAATTAATTAATTAATTGTATATTGCTAGAAGATGAGAATCCCTTTACTTAAGTATACGCACCTCATCATCATATCGGAGACTTTATATTTATTTTACTGGTAATTGAGATATATGTCATTTTTCTACGAAATTACTCCCCGCTGTACCAATTTATTTATTCCTTAAGAAAAATAAATATTTTTGGATGTGTCTGCAGTCAGAAATGCACCGCTAATTTGACCTTATCATCACTCCCAAGTATTTCAAGGATACACAGGGATATTAGGAAGCTAGATTACGGATATATGGTGATCTGAATTGGTCTTTAATGATTTTAGGAGTTGCTGTGAGAGCGTACGTGACAAAATTCTATGCAAATCGTCCTCCAACTTAGCGCCCTCTTTCTTTCGGGCACACCTATGTTTCGTCCGCTATGACAATACTCGTACGTATCAGGAATCGTATCAAAAAGGCTGTGGAAGTCTACACACGAATCATTTTGTGCTGTTCAGTGAGCACTGTAAACAACAGGTGTGTGCAGACCCGAGGATGTTCTCTGGCCAAAACAGGGCTGCCTGTCCCATCTTTTCGATAGTGACAGTCGTGCTGTCAGAGCTTATTAATATTTGTCCTTTTTAAACGCATCCACCCACTCACGCACATTCATCACCATATACTCGTAGTTGCATTGTTTTTCTGTGAATTTCGCGAAGTTTCACAACCTCAGACCACAAAAATTTGCTCATCTATGATGTAAATAGACAAGGACACTTGCACTTCCGATTAAGCACACAAATCAACTATTGGACAGCATTAACACTTTCCATTAGAATACACCTTCCCTGCGCGCGAGTTGCAGATCCCCAGGATTTTTAATTAATGAAATAGTGACATTTTAAATCGCCCTGTTCTTCCAAAAATAGTCGTTTTGCCGATTGCATTACAAATGTTTTTTGAAAACGGAATTATTGAAACAATGAAGTATATGACAGTAGAATGTTCAAGAAATAATGCATAAACAGAGAAATAAACAAAATTGGCAATTAATTATATTTTTAAAGATGCTAGAAAAAGGCTAATAACAATATATGCCAGTATAATTTTAATTGGTGTTACGCTCACAGTGATGCCCACGATTGAATGAATGAATTAACGCCCGTTTTTGCTACAGAGGCACCACAGGCGATGGGCACTGATGATACATGAGATGAAATGATATATTGGGAAAGGATTTATTTTTAAAAAAGGAATCTTTCCAGGCCTAAGTTAAGGGTACCTCCCCGGCATTTGCCATTTATGAGGACTGAGGAAAACCTGGAAAAAACCTCAGTCAGGGAGGACGATCCTGGCGGTATTCGAACCTATGCCCGAGATTGTTTTGTTTAATTGTATGCTACGAGAAAGTATAGAAAAAATTTTTAAAAATTAAGAGTCTGTCATCTATGCGCATACTTTAAGACTTTCAACTTTTTACATTGATAATATAATTTGATCTTGTTCAACATTTTTAAAGAAAACACAAACTGATAAAACATACTAAAACGATCAATATTTCGAGCCGAAGAACTTCAACTAGAAGTACGTTTGTTATAGGACCTTAAGAAAATATTTTCAGTACAATATGTAACAATCTTTTATAACGGTCTACCATAAAAGTGTTTCTTCCTGAAAAGGACTTCGGCTCGAAATATTGAACATTTTAGTATGTCTTATCAGAATGTGGTTTCTTTAAAAGTGTTGAACAATTTATGCAGTACCATTTCTCTAATGAAATTTATTTTATTTATTTTTTCCATTTAGCATAAACATGTATATAAATTACTTGGGCTTGATAAAGCTGTATTCCATCGTATGATTTCATACTTTATTTTCCCCCATGGTGTCTTTCGTAATTTTAGGTACAGTAATATTTATTTATTTATTATGTTTATTTACGAAGACTCTTTAACATCTCAGGTCATCAGCGTCCCATTCAATTCCGGGCGTGAAACGGCCGACAAATTTTGCTCAGAGGCCTCTTCTTTCAGGCTTGAGGTTCTTTTACATGTCATAAATCTACGACATGGGATCCACGGCTTTACTTCCCTTCCAAAGGAAGCCATACTTAGAATATTTACGCTCGAAAAAAATTCATTGACCTTGGCAGGGACTGGACGCGCGATCTTGGATCTATGAGTTATGGTTACCACTTGACCACCAGAACCGAAACGGTGGTGGTACTTGAAATTATTAATGTATGAAAAGTGATATTTCTTTAAAGATGTTTGGGGAACACTGGTACTATGTATAACAAATATTGTGCGATTAGAACTTGGCTTTAGATTTCACAAACTTTGTCGATTGCTGTACCTAAATCATATTATATTATACACGATATTAGATAGTGTTTTATCCATTTTAAAAATTGCGAAACGTGTATTTCATTAAACTGTTAAAGAGATTACCAGCATAAACTAAATTGTGAATATCTATAAATAAGTACAATTAAAATTTATTTGGAAGCTAATATAAATAATATTTTAAACAGAAAGTTAAAATGCACTAGCATATACAAAACGTAATGGTTAACTTATTCTAAGTAAAAAATTAACAATTTCAACTGATTAATTATTACATTCATTATTTTATATAAAACAATTAAGTAAACGTGTTAAATGTAAATAATCTAACATTGGCGAAAACTGGCATGTAAAATATGTTTGTTTCTTTCATGCTTAATTTTTGTTTAAACCCTGTGCATCTGCACTGCTGCTTAGAATTAATACTGGTAACAAAATGGCTCGAGTACATTCCTGAATGCTCTTTACAAAAATAGATCACTATCTAACCCAATCATATGAAGTTTTTTTTTGTTTACTTGTTAATGGACGTTTTAAGCTTTATGTCAGTTTTTTAACCGTCACTGTCGCATTAACCATTCATTTACACACTGCAAAAACACGTTATTTTTATTTTATATATTTTAAAAGCTTTGAAATTATTCTAAAAAATTTCTGAAGAACACACCTCTATAAATTAGATTTATTGGGCCGAAAAAGGTACTACAATTTAATTCATGTTAACTATGAGTTTTATTTCATTGGTTTTATTCTTTTTAATTAGTTATTTATTGTTTTATTCGACATATACTGGTTACTGGTCCGAATGTTTGAAGTCATATTCATCTCACTTGCTGTCCTAAGGTGACAGTGACATGGCTACCACCTCACGCCATTTGTTTATTTTTATTTGCTTGTTTATTTTAATCAGTTTTCTTTGGGGGTTGGTCATCTTAAGAGGGTAGAGCCTTAGTTCCCGAATATTATTATTTAATTCACCACCTATTAATGAAACCTAACCTTTGAGTAGCTTGCATTACATTGATGAAACGTCACGTTTGTATCTGACGTTAGCGATTCCTCTTAGTGTCACTCTTGCACTGATCGAAACTAATTTCACGGCGGCCACGTTTTGGATTCGGGTGGAGTTTGAATCAATCAGAGAATGGTAGAGGAGGAGGGGATAGTGGGAGGCGGCTACCGCGAGCAATTAAAGCAACCCCCCCCCCCCTCCGTCAAACATTAGCTTGCTGCATGTCTATCCCTTCCACTATGAGTTGTGTTGCAGATTAATGTTCGTGCTCCTTAATGTTCTTTTTCCTCTCCTTTTTTTTTTTTTTTTTTCTTTATTCTTTTCGTGAAGACAGACATTCCCAAATTATGTTTCTGTTGCCTTTCTTTGGCTTTTAGGCACGATCACAATTCTAAACCGATGCTGTGGCTCAGAAGGTAGAGTTTGGAATGTGTTCCTCTTGTGACGTGTTATCTGGGAGAGATTTTTGTCGGGGTATGTCACTACTTCAGTTGGAATATGACTACTGCCTGGATTTTTGTAGGTATTTTTGTTTCCTCCCCTGTCAAATACGTTGACCACTTGAAGTCCCATTCCTTAGTTACACATAAGTAGTTTACAACATGTATGTCAACTTTAATAGGACATTAACTTTCTAAATCTAGGTAACGAACAAAATAGCAAGTATAAAACAGAATATTATTTACGTGCTGGAGTTTACATGTCGTCTAAATATGTTTGTGTGATTGAAGAATCTCTGAAACGTTGCAGAGCCAGTGTGTAGACGGCTTCCATCAATGCAACATCTCCGTCATTAGTCATCCTAAGGGCATATTTTTAAGCTGATAGTTACTGGAGAAGCTCTCAAACCTAAAATCTGCCTAATGTTTATGAAAATCGTGTACTTAATATCGGCTATTTGTTAGACAAGCAAGTTATATAACTTATGCCTATACAAAGGATATACATGTTAAATTAGTAAATTCCAGCAGCTATTAGGCACAATTAAAGGAACATTTGTTGGAAAATTTGAAGAGATACTATTTTAAAAATTTACAAAGTCTTAGCCATTCCATCACGACTCTACGGCTCAGAAACTTGGTCTCTAACAACAAAGTAAAAACAAAGGATAGAGACTACAGAAATGAGATTATTAAGACCATTCGCTGGATATATTATGTTAGACAGTTTGGATATCCGGGAATTACAAGCATCATAGAAAAAAATCAATAAATATAGAACGACGAGATATTGGATTTCCTCGAAAGAGATGGAAACACCAATTAAAAAAAAATGGTCTTTTATATGAAGACGAAACAGGCCCTTTGTATATGATGATGCTAGACAACATAGGTTTTAAACAGTACACATAATATAAAAAGTTTAGGACATGACAGTTTTATCAGTTATGATTTAAAAATGCAATAATAAGACAGTACGAGCAGAAAAATGCAAGATCATGACCCGAACTCTAACCAGAATTTCCGACTTAATATTCCGATGTCTACTGTCGAGCTACAATGTCCTACCACTAAGTTCTCCGAGTCCACATATCCTGGGAGCCTGGAAAGTTTTCTCGCGAGAGACTGGAAGGCAAGAGGTGTATTTAGTATGAGAACAAGATTCCAATATAGCTTAACTTATTACTCTCAAAAGTAAACAAATGTGGGTTATGGAACAATGTGATATTTCAGAATAGTGTGGTCATTTTTCTAGAATTCAACAAAACGAAAAGTAAAGTTTAAATGAAAACAAGGCTGGACTCAGTGCAAGGTTCGCAGTTTGATCCCGACTGAGTTCTTTAAGCTGACGGTTCCGTGCCAGAGATTTATAGACGCTATAGTACTACTTATGTCCTTGGACAAAATTATCTGCCGTTCCACGTCCAGGTTATTCCTCAGTTCGCTACTTGATGACGACGAAGAAGATGAGCTGACCACCTATCACAGGACAATAAAGTAATTAAATTCTCTTTGGTATAGTAATCTTTCTCAGAGAAATGCCAAACGTTGAAACGGACAGGGGTATCATAGTAGAGGAAGTAGGAAAGATGATGGAATAGGTGCTTTGGATCGAGAATTAAGAATACAGCAAATTAAATTAGCAGAGGTTATGAAACACAAAGCAGGATATTAGCAAGTTCAAAATGCATTTTAAAAAGCTAATGTTTAAATTATAAATAACATGTAATGAGCTAGTTTACATGTTTCTTCTATAGTCGTTCTCGGTAGATAATGGTCAGTAAAACCATGCCACATAGATATAAGTGAGATATAACGAAGTTTTCACAGTCTTTCAATTCTGGACGAAACATTCTGAAACATTGTATAAGTGTTAAATATAATGTGTGGTTATTTAAATTAGGTGCCGCCTTAGTGCAGCTAATTACTGGAGAAGTGCAGCCGCTGCAACCGAATAAAGAGAGAAAGAGCCGCCGCTCGTAAAATTAGATTTTTTACTTTGATATTTATATTTTTATTGAAAGCATTGAAAGATACTGTATTAAAATGATAATAATAAGACTAACTTGTGTCATAAAAGTCTTTCAATGTAATACATTGCCGATATCTGCGTCTGAAATTCATGCTTTTTCTCCGTAAAAGGAACAGGGTATTATTTTTAAAAATTGCCTTACCACTTCCCTGAAAGAATCTGTTTTCACAAACACAAGTTTCCGGCCTAACCTTTTTCCAGGTATGATAAAGACAAAAACTATATTTCACTTTTCAATATAGTTACCCTTTATTGCAATACACTTCTCACAGCTTTGAATTAACATTTCGATCCCCTCCCAAAAATAGTCAGAAGTCTCGTCTCCAAAATGGGCACAAACAATATCCAATACTTTTTCGTCACACTTAAATTTCCTTCCTCGAAGGTCCTTCTTGAGTTATAAGAAGAGGAAGTAGCCACTGGGAGGTAGATCTGGGTTGTAGGATGGAAGGTCGATCTCCTTGAAGTCAAATTTCTTCGCGGCTTCCTTTGCAACAAGAGCTGTGTGCACGGCACACTCAGTTTTCCTCGCCTTTTCTCTTTGATGGAAAGTCGGTCCTGGTGATGTAGTGGTAACCATACTTGCCTTCTAAATCCAAGATCGTAGGTTCAAAACGGCCAGGGTCGATTGATTTTTTCGGGCGTAAAAATCCTAAGTATGGCTTCCTTCGGAAGGGAAGTAAAGCCGTGGGTCTCCTCTCGTACATTTACGTCACGAAAAAGAACCTCAAGCCTGAAAAAAGAGGCCTCTGAGCAAAATTTTCCGACAAAAGAAGGACTTACTCCAAATGAAATTAAACAGTAATTGCACAGTATATGTGAGGAAGAATCCATCTCATGTTCTACCGTAAAAGAATGGACCAAACTTTTCGAAAGGGTCGAGAAAGCATTGAAGACGAAGAGTATGCAGGTCGGCCTTTGGAGGTGCTCAGTCCTGAAAACATCGCTCTTGTGGAAGGAGAAATTATGGAAGACCGGCGGCTCAAAGTTACAGAAAGAGCAGCAAGGTTGGGCCTTTCTAATTCTAATTCATTAATATAATAAATTAATACAAGATCGGTGCTTAGACTTCTTTACTCAGTCCAAAAGCACCATCGAGTAGTCTGTTGTCAGGCCTTTTTGGAGTTCTGCCGTGCCAACAAGAGAGAAGTTCTGCAAACCATTGTTACAGGAGATGAAAGTGTGGTCCTCTACTATGATCTCTTGTTCAAAAGAGAATCAATGGAGTGGCGTAAACCTGGCGAAACACCGCCTCTAAAGGCCAAGGTCACAGTCAACCAATAAGATCATGGCCACAATCTTTTGGGACTGTGAAGGAATATTCTTCGTGGACTACCAGGAGAAGAATATCACTGTAAATGGAGAGTACTATGCTGGCCTATTGCACAGACTATGTGCTTGCACCAAAGATTTTTTTAATTTGGTTTATTTACGGACGCTCTTTAACATCTCAGGTCATCAGCTTCTCTTCAAATCAAGGCGTGAAATGAAACGGCCGAGGAACTTAATAACAGCTCGAAACTGCATTTTGAACATGTCACAATCTTCTGCACATAGCCTGCTTTATGCAACTATACATGAACAACTGAACACAGCGGAGCGGAAGTTACAGTTGTAATTGATTACTTAACAGATAACGTATGACACCAGATAAGGATTTTGTGAAGGCGATAATCCTTATCGGCAAGGCCGGAAACTTATGGACCTAACCTTGTATGTGTATATATATATACACAGAGGGGGCCTAAGTAGATATTTATCTAATATATTTCATAGTTGGGCCGAAAACCAACAGTAATGTGTAGTATGATGTTCTATAAGCAGATGTGACACATTACGTTATGCTAGCGTTCCTACATCAAAATGGTGCCAAGATTATTGTTTGAACAGCGGAAAGCAATTTTGAAGTACTATTGGAAAATCGAAAATGTTGAAGTTCAAAGGCAATGGAGACGTGTGTACAAAACAGAACCGCCAACGAGAGTAACAATTGCACGCATTCGAGACAAATTTGAGACTTATGGTACCGTATGCGATGTTCACAAGGGCAGATCTGGGAGACACCGCACAGCAACAAGACCCACGTCCTCGGCTATGGTTTTGGAACGTTTTGAGCACTCACCGCAGAAATCTACAAAGCAATGTGCACGTGAGACCGGGATTAGCAGAACCTGCGTACGTCGTATTACTAAAATAGCAAAGTTAAAAAGTTTTCATCTCAAGACTTTTGCATAATTAACGAAGAACAATTAGCACAACATTTACACAATGAAAACACAAAGTAACACACAAACACACAACCACTCACTGAGATTTCCTCCCTCAAAGTAACATCTGGATGCAAATGAACTATACGACCTTGACTACTGGCTTCTCCCAGTACTCAGTAGCGTTCTGCCGGCGTGCAACTCAAATAACTTCAGTGTATGTGCATTATTACATATAATGAATTATTAAATTCTACTTTAGTATAAATATAAATAATCCATTGCTCACACTTAAGATTGTTCAAGCATTGTATTACATTATCAAAAAGTATTTTACGATAGTTTTTTATTATGTATATTTCAATAACAGCTTTTCTTTAAATATAAGCTGTATTAGGAACAGTTTAAAGTTATTAATACATCCTTTTGTGTATTTATTTAACATGGGAGTTATTTGGGTGATGAAGCAAATGCCGTAAAGCTCTTAATATGATGAAAAAAACACATTCTAAGAAAATGAAGATTAAGTTCATTGCAAACCTACATAGAGAATAAAATTCGCAAGCTACACCCTAAGAAATTTAATTTTACAGTATGTTGATGTAAACCTTAATCTTCATAAAAACATAAAATAAATAATAAATATTTCAATTGATTACCACACTTTCAGAACAGCCTTGCCTTAACAAAGAAAATGAAATATTATCTGTATATTGTAACATAATTTCTGCACCTTTGAAATGTTCCTAATTTATTAAAACTCAATTTTGCATCTAAAAAGTGTCTATTTTGTAACCTGAGAAAAGCGATCTTGTGCTAAAACACTGCAAAGAGTTTATTCCATTTGGCAGTTGCATTGATGTAAGGTTTTACATTGTGTTAGCTTCGAGAAATAGGAGAATGTCTTCGAGGTTATGAGTTCTACAGGATGAACAATCTTTCACACAACCGGTTTCCCGGCATGCGGCCGGCCAGCGAGGGCCCTATCGACGGTGTACTATTTGCGCAAGATTTCAAGTCACACTGAAGCCTCGTGCAACGAAGGGGAAATATACTCCCCGCCACCGCCGACATTGCACTACCGGCCGGTCCTGCGGTTGCCTCAAGCATTGCTCACCCTCTGCTATTGTATCATTAATTTGCCCCTCCACTGCCATGAAATTGTATATAAGTAAATATTCTGTTACATTTTGTGCCTTTTATATACAGTGATTCATCTTGGGCATTTTTACTTGTTTCAAGCCGGAGTTTGTGAAGCCATATTTCTGCAGTATATACGAAGGATATTGGAGGTATTCATAAAAATTATTCAAATTAAGGAGGTGTAAAATCTTCAAAGCAATAAAAGACGTGTGTTTGCTAGTATAAATTAAAAGTTAGTTTCCACTCTTAGAGTAAAATGTTCTCTCACGAATACTGTGTGTTGGTTTTTTCTTCTTAATACTATGACTGATCTAAGTTAATTTATATGAAAAATAATTTACATTCTAATTACGAGTAAAGTGTCTTCGCTGCAAAATTTCTTAGGGCCCCTAGAGTTAAACTTTGTGTAATGGTTCTACTTTCAAACACTTTCCTACATACCTGGATTTCAAAACAAATATATGGACCTAGAAAACGTTTCATTCAGTATCTTCATGAAAACAAAGAAGTTAATAAAACGAAACTAAATTCAAAAAATAAGATGGAATATAATATCTTCAGCTTAAGTAATAAAGTAACATCCCCCTCTATAATCATATATGAAAGAGAAATGCTACTGTTCTGTTTAGTAATCATTATTTTAAACCTAAAAGTAAGTTATAGGAATCTCTAAAAATAGAATTTTCATAAAATTTGTATAAAATTATGGAAATATTACATTAAGGCAACGAAAGTATGAAATATAGCTAAAATGCATTTTATATAATTGTAGATAAAAGTATATACATACATTATAAGTTCTAAAACGTTGTTGTTCATTTTATTATCAATTACCAACATGCCATTACCTAATTACCTAATATTAAGACATTCAAAATGTTGAAGCATGTTCTTAAATATGCTTATTGCATTTCTTCGTAATGTAATTTTTCTAATGGACAATTTAAATATTTCCCAGGAAATTTTTGTAAACACCAAACTTATCAAAATGCTTTAGAATTACTAGAAGAATGTACAACTTCCCTAAGGGAAATGAATTGTCTACAAGTTAAGAAAAGTGCTAAAAAAAAAAAGCTTACTTTAAGAAAATTAGAGAGAGCGAAAAAAAAGAATTGAGCAAGAAAAAGAAATGTGCGCTCCAAAGAATAAACTCTTCCGTTCACTATTTTAGTTCTCATGCCGAGATGGTGCATAAAATGTCTTGTATCTGGTGGAGAACACGATAAAAAGAATATTTTTAAATCGCTAATCGGCTATGCCAAGTCTACAGAGACCTCCTTTGACGTCACCTGCTTCTGAAGCCATCTGCTCTATGCCTTTCACGCTGGCCTTCGACTATCCATAGAACTTTGCAGGTTGAGTGGTATTACCTCTTAATATTTTTAAGTGAAATCCGAAAATAAACTAAGAATTTGCTCAAACATCCTTACGCAGTATAAACAATGTAATCATAAAGCGTGATCTAATGAAAAATTAAATAGGACATTTTGAAATTTGTCTCTGCCACATCAGATTAATTAAACATAAGTGTATGAGCCTTCCACAAGTAATAAAAAATGATTTACTAAAAGGAAAAAAGTCAATTTTGTAACTTTATAAATATTTAAATTTAACACAAACATTAGCAACCGTAAACATTTTTTTTTCTGTTTTCTTTCAAAAATTAATATAAGCTAACCCAATACTAGTAAATAATTACACATACATAGCTCTTTGAGCATAATTTACTTATTTCTTGCGTAGAGAAGAGATGAAATCTTACAAGCAGCTATTTCCACCAAACAAAAAGAAAGAATGAAAGCAAAAAAATAAAATGATACACTGATCTACAAATTGAAAAAATTAAAATGTGATTTGATTTTGAAATTTAACTCTAAATATTTCAGTGGGACTGATTTCAAAAAAGGATTTCCTAAGTGACCAGGGGAAATCAAGAAAACGTTCAAGGTCACAATGGGATGACCCCAACTCGGAACATTTTGAATGCGAATCTCAAGCCCCTGAGTCACATATTCTTTGACAAATAAACTATGTCAAGATTAACGATAAGGCTTGTTTCTCAATTTTTTTAAAATAATATTTTAAACACTTTGTTAAAATTCGAAGAACCAAAAGTTGCTACATACCATGTACTGAAGAGAATAATTCCGTATTGCTTTTATTTTGGAATAAATACTTGTACATTTCATCTTTATTTCCTGGTACTCCGGTATCCTCTGCCACTCATTTTCTCCTTGGTGCATCATCATCTATTACCCAACTTTACCTTCATCATTCAGCATAATAGAAGTCCGCCGATATTCATTGCGCGCGTTACATAATGGACTACGCCCTCTGCCGACAATAGGTTGACATTGCAGCTCATTTTTATATCTTATGTGCCATCATTAATAAGTATTGTTAAGTTAGCAAAGTCGGTTGGCGATTCAGACATTTCATTAATTTATATCTTATGTCCTCTTTCACATAAGAAAGTTTATTAGACATTTTTCTAGAATGAATAAAAATGGTAGAACAGTGATATACAGTATTCTGGAGGAACAACATTTCCCTTTGTTTATGATATATGCAAAGGTTACATTTTTATGCTAATATTCCTATTAATAAACTTTGGTCTACACACGATAAAATTTAAACACATTTTAATACAGAATATATAAATATTGCTGCTATGTTCAATAGACTGTGCATTTTTAAAATATTTTTATTTTACTGATAATACGTCAATATATTGATTAATCGTGTTTTATAATTTTTGGGGAGGGATTATAAAAGTTAAACTGTATTCAAGTTAGTCTCTAAGTAGACAAGAATATAATATTTTAAGTCGTTTCTATTATATTTGATCGTTTTGTTCTATCAATGTATAATCAACTCAGACGCACAGAGTAAAATAAATGTAATATTTGAATTAATGATAATGTCGTTACAAGTATTGATGCTACAAATTTGGTAACACATTCTAAGTAAAGTTTTAT
Source organism: Metallyticus violacea (assembly GCA_030762175.1). NCBI lineage: Eukaryota > Metazoa > Arthropoda > Insecta > Mantodea > Metallyticidae > Metallyticus > Metallyticus violacea. The sequence goes on from CM060845.1 coordinate 65,411,723, forward strand.
TAAGCCTTCATTATCTTTAGACCATACACTACATTTATTATTAATTATTATTGTTTGTATGCATTTTATCTACATTTAAAAATTAGGTAGGACGAATTAATTGCTAAACTATTAACTTATTTTTAGAGTTGAACAATTTATTTTGGGGAGCATTCAGTGGGATGAAAGGCGTGTGGATGTTAACACCTTTAAATACTAGTTACTCAGAACCTATAAGAGACAGGGCACCAAACAAATAAACATCTTTCACTCTATGTAGTTTGTTTTATGTCCGTTATATATGCACTTTCTATAGGGAATTAATCTATAACACCACCGTCACGGATGGCCGAGGTCGCTAAGACGCGGACTCGTGAGCGGGAGGTCTGGGGTTCGAATCCCGCCAGGACCGTCCTCCCTGACTGAGGTTTTTTACAGGTTTCCTCAGTCTTCATAAATGATAAATAGGGTAGGTGCCCTAAAATTAGGCCTGGAACGCTTCTTTCCTTAAAAAAATCCTTTTCTAATATATCATTTCATCTCATGTATCATCAGTGTCCACCGCCTGTGGTGCCTCAGTAGTAAAAGTGGGTTTAAAAATTATTAAAAAAAATCTATAACACCGAAATATTTTCACTCTGTATAGAGAGCTTAAGACAATAATTTGAAACTCAGGGTTGTCGACGTAAAATATAGCAGATATGGGGCATTAAAAGGATTACAATTTCATACTCAGAAATTAATAGTAAAGAGAAATGGAATTAAACGTTGTATTGAATGACGTTAAACCTTCTTAGTGATGGAAAGAAACTGATAGTTAATACTCCATCAACAAAGTTTATTCCACAATTTAACAGAATTACAATGTGCAAATTTTTCGGACTGAAGATTTTAAAGGTCGAACAGACCCAATAATTAAACATCTACATTTAATATTTATCTTAATCCAACAGATCTTGAAACTCAAAGAATTTGGCGGTATTAAAGTCTGGTTAGAGGAATCTGTTATGTAATCGATAGTCCACGTTGAAAATGGTTGCCAGTCACTTCAATTGTTTTGTAACAGGAACCCAGTTGTTAACAACAAATTTGCGATTTTACTTTTTTTTATTTTTTTTTTTTTTTTTTTTTAAGCATTGCGAGATATTTATCGCCAATTTTTTGTAACAGTTGATCGTCTTGTGACCATAACACATTGATAGAACCCTAATTACAAACTAAAAATTAAACAAATAAAGAAGCTTTTCTCCGCCAATGTCGTCTCTTGTCTGTTGGTAGAGATTGCCAGTTCGAAACCGTTCTGTAAAAACTGTATCTTCAATTAAATTTTTATTTTAATGTATGCAGTTTACGATACTTCGATGTATGCTATCTTACGCTTCTCTCATTTAAAATGTAACTGCGTACTGTAGTTTTCTTTAATCATTTACAAACCAAAACACATGATCTGTACTATGATTTTTTTTTTTCGATAATTGTGATCAAGAACTATTACAACAGCAAAAATTCATTAATGAAACTACAAAACGACCCAATGAGCTATGTCGGTCCTGGTGATGTAGCGGTAACCATACTTGCGTTCTAAACCCAAGATCGCGGGTACGATCTCGGCCAGGACGGATTTTTTTTGTGGGGGGGGGGCGTAAAAATCCTAATTATGGCTTCCTTCGAAAGGGAAGTAAAGCCTCGGGTTCCGTTTGCAATTTACGGCACGACAAAGAACCTCAAATCTGAAAAAAGAGGCCACTGATAAAATTTGTCGGCCGTTTCACGCACAAATTTGAATGGGACGCTGATGACCTGCGATGTTAAAGAGCCTCCGTGAACAAAACAAATTAAAAAATTAATGAACTATGAATGCAACTTGCGGTGTTTCGCCTATAATCAAGAGCGGGACTGTTACCGTGCACTTATATAGGCATAAAACAGTGTCTTGAACTATTTTAAAAGGTTTTACTTACCAGTTTTATGAAGGAATATGCCGAAACTGGACACTATCGTTGTCCATACATTTTTGCACCTCTTTCAAAAAGCTACTCATCTCGCTTAGCTCATAATGAGTAATGCTGCCTCTTTCCTGACGGATATTTTGTTTCGATTCTTCCAGAGTATGTGCGCTTGTAAGCAATTCATTCACCGACCTAACTCCTTGAAAATTTGATTTCTGGGGTGAATGGAAAATACCGTACACAAAAAGCCCACATACTCTCGAAGAATTGAAACAAAATTACCTCAGGAAATAGTCAATATTAGTTAATGGGAACTAAGCGAGTGATGAGCGGCTTGTTTTAAAGAGATGCCAAAATGTATAAACAATGACGGTGTCCAGTTTTGACATCTTCTTTTATAAAGTTGGCAAGTAAAATCTTTTAAAATAGTTCAGGAAACCATTGTATGATAAAGTCAGCACCACTCGATGATGCCCGTAGATGGCAACCAATGCCCTTTCGTCTACAGGCAAAACACAGCAAGTTGGCTCATAGTTCCTTAGATCGCTCTGTAAAACGAAACAGCTTACTGCCTCTCTCCCACTCGACTTTAACACCATGTCTACCGTAGATAACTAATTCCTTCCTACAGTGTAAAAGAAAAAGAAATTACAAAAGTACAGCAGAAGCAAATCAGCTCTTTTAATGACGACATATTATTAGCGACACACATCGCCGAAAGTAATACATCAGTTATTATTAAGTATTATTTCAAATGGAACGGATTGTCTATTTAGCATTAGTTCTCTAAGACTGCTGTATACAGAATGAGAATATTTCGATACTGTTCATCAATACTCTGCATAGAACACAAATGTAACCAATATACAAGAAGGTTAACTAATAAATGTTATTGGCTCACCATTGCCAAGTTGTGAAAGGTGAATATGAATAAAATATGTAAATAACACGAACCTTCAGAATTCAGATAATGTCTATAATTCTAAAATTATTTGTTTTAATGAACAGGGTAGGCGAACAGTCTCTTTAAGTTCCGTTTGATTACATTTCCTTTACAGATATTGTTAAAAATGGAGATCCTGTTTTTCGATACACATGGTTGTTAATCCACCACTAGATTTGTTTCAGTTATGTCATATGTACAAGTATGAAAACTAAGAGCGATTATTCGTCCACTCTGTATATCAACAAAACAATTTAAAGCAATTCAGTTGGTATTCAACAAATATTACATAAGCACAACCTTTTAAAACTGTCTTTACTTGACTTTGTAAGCAATAAACTTTTATAGAACTAAGTAGTCCTCTTGGCAATTTTTTTTTCTTTTCTTTTATAGCTATGTAGCCACAGGTACATGACGTAATTTTTGCTACTAACGTGGCACCTGATATCAACATTGTTGTTGTAATAAGTAAACAGTTCAGAACTACCACCAAGCAGAGTGACTCAGAAAACCATGAGGCCGAGACGCCATCAGGAATGCTGCACGATGTCGGCCTGCAGGGGGTGACAAGAGTTTTTACCTAAGCCTAGCCGCCCAACGTCCCGGTGTCCGACAGATGACCAAATAACTGTACAATTTAATCAGTAAGAGCCGAGAGTGGGGATGGCGCCACGGTGACAAGTGGGGTGGCTACTCTCTGAAAGAACACAGAAACCCTTTCTAGTCTAATGGGACGCCGCCCGCCTCATGCATTTAACTGTCTCACAGAGTCGGGACTAGGCTTCCGGATCGAACCTCTCTTCCCTAGCGATGTCTTTCCCTTTTTTTATTTGCGTGAGTAAAACTCATGGTGTGTTCGTAGCTTGAGAGCGAGTCAAATGCTTCAACATTTGTTTTAGACAATTAAAGTCTACAAATATTTCAGGAAATTAGCATAACAACACTAGATATTGTCTCATTCTTTTTATCGGCAAATTTAAAGTTGGACTTTCCACACACTAAACGAATTCCAAGACTCTTCGCCTTTGCAAGGTACAATATAATCTTAGATGAAGTGAAAATATGTCTTATATCCTATTATCGGCTCAAATAAAAGAATTCTTTAAGTAGGGATGCAGAAGATTAATCTTCAGTGATGTGGCTTCTTCAACCGTCGGAGATGTAGATTTTTCAAATTTCAGAGTCAGCTCGAAAATGAAAAACTTGGTACTTCAGAGTTTAGAAGTACCGACCAGTCCCCTGTTTCACGAAGCTCGTGACCTAGTAAACTAGTCTCCATTCCTAGTATTACTTGTTTTACAAGTGTTTGTCTCTAGAACTTACGAAAGTAAACTGCCAGTTACTAGTGTGGTAGACTGATATTATCAGCGTGCGATTTTGTTTATCAGTGTTTTGATTCACGAAACATTTGGTCTTGTAATATTGCGCATTAATAACTAGTGGAATTCTACCTGTGAATCTCGAATACTAGTGTACATATTTAACGTTAGGTATTGATTCTATCAATTAAGATCGAGAAATTTTAGTTATAAAGCTCATTATAGGTTATTTATGCAATATGTGATCTCAAATCCACCACCCGTTCCCGTACTTCTTCAATGATCTATTTGCACCTGAAAAATACCATAGAAAATTGAGCTACTTCCACCATTATTTGTAGATAATATGACTATAAAATAAAAGCACTTGCCATTGTACCTTTCTTGATGTTTGGCAAAAATGTGATGCGTAATCAGCGTAATGTTTCTCCGATGTAATTAACCTCAACACTTTCACAATTTGCGTTATTATTTTCCACATTTCGGCTTTGTCTTTCTTCGTAATTTTTTGGAGAATTGACCAAATAGCACTTCTTTATGCTCATTAATTAAATGCAACACTGTTACTATGTTTTGAATAGCAGAGATTCTTTTCCATGTAGTAAACACAATGTTATTTCTTGGTTTGAATGTACGATTTAAAATGCATGCAGATAAAATCGCATCAACAAACAGTCCACGGAGTAACTAGTGACTAGTAACTTTGACAAGCAACTAATGACAAAAGTTTACGATTCTATTATTGTAGAATAACAGGTTTTATTAAAACTGGTGGAATCGCCGCTAGTAATTAGTAAATTTAGACTAGTTGTTTCGTGAAACAGGGCCCCGGTTATTAAAATGCATTTGCTTGACACTTCGTCCGTCTGTGGAATTCTTCACCGTTTGGAGATTATATTTTTCTGCTTTTTTCCAAAAGATCTTTCCTCTTTTTGCAAAATACTCTATAGCAATCCATATTTGTTTCAGAAAACTGCTGCTATCATATTATCTTAAAACTTAGCTAGTGCCTATTTCAATGTATACTTATTTTGTTCCTTTATTATGAAATTTATACCTATTTGGAGATTTCGTCCATTGACCACTACACTATTTTATCGTTATATAATTATTAGCTTTTTACGGCATTTCTGTCGTTTTAATTTTTGGAAATATTTTATATTTCTCTCTCTCTCTCTCTCTCTCTCTCTCCCTTTCTTTTTTCTTTTACAGTTTATAGCATTTTAAGTCCTTCGTTTTGGTTATCTGGAATCAATATTTGCTAATGTATGATTATGGTATCCAATCTTAGTTTATCTGAAAAAAATATTTGACACTCTATGACTTAATTGATGTTATATTTGATTATATTTATCTACAGTAAGACACAGAAGTCCTTATACCCATAAATGTCGTTTCAATTCTTAACAATAGTATTCAGATTGTTTAGTTTTTGAGAAAGGGTGTAAGTATTAGCGTGTAGGTCTACATAGGACTATGAGACAAATAAAGGGAGCATTTAATAAGAATCCACCTCGAAAAGCGACAATACTGGATTAAGAGAAACATTCTTTTGCTTTAGGCAGTATTGAAAGACAGAACGCAGAGTGAAAGAAAGAATTACAGTGAGGTTATTTGGGTTCGAGACCACTGAGCTCGGCTACTCAATGCAGCCGCTGCAACCGGTAAAACGGAGACAATCACCGCGACTTACATTAGTATTTATATTTTGTTTTATTGATTGCATAAAATAATACAGTATTTAAAACTGATGATAATAATAAGCACTTACCGGTTTATAAGAGTTATGAAAATGATGGCCCTCGGCGGCAATACGTTGCCGGCATCTGCATTGAAATTCCTGTATTTCATATAACTTTTCATCCGTAAGAAGACGGCGGTTTGGGTTTGGAACACGTTTCTTGTCATTGAGAACTCCTGTATCTTATAACATTTAGTAATATAAACAGATTCTCTACATGAGACACAATTGCCAGGATATTTTCTTGAGAATCGCCTTACTACTTCCATGCAAGAATCCGTTTTCACAAATGCATCGTACAGAAAAGTCCGTTCTTCAATACTATATTTATGTAGTGGCATAACTAACGAAGAACAACTAGCACACAATGCAAGCACCGAGTGTCACACAAGCACATAACCACTTGCTGACAAAGCCTGCCTCTAACTACAAACTGCTACCTGCGACCTTGACGACTGGCTGCTCCCTGCGCTCTACACGCGTTACAGCATGCCGTGCTTGTGCCGTAACAAAGTACTCCGTACTAAGTTGCTGATTTCAGAGGAATGTGTAATAAATCGCAGTTCACGCAGAAGAAATCTTGTCTTTTGGGGGGAAAAAAAACCTCATTACACATTTGAGTTGCCAGAGATGGAAATGAAATGGATGGAAAAAGTATACAACTCAGTCGTCGATGCTCGAATGTTATATGGCATTGAAGTATGGGGACTAGAAAATGGATGGGAAGTTGTGGATCAAGTACATAGGATGTTTTGTAAGGAAGTTTTTGAGTTGCCTTAACAGTAGCTAATGAAATGGCTCAAATTGAATTGGGACGAGTATCAAGAAAAGGGTTGGTAATGGAGAGAGCCTTAAAATATTAATGTAGAATCCTGCACATTGATGAAGATAATTTGTTAATCCAATGTTTAAATATAAAGATATTAGTCTACAAAGCATGTGTTGGGTAAGTGAACTAGAAATAACTTGCAAAATTATGCTATGGGAGATGTTTGGAATAAAGGGGAATTAAATAGCAAAGGTTTTTGAAGAAATAATAGAAGACGATTTGAAGATATTGAGATACAAAGATTATTTAGTCAGATAAGCGAGGAAAATCGTTGGCATTTTATGTTACAATGAAAAATCATTGGGAAGAAGAGAGGTACATACACATCACCAATAAAGAAGAAACACGGGGGATAGCATGGTTAAGAGCAGGAATATGGAGGCTAAAAGAGCAACGAAATAGCTATCCGCAAGACATGTCCATTATGTGGGAGAAGAGAGGATATACAACACATTCTACTATTTGAATGCACAGAAACAGAGATTTGAAGAAAAGAAAGTGTATTATATAGAATGAATAGGAGCACTCATATAAATAAAATTCTAGATAATAGCTGTAAGAGCATTGGGCAATATTGAGAGAAAGTAAAAATTGGAAATGGACTGTTAAAAGAGGACAGAAATAATAATGTAAGAATAGCACTATAAATGTTAAGAATTAAATACTATGTACTAACATGTAATTGTCAACTTTAGTAGACTGCCTAATTTAATGACAAGGGCCAAACAGAATGGACAGTTTAATATATGTATGTATTCCAAAGCAATAAATGGTTCATTCATTCACTTGATTTGTAGAGGAATTCCCTTGGAATAATTTGTACTGGGATGCCATCGCGTCATTTATTTTGGGGTCTATGAATGACAATACTTATCTACACATATTATAACTATGGTTAATCCTACAGCGTGTAAGGCTACAACATGACGGAGCGCCTGCTCACTTCGCTCCTCCTTATTCCTGCGTCACTGGCTCCATTGAAATGGCCACCATGAAGATCTGATCTCAATCGCTGTGCGGAATCATCTGCACTCGTTGTGTTACAAAAGAATTGTGTGATGCAGTCGAGGACGCATTTTGAACCATCACACCGAATAAGTTCTAAACAATGTCAAGGACATGGAGGTAAATGCAGTATGATGGCGAACACGCAGAAGTATTGGTAAAGTAATGCGTAAAATAATGCTACCAATTAAGAAGCACAGAGGGACCACTCTGTAGTTTATTCATTTCTAGTTGATGCTATATTTTTAACATACAAGGCTCCGGTTATTTTCTATTAATCGTGCAAAAATCCTTTAAGGGTACCATTCTCAAGCATCATTCCTGCAACGTTTGTGATAGTTTCATCCACAAGTGCTACATAGTTGACGTCGATAGTCATTTGAATCGATTACTTTTGTATATGCCACAGGAGGAGGTTGAAATGGCATGCTGAAGATACGAGGGAGGGTTGGTAAGTCTGGTAAATTTCAAAGAAATAACGGGACATTTTGTTAAGCGGCGATTTTTGGTAAGCGTGATTCTTGTAACGGTTTTATTAAATTTTTCAAATAAATGAGTAGTAGTTCTTTGTTGGCGGCTATCTTAAGTGCTCGGTTTAACCTGTTTCGTAGAAATGCATAAAGACTAGTATCATGCAGCGATGAAACATTTTTATGCGGTCCAGATACAAACTGAGCTGTAGGAAGTTCATGGGGACTCTTCACCAGCACTAAATATTGGATACGTGCACTGCAGATGATGCAAGTTCCGGATGCCCGATTGAGATTTCTTCTGAAAAAAATGGTGAATACAATTAATGGTATTGTGATAGAAAACCGTCGCGTGATATTGCTGAAATAGTGAGCATCTCATATGAACTGCTTGAAGTTCTGCATATGAAGAAGCCGAGTGCTCGATGGATGGCTTATTTGTTGACTCCAGACCAAAAGCACTCGAGGAAGGACATTTCAAAATCGTGTTTGGAAAAGTTACAGCATAATGCAGTACTGACTTCTGGCGCCGTTTTGTGACTATAGGCGAAATTTAAACCCACCATTACACCCTGGAGACAAAACCTGTCAAAACAATGGGTTGGTGAAGGTGAAAGTGCTCCGAAAACACTAAAACCGTTTTGTTAGCGGGAAAAGGGATGGATATTTGGGGGGTGGGGGGTGGGAATCATATATCATCATGATTGATTATTTGAAAAAAAATGTAAAACTGTGATTGGTTGTTATTCTGCAACGTTATTGGATCGCTTGCATAGCGATTTGAAGCAGAAGCGAAAAAGATTGGTGCGCAAAAAGGTACTCCTTCACTAGGACAATGGCCTTGCTCACACTCCGCCATTGCAATGACAAAAGACGAGCTGGGCTTCGAAATATTTTCTCACCCACTCTATTCCCAAGATTTGGCCCCATGTATTTTTTTAATCGCAAAAATTGGTTGGGGGGAAAGAAATTTTTGTCGAAAGAAGTTACCTGTGCTGTAAATGAGTATTATGCACAGTTCGATTTTTTCTGAGGGAATAAAAAAATTACAATTTCGATGGACCAAATACATATTGAGCTCAAAGGAGATTATGGTGAGAAATAAAACTTTGTTTTTGCAGAAACAAAAGTTATTACCAGGCTTATCCATCCGCCCTCGTAAGACAACTTGAGTGGTGTTTGGTTGATTTTTTTTTTTTTTTTTTTTTTTTTTTGTAAGTTTGTTTTATTTACGGACGCTCTTTAACATCTCAGGTCATCAGCGTCCCATGCAATTCAGGGCGTGAAATGGCAGACAAAGTTTGCTCAGAAGCCTCTTCTTTCAGGCTTGAGGTTATTTTTGGTGCCGTAAATGTATGACACGGGACCCACGGCTTTACTTCCCTTCCGAAGGAAATGATACTTAGGATTTTTACGCCCGAAAAAATCCATCGATCCTGGCCGGGTTTGAACCTGCGATCTCTGGGTTTAGAAGGCAAGTATGGTTACCACTACACCACCAGGACCGACTTTTGGTTGATTGATTGGCCATGGAATGTGTAATAATAAACTTTGGTGCTTGAGCAGAAGGACTTTTGTGTGCTCCTTTAAATCAAACTTTGTAGTTTCAGATCTAGAGCTTTAGTTGAACTCTAGGATTGTTCCTAAAAGTTTAGTAATTATATATTCTAAATGACTACTTCCAAATTCGTTGCCTTTCCAGGGCTTCAAAATTTAGTCAATGTATTTTGCTGTCTCATCAGAGTGTTCACACAGATGGCATATGGGATTTCAATGGTAGAGTCCTATCGTCCATAGTGTTTCCGGAAAGGTCAATGTCCCATAATCACTCCGATAGCTTTCCTAGTTTATTTTTTATCCTTACTCTGTAGTCATTAGCTATCGGAGGTTTTAATGAGAATTTATCCAGTTCTTAAACGGAAAAAATTTTTCCATCTTATTCTTTCTTATCATTGGTGTAGTACGAACATAATTTCCTTCATTTGCCAGTTTGTCTGTTGCTTCATATGTCCTGTTGTCCAAGCACCCAACAAAGTTTTGATTGATTTTTTTTGGAAAGACTAGTGCAAACATAGTGACATGAGTCTACAGATGAGATTTAAGTCCAACTTGACTGTCTGTGTTACGTTGATTAACATAATGTCTACACTCACAGAAGTTGAGGCAGGTTAGAAGTTCAATTGCCTCTGTCTGAAAAACTGTAACAAAGATTCCAAAACTTACTGCGATCTCTGTGTGTGTGTGTGTGGGGGGGGGGTAGAGCATGTGAATTTTCTCCCAACCAGTCAGACTCACTCCAATTCTGATTTTGAATGTTTTCTCAAATTGTGCTTTGCAGACACGTAGTCAGATGGTATATCAGGCAATGTGTTACAGTTTGGTTCTTATTGACGATTTAAGAATGTCTAGCTTTGTGACTATTTTCCCTGCAATTAATTGCCTAGTGTTGCGAGTGTTCTTAAATACTCTGCTTCAGTACTGAAGGCTACTTCGTTACGTATGGTAAATGAGTTTACACATGGCAACCCGACAATGCCAACGGCAAATATCCAAAACAGTGATAGCGTGATACGTAACTCGTTCATTTAAGGAAACATAAGCAACCATGCAATTGCATCGCTATGGCTTGCACGTTCCCTTGAGATATTTATTTCTTTCTAACTCAGTCATATTAACTGCTAAAGATATTTGATACCATGATACAAATAAAATAGGTTTCGTATCTTTTATGGAGGAGATTATTACAATTGCAACCCTATGATCTTTATCCTAGTTTTATATAAAAACTTTATAATGACTATTTTATAAGGCCTGTAAATTTATATATCGATTTGTTCTTGTCAAAGCTTTAAAATTACGAAGAATATAACTAAATTTTGGTAACTATTTTCTCCTATTGAAATACTAACTTAGTTAACCAAATAATTTAAAAGTATTTTCTGAATCTGTGCACAATGTGATAGTTCAGTTCGTTGCACATCGGGTGCTACAAACTATAAAGATACTCCTGCATAAAAACAACTGCAGATTGTAGCAAAGTCCACTGAAGAAATAAAACCTGCTCTTGTCATGCAGATTAAGAAAAGGCTCAACGCAATTTTCTTTCAGCTTTGCACATCTAAATGATTGTTGACTGTGATTTCGTTCCCACCGCAGCCTGGATTGCGGTCGAAATTTAAGCAGAAGTAATGCATATTTACCTACATAAACATTTGGCGATCAAAATTATTATTATTATTTGAAATAAAATTTTATATCTAAGTCTGAAAGAATGAAGAAAGAATATTTTCATTTTTTTCCCTTCCTTATCTACAAAATTGACCGCGGTAAGCATTAAACATTTTAATATGCGATTACAGTTGAATCATACCCAGCAATATAAATTTCCTATTACCTTTTTGTGATTTTAGTCAAGTATAACCAAAAAGGATATATAAAGGTGTAACATTGCAAGAATGTGCATTTAAAGATAACAAATATATCATAAATATCGAAAACTACGTTCAAATTTCAGAAAAAACGTTTCCCTACATTTTTGGTAGACACATTTTAACTAGAAGTGCAGTTGTAGATTTTGATATTACCTTTGTAAATACATATAATTCAAAATGTTTGGAATAATTTTGTAAATGCATTTTGATGCAAAGATAATTAATAATTTCAAAATATCGTAAAGTAGAAAAATATTTTAATATTATATAGCGTATTTTTAATATTAAGTATACAAATGTTCATTTTATTAGCTCTTATAGAAATGGAGAAAAAAATGTGAAATGTATATTTTGAAAATTAATAATTTCAAAATATCGTAAAACAGAAAAAAAATATCTCATATATTATATTAAATAGTGCATTTTTAATATTAAGTACATGTGTTCATTTTATTATCTCTTATAGAAACGGAGAAAGAAAACGTGAAGTATAGAAATGGAGAAAAAAATGTGAAATGTATATTTTGAAAATTAATAATTTCAAAATATCGTAAAACAGAAAAAAACATATCTCATATATTATATTAAATAGTGCATTTTTAATATTAAGTACATGTGTTCATTTTATTATTTCTTATAGAAACGGAGAAAGAAAACGTGAAATATATATATATATATATATATATATATATATATATATATATATAAGCGTTAAAAGTGTATATACCCCCAAATAAGTTGTAAAATGTATCAATTATTTTATTTAAGATATAAGAAACTATAAAATTTGTAACAAATACAAATAAAAGGGTAATAAAATTAATTATACCTTATATTTTGTAATTAATTCCATCCTTCGTTATTTTGCGGCATAATCGCGAGTCGCTCTGTCGAAGAAGTTGCTTTTGACTTAAGTAAGCGTTAATTGTTTTTAGAGGTGAGAAAGGCCGTTTAATTGCACGCAGAAAAGTTGGGAAAAGATGATACTTTTGAATCGGATCGTCCGTTTAAGTGAATTGCGTGTTACGTCATGCTACTAGTTAAGATTCCTGTAGTACAATCAAAGGCAGTCTTTGCCTCTGAAGTCTGAACTGTGGGTGCTAAAAATAAGGCAGCACTTTGCTTTTGAACTGCGGGTGAAATATTGGCGGTTCAAATGTATGTTTCTGCATGCAGCTAATCGGCCGCCCGGTGTATATTCGGGACGACAGCCGTGATATGCATACAGGAGAAATGTATCCTTTTATACAAGTTTTATCACAATAAGTGGGTTTTAAAGTTAGACTGCTTTAAATGCATAACTAAGAAACAGAAAATAAAATACAACCTTGATTTTCTTGAACAACCTTTTTCAACTTGCGTGAATTTCAAACGTTTGGATGTATGGAGATGATATTTACATGCCATAGTTGTGGAAACAAAGCGAATTCCCGTGCCACTCTCCCTTCATCCACTTCACTTTTAAAATGTTTACTCATTACAACAAAAGAAATACCTGTATAAAAATTGAACATACAATGAATTCAAATCAAAAAAATTACATGAGTGCTCAAAGTGGACCATGAGCATCCCAATTACAGAGAAACAATGCTTTAGAAACGTTCAGTGGAATTGCTGAACACGCATCTCAAAAGAGAGCCCGTGTGTCAAGTTTTCTACAATAGAGTACATCCTTTAGAGTTTCTCATTGACAGACGTTCAGTCTGTCGAGAACTTTAACAATTTCATATTTGAAATACCACTTTAGCGTGATCTTGCATTTCTTGAACGACAATTCTGCTTCAGCTATTTTCATTGTCTAAAGTCATGTGGTGATGCTAGCATTCGTTTGAGTAACGCTATCTTTTGAGAAAACATCACACTAAACATTGCTTTAATAAAACCCTCTTTTAAAGTGAGTAAACATTTTGGCGCACTCGGTATATTGATCAAACGATTGAATTAGGAGTAGACTTCGTCAGTATCAAGCTGGATATTTAACAGAAATTTGAGCATACAACCTTTTCTGCAACATATAAATGTTTAAATAAACGTTTTTCAGTAAAATATTTTCCGTTACTCTTGTAAAACTGTGTACATTTTATAAATTCGTAAGAGCCCATACCCTAGGCTCTGTTAAGAAAGACAAACATCGGTTTAGGAGATGGCTTGATTGTTGAGCTGCCAAATTTCTGCATCATTAATTAAATTCGCTTTAGATATAGAGAAATAAATGTGCATTAGTAATATGTATCATTATTTTCAATTTTCCAGTTATACCGTCTTTAAATTGATTTGTGGGATCTGTACCAAACCTCTGTTTCTCTTCCTTCTTCCTTTCATCCGTATAGTAACCGACTGCTCCTACTCTTTTTTTTATTGATCTACACTGGTGTGAAATCGAGCATATTTACGTCATATCCCTGTTCAGGGATTACTGAAAGGGCGTATAGAATGACTCAGAGATATGGAGCAGCTGCTTCGAGGGGTGAACACGTTTTTCCGCCAACATTTCCAAATTGTTAGGATCGTTACTTCACACGCCTTACCCACTGACCAAACCATGTTTGCAAGTTAAGTGTTCTTTGTTCCGTTATACTGCATTTTAAACGTTAAATGTTTGTAATTGGAAAGCAAGCCCGTTTTATTTTAATTTTTACTGTACTACGCCATAATTTGAGGGAAAGCACCTAGTGTTTCTAATGTTTAGTTCACTTTATCTGTTTTCCTGTATTACTAAAACTTGGTGTGTTTACATTGCAGGCAAGCACAAGTTAATATTAATATTGTATTGTATTTCATTGCGCTTTACTATTAAAGTTTTGCATTGCTCACGCTTACAGTAATGTTTAATCACTCTTTCTGAATATTGTATGTTTCAATATTTCTTTAGTATAATAAATGTACATTTGTAATAACTATTCTCTCGTAAATGAAACTACCCTTCTGACCACCCTCACAGTTTCTTTCCGAGTGCGATTCATGAATCAGAATGAAATCGCCAATATCAATGGAAGGATGCAATACTAATGTTAAGAAATTAAAGAAAAAATTAGCGCATGCCGCACACTTTTTTAAATAAATGACTCAGCATTGAAGATGGCATAAAACCACTTTAAACGTGCAGTTGATATATTTAATATGATTTAAAAAGAAAAAGCAATATAAAATTAAAACAAAGCAAAGTATAAAAAATAAATGGATAGTAAGAAATAAAGCTTAAAAAATTAATTTAAAAATCTTATGCAAGTAATCAATGTTTATTATAACTTATAGTACATGAAAAGTAGTAAAACTGTAGTAATTAAAAACAAATTACATTAAAATGTACTAGTATATATCCGTGGTGAAGTGGATTTTAGTATTAGTTATACTTGTTTCGTAGACCCAAGATCGTGCGAGAGTTATGACTTTTTTCGGGCATAAAAATCTAAGTATGACTTCCTTCGGAAGGAAAGTAAAGCCGTCGTACATTTACGGCACGAAAAAGAACTTCAAGCTTTAAAGAAGAGGCCTCTGAGCAAAATTCATTGCCGTTTCATGCCCCGAATTGAATGGGACGCTTATGTTAAAGAGCGTCCGTAAATAAACTAAATAAAAACAAAATCCGTGGTGAATATACATAGATCAGCTGACATCTGTGTAAGGTACTCTCGTGTAACTGCACGCCAACCATCCATTATTGCGATACAAATGTTTCCAGTGTTCTCCACGGATCACTTTGTGATTTAAAAATTGCAGCGTTTATACACTTGTACACAGAATACATTAAAGCGAGCACAAGCATGTAGAACCTTTTAAGCATAGCACAAATAAACATTAAGAGAGGAATGGTTCAAGAGCTATAGGAAAGACCGTCTTATTGCTAGGACTTCTGGAACGAGGTTTAGAACTTGTTACATCCTACAATAGCCATAGTGAAAAATGTTCCTCCGATCTTCATTACGGGTAAGCTAAAGTGTTTCTCTACATCTCTTGCTTAATTACAAGAAATATCAGCATATGAGGAAATTTGTCATGTTCTGTTTTATCCTCCTAAGTCAGATCCCATATTAAATAAGCACTGAAAGAAATTAGGGACTGTTTTAGCAAAACACAACAAACGCCACTTTAACAAATTTACAGGAAAGGCTTTTCTTATTCATATTCCTTACATAAAAAATTACCCAACAAATAGTATTGTAAATATTTAAAGAGGCACTGATCAGCTCATAATTCATTAGCAATATTAATATCTTTATTGCAAAATAGTGCAAATGTTTACAAATTAAAATGAAATAATCTCTAATTAAAAATGAGTTACGTTTAGTTAGACCCATATTTTACATAAATAATATTTAGAGATATGAAAAGTTAATAAAGTTTTTACACTTAAATGTTTATATTTGTTATAATTATTATATTATGCGAAGTTATTACTATAAAAATTAACAGTTAATCCCAAAGTAAGTCAAATGAAATTTTCATCTGAATAAACACATAATCATTAGTATGTCGGTGCTGGCGGTGTAGTGGTAATCATACTTGCCTCCTAAACCCAAGATCGCGGGTTCAAACCCAGCCAGGATCGATGGATTTTTTTCGGGCGTAAAAACCCTGTGTATGTCATCCTTCAGAAGGGAAGTAAAGCCGTGGGTCCCGTGTCGTACATTTACGGTACGAAAAAAGAACCTCAAGCCTGAAAAAAGAGCCCTCTTAGCAAAATTTGTCGGCCTTTCACGCCCTGAATTGAATGGGACGCTGATGACCTGAGATATTAAAGAGCGTCCATAAATAAACCAATCATTAGTAACAGTTAATCCCAAAGTAAGACTATGAATATCCCAAAAGTAAACAAAGTACTACAACAATACTACAAAACTTTTAAAATTAATGCAAATGTTCTTTATAAAAACATAGTTTTCCTTTAATATTGTTAGGCATTCCCTTGTAACACTTCTGCATAAACTTCTTTACTTTCATTTAATTTATTGTGGAAGTAAAAAAGCAACTTTTTCGCATATTAACTTCATTTTTGCTTAGATCATTCACGGGTGTACTTTAAGGCACTTAAAACCATTGAAGCACTTTTCTATTCAGGTTTCAGCATTTCACTTCTGCCGGTGAGAAACGAGGTATTTTGAACAAGGCATTGTGCATTGGTCTTAAGTCTTCTGTCTCTGGTATTTTAAATGGAAATTTGGATTTAATTGCGTTTTTGGATATTATTTCAAATCATAAATATACCCAAATTGTTACCTATCAAATTTTTCTGAGAGCAGAGTGGTCAATTTATGTTTTCTTCATTCTTTTTCAGTAAGACTATAAAACCCATTTTGGAGACAAGTACCTATAGCAACGGGAAATAATATTGAACGTCTTTAAAATCCTTTAAGCTTTTTATAGTTCTTAATTATAGCCAACACTGTTAAATTTTCATTCCGGGAGTCATTTGAATAAAAAAAAAAAAAATAGCACGAGTGTAATATTTATTTTATTTTTATTTATTATTATTTTATTATTTTATTATTTCATTTTATTTCATTAGATGTTACTCTAAAGAACCTATGTAAGCTCTAAATTCTGAAGAAATTTAATTTGTTTCACTTCACTTAAACACGACACAGCTTGAAACTAAGTAAAAGGAGTATATTGTGTCGAATACGACACTAAGATACCTAACAGCAGCAAACTTTGTTTTGGTTGCTACTAAATATGTGTATATTCAAGACTTGTAAAATATTCTTCAAAAAGTCTGAATTAGTGCTTGAAATATGAGGATTTTATTTTAAGATATGTAAATTTTAACGCATAAAAGCATGTTTTCAAACGGTTTAGTTGAGTTTCGTAAAGTATCCAAGATTGAAGTTCTTGAGTTTCGTAAAAAGTCGCTATATTCAAGCCACTACATGATAAATGTTCAGTTCTGTCAAATTTTATTTTTTCCACCACATGAAGTACAACCTTCCCTTAAAAACGTATTTAGAAAATGAATGGCATTTGTTAAAATGGTCTTCAATTATAGTTCCTCCGTAGACTGCCTAGTAAAGTTCGGTTTCAAACTAGATGAATGTCAAAGTAAATTTTGAACCTTAAAAGGTCTTTTCTGATAGAAGAAAAAAATTTAGTTCACTTAAGACTGTCATTTAATAAACAAACGGTAATTTGGTAAGACTGAAAACTTCATAAATGAGCAAAATGCGTAACAATACATTTAAACGTAACCATAAATATATTATTATTATTATTATTATTATTATTATTATTATTATTATTATTATTATTATTATTATTATTATTATTATTATTATTCAAACCATTTCTTTTAAATTGCACTCATTTATCAAATTTGAATGTGAAGACTCCTATTTCTTTTTACATTTCATTATGAAGTATTTAACACGTTTATAGTCATATAATAACGGAACATAAAATGGTACGCCATCTGCTATCTAATCATTAAATTTTCTCACTACGTAAACAATAAAACATAATTAGAGAAAAAATCTAATTACAAGCAAATAAAGCATAATATAGGACGCTTTCGTAATGACCATTTAAATATAAAGATAATAAACTTGTAAGATAAAAACACAGTAACCTTGACCAAATACTCATAATTAAATAAATAGATATGCCAGCAGTTATCGTTATGGAGTCAACTCAACGATACAAGAAGCTCAACAAACACCTGCGAACCAGAGCTGCAGATGAGAAAGGGGTTAAACTTAGTCGTTAAAGATAAGGTGCAATATTAATAGACCGCCGAGTGCTGAGGTTGCGTCTGGCAGGCGCCATGGCGTCGTTATAATGGCAAAAGGTCCTCACATGGTTAGCATTGCTTAAGGATTATTATACTAAAGAAAATTAGTATATTTGTTATAAATAGGTATTTTGATTTCTGCTATAAGCACTATGTGCGTTAGACATGCCCAATATAATGCAATTTCAAATATGACGTCCAAAGAAGTCAGAGTTTGTCCTTTTTAATGCTGTTTGGACACTTTCTGCCCCTAATTTTCCCGTTTGCTGAAAATTGCGTAATAAGTTCATATTTATTGGCTTTCTTTAAAAAGTATGTCACTAATTGTTATTTTCTTATGCAGTAATTAAATGACTTGTTCTTTTCGACTGAAGCAATTCCAACATAATGGTCATTACAGCCATGCACCTCATTGTTTATATATTAATTAGAATAAAATAAAATAAAAAAGTAAAAAAAATTACAAAAATGTTGTGGCTTTATAATGGAAGTTTATGTATAGGTCACATTTTCGCACCAATCACGCTGGAAAAATGCTGAGAATAATATTACAAGAATACATTGAAAAGCCTATGATGGCATCCTAAAGAAGTTCCAATGGAAACTACTTGAACAGACATATGATTTGATAAATATTAATGTGTTTAAAATGAGAAGCCAAAACAAAATAGGGAGCGCATATCTTCAATGCGTTTTAAAATGTAACCTTCGTATTATTTGGAAATATTTTTCACCCAAATAAGTTCATTTAAAGTTTATAATTAGGAGAATATCAATGAAATAAAACTAAAATTTTGCAAATATTTAATATAAAATATTTTAAAAGAGCCCATAATTAGAATTAAAATTAAATTTGAATTTTGCGGAAAAGGGTTGGATGCATAAACTCATATTTTTAAAGAATCTTCCTTTTAAAACCTAATATTTTTACGATTGTTGTAGAAGCAATGACTTTATTGATAGTATTTTAAATTATATCATTTCCTTTCCTTATAGCTCCTTATTACACGATGCTCATGAAATATCTGTCTTCTTTAAATAAATTGGCATTTCTCTTAACAAATTAGAAGATACGATGCGGTTTGGAAGAGTAAAGTTTAACACATTACGTTTTAAAATTCAGTATTGATACTTATTAGCTTCTACACATAACCTTTTTTTTTTGAGTAGTGTTTAACGCCCGTTTTTACTACTGAGGCACCACAGGCGGTGGACACTGGTGATACATGAGATGAAATGATAAATTGGGAAAGGATTTTTTTTAAGGAAGGAAGCGTTCCAGGCCTAAGTTTAGGTACCTCCCCGGCATTTGCCAGTTATGAAGACTGAGGAAAACCTGGAAAAAACCCCAGTCAGGGAGGACGGTCCTGGCGGGATTCGAACCGCAGACCTCCCGCTCACGAGTACGTGCCTTAACGACCTCGGCCACCTGTGGCGGTACACATAAACTATAAATATTTTACTGGGCAAACTAATTTTTCCCAGATTAAACATTAAATTCATAATTAATTAGAGGCACACTATGTTAATTTAATTGTTAACTTAATTTTAAAACGAAGTGCACATTAAAAGATACCGTGCTTTTATTCCGCTACGCAGTCAGAGTTTGTATAAATCAGTGAAAACCTGCTGACATTCAGTGGACGCGCAAATCCCATAATTCCGCTCATGCAGGCGATTGAGCTTGCGAGTCATGTTTACTTCTCAGCTGCTTCAGTCACATTACTGTAGTAAAAATTTCCATTTGTATGCCGAGAATGAGATATAGGCTAGAACAAAAAATAACTATAATATTGTTATCTCCAAAAGTACTGTAGAGGAGAATTTCGTGTTGACTTTCCAGGAGTAAACTTGTACAATTTTCAGATTGATGACAAAAGTTTGAACTCGGTCGCTTTCACTTGTAAGAGGACGAGATTTAAAAAAAATAATTAAATAAAGGATTTTAAAATCGGAGAAACTGAATAAATCGATTAAAAATTCTCCCCTCAGTATTTAACAGGGTTATCCCAGCAAATTTGTGTAGCTGTCAGCATTGCGTATAAAGCAACTCAGTTGCTGTATTCTTTATCTATATAAAATCACTGATTTATGTAAAATAAATTGCGGAAATAGATAAATCACTGAATTTGGACTCCATGAATTCAAGGGATGCAATAATTTCATTGTTTTGAAGCGTTTCCTTAGCTTGTTGAAACGCTTTGAGCATTTATATTATCCAGAGCGTCATCAACTTTATTATTTTTTTTTTTTTCAAAATGATTGGCATAATAAAGGCAGACCCTTCAGCGAGTTACTAAAGATTGTGGAGGAAGACGTGTTCCTGGCAGACTTTTTTTAATTCGAATAAGGGACTTGAGATGCATTTTTTCGCTGAAGTACCCATTGTGTTTACACAAGGAGAATTATTTCGAATCTCTTTCGCTAATCTATGGACCAGATGTGTCACATGTAAGACTTGTGGAAAGAAATGGCTTACTATCTCCTCTGCTTATATGAGTAATAGCCAGATAAAGTGGAAAGTCTCCTTGACCGCATAGGCTTTAATGGAATGATGTTTACTCAAACATTTTGCAATAAATCAGGCGAGGCTTACCTGGTTCCTTAGGATGAAGTTCATAGATGTAGGTAGGTTGAAGGTGTCCACTTCACTGTCAGAAAAAGTAATGAATATTTGAATCTTTCCTTCCTTGCAAGATTGTCATTATGAAGTATCGAATCTTTATGTTGGAAGAAATGTAATTTGGTCACAGAACACATTAAGGGATCCAAGATACTATAAAAAGTATTTAAGATACTCGATTTAATTTGAAAATGTTCATGCAAGAAAGAAATTAAATCACTTCGAAAATATGCTCAACAGGAAATTTATTTAAACTAGATAAATAAAATCGGATTATGTTATACTACTTATTTTCTTTTCAAAAACTTGACCAAAGGCTCTTTTTACCAGCTGTTGTGAATTATCGCCAATTCATTTTCAACACAAATGTGCAAGTTATGCTTCAGTTAAACACATCTAAACCTTTTATAACTGTGCCAAGAAGTAGCAAATTTATCGAACCATTTTGTGAAATGCTAGCGAATTGAATAGTTGTGCAATGTTTGAGTCCAGAATGTCTGTCACAACAATGAGCAGATATGTTTGTGTATAAATTTAGATTCAGCCTACAATGTCCAATTGTCGTGATTTAAGAGCATTTTAGGCAAGGCATGCGTTTTTTTTTTTTTCGTTAATTCTTTACCAGCTTAAGACATTTTTATTTTATTGTAAATACAGTAAACTCCCGATTATTCGATCTAATGAAGAGAGGAATGCACACAAAACATTTTAAAAACAAGAATGATACACATTATAGTACCAAATTCACATCTATTAGCACCATACATACCGGAAAAGCTGTTTATACATTCGAAAAATATTCTCGCCGGCAGCAAGTAAGCTTTGAATAACAGCGCAACTAAGAAAAGCATGTCTTTATCTCCATTATCCTTCATGCTAGCAACGAATATGACAGTAGCTACACCGAAAACTATGGTCAAGTACTTCATTGCTAAGCATAGGTGGCTGTTTTGCAGTCACAAAAGTAACCTTTTTTTAACAATTAAGAACTTACCTTGCAGAAATCGTACTTAGAAGGGAATAAATATTTCTTCCATTTTTTTAAAAAAATAGCAAAAAAGTTAACTTTTAAATCTAATATTTATACAAAGTATCTACGACGAGGAAGGAAACTCTGAGATTCTGGAGAAGGTGATGCAGAAGTTTGAGGGGATTTCTTCTAAGAGAATAACCAACAAGCAGAAATTATCTCGTGTTAAGTAGCTTTCTCCCATTCAAGAAAGTTTTGTTATAAAATAAGCACGAATAATACGAGGTTCACTGTATATTTAATTTTAATTAGTAATGCTACCCATTTTTTTCACTTATTTAGTCTTTGATTTTTGTACTTCATTAGCCATTTTAGGTTCATATTGGTAGTTTAGCCTTCTATAGGTTCTACAAGACGTACATATTTTACACAGGATACATGAAACGAACAATTGTATTAAAACAGCAAAGATATGTGATGTGGAACTAAAGAGGTTAATGCCCTATTGCACATTCTCATTTATTTGATTGTTTATTAACTATTGATATTAGTTTCGAAAATATTACATGTTTGTTATAGTGTTATATATTGGACATCTGAGTTTCACTGTATGAGTCGTTCCTGATGGTGTAGTGGTAACCATACTTGCCTTCTAAACCCAAGATCGTGGGTTCGAACCCGGCCAGGATCGATGGATTTTTTCGGGCGTAAAAATCCTAAGTATTTATTCGGAAGGGAAGTAAAGCCGTCGGTCCCGTATCGTACATTTATAGCACGATAAAAAACCTCAAGCCTGAAAGAAGAGGCCTCTGAGCAAAATTTGTCGACCGTTTCACGCCCTGAATTGAATGGGACGCTGATGACCTGAGATGTTAAAGAATGTCCGTAAATAAAATGAAATAAAAAAATTAAATCTCTATATGGTATTAGCTATTTTATAGCGATACTCCTGTCCTGAATTCTTTATACTGGCATGAATCACTATTAACTACACTTTCCTTAGTTTTATTACAAATATATTATTAAATTTATTCTTTAAAGTATAACAATTTTTTCATAATATAATTATTTTAGGTTTAAAAATCAGCCTACCTTAAACATTTTGTACAAGAAATAGAAAGATATTAAATTGTTTATTTAGTTGAATATTTATTTATTTAATTTCTAATATAATAGAGCCCCTATTCCTATTATTATAGTATGTTAGGGCTATAGTTTCACACTATATTACAGAATAATAACATTAATATAACGATATTAACATAATAAAAAGGAATAATATAAAATTACTGACATATTTTTGTTTACAATAGTTATGCATTTCTCAAATGCTATCATCAACTTGTGCTTGAGTGTAATTTACATAGCAATGTTTAAGATGTCCAATAAAAAAATATTTTTACATTGCGAAGGTCCCGATTGAAGAGTACATGAGAAAGTTTCTTCTGATTTTCCATATTTTTACACAGTCATTATGGTGTGGAATAATGAATCTCTGAGTTCGAATTCATTTTTCTATGACCACTAAAAACCTAAATTAAAATGTAGGCGGGTTTAAAAAATGTTGCGTCCAGTCGAAGTAGAACACCGGGGAAGAAAAAATACTTGGTTAAAGTTTCTTTTGTATTTCTTATCCATGTTACACCAAATTAATATACTTATTTCTTTTTCTTTTTTACATATTTGAGTGCTTTAATAAAAAAACTGAATGTACTAAGAAATGCGTAAAAGAAGTTCATAACAAAATTAAGCATTTTAATAGTGTTTAATGCCCGTTTTTACTACTGAGGCACCACAGGCGGTGGACACTGATGATATAGAAATGAAATGATAAACTGGGAAAGAATTATTTTTTTTTAAAGAAGGAAGCTCTCCAGCCTTAAGTTTAGAATACTCCTCGGCATTCGCCGTATATGAGGACTGAGGTAAATCTGGATAAAACCTCAGTCAGGAAAGACGGTCGTGCGGGAATCGAACCTGAGACCTCCCACTCACGAGTCGGCAACACATGGCGGTCAAAATGCAGCTAAGGGCAATAGTCGTCTGCAGCCTAAGGAAGTCTAGGTCGACAAATTAATTGTATTGTGCTGCAAGTTTATAGAAACTTCACACTTCATAAAACGGGAAGTATGCTATAATTATTTTTTTTTACTAAAATTATAATATACACTTGCCTTAAACTGTCAACGATTAAAATAGTTCTTAAGGTTGATTTCCGTACTAACTCCTTTAAAATAACTTAATAATATTCCCTATTTTTATAAGAAATAAATGTAGTTAAAACCTGTACAGTTTTTCGCGATGCTCCACTTATGTAAATTAAGTTGGAGAGTCGCCGCGAGATGGCATAAGTGCAGGTTTCATTACCGAAGCATGCCTCCATTCAAAACATCTTGTACGATTGCCTCGCACTTTTATGTTCAAGTCATGTGCAGACGGCACGAACCTTGTTATCTTTATTGCCGAGGCGAGTTCGTTCAGGGTTCAATTTAACAGTCGTATAAAAGCACGAGCCGCAGTCTATGCTTAGTTAAATATGTGCTCGGCAAATGTCTTTGCCGTGATGTTTCTCTTAAAGTCGGAATGAAGCGTATGTATTGCAAGAATTAAGCAATAAGAGCTATAATATATTGTACTACAGTAGCATAAAACAGCGATTTTCAACTGCTGGTGCTGCAGGAGGGAAATAAAAAACAACAGTTAACAATTTAGATGACGTACGAACGCCAAATGAGATGGAAACGGATGAGGAAAAAATGACCATCTTTAGATGAAAACTTTTTTGTTATGGCCATTTTTCGTTCAGTTTTAAATTATTTTTGAATTCTGCTACGACAATAACTGTCAAGCAAGTTTATCTATCTGAATTTGTGCTTTTGATAAAGCAAATGCTTTGTTATAAAAGAATGATCAATGATAACACACAAACTTGAGGAGAACTTAGGAATCAGGTTCAGGAAGGAAAATTCGAGGTCGGGACTTGAACCTCGGATCCGGGCTTACCATGCACATCCTCTTATCATCTATACTATATGCCTTGACCCACCATAACCGCG
The DNA here is from genome assembly GCA_030762175.1 of Metallyticus violacea. NCBI lineage: Eukaryota > Metazoa > Arthropoda > Insecta > Mantodea > Metallyticidae > Metallyticus > Metallyticus violacea. The sequence continues at coordinate 65,436,759 of CM060845.1, forward strand.
AATCTCTCCCAAACTCCGGAAATCTCTGTAGGATGGTAAGAGTATTGGCACAGTAAACTAATGGTCGAACTTTAAGCCCCGACGGAAACCTAGAATTTTTCCTATCTGACTTGTTTTAAACCTTAGCCTAACACATGGTTAAATGAAAAGGCTTTATTTCATACTGAGAAGAACTTGATAATCACTTTAATATCGTTACAGGTATTTTTAAAAGCATGTGAACAATTTTCAATTGCATACAAACTGTACGTTTTGTCATTGTGGAAACATAGGTTACGAACCAGGTATGTGTAAAATTAAAAGCACATGCTTTAAAATGTCTATTTTAAGGATATTACTCTCACTAAAGCAGTCCAGGATCAAAATAAATATTAACAATTTACTAACAAATTTATTTATACTGCTGATTTTAATTAAATTCTTAGCAGTATTTCAGTTCTTGAACCCAGTTCCACATCTCAATATCACTAATATCAGAAATGTTCAAATATTGATTGAAAAATTATATGCTACAAACTGACAATTACCAAATTGTGTTTTCATTCATTTCCGTAGTTATGACCATTAGACACACATCATCACTTACAGTATTTTGTTTCCCACTATAAATGATACGCTTAATTAGAAACATTGGATTTTAATGATATTTACCATATAGGTCCATATTATACTATCCATATATGGATCTATATCGTAAATATCAGTAAAATCCAACGTTTCTAAGTAAGCGTATCATTTTTATCTACCACTTAAGCGACTGGTCATAGAAAAAAATATCACTTAGAGTGGCATAAACATAGACGATCGCCAAGGCTTCCATTGTAATATAGCTTCGTACTCCTGTCTTATTAATCCTCATTATTTTTCATGTTTTCCTGTAATAAGAACGGTTAATAATTTGGATTTGTTAGTTTTCATATTTTAACCCTTTATCATAAGCTTTTAGACATCTATATCTTCTGAAACAGCATATGTATGGTTTTTTATTTACAATTTACTTAGTGGGTCGTTGAAAAATTGCAACGTGTGAATCAAAATTCTATATTGTAGAGAACACTGAGTATTTAAATATATTGTTTAAAGAAGAAAGCATTTAAGGCAGGTTCACAATTTTTTTTAATTGCAATAGCATTCTATTCATTTGCCTGCATTTTCATCTAATATCACCTCTCATGTTTTTTTTTAATAGTGTTTAACTCCCACTCTTGCTACTGGGATACCACAGGCGATGATGATATATGAGATGAAATTATATATTGGGAAAGGATTCTTTTTAAAGAAAGGAAACGTTTAGGGTGTCTCCTCGGCATTTGCTATTTATGAGGACTGAGGAAAACCTGGAAAAACCTCGGTCAGGGAGGACGATCCTGGCGGGATTCGAAACCCGCCCAGACCCCCCGCTCATGAGTCCGCGCCTTAACAACCTCGGCCACCCGTGGCGGTATCTCTCTCGTGTTCTTGATTTACAAGTATGTGCATATATCTATTTACCGATCGTCAATAGATCTAATGACTTTCAACGGGCTAATGTAGCGCGGCTCGGTTCAACGTGCTTCGGAAAGCCAGTCGCAGACAAATGGATTGTATAATTTCACTTTATTTGTACAATAATTATAGCGTAAATATATACATTTACTGGTTTGTTAACCATTTTAACATTGTGATTTTCTGTTTAAAAACTGGTGCGGCAAGCGACAAAATATTAGTAGAAAATATAATATGCAAGGAGCTGTTGTGAAACTTAATACAAAAAGAACAGCCTCCTGTGTAATTACACTGAATGTGTATCGTGTAGTAGCCGATACCGCAGCACTGTCCATCATTGTGTCAAGACTGTATGCAAATTATTGACACGCTATTTACCAACTGAACAATGTTGACGCTGGTGCTTTCCGCTGCGCCGTTCCATGTTTGCATTGCTTCTCTGCGTGTTAAAACATCACAGAATTTTGTAACTTTCTTTAATCAAACTCAACTACATAATATTTTCAGCCTCTATTTCCGCTAGATAAAGACAGAAGGATAGACTAAGCTATCTAAATTCTGACTTTCCAAGTGAATACAAAAATCATTTAATGTAACCTACTACAGTTAAGAGTTAAGCACAAAAAGTGTTGCTTATGAGACTTTTGTACAAAAATAAAATAATAAATTAAATTAACACTTTGGATGTTAGCTTTAGTTGCATAAAATGCAAGGAAATAGTTTACTTTTTGTAAGATGCAAGGCAAAGTAAGAGTAAACGATTTTTATTTGAGGTTTTTCTCACAAAACCCTTACTTTCATTATAAGCTTCGGTATACAATCTTCCAAAGTTAAGTGCCAAAATTGTCATGTGTTGACTAAAATAAATTACACCAAAACGTTTTGTCACTTTGAGATTCTGAATTGAAGCAAACAATGCTTTACTTATCACAAAACCAATAAAGCAAAGCTGTCTATTTTTCTGTGTCTTAAATTATCAAGTATTATATTAACATGCATTATAACACAATTTTTGATTTAAACTTCCTAAGAATGTATAAAAAGTTACAAGTGAGACAGGTGTTTACAAAAGGTATGAAGTATTTAACAATATCTAAATAAGGAAACTCCACATTTTCTAATAAGAATATTTAAAGGAATATACTTTGAAATCACTAGAATAATTTTAACACAGTGAGAAAGTTAATAAATATTTGAAAACTAATTATAATGAAATTACAAAGTGTGGATGTTGTGTAATTTATATGTGAGTTCTAATGCCAACTCATTTGCCGACCAGCATTGGATTTCCGCATAACGGTGACAGAGGGCAGTAGCACTTCAAATGTATACACCGAGGATCGGCGAACTACAATGATGAAGGTGAAGATGGAAATGAGATGATTATGGAGCAATGATGAAATGAATGGTAGGAGAAATCAGATGGCGCTGCGTCTATCACAAATATTATTTGTGGACGCTGGGGCCGAGCCCGCTCATCGTGGAGAAAGACGAGCAGTCTAACCATTTGGCTACGATGCCCATAATTAATATTGGAATAAGGCATTCATAGCAATTTGGTTCTTGTAAGAAAGCTAATTATTTTATCCCACAGAGCAGATTGTTGTCTTTATATTTTTCAAAATGTATAAAAATATATAATTTCCAGACCTAGTAACAAAAATTTAATGATATATAACCTCATAATCAAAATATTTAAAACTTCATTATAGACCTGCCATAATTTTCTATTGCACAAACTATGCATTGTTTTTCACTTAAAATGTAGGGGTGTTTTTGTAGAAGAATTGTAAATTTGACAAAGCTGTCTCAATTGAGCTAATGCACCAGTTCTTTCATGACGAACGATATTGCGTATTTCTTCACCATCGTTATGCCTTTGTTTATCAGGAAACTTTGAGATATTACCGTTTGTTATCTATCACATGGTAAATGTTTAGTTAAAGAAAATTTTGTCTTGCAAATTTAACAGAACTGTAGGATTATTGCGTGTATTTCACCTATCGTGGTTTATTTCATGAAACAGAATATAGTAGGGGAAGAAAAACTTATATGAAGCTTAAATTTAAAGCATGTATTAGGTATTTACAAACAGAAATTATATACATGGTCACAGCAACTGAAGTATACTCGATTCCTCATATTGTTATTAGAATTTTATTTGCTGTTTGTATCACCAGCATTTGAAGACAAATTTGCAAACTGGCTTTATACTGGCGTTTACATCTGACTCGACGCTTATTATTTTTCGAGAAAACTATTTAGTAAATATCATGTGTTAAACTGCAAGAAATAACATCTCATGATAGTTGTCATAATTAGTGGAACTGGAGTTCTTAAAACTATTGTTTAGCTCTTTGAGCAGCCGAAAAGTTTCATTTGTTAACATTCTGAACATGCAACATTTAAGACGCCTTTTAGATCAGGAATGACTACTGTGCATAAAACTTTAAGGACCTATGATTGGATTGGATTGGATTGAATTGCAATGTTAGATATGGAAGAATGTATTTCAGCCTTTATCATCTCAGGGATACACACCGTGGTCAGGATCCCCACACAAGAGCTTTTGTTAACTATTACCCTAGGTATTTAATTCACTTTATTAGAAGAATCAGAAAAGATGTTGATATAGAAATGGGGTCTCCTCATCCTTGGCCCAGCTGGCTATAAGATGCTAACAAAGATGGGGTCCCTAATCCAATTAAACATCCGGACGTGACTTTCACACCACTCGGTGGGACAGAAACCTTTACAAAGCGCAAGCCACCGTCACACAGCACCAGCCCACCTTGCTCTGGCACTTTCCATCTTGTAACAGAATGAAGTGGGAGAGTGGAAATTCATGGAAAGGAAAGATTCAAGGATGGCCGGTCTCTAGAGAGTTGAACCCAAATGCGAGTGCTTTAAGTGTTAAATGTATTATTACACATTCCAACGTCAATCAAATCGCGAATGCGAGTTCCAAGCGTTACCGCCTGAGTCACCCCGCTCACTTTAAGGATCTAAGTTCTGTATGAACTTAAATACAAACATCGTTTTGCAAAGCAAATAAGTTTTCAACTCTTTAAATTTAATACAATTTACATATTAAGTTTCTAGTTTCCTGTACTTATGAGGTCATAATAAGGTTTTTCAAGTTTGAAATACTATTTTATTTAAATCAGCATGGACAAAATTTAGACTGCTATGTTAGCTGCTTATAAAGAGAATAAATATTAAATTAATATCACTGTAAAGCTTTTCTAAGACTATTAACACATGACATTTTATAAGGCATTCTTAAAGGGATTAAATATTTACACACATTATTACCACTAATAATTAGAATGAATGCAAACTCTCCCATTATTACGGTCAACATAGATGTTTTTCTCCAAAGACCTCCTAAGGGCCTTAGCTGCTTTAATAAATTGATCTTACTATATCAAACTTCTTCGATAAAATCAGCATTTTTAAAATTGTTTTATGCCGCTCTAATACAAATTAGTCTGTTTCATGACTTTGCTTAATAAACCTTTGTTCTGTAATAAAGGAATGAATGCTGGTTGTTAGGAATATCTTTGCGTGCTAAGCCACATTAACCATAAATTTCTTCCAGATTCTGTGCGGTGTAATACGGAGATAGTATGGAATGATATCACATGCATGCAGTGGCGGTTCGATATTTTCCATTTCTTCGTCATTGTCTCTATATGGAGCATGATCGTTGTTTCTAGCGTTCTAAGTGAGCTTAAGTTAGATATACAAGGATAGACAGCAAACTCTAAAGTATGAAAATGGAGGAAAAGAAGAGAGAACGACTGGTTCAAGTAGCTGATCACCGAGAATTCCAGCCCCAAATATCAATGTTAAATCGTCGTGATGATGAGCCTCTCTACAGTGAATCTTACGAACTCACATGATTCTTGTGTACGTTGACGTTGTCATTCCTACCACTTATCTGTGAAGAGAAAGCTTACAGTGATAGTGGTTCGTGCATTCAGCTACAAAACCTTTTCGCTGAAAATTCGCTTATTATCCGAGTAATCCTTGCACGCATTGCAGATGATACTCGTACTGCTAGTAGTGGTTCTCATGAAAGATGCTCGTATTCAACAAAGCCGCTTGACTTACACCATGCTGAGGGCCCTTTGCCTGGAGCTTGTACTTCGGTTATTCTCAATGTCTTGTATAACAAGTACTTCCAGCTCAGGGTTACGAATACAACTCAACCGCGTTCCGTTACCATTCCGTTTCCCACAAACATCGAAATGACATGAAAGAGCACATTATGTCCCCAAAAGGGCTAAGACTTTCTGCTAGAGCTATTCCACGTGAGTTAGGAATTCCACTGAAAAACTATCCTTTTCATAGTTTCTTGTCATTTATGTGTTCTTGCCCCTTCTTATTCCACTCATTTCTTTTTCGGGCAATGCTTAACCAGTGAACTCCAAGATGTTCCTTGAATGTGTTTGGCCATCATCTTCCTGGAGTTTTGGGTAGGGTCCCTATACGTCTCACCTGTCCTGCTGTTGCCTCGCCACGTGCCTGCCCAATTTCTATTTTATCACTGCAGCTCTGTCATGGTGCTTTCTGATTGTGTGAATTCCTGCAGTCTAATATTGGAGATCTTGTCTCTCAGTGTTATATCTGGGATCTTCCTCTCCTCTTCCTTTTCCCTTGGCATGTTGTTGTGCTCTGCCACTGTATGTCGGTAAGGGACAACGTATGACATGCATATATCGGCACCGGGAGCCACACGAGTTGAGTGCTTCGAGTCTCAGTTTCTTGTTCGGAAAGGTGGCTTGCAATATGAACTTTAAAGACAAAAAGGCTCTCCAAGTTCGTGTTAACTCTCCTTTTAATCTCTTTATCCATTTTATTATCAAATGACACCATATTTTTTTTTCATCTACATACTGAATCTCTTCACCATTTATTTCTATTGCTCTTTTGGCGATCATTATTTTAGTTTTCATGTGATTCATCACGCAGGCCGATGAGATTCCTATACTCGTTTAGTTCTAGAAGCATATATTGTAAAAGTTGTATGTTGCCCTTGCTGTCTTTATATGTAAGTTTCCTGGTAAATCCGCGAGATTCTCAAATATTTTCATTCGCTTGTCTGTAGATCTTTTTGATATTAATTTTAACAAATCCCTAATGACGTCCACCCAGGGACCGATTTGCAACAGAAAAGAACTGTAAACCCACCGTAGCTGATTTGAGTGTTCTTGCGAAGGCTAACGCCAAGAACAATAATTTTATTCTCTATCGCAGAACTCATGTTCATATGAACTTTTTTGTTTCCTTTTCTATCCAAGTTTGTATGTAGTTCAGATTCACTCTTTAAAATCAGAACTACTGTTAATAGCAATGTTTATATTTTGTTCTATGCATTTAATTTGATGATAATAATAATAATACTACGCCAGCAAGTTTCCTTTCTTTCTTTTCCATTTTTATTTCTTCTTCCCATTTCTGCTGGTGCATATTTAAAGTATGACAAAACTAGTGAGACAAGATGTAGGAGAAACTTAACGAATTGGTTTTGGTTTAACATCAAGTAAGTTGGAAATGTTTTCTTACTGAGCAAGGTAAATGTTCAAGTAGTGCTCATAAGAGGGGTAGGTCTATAAGTTTCCGACCTAACCATTTTCTAGTTATGATAAAGACAAAAACTATATTTCACTTTTCAATTAAGTTACCACTTCTCACATCTTTGAATTAATATTTCAATCTCCCACCAAAAACAGTCAGAAGTAATATCCGCAAAATGGGCATAAATAGCATTCATCCCTTCTTCCTTCTACTTAAATTTCCTTACTCCAAGGTCCCTCTTGAGTTACGAGAAGAGGAAATAGTCACTGGGAGCTAGATCTGGGCTTTAGGGTGGATGGCCGATCTCTTTGAGGCCAATTTCTTCACAGCTTCCTTTGCAACAAGAACTGTGTGCACAGGCACATTGTCTCACGACAATGTTATTAGTTGTATATGATAAAGTTGAAACATTCTCTTGAGTCCTACATTTTCAGTATTCTTCTCTTATTCAAATTAACAAATTAAACTAATAATTTGGTTCCCACTTCAAATAGTTTTGTAATTTATTTGAAATTATTAAAACATATCTCAAGAAAATATTCAAAATATCGTGCACCCAAAATGTTATAGCCATATCATTGGTCACATTTCATTTCGAAGATAAAATGAACATCTGGTGGTTTTTTAAAACTATCAGGTATGGGTTTTTTTTTTTTTTTTAATTTTGAAAGGAAAGGAGCAAAAACTTAAAACAAAGAAACGGATAGCAATAAAAAGCCTCTACTGCATGAACCTCTATGCTCGTGGGCGATAAAGTAGGGAAGCTTCTAAAAGAAGATTTCGTGCAAGAACCCCGAGGTGCTAAGAGGCCTTCTGGAGGGATCTGTTAAATGTTGTGGAGATTGGGAGAGACAGTTCCAAAGTGGGCCAGGGTTACTACTCAAGGCGCCGTCTCCAAAAGACGACAGAACTCCCAAATTCAAGACAGTCGTGATTTTTGTTGTGGCGGCGTTCCTGGTGCACTCACCAGACATGTTGTACATCAACCGTGCAAAGTTGCTGGGCACTGTTTTCATAAGCTCATTAACCGAGCTGCAAAATTCTGGTAACGTAGGTGGCAATTCATGATTTTATTCTGTAAACGCCCGATAGGTATAGGCAACTAAAAATAGAGTGTTTAGCATGTCGTTAATAATATTATTGACAACATGAAAAAATGTTAGATACAAATATATGATTTTTGTTAGTCCTGGATGTCTAGTAATAATCATATTGCTTCGTAGACTCAAGTTCGCAGGTTCAAACCGGGCCAGAGTCGATGTAACAGAACCTCAGAAAGAAGAGGCCTCTGAACAAAATTAATCGGTTGTTTCACACCCTGAATTGAATGGGACCCTAATGAACGGAGATGTTAAAGAGTTTCTTTATATAAATAAAACGTATACGATTTTTCCAGTCTAACCTTGTTACCCGAAATCCATTTGTTTTTTACATGAGACTAGGCGTTTAAAGAGCTGAATAAATTAGTTTGTTTTTATATTTACTCGATTTGTAAAAAAAGCATGGTACTAAAACATTTGAATTTATTAATTAATATAATGCAATGAAACCTACTCATTCTGCTGTGGAATCGGAAATTAACTTTACCGCTAGAAAATCTGACCCGCGGTCAGAACTCTCAGGGCATATTTTTTATTATGTTCGTTATTTATTTGTAGAAAATAATAATTAATATTGTATTCATTCTCATAGTAGATACTCGAAGTGACTTCCCTCCGCTGTGAGATATGCCTGAATTCTTTTGAAAAAAAAAATCGACGCCCGCGGCAAAGCATTATTCTGAATGTTGTAAACTGCCTCCCGGATATTTCAGGTGCAGCAGTAAATTTTATATGGATGAAGATGCAGCAGCTGATAGGCTTTATACGCACTCCCGATAAATATACAAACTTGCCATGCTAATGGTGTTAAACACTTTCGAGAAGTTTCTAATCGATAGCCTATTTCATCAAGTTTCTCTGTTAAAGCCCGCGTTTTTTGATTTCGGCTTCTTGTTAATGAAGTCTTCGGTTTGGACTTTATTCACCAATCGGAAAATTGTATTTGGAATTGTTATTCGTGCAAATGTAGCTGGAAATTCCCTCTCATTATTTATAGCATTTCTTTTTGCAGAAAGTTTAACACGTACTACCTACAGGGATGCAACTGAAACAGTTGGCGTGATAAAGGTTGAGCAAGCTCAATTGCCTCAACTGTCTTAACGGGAACCGCGCGTTCACTGTAGGTGTATACAATCTTTGATGCGTAGCGGAACAAGGGCAATGTATAAATGTAATTTGATATCGTTTATATACTTTTCTACGACCAGGGCAAGCTAATTGGGCTATCACACTGAAATACCTAATCCATAATGTTGATGCCCTTCTTCGTAAGAATAGGATAACAATAAAAGAAAATGCTTGAGGCTGGGTATGAGTCTCGGAAATATTCACAAATTTCTCCATGAACATCTGCACTATCACAAAGTATGCGCATATTATCTCAGTTTGTGAGATTAAGCTAACAGATATCAGACCGGCTGGTGACAGGTGGCATCTAATTTTAAGCTACACTTCCATAGGTCAAGCATGGAATGGGAACGAGGCTAATCTGCATATCTCTAATAAGCTCTAGCTATAAGATGGTGCAGGGATGGCTTTTATTTCGATTATAGAGGCAAATTTATTTGAATATCTTAAACATGATCTAAAGATCCATGAGCAGTACTATACAGATAAGATGAAAAAATTTAGAGCAAATATCAAGAAGAAACAATCAAGGCTTTTGACGAAAGGTTTCTCTTCAAAATAATGCTCGTTCTCATTCTGCCAAAACAGCATGAGAAACATTATAGCAGTTTTACTGGGAGATGTTAAAACACATATCATACAGCCCAGACCTGCCTTCATGCTTTTTTACATTTTTGGAAGCTCAAGGGAAGCGTATATTTCAGAAAACTGCTCTACTCTAGGTTTATTTCCCCATCAGAAGAATTCCACAGAGCTGGTAGAATTGGCGAGTATTAAGTGAAAGATTAATTTCCTCCCTCCTGTTAGTGATGACTGACTAACAATTGACCAGCATAATAATTAATAAAAACATTTAAAGTGAGAAAGATAGAAAACAACTAGGTAAAATAGTAAAACATTTACACGTGTCCCTGAATCGCCGTTATGGTTTACAGGAATAGCAACCCAAAATTACACCGTGAGGGCTGTGTAAAAGCAGCAGCTGATATATCATCCGAGAATACCCTGGCTATTGAGAATTTGTTAGAAATACTTAGCACATATATTTTTTCTTAGAAAATTGTTCCCTTTGATTCATTAGCGGTCATTTTGTTAATACTTTACTCACGTTAACGTAAGCCAGAACACTAACAGATAAATGAAAGTATACTTAATATAATATTAGAGAAAATTAAAGGAAAGAAACGTACATGATTTCTAATTTTGCCCATTCCTAAAACCGCTTCAAATGCAATCAACATGGCATGCGTGCCATGTAACTTGAAAAAATGTACGGTAGTTCTGGGACAACGTGCATGCATACACAACATTCACAAAACTAATTTTGCTATATAATGTTATCAGGGTAGGCCCATAAGTTTCCGGCCTCGTCGAAAGAGAATATTGCCTTCACAAAAGCCTTGTCTGGTGTCATGTTATCTGTTAAGTAAATAATTGCAGTTGTAAGTTCCACTCCGCTGTGTTCAGTTGTTCCTGAAAGAGTACTCAGACTTGTTGCGTGGTTTTACTTCAAACATGCGAACCGTTTAATGAGCAGGTGTAATTGCTAGAGGTAATCAATTAACTGTACTTTTTTTTTTTTACTTCCTTAATTCTCGATTAATATATTTCTTCCTGTTTTATTTTTGTGGCTAAAACGAAACGTATATCAGTAAAATGATGATCAATCAAGTGGATTATGTAATTATTTATCTGAACATTGCTACAGTGAGAGCAGTTTAAAAGTTCCGATACATAATTCAGCCGGTTGGCGGTTAGACCCCGGGTTGTCGCCGGTATTTTCTTGCGCGTAGACTGGCGGTACTCGAGCACTTCGCCATTTAAAAGTTTAAGTATAACAAATATAACACATTTGGCACTCATTCCCTCTTTACATTAGGTGCTGGCAATGTTGCCCATTTTCCCTGAAACACAGTCCACATCTTTTTAGGAATTTGTTACTGACAAGCATCAGTTCTCCATTATTAATGTGCCTAACTTCCTTTTCTTGTTTCAAGTTCCTCCAGTGTATAAGAGTTAGTTAAATATGTTCTATTTTTCAAAATGCCCCAAAAATAAAAATCATATACTCTAAGATCTGGGAGGCTCTATACCATGGTCGATAATTCTGGGACCAAATATACGAAGCGATGCCGTTGTGATCAGTCTTCGATTTTTTTGTGGTCAGTCACAAAACCCAGTTCATTGAACTTCTGTACTAGTAATGTAGTAGGTAGTATTTATTTCTCATGTATCAACACACAGAATTTTTAACAAAATAAATACAAATAAAAAAATTACTTTTAAATGTAAAAATTAGGAGCAATGGCTTCGGCAATTCCAGAAAGCACTACCTCCAATCAAAATGCATTCCAATTTGATTGGCTACCCCCCCCCCAGTCCCCGGTTCATCAGCAGCTACCAACTGGAATATCCAGGGGACCGGGCTCCGATCCAACCAAAAACAAAACACAACATTAAATTTAATTTATACATTCAATACAATATAAGCTATATTTCCTTCAATATTAAATCTTCCCTTTTTTATTTAATTAAAACCATTCGGCCAAATTTCTATCCTTGAGATTTGCTTATTCGTTAGGACCTTATACACACTAACACCCTGGTTATTGGTATATAAGGGTCCTGTTTAACTAATACTAGGTAATTAATCCCATACCCTCCCCTACGCATTTCATCCTCCTTTCGTTATCAGCAATACAATTCTCAAGCATATTTCCTAAGTATTTTACACCTATAACCATTTTTGTCTTACTTTGGCTATGTATTTTCCCAGTTCCTTAATGTTTTCATCTGATTTTAAATTTAAAATTCTCCTACCTCTTATTTCATCTGGTAAGTTTCCCATTTTCGTAATAAGAACTGTTCCCTCCAAAACTTGATTTGCTTACATTTTAGTATACAATGCCAAGTACTATCTGGTTCTTCACACATATGACATTTCCTCTTAGTGTATCCATATTTTAATCCACTTAAACATTTTACTCCTGTTCTAAACCATGCCGACCCCTTCCTTCCTACTTCTGAACTATGTTAAATATCGTTTTTCATGTTGGAACCGGACTGCTAGAAAATTTAAGCCTAAATGGCTGCACTGTTCTGTCACATGACTTTCTGTACCTGATGTATGCCTTGAGAATGAATATACGACGACTCAGTAAATACGTTAATAAACTCTGACTCTCGACAGCACAATACAACTGCCCGATTCTGTCGAAATGTCGCTCACAATAAACTGGAAGAGAGAGTGGGGTAGGTCCACTGGTCAGCCGATCTAAGTTACGGGATTTTTAAACTGCTGCCACTGAATATTTACCTAATTGACTTCATATCACAAATCAAGAAACACGCAGTGCTCAATAGTGTGAACCAGGAATGGCGAACGCAGAGTCAAACTAGAGGTTTACAACCAGTATCGCTCTATTTTCAAATGGGGGGAAATAAAAGCATCATAACATAAGCTATCGATGAATAAAGCACTGCAATCCTTCGCTGCTTTGCTTTGCGGACATACTCGCACTTTACTCGGTGCTGCCACCCTTAATATAGATCATCAAGAACGTTAATGGCATACAGCAAGTCTTTAGAGCATTATATGTTGCAAACAAATTTATCGTCTGGTGGGTTTATTATAAACTGCGGGAGCAACTACCTCCATCATCACGTTTAGAAGACCTTCATGCCACATGATTAGCGTCAGGTATTGTCTCATCATATTAATAAGAAGCAACGCAGTTTTGTCCATTACCTTTTTCAAATTATTTCATCAAGTGTATGAGTCGGTATAGCTTTAATCTATAAACTAGAAAGAGAATCGTTTTGAGGGATGTAATGCAGAGTGGAATTCTTTTTTGAACCGACGTGTTCTTACGGAAGAAAAGTTAGATGTAATACAGAAATTTCTTACACAGATGCCGGCAATATATTGCCGTTGAGGGGCATCATTTTCAACATCTCTTACAACAGAGGTTAGTGCTTATTATCATCAGTTTTAAATACGCGAGGCGATTCATCTCTCTTTACCGGAGCTCAGAGGGCCCATAACTCAAATAACCTCACTGTACATATCATATATTCTTTGGTTTCTTCATCATCATGCTTTTGAAGGCTAAAATATTCCAAACGAACGCGTACAACTGCGTGTGTTATGGTTAGTTGTAACTTTTTTGAAGCTTAAAGCATTCTTCCCTCTACATCCCACTTCTGCTCAAATGTTATGACGTTTGATATTTACCGAAGAGAGTGATGCAACAAACGGAAACGCAGTCCCGAAATGTCGTCAAGGAGTAACACTCTGATTTTTTTTTTTTTTTTTTTTTTCTTTTTACTCGAGCAATTGATCCCAAATTAGGCTGGTATCTGTAGCATGAAAAGGCCGCCACTGACGATGACAAATATGCTACTACCTTAAGCTACTAGAAGGCCAATCTCCCTCCCCAAGCTCGGTATTTCCGTGATCCTTATCTAAAGAAGTGGAAGGCTGGTGTATATAAAAACTTCCTCGCCGTCAGGTAAAAACCTTTTTGGTGAAATTGAGCTGTTCGTGTTGTCACTCACCCTCCAAAAGCAACCCTTGTTCTGGTCAGAGAAAAAAAGCCGGGGTTGGGGGTTTGAGTACGCACGCGCCAGTGGCCAACCTCAGCCCCGCCCAGCTACCGTATTCTTCTCGATATGCATCTCATGGCCTCCTGGAAGATTGACGCAACACCGCTCTCGTGTCAAAACACAGGAGGAGGCTAATCTGAAAGCCAACGACGGGCTAGTTACCAGTTCAGCCAAGTGCAAGGATTAAAGGCGAAGGAAAGAACTCTAATATATAAAACAGACTGGTTTATATGAATAGAATGTGTTTGGTCATTAATTTATTCATACCCTTACAAAATAAATTCAGTTGTTACTTAGCTACTGAGCCTCACATTAGTCAAACTGACTGTTTAGAACCTCTTGAACGTACTTTTTTTAAGGAATTTTAATATGTAGTAATTCCAGGATTAAGAAATTCGGACTGCATAGATATAGTCACGAACTGTTCTATGGAAGCTTTACAAGCAATTTGCCGTTGTATGTGTCACGTATCATCTAACAACACAATTTTCCCAACATTCGCTTTTCACAGAGGAAAAAAAACGTACTGGTCTTTGGAACAGTTGTCTAAACAGTAACGGTGACTGCTTTTTGACTCATTACCTAAGTTGTTTGGTCACTTTAAATGAATGTTAAGTTTTCATCAGCCATAGAGCCTTCGCTTTGAACTGAGAGCATGGTGAGTCAAAACTGTTGAAATTACAGTGGAGTCTCCCCGATACAGCACCTGCAGTGAAGCGTTAAGTTTAGATATTGTCTTTTTGTACTTGTTCATACAGCACTTCACTCACAGTACATGTCCGACTTTAGTACAGTACGCTACTCACACATGGTTTAAAACTGCAATTTTAACTTTAAATTAAATTAAACGCCTAAGTAGAACACGAGAGAGACGAGGGTAAAATATATTCTAAAATATTAACATGTTCTCTAAATCAAGTAACAAAATCAGTAACTCCAGATAATGTGAGGAGAGTACTATTGTGCAGATGAAATAATTTTCTCCTTGAACATCTAAATAAAAATTACTTAATAGAGTTGACTGAGAGTTGGTATCATGCAGTATCCGGAAGTGTCAAAGAATAATGATTTAAAGATAAGTATCCGCAGGTACTAAAAAGTAATTTATCAGGAAATGAAAAAAAAAGTCCATAGCCACTACAGTACAAGTTCACTAGGTATCTTACCCGCTAAACTGTAGTCCAAAACTGTGTTTGTGGGGTGGTGTGCTGCCAAACAATACTCCATGCACAGCTACACTCTTGCGGATTACTTGGAGCTTCAATGTCTGAATGCAGGCTTCTAAATATAATACATCACTCTATGTTTCATTCTGAAATTTAAAAAAAAAATAATAATAAAATTTTGTTTAAGTAAATTTAAGCTAAGTAAAACTACACTAACATTTCAGGATTTCTGTAAAACGCATGGTTTATAAAATCACAAAACTATCTACACAGTTTAGAAGCGAAATATTCATTTTGAAATAGTAATTCAAAATAGTAAATGTATTTCTGTTTTAGACCATCAGTTTTTGATGTAAAGTAAGCAGAGTTCATATCATTTAAGAGTTGGAACAAGAATTATTTTTTTTTTTTATTTGAAGTCGGTTTTTATCCAAAAATGTTCCATTATCCCAAGGCTATGAAAATGTTCTTAATTGTGTTTCGGTAGCTTCTGTGTTACTAGTATCTTCAGAAACATGCTGATTTTCAATGCAATTGAAGCAGTATATTTCTCTAGAGACATATGCATGTAGGAAAATGTAGATTTGAGAAAATTGCAATGAAATAAAAAGTTGTTAAAAACCCACTCAGAGCTCCAACTCGGGCCCTAATGCACACCTGTGCTATAGCCACTCTATTTGGACTGTTTACTCATAACAGGTAGCACCAAAGCAAAATTTCTTCTAGCGAATGGTAAAAACCAGCGCGCGCGCTCGTGGGTGTTGTAATTTGTTTTTGAAAATTTTCAAATAATTCAAAACTTTGGCTTCCAGCAACCCTTAGTGTCCCAGACCTCTTTTAAATCCTTTCACTGTTATTATTATTGTAATGTATATTTCAAGACATAACAAACCAAAATAAGTTCTTGAATTAGCTTGAAGTCAGCATTAGTTTTAGTGTTGTATAATATCATATGATACTAAAATTAGAGAATTATGACACGAAATACTCATCCTTACCCAAGCTCAATGCCTCATTTCATATGGGTTAACCTATTTTTTAATATTATTGGTGAAAATTAAAATGTTCTTAAACCATTTTTATTAAAATAATTAAACTTGCAATGTCACAATACCCAGGCACGATTTTAGAAATTAATAAAAATAGAAGGGAGGAAAACTGAAATGTAATTCAACTCTGTTTATAAAAAAACGTTTACACTGGGTTTATCCGGTTCTAAAATACGTAAAGTTACAGACCAGAGCTAAGCGTAAACTCCAAGGGAAATTATGCAACAAAATAAAGAAAGAAAACAAATCATAGCAGAATAAACTGACGTATACAAGAGAAACGGTTCAAGTACGGCAGAATCTAAGGCATAAGTCAAAAGCTACAAAATCAAGAATATTAAATTATGTTTAGAGTGGGAAACTAAAAGAACAGGTTAAAATCAACTAGCATAGTCAGATATAATCTCCAATTAGGTTACAATTAGGTTAACTGGTGCATTCGCAATTATGTAAGTTGTAAAACTTTGAAAAGTGCGGTTTTGTAGCAAAGAAATATACCAGTTTATTTAAACATTAAAAATGTGTTGGACTGTATTGTAGAACTACTGAATATACAATTTTTTTTATCAATTTTGGTAAGGAAATCGCAGAATTTTACTTTATAAACTTTATACTACTTATAGGGACAAGTTAATGGTTGCCATCATTTATATTTTAATGAAATACTTAATATTGTATTAAGTATATATTATCTGCAATAATAAAACAGTACCAGAACAAGAAATGTGTACCTGAATATTCATTTTGAAATATAGGCTTTTTCCCCCCTTTCCTTCTTTAATTCACATAATTATATGTGGTCTATCGATGTAATAACTGAAGATATTAAACAGTTTTAATTGGCAATGTTTTTATAATGTTAAAAGTTACATTAGGGGGAAAATATCTGGTAAAAATGTGACACCTATATGCCTAGTACAAACCTAAAATCGGAGTTACAAGATTTGCTAATAAGAACGACGATGTGTAAAGATTAGCTCAGATAGTCTGCTGTTGTAGAAAAGAAAGCGCAAGGGGGCCTGACAAGAGGGGTTAGAGGGGAAGCGCTTATTACGGTAAACAACAAGATAAATCAAAATTATATGAAATGTTAAAAGAGCAAACAAACGCAACGTTAGGTAACAATAAGCATAAGGTGTCCAAATAGGTATAGTGTTGTTTATAAATTATTGGTGAATAATTCAACAACGTATTCGTTTAAGGTTCAAAAAAGTGTTCTCCATCGAATTATTTCACAAAACAAATATTTGCAACAACCACACTCCATATCCACACAAAATGCATTTCTAATACGGAAAATTAACGTTTTAATGTCCGCTATATGCATGTGCACTCCAAATATCCATGTAAACAGAGCGCTTTATGTGTATCTGCAGTTAGACACAGCAGAAACACAAATAGATTGCATATTTTCTACAAAAGTATTAAACATTTTGGAACGTAATCCTGGCGAAGTTCAGCACCTACTAGTACCGTAGCACCATTTCGTTACAGAACCGGCGATCCTTGTTCTTCTGCCCGTGTAAGTATCTCCCATCCCTGCGTCAAGCTCGACCACTCTCTTCCCGAGCGTAAACGTTCTTTTCATCCGAGAATCAGCAATTACTAAAGTAAACAATGAATTGCGTTTTACACAAGATACAGTTTCGCATTAGATATTATTTTAAATACATAATTATAAAAATATAGGTATATCACATTTCACCAAAATGTTAGCACTTTATTAACATGGCAATTGTATATGTCAAGGATAACCAATCTTATGAAATCGCAATGTTAACTTTTTACACCCCTTGTTATACTAAAACTCTTTTTACTCTTGCTCTAAACTGCATTTATGATACTCCAGCACACTCACTAGATGCACACAATTTCATTTCCTAACTTATTTCAAAAGTTACAGAATATAATTTTCAGATTGTAAACTTTAAGACTGCAATATTATACATTTCAAAGTTTTACCTTTCTACGTTTTTTTTTTTTTTTTTTTTTTTTTGCTGATTGTCATCGAGCTTTAGTTATAGACCTTACCGCAGTATTTACGTCTTAGCTACTAGGTAAACAGCAACCGGCGGTGTCCATACTTCAGCTGCCCTTGCTACAATGTGTATACAACCTTACCTTGCAGAAAATGCTGCAGTTGTCCATCCTCGTCTAAACAGACATTGTATCAGGAATGCACTTTCTGATTATCGTAATGTTTCTGATATCATTACTAATTATTTTATTTATACTGCAATATTTTACATTTTGATTCTGTGGCGAAAGTTCAAAATTTGCCTCATTTCGTCGTCGTCTTCTTCTTCTTCTTCTTCTTCTGTTAAAACCGTGCGTTCTTGCTCGTCATTTCTTATTTTTATCTATAAATTAATGTATTTTTCACTGAAAAAATAAGTTCAGATTTGTATAAAAAATTGTGAATTAAAACTTCCGAAGAAGGAAGGCAAATGAACGGGAAAGTTCTGAATAAACACATACGACGAGCAGATTCGTTTTTAAAATAACATTTACATAAAAAATGCGTTGCTCTTGAACCAATAGTCTGCTATCTGCAAATGAGTGTGTATCAGGGTGAGACTGACAGGAAACAGATTCAGAAAGCGACGTCAATGACATAATGGGGGGAGTTCAAGTATGGGACACTTCCGAATGAGGTATGCTTAGTAGTCGAGACGCGAAACACCGCGTGAGCGGACCATATTTATAACTAAAGTCTTATATTAACTTGCCACCTTATCCCTAGCGCCTATGGTGCCTCAGTAGTAAAAACGGGCATTAAACTTTAAAAAAAAAAAAAAAAAAAATTGTTCACGAAATCATCAAAATGATTCGCATTTATTTTGTTCCGTAACATTAGATACTTAGAAGTACATTACCAAATTATGGTTTTAATGATTCGTTTTGTTCCAAATGATGATTTTCCCTACTGATTTTTAAATAATGAATATATGCAAGATTTCAGAGCGTTAAGTTACAAAAAAGTGCATTTTAAAGTTCATTTAGACAATCTTAGGGCTTTGGTTTTGTGAAAATCGTTTAAAATAAATGTGTTAACAATAGACAGTGGTATTGAAAGGAATATCACAAATGCGAGTTAAATGCAATTTTGAAAAGAATGTTATTTTCAATTGTTCGAAAAAGTTAAAAACAGTACTTGCTCAAATTGGTTTGATAAAACATTGCATAAATTACCCCACTGTATAATATACTAATAAACAATGAACAGCGGTTTAAAAAAATATTTTGCGCCAGACTCTTTTTGTAAGCATTCCTATTTCCAAAATAAATTTAATTTCTAATCATAAATAACATGAAAAATGCTAAGAAAGTTATGAAAATATGAGGAGCTGAGATATATGTTATGTATCTTCCACGTGTGCTCAGACATTCCTGTTCATAAAGCATCAAAAGATTATATATTTCATCGTCCATTCGAGGCATTGTTCAATCTGTGTACCAAACATTTCGCGGTTAACTTAACGGCGAGCATGCGCATTCCACTTGAAGTACTTGCCAGCCCCAAATCCAGAAACGATTTTCTAAAGCGCCGCAGCGGATCACAAAGAAGAAGAGGTCAGTTGAGTGGGACGCTGATGGATGGCAGCTTTCTTTCCAACTGGTAGCCGACACAGGTGCTATGTATAATTCATTTTCTCTTAAAACAGCATAATTAATGCGGGGCAGCCAACTGCGCGACGTAGTGGGAACCTGCAGTCATTTCGTCTTATCTCCCTCCCAGAAAAGGAAGAACTGTTCTTAGAAATTCAAATGTCCAACCTAATTGTACAAGTTAACTCATGTGTCATTTCGGAGAGCTGTCAATGACTTAAACAGGATCCAACAATACGTTATTATATTCAGAGTAGACCTTTATCTCACCAATTATAGAGTCCCTTTCTCTATAAATAATACAGAGCTAGGATTTGTCATGTAAACCTATATAAAGGATTGCATTTCAATAATGCATCTCGTCTGATGGATGTTATTTAAGAAATGTAATTGTCATATCTTGCTGCTTGTCTGTCAACCTAATTTCAAAAATCTAATTAAAATATTTTGACGTTTATCGAGATCAACTTAACATTTTATTTAATGGTATTTCCATCACCACCAAATTTTTTTCTAATTTCCCTATATTAGAAAGTGGTATTAATGCATGATAATGGTATTTTAAGGGGAGTATGAAAGGCCTATCCTTGAAATGTTAAATTTACCAACTTCAGTTCACATTTTCTCAAGGACTGTTAAATCTAATGAAATTTAACTTTATACGGCATACAGATGCACATATTTGAAATTTTCTGATCTATTTTCATTACTATACCATGACTCCGAAGCAAATAATAAATTATTTTCAATTGTTGAGTTTTTTTCTATTTTTACCAACATTTTATTTTTTTACGTTGTCACATTTTGTCCTAGCTCTACCATAATAGATCCACATAACAGAAATATCATGAATAAGTGGTAAAGTTGTAAAGTAATAGCTTTTACAGATCCTTAAAAAACGGAAACATTAAAAAAATGTAGTTTTTCAATAATTGCAGTCAAAAAAGATTTTACAGAAAAATTAACTTTTTGAGGGAAACACCAGCTAAAACCCCCCAACATTGTAAAACAACATAGAATGATGTGATGAAAACAAACGCTGCATATTTATAATATACAATTTTTTTTTATCATTCAAGACAAACCACAGCCTTCTAGAGCAAATAGTTTCTGAGAAAAAGATTTTTAAGTGAACAAGTGCCTACGAAATCATTCAATAAAAAATTAACAAAATTAACAAAAAATAATAAAAATGAAAAAGGCTTCTGCAGTGACATAATTCAAATTTTATTAAAATTACTTAAAACTGAGGAACGTTATTGAAAATCATATCAAAACAAATAGAAAATTCGAAATATTAAAATAGTACAAAAAACAAAAAAAAAATGATGTTTACCTCATTACCTTTAATACTATTTTTAAATATAATAAAATGTGTTAGCTAAAAGAATAGCTTTCAATGACAAAATATATTATATGGAAAAATGATACAAGTGAAGAATGTAATTTGGTCTCGAGGTTGAAAAATTAGGAAATTGATATAAATACATTTTACTTTAATTAACGCCGGATGAAACTAAAAATGTTTGCATTACTTATATTAAGATGCAGATTAATAGCGGCAACAGTAGCAACATTTTAACGTAAAATCCATTTTTCTTTCTCGCTCCATGAATTTCTTAATGTCATTTTCATAAAATGTGGATTGCAGTTCCTTTTCGATAGCTAAGTTTTGCTTCTTCTGAGTACCGAGGAAAGTTGTGAGGCTGCAAATAGTAACACTAACTAACCCAATGCTATATCTATTTACCTTTCTTCAACTTGTATGGTATAGCCCAAAAAATTGTTCATACAGAGCACAGCGAGTTCATTTTTTAGTCTGTTGGAATCAAATGTGTCAAGCATAGATTTCCTTTAGATTTCAAAAGTAGAAACAGGAAAATGTGCGCTGTATTCTTCATTCTTGAGCGGATCTAATGATCCACAAAGTTCAAACTGCGCATATGATTAAATGTTTCATCAATTTAGCAACAATGATATCATTGATTTCTTGCAACACCAGAACCTAATTCTGCTGGTTTACTTTTACTTGGTAGTGTTTAATTCTCTTCTTAGTGGTAAGTAGAATCCTGCCATTGATCACTTTGGATACATGTTTTGTGTTCATAAGTTATAGATTCTTAGCTTTGAACGTAAAATATGGTGAGTCAAAGCCAGTTCAACTTGCAAGAGAGCTGCATAAGTGGGGCGAGGTGCAGCGAAACAATACTTTATGCACAGCTACACAGCTACGCAGTGCTTGGAGCTTTTCGATGTCTAAAAGTTATAAAGACTCTAGTTATAAACTAGATTTTGCTTCATATGGAATCCCACAATTTTCTGAGATTCTGAATGTGCTCTTTGGTTTTTGCACATAAATACTGTATATCTTAAGGTATTGGTTGCAATGTACGTGAAATCCAAGCTCAAAATTACTAGCAACAATGATGTGTCAATAATTAAGTGATTCTGGCGCAGCAATAACTGTTTCAATATCGCAGCCATAGCTGTCAATATCTTGAAAGAACCCAATAATGCATCTCTATGCCTCTTAACTGCATAAACAAGACCTGGTGTGAAATTCCATCCAGTTGAAACATATCTAGGCATCTTCTTGGACATTTACTGTGTAAATACTCCTGTTTGTTGAAGACTTGTTCAGGAAAGAAAACGAAAACCAGAAGATGGAAAATACTATAAGTAGAATTCCTGAAATATGTGAGAGACTGGGACAGTAACCAGTAGATCTATCATTGCTTACATCTAAACGGATTTACGTAGCTTAATCTGGATGTACATCACTGCAAGAGACGTAATAACAATGTTTCAAGTCTCTTGTTCTTTGTATGCATATAAACAGGCCAGTCTCAGAAACCTATGGGAGACACGCTCTCCTTTGGTCTTTATGAAGAAGAGGTTCCTAGGCCAAATATTCAGTTGTCTGAACGGGTGGCGTGACGTTGGGCCGCCTAGATATTGGGTTCAACTCTTAACATTCTGCAAATTGTAGCATTTAAGTAATTCTGTTCTATGGGACACAAACAATCAAACTTAGGGTCTAAAAGTAGCTCTCAATAGAAATCTGCGACTCAATACGATTCATCTATTATTATGGAAATTAAACTCTGATTTAACTTGTATTAAGTATTTGTAATAAAGAATAAATATATAATTCATTTTACACAACAGGGTCCAAATTATATTCAGATACCAAGGGTAATAAGTGAGCTGTTATTTTCTTATTATTGATGATTCTTTATAGTTGAGCATAATGAAGAAAACTGTGATATTTAGGTTTACATGGGTAGAAGAAGTAAAAGTTTACTACTAAAACTGCAATATTAGAGCTCTTATACATCACCCTCTTTCACCAGTTTTCAGAACTAATCACGAATTTAATGTCTGGTGGTTCTGAATACCGTTTAACTAAGTTGCTCTATTTGTATTTTCTCATTTTATGCTTTAGTGTATTTCTTTACACTTTCTTTGGCTATGTACCGTTTATCAACTACAAAAGAGCTAACGTTAACAAATCTGGCCTCGAAAACACTAAATGACTAACAGTTAAGTTTCTTAGTTGACTTTTTTTTTCGCGGTTTTTTAATTAGTGCACGGAAGAATGGAGAGTTCCTTCAATAAATTATAGTCATACGGCGAATGGGCAACGGAATCCCATAAACAATAAAAAAAAACATTTGGAAATAGTTTATAAAGATTTCAATTTATAGAAGTTAGACTCTTGATGGCCAGCATCTATCAGAAACGAAAGACGAGCGAAATATTGGAAACATAATAACTGCAGCAATACTTCGTTTGGTGTCACAATAGATAATTTTCATATAATAAAAGAAAATTCTATTGTTACGTCCAATTTGTTGTGATTAATCAAATTTAAATTTCAACAGTCTTCCTAAGTACTTTTTCAAGCTTTATATAAAATAATTTTGTAATTAATATATACAATCTTCTATTTTTAAGCTCCTGGATAATTTTAGAATATTTTAGTTTTGTCTTGAGTGAATCGATACTTCAAATATAAAGGGTCATCGAGAAGTCGCTCCGCAGTCGTTGTGTAGGCGAGATTGCACAAGGAAAGAGAATTCGGGTGGCAGCACTGACCATGCGCCGAGTGTACAGTTAATGTGTTCACTAAACAACCAAAGCAAGTACACTTCAAAGTTCAAAGTTGCTAAATACCGGTTTCGAAGGGAGGAAAGAATGTCAGAAATATAGAAGTATCAATTTTCTCCTATATGGTGCATATCACCTAAGATAAGAGGAACTTATGGACAACCTGTTATTATGAAATTATTGAATTTCCATTATAATGGAATTCCCTCTTACATTGTTCATTGGAACTACCGTGAAGATAAGTTAACGATTTCAAGTTATGGATAATTTAGTTTTCCTTTGCAAGGATATTTATTTGACCTTCTGTGAAATGAGCACTCCAACTACATTTCACTGGGGTTCTATTTCAGAAGCAACCTCAGATACTAATCCTCAAGAGAACAAATATATCCCAGAAAGTTAAAGAATGCTTATTTCTTAGCAGCTCCCGGACGTCAATATATTTAAGGACATTTGCGAATATTTTCTCATTATTTAGTCTTGCTATGAGTACTGTCGTTTAAGCTTGTGACCATGGAAGTGAAATGCTATTAGTAACAATAACAACCTGAACATTATTTGTTCAAATGCGCTTAGTACGTCTCGTATATCAACTAATAAATATGAACTTCGATGTAAAAGAAAACAGAACTGCAATAATTTCCTTCTTAAGTGTTGATAAGAAATCCAAAGAAATTTTCAGGTTGCTGAAACAATTAAATACTTCACTGAAATTAGCTTACCACACTATAAAAATAATTTATTCTATTGAAGATCGACTGAAATTTAACAGGCCATATACCACAAGGCCACAAAGGGTGACTTTTGCACCATTAAAGAGGTTCTTTTTAATAAATGTTTATAGGTAATACATCTGTTAACAACTACCTGGAAAAAAATTAACAACGAAAAGAACCCTTCAAATCCATTCTCAAAATGGCCTCAAAAATCCCCTTTACTGATAAAAAAAATGTTCATAATAGAGTAATGCACGAGACTCTGATGACGCAAGACAGTTCCCTGGTTCAAAAGGGGCATCACCCAGCATCAGTGGCAGGGATGAGGCGTCCTTTAAATCTGTAAGGCTGAGATTACCAAAAATAAGTGCGTTCGATCGTATGCATTTATTGACGAGTTGAAATATTTTCTTAGTGCGCTACGTGCAACGTAGAAACCTGATCTTCAACACTAGGGTCAAAGGCTCACCCTGCCTTGTGCTAACGAAACGGCAATTTTTAGGTGACAGTCAGGAAGATGTGAAAGGGGTCTTTCATAGAGTTTTAGTTACCATGCCTTGGTCTCAGCCTAGTTGATTATGACTGCACTTTTCTGAAATAAAGTAGAATGAAGCCCAACAGAAGGACCAGGATGCAGATGATATCAATTTAAAATAGGTAGCTATGGTATTTCGCAATATTTTACTGTGTCGTGGTAATATAGAATTATTCATTTTTTATTTTAATAGTAAATACCACCCACTATAACTTATTAGTCTTAAAATTTATTATTAAACTCATTTAATCGTATTTTATTTAAGCGGGTCCGCGGACCATATGATAGGTTGGTAGCTCCAATTATAATTAACTATTTTTCCAGTATTTCAGTGCAGCCAAACGGCGCGGTATCTTACTAGGATTATAGAGAAAGGGCGGTAACTTTTCAGTGATATGTTAAAAATGTATTTACACAAAAAAGAAAGGAAGTATTGAGATTATGTACAAACATATTTAAGTATTAGTCATGGAATATGAATATTGCATGTAATTTAATATAATGATTACTTTCATTATTGATAGTCACTATGCCATAAATTGAACATGAAACCCTTTTGTAACATTTCGTTTTCTGGTAATTTCTAAGTTCCATGTTTTTGTCTACACTATACAATAATCGTACTTTGCCACAGTGGGTTGGTGAAGAGTTCTTACTGTACCAGGCAGTAACATTTAAATATGACTTTAGCTTTCGCGGCGTTGATTACTTAATAACTCGAGAAGGGGTTATCAATAAGGGACTTAAATAGCACTAAAGAAACATTTTAGAAGGTGTTTGATGCCCTTGAAAACGATAATCTTTGATAGAACGTACTAGGTCGTTCACAACACTGAGCTACGACTCTCAAATCTTGGCTCCGGAATAATGTGCCAGAATTTATTGGTTTGCTACGAAGACTAGCTCAGATTTAAACCTGCTGTACCTCAGCCTATAGAATATCGAAAGAGCAAGATTTGCGCTAAACTTCACTCCAGTTTGGAAAAACTCCAGAAAAAAATTTGAAGGCAGCAAGGGTAAAACTTCTGGATGTCATTCTTTCTGCAATAGCAAACTGGCCTAATAATCTAATGTCAATTGAAAACGCCAAATGTAATATGTTGAATGCTTAATGGAGTTCATGGATGTCATTAGTTAGCAAATAAAATAAAATTGGTTATAGTTTACTGAGCTCTTAAACAAGGAAATGCACTAGGTGAGAAACGTCGTAACCAGTTTAGATATCAAGGCAGGTCTGACCGAAATTATCAATTTTACATCTTTAACCACTGTCATGTGACAGCTCTCTGTGACTGCAGTCACTAGTCGCACATCTGTCACTAAAGGTTAGAGGAGCTGAGAATAACTACTTTCCTGCAAGCAAACACCACTCTTAGACAAGAGACTGTGACGTCAAAAGAACAAATGTTTACTTTATTGCTACTTCTGCTCATCCTAAAAGACTCCGAGAAATCCTAACTGTGCTATTTCAAACCTGCAAATACCTGGCCTTCTAGAGATAAAGCAATTGCTCACAGTTTATGAACGACCGACAGACCCATTAAAAAATGATTTCTTTGCATTCTGGTTTCAATTATTTGTCAGTACTTGGGTTCGGTCCTCAAACTAGTGACTATGAGTTTCACACCCGTATTATTTTTATTTCTAAAATAAATAAGCAAAAGTTATCCCTTAAATAATTTAAATTTTATTTTTTTACATCACCATCTCCCCTCTTCCAAATTATCTTGAAGCAAAGAATTTTAACGTGAGCTTCAGCCTGTAGATCTAATGGAAATTCTAGTTAGTACCACCTTGAAATATTTTATCTTGATTCAAATTTGATTTTCTTATTAACCACTGCTTTATTTGCTGATATTCTTTAAACTGTTTTAGGTTTGTAGTCAAATATACGTTTAGAGTTTTTGTTAAATAAAACCAATCTTCCCAAAGAGCTTAAAACAATAACACAACAATCACGTATTACGACTGATAGAACCAGGAAAATATTTCCATTATAAAAAGAGAAGAATATGCGTACCAGAAGGTAAGAAACTCCAAGTCTTCTGTTTTTAATACAATACTATATACAGTGAGGGAACGTTGTTTCCAGAGAATAGTTTAAACATAAAGAATAAAACTAATTTTCTTTACCAATAGAGCCTTGAACTAATAAAGGTAGTATGTATAAATACAATGTCAACAAAAAAAAATAATACGTTATATATCGAAATGACATTTATTTCAAATTAAATTATTCTATACTTAACCAAATGTGAAGACAAGACTTGACAAATATAAACAAAAATAAATTAAGACAATTTTAAGTTTAGATTCATATGTCCGAAAATGTATTTTTACAATTACAACATTAATTTTTTTTCCGTTCAAATGTCAATTTAACCTTTGTTTATATAAAATGTGAGCTACGATTCGTCTCTATTCTCTCCTAATGCTACAAATCTTTTTTGCTGTCTTATAAATCTCTTCTTTCTATTATTTTATTCCCCCAATTGGAAAAAAAATTTAGTCTTCTCAGATTAACCAATTTTCATTCAAAATATTTTTATATTTAGCTTCTACGAATAGTAAAATTTTACATTTTCTCCTTTTGTATTACTTCTAATTGTTCCTAATTTGCAACATCAAGCTGATATTCTAAGATAAATTTTAGTTTTGACATAATTTTAGCATTTATCAGATATGTTTCAGCACCATTGGTAATTAATTTGATTTTGGCTTCGCTTCTATGTAATTTTTTTATTAAGCCATGTAAAAAATTACAACTCCAATGACCTAGCTTTGAGTTCACTTAATTCCCTTTTCTTAAAATAAAAAAATAAGACTAATATGCCTATATGGTAAAATATTAAATGAAAAGTATTAGAAAAAAAGATATCATACTACTGCCATCTCAGGTGTACTAGCTTGCGGGACATAAATAAGTTCCTTCAACGCTCATCGTTTTGTGTATGGTCCACTATTAATATACCATAAAAGGACCAGGAACAGTTAGGGATTCAATTGAAAATTTCCTTTGACAAAGAAACGCCTCTCGAGTTCTTAATTATTTATTTATTTATTATTAATATTCTATTACGATTGATTACGGTTTTCTTAATGCATTATATAGGCAATATAATGCAATAAGGTAGCGCTCAAAAGTTACCCAGTTTCTTTCATTGGGCCGAGAAAGTTCCTAGATTAAACACAAAAACTGTTGTTTTCAGTGGTACTTGAATCTAGCTCTTAAGATGGATTGCCCAAGACGAAAAATAAACCAATTATCTTGCAGAATTGACACAGGTTTTACCTAGAAACGTCAACTTCTCTGCAGATCTGCTTGGATATCAATAACTTGTCAATCCAGAAGAACAACATCCAGGTAAACTAAGGATCAAAACAGCTATACAAGATATATTTCTGTGCCTAAGGGCCCTAAGAGAAAGGAGTTAAACTGTTTTAGTATTAAGAAATGCATACCTATAGAAGATTGGCCATTTAACTGTTTCAACCCAAACTGTTAGAAATAGACTGCACGAAAGAGTGCATCATTTCCGTAATCCAGTAATTCGCCGTGGAAATCGGGCATGGTGTCAGGATTATGATTGTTAGCAACATGGAGTCATGTTCTCTTCATAGATGAGTTACACTTCGGTCTGCATTCGGATTCCAAAAAAATATGCACATGGAGAAAACCAGGTAACGCAGAAAGGTTTATACAAACAGGAAGATCAGAAATTCAAATGAAATACCATCTTAGGCCGGAGATAAATAGTGGCAAATAGAAAAACAGATTTTGTTTTGATTCATGGAACAATAATACAAACAGATACATTGAAAATATTTTGCAGTGAGTGGTTCTTCTTATTGCTGAAGTGTTTGGTCCAGAATCCCTTTACCTGCATGATGATGCCGCAGGGTGTGTATCTAGATGGTTAGAAAGACACAGTGTTAAAGTACCAGAGTATCACTCTGTCCCCAGAGCTAAATCTGATCAAGCATCTGTGGAATACCCTTCAATGGAGAGTTGTAGAGGAGATTGAAAACATCGAAACTGTGGATCGGTCATTCATACGTCTCTTCGCCCACTAGCGCCATCATCATTTCAAGTTGATTCATACCGACTTAAATGACATTGAGTATTTATATCATTTCTTAAAAACGTCTTCTACTATCATTTATCTCAATGTTTAAGAGATAAAAGTTGCTAGATATTGTATTAAAACAGTTTATTTATTCATTCACAATGTAACAAGCAAATTATATAAATTATAATAATTTACTGCTATAAGTAGCAAACAGACCAACGAACAAAACACCCTATTTACTTTCTGTTTACCATTTGTTTAGATATGCCCACCAATAATTTAAAATGTGTGTTTTTCCTTAGACATATTTGATGTGTATATTTAATATATCTACATTTTCCTTCCATGTTTCATGTTCTGGAGTGTATTTGATCACCTACAAATAACGATATATAAACTGGGTTAATTTCGGTATTTGTATTTTCATTAGTAATTAATTATTCTTCGCCTTACATTGTTACGGGAAAGAGTTTAGCTGTTTGATTTTCCCATTCAATAAAGGGTAATGCATTTGCATTAAATAATGCACTTATTTCGTGGTAAAAATTCATTAACACTAAAAAGGTACAAATGAATGCTAATACAGTAAGGGCTGTTTATAGATACTCCATTATTGTACTTAACGTTTTGTACTCTCTGTATAAAAAATTGTAGTCTAACCTCGTGATATATATTTATTAAGTATTCACTTTTCTTCGTCCGCTAAAGGACAGCGACGGATGTGATAATTACGGTCTGGTTTGCAGGAACAGGCCGCGGAAGTAGTTTATGCTCTATACAGCCACATCGATCTTAACAAAACAAGTGACCATGGGTGTGACACCTGTCAGGTATTTATTAGGAATTTCTTCGCGCTCCCTACCAAGTAACCTTTGTATTATAGAAAGTTGAGCTGAGAGAAAGTTTCCGATTGATTTAATTGTAAATCTATCATTCAAATTAGGTTAAAGCTACTTAGAGTTCAAATAATTATCTGTTCACTTGTTCTTACTTTATTCTTCAAGCACTGGAATTAACACAGATTCTTGCGGATCATTTAATCCATTTAGTTCAATAGCGTGGCTTCACCTTGGTATCACCTAAAGTATTTAAGTTCGCTGTCTACTAGAAAACACAGCAGTCATAAAGTATAAACTATATTCGGTCTATCAGGGATTAAACTTTTCAAAAAAAGTTTCTAATTTATCCCTATGTAGGTGTTTTGTATTGTTTGTTTCACTGTTTTTGACACACTAAGCTATTCCATAATGAGAGTAAGTCCCAGCCTGTAATCATAAAGTAGTTTAATTCTAGAATTTCATTCAGACTGTTTCAAAACCGCTATATCTTTAACGAGAATGGTTCTTATCCTTTCCTTAGCGGCGGCATGCAATTCTTTATTAGAAATTAGCCCAATCTAAATACCCCCTTTCTGAATCGTCACGTAAAGTATTATATCTTTTATCCCCTTACCCGTAAGTTTTTTCTTCATAGTGAATTTTATACCTATATCGTTTGATGTATATATATATATATATATATATATATATATATATATATGGTACTTTTCTTAGGAGTATTTCAAGTCCCTAGTCTTGTGCAGACCTGAGAAGGGAGAAATAACTAGAAATGTAAGATTTTAGTTGAGATAAATGTATAACTTAAAAAAAAACTCTTGAAGCATTACCATGTCTTACTGCTCGGCTCAACGCTCTATTCGCAATGGCTTGTCTTTACGCGCAGGGCGTACAGCCTTTAGTCCCATTCTGCCATCACCAGTCGAGTTCTGCATGTGCGGTTAAAGTCGAGCGATTAATAGCAGGTGTCTAAATTTTGAAAACTGTCGGATTTCAAACCCTGCCCATGTGTGAATTGTTTTCTTTGTTATTTTTGCAAGTAATGTTTACTACACACATAACAGTATAACTTCCAATTGTAAAGACTTGTTTAAAATTTAAGGCATGTATGCTCACACAATACAGTAAAGTAATCTTTGTTTTCAAAATAAATAAAGTAGTAATTATCTTTAAATGAAGTAAATGCAATTTATGTTTTAGTTTTTCAATGTAGAATATTTGTTAATGTAGCGTTTATTTTGAAAATGAAGATGATTAATTTACGTTTTTGCGTTTTAGCGCAAAATTCTTAAAATTCAATAATGTGCTGTTCATTTAAGATATATTGCCTTATATTACATGTCAATTCCACTTTCAAACCTAACATATAAAAATTCAAGCATAAAGAGTATTCGAGCCTAGGTAGTCTTAATACTAGATTCGTGTTTTTATCCGCACAGCCATTAGAGTACACGGTTCGAAAAAACGCATTTCCTTTTATTGGCGTAACTTGGAACATGAACTAAAGGCGGTACTAAAACGTGTATTGTGAACCCAACTTAACCGCACCCTTCCTATTTTTTTCATTATAGAGTCCCATTGTGTATAGATATTTCAAAAATGGCCAATGTGCATTTATCATTTCAATGTCTTTCTATCCATACTAAGCAGCCTCCGTGCTTTCGGATATTTTAATACGAATTTTACCAGAAAAAAGGTGTTCCTTCTTATCAGATGCCCTTTGTTAGTCCATTGAAATGCTGAGTTTCTAGCATTTTTCTTGTTAATGCCGCATTTTTTTTTTTTTTTTTTTTTTTTTTTTTTTTTTTTTTTTTTTTGTCGTGCGAGGTCAATCTTACCTTCTTATTTAGCCAGTTAACCTTGTAAGCCGTGATGTCCAGGGACCCAAAAAGTTCTGATTGATTCTTTGCGGAAATATTAATGGGAGCTTGGAGACAATCCCATGTAAGTCTAGAGATGACTTTATGAGATTTAAAGATACTAATTGCAGTTTAACTGTCTGTGAAGATGAGTATGCCTTGGTTATCACACTCTTCTCGCATAAGTTAAGACAGTCAGAAGTACAATCACCTCTGCCTGGAAAAATATAACAAAGTTCTTAAGACTTACAGGAATCTTTGCTTTTGAAGATAATCCATAAACTCCAGCTCTTGAAAGGATTCCTATTCTCGAGCAATCTACAAGGAAGACCAGATGAACTCTTAGGTACAGTGGGTGAATTTTCTACCATCCAATCAGATCATTCTCCAATTCTGATTTTAAATAGTTGTGTAAAATTGTGCTTTGTAGACACGTAGTCAGATGGCATATCAAGCTCTGTGTTAAGTAATACTATGGTTATTATTGAAGAGTGTCCAGTATTATGATTACTTGCTCTACAACTTCTACAGTATTATTTCTATAAGTTGCCATTCTTGCCTCTGCTTCGGTCTAAAGACAGAATTCCAAGTAAAATTTCCAATGCAGCTGTTGGTGAGCTGCAAAATGCACCACTTGCGTGAAGACAAGCAAGTTTATTTCGCGCAGATATTTATGGCAGCTTTTTCCACCATACCAGCGTCCATATGTTATATGTGGTTTCATCACTGCAACCTACAGTCAATGGCACATACGTGTCTTGAGACCCATGTACATCCAAGCATACATTTGCTTGCTTAAGTGACCACCTTACTTTGTGTATGGCCCTGTCAAGACGAGCGTTCCATGGTATCTCCGGTCATAGTTACTCCCAGATATTTTACACTCTTGGATAACCCTAACTCAGTGCCAGAAACTCGTATATCAAGGGTTCTTAAATATTCTTTCTGTTGAAGGGTATAACAATGAGTATAAAAATAGTTTTACCTGTAATAATATTGTGTGTTTCACCAGTACACCACTTTAGAACAGTCTTCAGATGACTGCTCATAATCTCTGAAATTGCTTCAGGGAAGTTTACCTGTAATAATGTTGCTATATCATCAGAATAGGCTTGTGCATAGTACCAACAACTGTTCGTTTTAACTAGGAGACTGTACACCACAATGCTCCAAAGGAGTGGTGATAAAACTCTCCCCTAAGGACATTCTCTGTTGGTTTTTACCTCCAACTTGAATTATTCGACTCCTCGGTATGAAATCGATACACCTATAAGTCGTGTGATCGATACCATGCATAAATGCTCAACGAATGATAGATTCATATAAAGCATTATCGAAAGTACTCCCTATATCAAGAAAAACATCGCATAATCTCGTAACTCACCAAGGAGACTTCAGTTGCTGGCAGTTGAAGAACTGTGTCTTAGGATTTACCTTCCTAGTAGTTGTTAGTTAGTTGTTAGTTTCGATGTAACGGGCCCTTTGAAGTTTCTGAATATTTGTTTATGCATATCAGGAAGGTCACAAATATAAATTAAATGGTCCAAATAGACTGTTTAAAGGAAGAAATTTGATAAATTTTCTGACAAATTTCCAATCTTCCCGGTTTTACAGGTCTTGGTTTGAACTACCTATAGAATTACCACTAACTAAACAGTTATGAAAGTGCTTGTAGCATACTGTTAAGATTTTCCTTTTCTATAACTATGTGTTACCCATTTGACTTTTCAATGATGTCTAGTAGTTTAATTAGTTTACGAGTCAAAATATTTTATACTGTGGATACCTCCCTAAGGTAGTGAAATTATTTCAAGTATTTTGTTTGACTCTAGGAAGAGATTTTTTATATTTTTCAGAGCTGCATGGTATGCGTACTGTTATGTCTTACAGTTAATTTGCAACTTTTATAAATAGATTTTATTACCTTAATTATTATTTTAAATACAGTCTTTAAGATGGAAAACAAAAATAAACCCACGAATTTAAATAATGCCAATGCTAAAATTCTGATTCAAAAATTAGACAATCAGCAAATGCAGTGAAACGAAAACAGAGCTAAGGTTTTCTGAGAAGCATTATAAGACAAAATAAAAGTTAAAATGTGTTCACCAACTGAATTAAATGCTGAAAGAACAATAAAAGGAAACATGTGCAAAGAATTGACGATTTAAGAATTTCATTTTGTTCGTATCTCCCAATAGAAAAAAAAATCCCGCAAAAGACGCAGAGGCAGATGAAAAGTTATTTCATTTATTTTTTTAAGTCAGAGCATTTATTTTAACTATTTGTTTACCATTTGCGTTCTATGCCGATTGTGTAGACCTTCAGAACAGTGGTTTTTGATGATCATGAAAAATATGAGACTGTTCCTCAAAATGAGGTAGGGGTTTGGGGCGCTAATTCATTCTTTGCGGACGTCACATCGTAAATGTCTTATAATATTTTATCTAAGTGAGATTCGAACCTGCGTGTTGAACATTAACAGCTATATCATCATTTACCACAATACTATCCTACTTGTAGTATCTCTCTTCTTTTTCCAATAATGATAAATGCATTCCATATTTGATATGGAATAATCACTTCTACCTACAAGATATATCTAAAGCTTTACATAATTTGTGTTTTCTGCTTTATTTTTATAATAATGGTAGCACGTTGTAGAAATTGGTCTGGAGAGAAAAGATGTTAAAATGTTCCTAAAGGATGATATAAAATACAAATGTTTGAACTGTATATTAAATCTTCAGCGAGTTTTTATATGCATCTCGTGGTGGTGGTGGTGGTGATGGTGGGGGGGGGGGGCTGCTGCGGTGATGTAAGAGTCATTTTCCTTTAAAATAAACAAACATTTAAAAAATAAACTGCAAATATATTTAGAGGTTCTCTTCTCCCCTATAATTTGTTATGTTCTTTGTGCAACGATAAGCTGTCCGATGTAAGTTTAATTCCGACAACTATAGGGACATTACTTATGATAATACAATTTTCCGTAATTGCATGTTTTATTAATGAAGATAACCCTAAGCCTAGTTTGTAATGGTAATTAATGAATACAGGCATTATTGTGTGCTTAGAAACCCTTTGCTGCTCTCGTATCAACATTTGTCGAAGCTGATAGCCGCCACGCTGAAAACTAAATAGCGACACTAAATCACAGTTGTCAGTATAGTGAAAGAGAATTCCACACCCGGAAGTACCAATTTGGTGTGCGTGGAACCTTATCGCTGGCTTGCAGCTGTCGGGCTCGAACCCTTGACTCGAGCGAGAGACATCCCCAAGCTATTATCGGAGACTTCAACGAGTGGTAAAGAAACGAGCCCTTGACAGACATAATTCAACGAGTGGAGAGGAAAATCCTGTTCACGTCTTAATGGCACTCTTCTGCCCCTTCCCTTTCCTATACCTGGCGACAATGTGTTCTATGCTCACCTGTCTCTACTCCCCCTCCCGTTTCATGGTGCTGTGGCCAACGCCTATTTCTTGAGCCAAGTGCAAGGAGAAGGTGACTGAAAAAAGGACTTAGGTTTTGTAGCTCTTTCTAATTGCTGATTATTAGGTATGGTCGCAATAGGAGAAATCTTTGTAAACAATATACAAAAATTGACAAAAGTTACAAAATAAAAGTATGTTTCCACCCGGAATACATTAAATAATTCAATTAAGTTTTGAATATAACTTTCTTCTAAGAGATCGAGTATTCTGCATATACCTATGATGGTAATATGTAAATAAATATAGAATGTATATAAATTGGTGTCTAATAATTTTAAAAACGTGTTGCTAATAGCAAAAAAATTAAATATCTATATAGGCATTAAAATTCTTCTTTTCAGCGTTACAGAACTTTATAATACTATCCACTAATGATATAAGTAGTTATTAAACAATACGTGTTATTAATGTTGCTCAAGGTGGACTCTTGCCATTTCCATGCTTCCCTTGGGGTTGCGTTGCATGTATTGGCGTATTTTGTTGAAAACTCTTGGGGTGATTTTGCTCAAATCCTTTTTGAATATACTTTCTCACAAAGTCAATATCAGGTACAAAAATTGCATAAATTAATAACTTTAAATGCCCCCCACAATGTTGTCGGGAATCCCTCCCCAATTCCACCAAAGTTACTCAAACACCTGCAAATGTTATTGGATTTAAATCTAGCGACCGAATAGAATATTCAATGATGCCCCTCAACCAATTAATATTTGCGGAAAGTGTCTACTCAAATAGTGAGGGACTATCCAGTTATAGTGAATTGGAGCGCCATTATGCATAAACCACATTCGTCGGATGACATTCAGAGGTCGTCATCAATTAAGTGGCGAAACTCGCTTTTTAGAAATTGCAGAGAAGTGAGGATGAAAGAAAAAGGAAACAAAAAGATGAGAAGAAGAAATTAATGAACACAGTACACTGCTACAAAGTGCATTCGCATTTTTTCCAAATATCCGTCGCATTAAGTTTTTATACTTGTTGAAGATTAGGGTACAGAAAGTTTTCGTGCAAAATACTCCAAATGTAACTAACTCCTGCCCTTGTTCCTGTACTGTATGATGGGTTTCTGTTCATGTTAGGAAATTTGGACCTCTCTTGGTCTCCCAGGATCCGAAATCCTCCTCTCAAATGAGCCTGTCTCTTGCAACCGTAGTTGGATTGGTGAGAATATTCTTACAGAAAGTATCGGCCTCTTCGGGATACCTAAAGTTTACGTGCTCATAATGCATTCCTACCTGCAAGATCATCGATGCAGTGCATATCTCTCATTTCACTCACCTTCACTTAGCAAGCAACAAAAAACAAATCAAATAAAGGAAAGCAAGACTTACTTTGAAGAAGAAAGTAATTATAAAAGGAAAGCAGCTTGAGTGGGATATTGTTGAGGAGGTACAGAAACATACTTAACTGTGAAACGAAGTACTTTCAGGCGGACTTTTTAAAATTCTGGTTTAAAGTATCTGATATCAATTTACGTACATCCTACTGTGTATAAGCAAACACACTGAAAATGTTTTCAAATAGCTGAAGCTTTTCTAATTTACTAAATATCTGTAACCAAATTTCGTAGGCCACTGAAGTGAATTTTTGTTTAGAATACAAATAAGTGATTGCACTAAATTTTCAGAGTATTGCGCATATATATAAAACAAACGATACAAAGGAAGATTTAGGTTTGATTAAATTATTAGGCTTTATGTATAGCATCTCTTTTTATCATGGCATATCAGTAATAAATGCGATCAATAACTCGGTATCTTAAT
This sequence comes from Metallyticus violacea, assembly GCA_030762175.1. Lineage (NCBI taxonomy): Eukaryota > Metazoa > Arthropoda > Insecta > Mantodea > Metallyticidae > Metallyticus > Metallyticus violacea. The sequence continues at coordinate 65,473,868 of CM060845.1, forward strand.
ATGAAAGAAGAAAAACCGTTCTAATTCTACAGCAGAATATAGAGCAATAACAGTGAATTGTGTTTAACCCTAGTATTTCATAAACAAATATATGCATTTTAGGATGGAATATAAAGGTAAAACTGGACATCAAGTACATGATAGAAATATAAGTATTACTATTAATAGTCTGAAATCTAAATGGAATGATACCAATTTGCATAACGCTTGAGCAAGTAAAGCTGTTCTCCTCATAAATATTTATTGGGCTACTGGCTGCAGTAAAATTAATGTTATTCCAATGGAAATTTGTTTCTAATAAAGTCAACATTTTATTTAATTCTATTTTTAATGTAAAATAGTGTTGTTTACAGTAATGCGGCATCTGCCTGTCAATATTTTCCTTTGTTAACACAAAATTAAGTAACTTCTATGACGCGGGAAGGTTTCTTTCCACAAGAGGAACAATAGATCATCAAATTCATCTACAGATGTCACAATCTAAGATATTCAAAGACTCTAGTTACTTCTAGAATTTAACAAAGCTAAATATCAGCAATAATGTTATTTAATGTTTTATTATTTCCAAGAATCAACGATGCTTTCTATGTAACATTTGAAATGACAGAAGCGTTTCATAATTAGTACTATCAAAAGAAAATCTAGGAGATGATGATGATTATTATTGTTTAAAGGGCGCAAAACTGCTAAGGTCATTAGCGCCCATATCTGGAAGATGAGATTAATTCTAGCTGTCAAGCATTAAACCTGTCAACTGGGCTTTAGAGCAGAGTGATTCGCCATGCTCTTAGACTGTTAAGTCTACTCATACCCTAGAGAGATAGGGGGGGGGGGAGAAGTATTTCACCAAGGTACTCTGGAAAAACTTTTAGCATGGAACCATAATACAGAAAATGTATCTAAATAGTTTTAATAGACATGTGTTGTAACATGGTTTTTGTTTTATTTATTTATTTTTACTGTCACTCAGTACAATTTGGAAAGAAATGAATTTATATTGAACATTATTTACAGAATTCTGATCAGTTTTAATCAAAACTAAGAGCAAAATGTATATAGAGGAAAATTTACTGATTAAGCTACCCCGCATACATTCCTAATGACTTTTTCTCTCTCTAATATCGTTTAGTACATCAAGTTGACTGTGCTTAATGTATAGTTTATTAATGGCTTATTATTTTTTTCGAAAGATTACTGCATCACAATACTCAAGGATTTAGTATACTTCTCAAAATAATAACTTCTAAGATTAAATTTCCATATTATTACGTGCACATGAAGTTTTAAAAGTATCCAAAATAACAGAAGAGTGTATACACTCTTATTAGGAAATTAGGTGACTACTTTGAAAGCTATTAGTCCACCCAACACCTCGAAAAATTGCGTCGATATTTAATAGCTGAAATCCGATCAAGAAGTATAAAATGGCAATTATGGTGACGTCATGGTTACACCAACAGCAAGAAATGCACTAGATATAACGCAATGTAGGAAGGGAATAAAACTAAATGAAGGCAACTTACTTAAACTATGTAGCAAGGGAAGTATTGGAAGAATTGCTTGGAGGGATAGCGTGTGCGAACAAACAAAGAAATGCTAAAGGTTGTGAGAGCATTGTAGGAAATACCAAAAGAAAGTGGAGGAAGAGTACAATGTATAACCAAATAATCAGAACAAGTCAACAATTGCAAAATGGAATTTCTAATCAATTCGTATACAGCATTAATCTAAATCTAGCCTTGGGTCAATTCTAGAAACTGGAGGACCCAATGGTTTACTACGTTTCGCTACGGCCCGACGGCTTACGCCATCATGATAAAATTAGATAACAGTTGACAACTCTGAAAAATAAATGAGGAATTGCTGAAAATGACGCACAGAGTCGAGCCGCCCTAGTGGGGAAAAATAGAAGACATGCGCGAATGTGGAACTTTGCTACATTAATAACGCATCGCTTGAGTCTAAAGGTGGGTAGGTGGAATCAGGAACTCCAAACTGTTAGTCTCGTGCTATAATACTCTCCTGCTATTTTACGCAAGTTTAGGAAGGTAAGTTTAAAAATTGAGCTTGTGCTGGCTGCTCTATACGGAAGTTTCAATAAAATTACCGCTCAGGTAAGCAAAAATTGGAAGATTTTGTATGAAGTCTGTAGCTCGGTCCTGTTGTTTCTTATTGGTGTACTCGCTTCTTCGAGGAAAGAGGATCCATAAAGGGTAAGTTTTTCTTCTGCATGATTCTCAAGCAACATTATTGCGTAAGAGATCTGTAACTTGATACAAGAGGTTTAGAAAAATTTCCCCGTTTATTATGTCATTCAAAAGCTAAATTCAACACACTGTTCGCTTCACTGCAATAAATAAAATAGAATAAAAATGTGTCTATCAAACGCGATGATTTTCTAAAATGGAAGGGGACATACAGTTTTCCTCATATTATCTTAGACTTTTTGTATAAATCAATTTCCATTAACGATATTTATTCCTGAAATGCTTGCCATTTTGTTTTGCACAACATTGCAACTGGAATTAAGTCATTCTTCAGCTTCTGCAGCCGCCATAACAACGAACAAAAGGTCATTAACAAGCTCTTCTCTTGGTTTATGATAAGGGATTATTTGCAATGAAAATTAGAGTTAAGGTTAACACAAGAACTTGAATATTTAATGAAATTTTATAATTTTTTAGGTTAACTATAAATTTCCAGCCTCATTAGGATGAATTTCACCATAAGTAGGTAAACTCTGCATTGCTAAACTGTGTCCTCTTACATTTGTTTATATCCCTAGATAAATAACAGTTAAAATTGTTGAGGTTGGAGATCGAGTATTATGTATTAAGAGTATTCTGTAGTGAAGATGAATGAGTGATTCTGTTTTTAGTAATACATAAATTGTTTCCTTAATATTATTGTAATACAACATTCAGTTGACGACAGCATTTTAGTAATGAAAACAATTTAATTACGTAATTGTTACTATAATAATTGTATGCAACTAAGAGTGTTATTGACGATTTTGATGAACAATAAATACTGTTTATAATTTTATATATAAAATTATTATTATTATTATTATTATTATTATTATTATTATGTATAAATGCAATATTTCATAAAAATCAAAATGTACTTATGTTAAATTTTCCTCTGCCTACAGTCATTAAATTCCTCGATTCCTTCCTATTAAGAAAAGAACAAACGAGCCAAAAGAACTGAATTTATTAATATCTAAAAAAAAAAAGGGATTCGTGTTTTAATTCTAAAACATTTAGATACCTAGAAAGTTTGCTTTCGTATCGAAAACTTTTCCTATGAGCTATGAATATTTTTAAACGTTGTTTCCTTGAAAAGGGTTTCGTTACATTTCTTGTTAAATAGCAGACATTATGTGCTTATTATGTTGATTGATGATGCAGTTACTAATGTTTTATATTTTAGATTAAATTATTATAAGTAATCAGCGGATTGTCATCCCCAGAGAATGAATTAGCGTCCTAAATCCCTACCTCACTTTGAGGAACATCTCTTATTTTTCATTATCATCAAAATCACGGTTCTGAAGATCTACAAAGTTGGCGTAGAAGGCAAATGATAAATGAATAATTAAGTAAATGCACCGACTCAAAAAAAATGTGTTTTTACATCTGCCTCTGATCTTCTGCGGGATCTTTTTCCTATTACAAGATAATAGGAGTAAATTGAAAGTCTTAAAACGTCCATTCTTTGTACATAATTTCTTTTCTTGTTCTTTCAGCATTTAATTCAATTTTTATATTCAGCTATTGAACACATCTTAAATTTTTTTTATCTTATTAGGCTTCTTAGAAAAAACTAAGCTCTGTTGATTCCTTTCTTGTATCAGTGAAATTTGCTCATCGTCTAATTTATGTATCAGAAAATGATTCATCTTAAGGGCTGCATTTAAAACAATAATTACAGTTATAAAATGTATTTATAAAGTTCCAAACTAATTTTAATACATAACTGGACAGCATACCACGAATCTCTGTAAAAAAAATCAGACAAAATTATACGTAGAGCCAAGAAAAATGTTGGGGAAATTTTGTGAGGAATTCAGGACTTTAGGGAGGTACCAGAGTACAAAAGTTGACTCATAGATAAGATTGAAAACTAAATGCTACCTGTTATAAAAAAGCATATCTTCATTTAATATCTTTTAGAAAGACATAATTTGTTTCTGGGTCGCTATGTAATGTAATTTTTTACTATCTTTTGACATATTTTGCTTAAATGTACAAATACAACTACTACAAATTCGGTGTTGAAACAAATAAAATCAAAATAATTCCGAAAGTAATGATTTCATGATCATTAGACTAAACGAAGTATCAAGAGAACAAATAATGAGTAATCAACAAAATATTGCTGAAAAGATTATCTCTGCTACTGTTTCAAAACCAGATTTTACGTTTAAAGTCACTAAAATACATTTTAAAATTAATGATGTAAGATATATAAAACATTACTTGTACTCAACGTTTCTTGTATTTTAAATTTCAAAGAGATGGACCAACAGTTAAAACATATCTACTAAAATATGATGGTCATTCCTTATACATGTACATAAGTTCAAATTACTGTCGTGGCAACTTAAAATTCTGAGTTGTTAACATTGATGGCTGTAGGTTAAATTCCTAAATAAGACCTTTGAAACACGGGCATGACAATGTTGATTATAGTATTCTCCTAAAAATAAGAGTAAAACTCCCATGAAATATTTATAGATCACATGAAGAATATACTCAGAAGTTTAGTATACAAGCGGCCAAAGAAACAAACCGGAGACCAATTCTTAAACATTAAGAAATTTCGCTATTGGTCCTACAGTTCCACCCAGGAATTTTCAGTGTTTTCATGGGCAAAGGAGCTATGTGTGTTATAAATGCTATTTCCACAATCACATCCTCATTAGCTGCGGCAGGAACGCAAACATTGTAGCTAACGACAACAAATTAGGAACCTGTGGTAGTGCCCTGCAGACCGGTATTCTTTGCATCTTATCTTAGGAAAGTGGAAGTATGTGCCTGTTTACAAACATACAAGTTTATCAGGTTACATATATCTAACGAATAGATTAAAATAATAATTTGTAACGCAATGGAAAATTGCTAGGGGAAGCAAGATCGCATGTGCTTTTATGAAAGTTAACACAAAGACTACAAAAGTGGCTATTAGATAAAGCATGGCCAGAAAGATTTGAAATATGGCAAGCACATAAGCCGTTATATTTCTTTTGATTAGTATTATTGCCTCGGTTATTTCCCACCAAGAAAAATACTATGAAACTTACGCACTTCTGAGTGAAGAAATATATCTACCTATGTGTTGTCCACCAGAATTTATAATTATTTAAAAGTAGAGAGGTCGAAAAATGTTGACAAATATAATATAATTTTATTGGGTTTAATATAGTGGCTCAAATTTTGTGAGATTTGCATCTCTACGGCGTTTTAACGAATTTTCTATTTATTATATCTTTTTAGCACGTTTGGTGGTAAAAAAAACTCTTACAATGCATGCCGTAAAGACAAGGAATATTCACCGAGAGTGCTTGCGTCATACGAAAGTAAAGTTTATATAGCCACTCTTAAAGGCATTTAATTGACAAAAGATTGATAGAAGATATGGCAACATTTTATTGGTCGTATTGTATCTCAGTTTAAATGAAGCATTTGTCATTTTACAGTAGCCAAGTGATATCTAAATATCTCTGTAATTTTCGTTTGTCTTATGCTATAAAAATTTAATATGCGTAACTCAAATAATTATATACTAATAACATTTTTAATATAATAATTTCTTTTCGCAGATTTTAAGACAAGTTATATGATAAAATTAGAGGTATACTGACTGCTTCCGTCACGTTGCGAAATTCTATAGATCATTACAAATCAGTTTATATGTAAGTGTGTGATTTTTATTTGATTTATTAAGCATTAACTGTCATACCAAATATATGGGATTTTTAAAATTAGTTACTAAGGGCATTTAAGATAAACAAAGTTTGTTGAATATGCTGCTATAAGCTTCCAATAAGAACAAAGACGATTACGAATGAAACAAGTAGGAGACCTTTATTACTAATTGCTTCTCTATGATGTAACTTCGAAATATAATAAGGATATAAACAAAAAATACATTTTTCTCAAAATATATTTGAAAACAAATAAAAAAATAGACAATCTAACTATACCTATAGAAACAAAGCTTAAACTTCCACTGCTAAAGTACTTTCTAAAGTACTCTGAAACATATCAGAGAAGACCAAATGAAAAAAAACAGATATAATAAATTACTTTGAACATAATTCCAAAACCTTAAAAAGTGGATATACTAACTAGAAAAAATGTTAGAACATAGAATTCCAAAACAGATCATACAATGCAAACTCAAAAAAAAAAAAAAAAAATGGTAGCTGTTAGATTATAGAAACGGTGTCAAGATTAGAAGACTGTATCGAAATTATGATGATGATGATGATGATGATGATGATGATGATGATGATGAAAACTAGCTGCAATTATTTTACAAACACCTGGTGTTCTTTATGAAATCATTAAATATTTCGCTATAATTAAGGTTGTCACTGCAAAAAAGATAAATTTGTGTGTGTGTGTGAGAGAGAGAGAGAGAGAGAGAGAGAGAGAGAGAGCGATCAATACGAGGTTAGCAACTTTCATGGTATTGTGGAGTAATTTTAGTAAAGAACAAAAAAAATTAAGTTAATTATAGTATACAACATTCTGTCTAAGGTCCTGTTTTGATTTTAATTATCTATGATTAATGATATACATCACAACGTCCATGCTTTTGCGGTAGTGTATACAAAATATGCTATCTTTATGATATCAAAGAACTAAAAAAGGAAGAAATATTTCGTTTCATACTAAGTACTGATTCACAACTAATAGATTTGCATATTAATTTATAATAAAAGTAAAAACATTTCTTCTGCACTCAAAGCATAGAATGTAAAGAAAATAATAAATAAAGTAATAATATGTGTATTTAGTTGGGATAACGTATTGGATATATTTTCAAAAAAGTTGACAGTAGCATATCATTCCTACTTAGAAAGCATAATAAGGTTACGGTTTACTAATATGGGGTAACATTCACAGTTATTTTATTTTGCAGATAATGATCACACATTCTCCATCTCAGGATTATTGCAAATCGTTGTTTATTGATGAAAAAATATGGCGATCATATCAGACTCAACAACAATAGCAATGTTTTTGCTTACCAACATGCACATTACACATAACCCATAACAATCATGAAAATTGCGAATAAAATTTAATATATATTTCAGTTTGAAAGACAATCATAAAAGAATAATTTCTTAATTGGCTCAAAATTATGGCATCTTATAATTTTGGTTACATTTAATTACATTACATTAATCTGTGTTGTTCGCATATCTTAATGACACGTCTATTGCAAAATTGTATTTTGACTAGTAAAAATATTATATTGTAATTAAATACAATTATGTCTTTATTATTTGTATTGCTTTATTGATATTTAAAGTTTCATATTGAACAGCAAGGCACTTGCAAGTGGGCTGAATTCATTAACACTAACAAAGACTATTTCTTTTCGCATTTTCAAAGTGAGAAAAATTCTCAGTAGGGAACTTGCCTTCTGAAATTGAACCCTGTCCCTCTGAGTCATAACAATCTCCTCATTGTTTACAAACTTACTTCGCGTGTTATATTTAATAATTACATATAATAAAAGCACCAAACATAGAGAATAATTTTGTTCATAACATATTTTGACACACACTCTTTCGGGTAATACTTACGTGACTGAAAGAGTTAACTGAAGCTCGTCGTCAAAAACAAAACATAGTTTCACTACAACACACAGTCACTTGTTTCTTTGAGCACCTGAAAGTCGCTTTGTGTACTAAAACACCAGACAAGGCACAACTTGACACAGAGCGAGGTGCGTTATCGCAACTGACGGGACAGCTAGGCTGGCCGTTGGGGGACTGAGGCGCACGGCTGGTATCAAGGGCAAGGAACCGCTCCTGGCAGCGGGCAAGGGGAGGGCAAATAAAAACCTGGTTCCACCGAAAACCTTTCATCTGTCGGCCTCCGACAGGCATAATTCTTACTCTGGAAGGGGAGTGGCCTGTGCAGCTGACGTCAAGAAAAGCAGATGTGCTATTGGTACAACTCGCTCATCTAACTCCTCCCTTGCATCGATTATGTACATTTTTAATACGGCTCATGTTGCAGGTATCAACGGGCTAAGTGCAGAAAACGTGCCGGTCACCCTCCATTACTGAGAAGCATGGGTTAATCCTTTTTTTTTTTTTTTTTTTTTTTTTCATTTCGAAAAGCCTTGAGTGGTAACCATAATATGACCCCCTATATAACCATTGTTTCAGAAATATTTAACAAGCACAACAGAAGTGCAAATATTGATTTCCTTAAAGAGTATTTTTAAAAATGTCCTTATTCATTTTTCTCATAAATATGCAAAGGAAACGCGTTATTCGTGTTACCATTTTCATGATATCAATTGAGGCATTATAAGAAGGAGAATCAAAATATCAGAAAATACAAGTTTGAGGATAGAACATTTGAAAGCGCTTGAAAGTATCGAACACCTCATTATAGCGAAATCTTCAAAAAACATACATCCTTAAAAGTAACGAAAACGAAAATAGATTATCCAAAAAGTCGATTACGCTACTAAGACATCTGTTTGTTAAAAAATGAATTGAATTCTTTTCCCGTGATCAGTAATCAATAGATATCACAATAATACTGGTGCACTCAAAAATAGCAATAAATATACAGGTAAAATAAAAATTAATTAAACATCTGTTAATATCACATTTTAAAGAATTTTAGCTAAAAAATTAAAATTGATTAATTGAATAATTAGAATTACTGTATTAAAATATAAGCAAATAAGTGATATAACAATAAATTTTATCCGTTTATGTGTCTTTGTGTTAGAGATTTTGAGTTAGCTTTTCATGTTAGTTTTTAGCTTTTAATTCTGTTTCCACAAATTCGGAGTTACAAGGATTACATAATTCGTAATGAAGAATATTTAAAAATAAAAACAATAAATAAGTAAACTATATCTGAAGAAGACTTGCCTATTAAAAGGATTTTGAAAGAACTGCTGCACAAATTATGTTTCTCCCATAGCAAAGTAAAATGTATAAAGAATTAACCATGACCCAATAATATTGCTTTCAGAAATTCCATAAATGTACACTATTCCTGACTTTCAATAATTAATGTTTGCAAAAATAACATAACGGACCTATATAGTTCAATACGTAAAGCAGAAGATGATAATTGTAGGGATTTCAGTTAATAAGTAGTTAAACAAAGATGTCTTATACAGGGAGCCCAGAAAGCCCCGCACTACGAATTGAAGTGTTTGATTTATAGCTATCAAGCTCCGCGGGTTTAAAGCACGGGTCACAAAACAGATGTCATAACTTGACAAGTGTTCTCAATAGTTTTTGAAGTCCAAGATATTTAGGTTGGAGCACGTTTGACTAAGACTCTCAATTCAGCAGAGGAAGTTACAGTCCAATCGGCTGTTTCCTATAGTAAGTACTTACACCTAAATATATCATCTATCTGGTGGTGTAGCGGTAACCACATTTGTCTTCTAAACCCAATATCGCGGGTTCAAACCCGGCCAGGATCGATGAATTTTTTCGGGCGTAAAAATCTTAAGTATGGCTTCCTTTGGAAGAGAAGTAAAGCCGTGGGTCCCGTGTCGTACATTTACGGCACGAAAAAGAACCTCGTGCCTGAAATAAGAGGTCTCTGAGCAAAATTTGTCGGCTGAATTGAATGGAACGCTGGTGATCTGAGATGTTAAAGAGTGTCCATAAATAAAACAAATAAAAAAAATACACCCATGTTTTAAGGAAAATAGCAATTTAACTATTTACCTTGAATTTTTCGACTTCCTAATTAAAATGTATTTTGCACTCTAAAGATTCTATTTAAGCTGTCAGGTCGTATCTTTCTTTTCAATTTTTAATCGTTTTATTTATTTTTCTTATATCATAAGTAGAGATTTTGTTGCGACAAACATTCATTTGTAACAAAGTAATTGTTGTTATTGTTATTATTATTATTATTGTTGTTATTTGGGAAGTAAAACAATTACTCTGCTTCTTTAATACCTAATTATTCCAGTTTTTCACAAAACAAAAATTAATTTAAATACAGTGTGTTCGCAAAGTCATGGTGCTGTTTGGACACTTAAAATGGCTAAATGAAACGAAACTAAAGGATGAAGCCTAAGGTACGTTGAAGAGTATGTCAAAGAGTTTCTGAAACATACATTTAAATTTTGTGCGCGCCCAGATAATGGCGCAACACAACAGTGAAGCCATTTAGTCAAGATGTGGACAGTGCAAAGGAAAGTTCAAAGCGCCCTGTGGCTTGTTAAATTTGAATCCGTGGCTCGCGTTCGTCGTGAATATCGCCGCGTGTACAATAAAGAGCAGCCACATATGAATAACATTTACCCTGTGATAAGCAGCAGGAAACTAGAGGCATGTTAGACCAAAAACGTTCAGGTAGGTCTTCGGTTAGTAACGAGTCTGTTGAAGCTGTACGGAGTTGCTACCTATGGAGCCCCAAGAAGTCGGTGCGTACCTGTGCTCGATGTCTAGGCCTGAAGAAGGCTACAGTTCATAAAATTTTAAAGAAACGTCTACAATTTACGAGTTACAAACTGCACTTGTTACACGTATCCGCCCAACTGTTTAGTGTCTGTTGTACAGATGCTTGGTGAGATGAACAATGATGAACAATTCTTACAGAAGATTGTGTTTAGTAAAGAGACAAAAATTGTTCGCTTGTTTTAGGATACAACATTTCTCCAGAGGTGCATAAGAAGAGATGGATAGGAAGGCATGGTCACCACGATCGGACCTAACGCCTTTAGACTTTTACTTGAGGGCTATGTCGAGCAGTGTGTGCGTGTGCGTGTGCGTGCGTGTACGTGTACAGTGTTTGTATCAACGACTTTTACCATTTAAAAGAGAGAATCAAAGATGGTATTAAAAAAAGAGAATCAGAGAAGTTATTCACTCTGTTGCGCCTGATGTCCTTAGTCGTGTGTGGTATGAATTAAAATTTAGATGTGTGTAGGACAACAAACCGAACTACGTTGAAAAGGCACGCAAACTTGCAGATATTTTCTTTCATTTAGTGAAAGTTTCACATTTATATCTTGTTTTTTGCTTTTGTGTGGCTGTTCAAAGCTGCACCATGACTTTACGGACGTACTGTACATAAAAATGCAGAGATCAATTCTGGAAGCTGTGATATTATGTTATGCTGATATCTTTTGTTGATTTGGTTTACATATGGACCTCTTTAAAGTTACCTGTACCTTCGTTTCAAATTTCCATACTGTCAACGTAAAAGAGGGTGTAACTAAAACTAACTTTAAATTGACTAACGGATATTAATGAAAATATTGCAGAAGATTACATGAGGAAGGGGCAAAATTGAGTTTGGGGCCTTAGAAGAGATGAGTAAGTACTTGTAAGTACTTAGAAAACGGTAGGTATATTATATTAAAATATTATTCTGATGAAAGACCAAGTTTTTCTTTGAAATCTACCAGGCAGAACAATATCTTTTTAACACCACTGAAATTTGCATTTCCGACTCAGTTTAATAAACGCGATGTTATTGAATATTAACAATTCGAAAATGGTGAAATTTAATTTAGGTGGATTTCAAGAGGCCAAAATATGAATAACACAGAGTGTAATAAAACTTTCTGAACATTTTGGTTCGATTATTCAAGTGATATTTTCTGTATAATTATATTTGAATTTACGGATATTCATATTATTAATAGTTGTTTGGAATGTTAGCCAAGCCTTTACAGGAATTTGGAGAGACATATATTTCAGGTAATTGAGAATACAATTTTACAAGTTTATTAATTTATTTTAGGTGATTATACGCTTAAAATTATAGAGTCGTCAAGTGAAAGGGAAACGTGTTTTTAAAAACTGACGAGTTTTATTTTATACAGTAAAATAAGGCATTTTCTTATAATATTGTATAGAAATTGAATTTTTGTGCCGTTGAATGTGATTATCTAAGAATGTACTAACGTTTTAATATATGCCAGGAACTTTCATTTATTCAGAGTTCTTAAAAAACAAATCCTATGGCTAACATTATATAGGTTTTAAAAAGTCTGTGTCTTTGATAGTTAAACAACACATTTTCCAACTACCACGGGTGACGCGGACTCATGAGCGGGAAGTCTGGGGTCCGAATCCCGCCAGGACCGTCCTCCCTGGCTGAGGTTATTTCCAGGTTTTCCTCAGTCTTCATAACTGGCAAATGCCGGGGAGGTACCCTAAACTTAGGCCTGGAACGTTTCCTTCCTTAAAAAATTCTTTCCCAATATATCATTTCATTTCATGTGTCACCAGTGTTCACCGCCTATGATGCCACAGCAGTAAAAACGGATTATAAAAAACCATTTTCCGGGTCACTGTGAGACCTAAAGAACTTGAGCATAAACGTTTCCAAAGCTAAGCTTTGCTCAAGAGTGGGAAATCAGTGTTTGATAATGCAAAATTGCCAAGAATATCGCCAATAACAGTTTTAAAGTGGGGGGAAACGAAAAAATAGACTTAGTGGACTATCACCAAAGTATCACCAAACATGAAAAATAGAATAAGGCAATTGCTGAAGAACAAGATTTGTGTGGGAACTTAAGCTATGGCTAAATTTCTCAGAATAGTATATCTATGCAAACGAAACGAATTTCTCCCATGACAATCAATATACACTGTCGTAATCAGAAACAGGTTGGAGATTTTAAGCACCAAGAGTCAAACCAATGTCATGTCAGAAGAATAGCTGATCGGAATGAATTTTGTGAAAGGGTAGAGAATGATACAGAGGACACACTTGAAATGGTCAAAATGCCAGAATTCTTACTGCGGATCCATGCACACTACATAAATTTTTATGTTCGATATTAAGATTGTGATAGCAGGAGATATCTCGTGTTATAGAAAATCAGAACCAGTGGTAGTCGATGAGATGAAGACAGTGAACAATGCATATTATCGTTTGGAATTTCTCAGTGTTTTGAGAGATAACACCCAATTTCCAAAACAAAAGACAAGATAAGTAACTTTAGGTGTAGGCCATGGGAACCAACTTGAATACTATACAGCACTTATGGATGCCTCAGGTCACTGAAAGTGGAGCTTTAACTGGGATGACACATTCATACAATGTAGACTAAAGTTAAATTTTATTTTATTTTATTTATTAGCAAACATCTTACACAATTAAAACATATGACTGTACCAAAAACCTTTGTTACACTCTATATTTAACGCTTCCTTTGATAAGCTGGGTAATGGTGCATAGACTTGGTATAATGACTATATTATTAAACTGTACAAAAGTCCAAAAGCGGTGCTCTATTGTTTTCATAGTCTGGATTTAGAAACTGACAAACGAGTGAAATGATTCTTAGCGTTTAATGCCACGATAGAGTTCGCTTGCGTCATACAATTTGCTCAGTTTTGTTCTTGGCTTATTGAATACTTTACGCTTTTAGTGAATATTGTCTTAAGTTTTAATCGTTATACTGAATTCATCACTGAAATTCAAGTTTTACCTTTAAAAAGATACAAGTAAACTGTATTAAATAGTGCTCGGATATATCATTTCCATGAAGTGTTCTAAATTGCTTTAATTCAATATGATGCAGTAAAAGAATGCCAATGGTAAACGCAAGTAATAATGGTTTCTTAAATGGAAATTTTACCATTTAAAAACAAATTAATATCTTGTTTTAGACAAGAAGAATAGGTTGTCCTTAGTTTTAAGACATTTTGGCATTTGGAAAGTATACAACTTCTTTTGCAATCAAGCTTATAATATCCCACGATATAATGCATTTGTTTTAAGTAATTGGCAATCTAACTGGAAAATATTCTTACATGTTGTACTCAATTTTACTTTCGTGTCAGAGCATTTGAGGTTGAAACTGAAGTCGATTGAAAATGCTTTAAACATATAAACTGACAAACCGAAACATTCGATCTTAAGAGAGGTTATTGGCATTACAAATACAAAATGTTGCAGATAAAATATCGCGCTTCCAAAATATGTCCTCGCCGCTAGCAGGCCTGCCTGTCTGTCCTTGATTTTTCGAGCATTCACCAGTCTATATTGACTCCCAAAGACTTTAGAGCAATGTATGTCTGTATTCAAATGTTGTTACAGAATAAATATAAATCAGTTCGTTGCTTTCGTACGAAATTTATTCGCAAGTTCCCTGGACAATTGCCTCCTTCCATAACTGCAGTTCACAATCTTGTGAATAAAATTTATACTAATGGTTCAGAGCAAAACAAAAAACACATGCGAAGACGTACAGTTTTAACAGAAAGCAAATTACACGATTTTGGCGCAAATCTTGAACATTCGGCAACAAAATCATTACCGAATTTACGACAAGCTGAGGTTTCAGTGTCTTGTGCATTACAGCAATAAATTTGTTAAAACTCAAACCTGAATAGTGTACATGTGTTCACTGTCCACAAAATGATCCCGTAACATGAGTGCGTTATTGTGAGTGGTTTCTTTCATCAGTGACTGAACGGATAATCGACTCACAGCTTGTGTTCTTTTCGTTTCGTTTGTTCGCTTCAGACGTTCCACCAAAATGTTCCTTTGAACACTCACAGTACTCGCTATTGGTGTTCTGAAAATCCAAACTATAAATAACAAACACCTGATAAGAAATTTGGAGTTTGGTTTACGATTAGCGCACGACGCACAAGGCGCGGCCGGCTGTGGCAGGTTCAGCTTTATTTAAGAGTAATTAAAGCAGTAATGATGGTAGAAATGGTAATGGTAGTGGTAGTAGTAATAGCAGTAATAATAATAATAATAATAATAATAATAATAATAATAATAAATTTAGGGTGGAATTTCATGATGAATCGTAGATTAAATGCGTAAATAAATCAATTTAATTATTAAAGTAAATTCCAGTGGAAGAGTTATAGTTCAACATGCTAACAATTGGCATTGAATTTAAGGAGTGCTTCAAATACTACAGCAAAATTACATCATTTGCGAAAGAACAAGAATTTGAGAATCAATGGTGAGCAGTTTGCCCTCCCTTAAGAACCTACATCTCAAAGTAAATGTAATTTGTTTTACTCAAGCATTGCTAGTTTATCTGAGCTCACTTAATCAAGTAAGAGTCTGTAGGACATTTGTGATGTCTTGGAAAATGTAACTTGATGCGGTTGTGTTAAAATTTATACATCAAGCAGTGGTTCCTTTTAACTTTATATGTACCCAGAGCGTATCTCTGCAATGATATTTTAAATTGCATTTAATGGGCTACTGAAAAGGTGAAGAACAAAATGATAAAATTTTCCTCTAACTGTACTAAATACTAATAAATCAACACAGCATTTATTGCGCGTGTTATAATGTCAAAAATGCTATTCGATTCCCCCTGAAAAGGTGCTTGCGTGCTGATGGAAGATGGCCCCCGAATACACATAAACGAATCATATTCATAAAACGCCGTTAAATACACGTCTTATACAACATACCCATAAAGATGGCCGCTTGCAAATAAAATTGTTACAGAAAGTTAGAAAACTAAACAATACTGATATACTTGTAATTTTTGTAAATTATAAGAGACAATTTGTTTATAATACTTTCAAAAAAAAATGCATAGCTGAAATCAGCATGTGAAAAAGCTTGCATTTCATCTTTAAGCATTTACAGATACTATGTTTTCATACTCAGAGAGTGTGTGTCCTTTAAAAGAAGATATTAAACGCCCTTGTTGTGAAACAATAAAAAGTGTATAGTGTAATAAAAGGCGGTTACAGTGGCACATGTTATGAGATATCAATAATTTCCAACTCTTCTTTGTATACAATATATAGCTAGGTAGAAATAAATTAATCGCAAAAGAAAAGTATAAACCCTTGATAACAATTTCTACAAAACCCTGATTTATTATTATTATTATTATTATTATTATTATTATTATTATTATTATTATTATTATTATTATTATTATTTCAGAAGTACCAATGAGGTGAACTGAAACGTGTTTTGTACAGAGAGATTGGTTCTTCCATCAGTCAGAGTTTAATTGTGACACACATTTGAAGTTTTAAAGCACTAATACATAGTAACATTAAATAACAACAAAGTCTGACATATTTCGGTAGAGTGTATGGGAGACCAGAAAATGTACTTTTAAATACACTTGTATTGTATTGTAACAACATTTTTAATTGACTGCCAGGATGCTTTTCGTAGTTTGTCAAGCATTTCATCATCTGTTAATGATTTTCTCTGTGACCCTACAAATATTCCTTCTTCCAACATGCACTCACTAATTTTAGAAATTTAGATTTTCAAAGCATAAATGCAGCAAAAACTTGATCTATTTCCTTTAGTAAGCTCCGTTTAATGCGTATTAAAGACAAATGTATTTTCCGGTATTTAATTAATGAATTACATCTATTTACACACATTTTATATCCAGGAATAATAAATTTGCTTGTGCTAAACATAATGAAATTTCTTGTGCCTGTGATATTCACTAAAGAAAAAAGAGTAACTGAAGTTCTAAATCAATTACTTGCAAATATTTCAGTTATATTGTGTAGTTCTACAAAACAGCCTTCAACCAACTTTTGACGTATCCATGAACAACCTCAATGTCTCTGGCTCATGCTGTTATATAAGAACATCCAAAACAAAACATTATTATTTTAAAACAAATGGTTCTTAAAACCACTCTGACGCATAATAACTACTTATTCTTTTATTTGTGCAGCGGATATATTCTTTCAGCCTTGAGCTGTCAAAGCTTGCGTCGTTATTTGGACAATTTCAAACCGCATTTCTTGGGTTATAAAAATGAGGTTCAGATTTCCAATGTTCCACAAAATTTTAATCACTCAACTCACATTGTCTGCATGTGCTGTAACTGAGTTTGTGATGTCATCCCTTAAACAATCTGAATATTTTGGTATTTGAGAAGTTTCTCACTATGTGAGGCAACCGAGTGGGTGGCTCAGGAGGTCTCAAGTTCAAATCCCATAGATTGGCCATTCTGATCTTGGGTTTTTTCGTAGCTTAGGCGAACACTGGAACGAATCCCTCCTTTCCATGAACTTTTTTGCTCTGCAATGTCATTCCTTTGTTCAGTTACCGGATCTAAATTATCAGGGGGAAGTGGTCTAGGGCGTGTGACAATGACATGGGTTCTGCATAGATTTCTGCTCTAGCGTCTGATACAGAAACGATCCTTCTGAGCACCCGAACTCCTTGGAAGAGGGGGGGGGGACTCCGTCGGCATCGAAGTGTTCTATCTAGAAACAATATCCAGGCTTCCCCGCCCTAGGTCCTGGCCACCTGGCGTTTCCCTCATCTCATCCCCATCTTTCCGAAGACTGGGCACAAACGGCCAGCCGTTGAGCAAGGCTGAAGTACCGAAATATCCTCATACGTTCCATATAGTCAAATTCAATTCAATTCAATGTGAGACAGGCTTAATTACCCATGAAAGTTAAGGTACTTTCGTTTTGCACTTTTGCATATGATCCCATTATTATTATTATTATTATTATTATTATTATTATTATTATTATTATTATTAAACAAAAATAATCAGTTGAATAGGAATGCAAATGCAACACGAAGCGTATCATTTTTGCATCCAGTGAGAAGCCTAACGCATGATACGCTGCAATTTCTATCAAGATCTATGCAAAGCAATTTCATAACACTTTTTACGAATAATATGAGGTTTCGTATTTCACAATTAAAATAATTTCATTATGCACGTGATTTAAATATTACTTAAAATAAGTTACAACGCTAATTATATATAACAAGTCACTAATGAGAAACCAAACATCTACAATGTTGTACTAACAGGCACGCTGCTAGATCTATACCAACACATTCACATTCAATATGTCATGACATTAAGGACATGAATATCTGTACGTTATATTTTTCTGTGATTCGGCATAAAATTCCATTTCAATGTCATTAAGAAAATTTGAATATGAGTCCATAACTAAAAGACATTGCACAATAAGCACAAAAAGTCTAAAAATGCAATATAAATAAAAGCTGTAACAAGAGAACCATGTCCGATGGATAAAAAAAGTATTATAAAAATATCTCTCTCTCTCTTCTTTTTTCTTGTAACAAAAGCAACGTTCGCCAATGATAATTTGAAAATTTGTAGTTTTTAAATCAACAATTCACCTTTTGAAGAAATGTTCGTTATTCGTTGAAATATAATTGTTCAATATAAATATTATTGCATTAATAAGTTTTGTATGTTATCTCTTAAAATGTAAAGAATATTATGTTGGTATATATAAAGAGCTTGCGCCCTAAAGCAAATTTGTCCAAAAAGTTAAATTTGAGAAAAACGCAAAAAGTTTTCCGATAAGTATAAATGTTTTCATCCAAAATCTGTATTATGTATTAAAATACAAATACTAATAAACTGAAAAATACCACATTTAAATTTAATGACTGGAAGTTGAAAAAGTCCTGGACCTGGAACTATGAAAATAACCATAGGATAAACAGCTTTTAGAAAAATTACTGTTTATCAAACAGAATAGCATATTAAGTCAAATAACATGATGGCAATATTATGTATAGAAATTAGCAATTTTCAAAACTAAAACACCTTATCTCTCTTGTCAATTAGGAAATTGAATCACACTTTTATAGCTTTACATATACACACCAATATCAATATTTCAAACTTAATTCTTCATTGTCCTGCCGGTTTTTACCTCCATAACTTTGCAAAAGCTTCAGTGATCTTTATTAATACGCTTTTCATATATCTTAAGACAGCTAGTTTTTGTGATAGACTTTGGTGTCATACAATTTCCAATCTTCAGCAATGATCTTCAATTCTCCAACGTCACTGCATATTGTCCTGTATCCCTATGGAGTCAATACACTTTTACTTTGCTTTTAAGCTTTCTAACTCAGGATCTGCTGATTGGTATGAATACCCACAGAATAAAATATTAATCTAATTTAATTTCTTGTATATTTTTAGAGTGTTCACTTTTATTTTGGCCAGAGAACTTATGGCAAAGAATATAATTATTTTAGTTTTGTCTTTGTTTCCACATTCCTAAAATATATAACAATACTGAACTTACTTCATTTGATACAGCTTCAAAATCTGTCCAGGTATGAAAGAAGGAATGCACGTATTGAATTATGTAATGCATGAGGAGTGAAAGTAAGTTGTTTATTTTATTGTTGTATTTTCGTGATATCGCAACAGTTTTCATCGCAACAATTACTCACTCATATGCAAATAGCTAACTCATTTTTGTCCATGGTGATTATGAACGCAAGCTTCTCATGTGTACAACGTCCAAGTTGGTGCAATAAAACCCCGAAAAAAGTCAAATGCAGGACAACTAAATAGAATGATGTCCGTAGTAAACATCCAAATAAAACGGTAGAAAGGTTCGTTTTTATTAAGAGATTTTACGTAAGCTATTTCAATTTTGTTTGATATGTACTTCAGTATTAATACTAACAGAAGAAGTTGAAAAGAGAATTAGAAAATAAATACATAAATAATAAACACATTATTGAATATGGCAACAATGTGACAGAAGGGCCATGACAGAGCTGAGCTTTGCAGGAGATGTGATATTAATTTAAAATATTTAAATTTGAACTATTAACCACATTTGAAGAAGAAATTCAAATGGATGAATTAGCAGCAACAAAAAAACTGGGGCACTTCTTGATACTTTGGTTAGTAACATCGATGTAAGGAATAGAAAGTTATAAAAATAAGAGATAAGAACAATTTAATCTTTCCTTAACGGGTTTCAAGTTACTAATTAGTAATGACTGATAATGAAGGTGGACCATTAAAGGAAGCGTTTATGTGAATGTTTGCACTGTTTCATATGCGTCCGCTTTAATATGTTAGCTAACTGCTAAATATTGCCATAATTTAATTAAATTCCAAGCAAGGTTGCATAGCAAAACCTTCCTGCAATAAATCACTGCAAAACACATGTTTGCAGAATTGAAAATGAGTATTATTAAAATAACAACAATAATAAATTATCATAATATTTTGTGTATTATTATTAAAATGATTGCTATCCTAAAATTATTTTTCATTAAATATTGATAAAATATTTAGTTAATGTAGGAAAATATAATTTTAAATACATTATGATATAATTTATAGAATTACATTATAGTTTACAAATATGTATTATTCATATATAATATATACATTAAACATTTACATTTATAATTATAACACAACTTATGTAATATAAAAAATTATTAAATATACATAAAATAATATCTCTCTTTATTAACTTAGCGTATAATCAACATTTATTGAAATACTATATGAAGTTATATAACTTATTATTATTATTATTATTATTATTATTGTTGTTGTTGTTGTTGTTGTAACTGCTGTTACTATATAGCCACCAACACTATATTGCATATATAATAATATAATTATACAAACTATATTGTAATTTATATAAGACTGTACTTTTCTATATTTACTAAAATACGACGTACATGTAATGAAAAATATTTAGGAGAACTAGCGAAATTTATTACTTTATTTATTGAATATCCAAAACAAAGAAACTCTAATTTACTGAGATTTTATAGTTATGCAAAAAGTTATACATTTATAGGGTGCACTTAAAAAATTTAGGAGTGTAATTTATAAAAATATGTGCCGAATTATTGTTAAGAATATTAGTGTCATAATATGTTTTTAATAGGTGATGTAATGGCTTTGAAAATTCTAGGTTGAAGTAAATGAGAACGACCTAAAAGATACACTTAAAAAAATATAGGAAATTTTTGCGATGTTTCAAATTGTTATTATTTTTTATTAATGTTGTTGTTGTTATATCCACAATTACTGCCGAGCCAATCGCACCTAGAGTATCTTCTCAATCCCCTCTTGGTCATGTCTTCTAATGTTTCTTTAGCCTACATTCTTTTGTTCAGTCTTCCTTTTTCTTGTTATTTTTTTCTTCGAAGTTTTTCACTATATATATGAAATAATTAACTCGTTTTTTTTTTTCTCATCGTCCGTCTTTCATATCCAATAGATGTCCAAACCATTTGAGCTATGTATAACAAGTTTATGTCTGTATTCATCACTCTTCTAATTTCATTTCTTACGTGGTCAAGCTATGCATTTCTTGCTCTTTATCTCAAATAATTTCTTACCACAGCCAAAATTATTTTTAGCTTACATTTTGCTTTTGTTACATAGAACAGACTCAATTAAAGTTTTTCCGATACATTTTTGGTATTTTACACATTCTTATCGCAAGATAGTGAATTTATAACATGATACAGTGCTTTTGCTCTGTTCAATTCTGTTTTTATCTCTTTTATTCCAATGTTTTCTTTGTTGTTTAGAGTCTTTCTAAATATTTAGTTTGATTTACTTGTTTAATTTTTATATTATCTTTAATACTTATATCTATGGTACATTTATCATATTTTAATATAAAATTATTCAGCAAATTTGTATTATAATAGACCTCCAGAATAATATTATTTCCTTGGAATTACAATTAACCTTTCATCCTAGTGTTATTTCTACTTTTCAGTTTGATATTTAATATATTTTATTGCTGTCTGCATCAAAATACTCTTAACATAACTTTACTTATCCACTAATACTCCCCCTTCGGTAATATTTACATCTTTCGCTTTACAGAATCGGTATTTTGCTGCCATAATGCAAAAAATGTATTGGTTATTATCTTGTAGCTATCATATTTAAATTTAATCCTTTATTTAACCTAATAGCGACATTTTGTAGCCGCATACACAAGCTTCGTTCTTCCAGTAGAAGTGTCTTAATTTTTTACGTGCAGTGAACCAAAAGGTTACAATTTTTATGAAAAAATAACATATACTTGTCCAACTCTTGATGTTGAGCTTTATAATATCAATATGACCCTGTTTTTAAATCCGGCTCACCAATAATCTAAAAGTAAAAATGCCATGGTCGATTCACAGCATGTGTACACCTCAGCAAAAACCTTTTGATTCCACGAAAAAAAGACCAACAAAACTCCTTTTTGAACGATTTGGTCCGGCAGCAAAGGCCCGGGAGTTTGGAGATCGAATCCCTGGACAACTAGAAAAGATGTTCTGTTGATCTAGGTGTTATGTCAACACTTAGTGTTGCCTCAAGTACGTAGAAACATGGGGCTGCCTCAAGTGGACCAGGGGCGGCGATCTTCAAGAGAAGACGACACCAGACAGGCGACGGCCAGGTTCCCACATCCTACTCACCCCCTTCCACTTTCTAATGGCTTACTTTAAGTGGGCTTTTCGATATAGGCACTTGTTCCATCTCGGGACTCCCGAAAAGGTGTGGGTGCTTTAGTGCAACCGTGACCTAAGTTGCTTTGCGTCTTGGAGAATGTTATGTCAGCTTTACGTCACCCCCAGCTTTTACTTACAGAGTTTAAGGAGTGTTCTCTGAAAAACTTGACTGCTGTGTATTTAAAGAGGGTGTAAATAAATAGCAAGTAACTACAGGTATTATTTTAACAAAGTATGTCTAACATTGACTCTCGTATCGATGCTAGTTAAATCATTAACTCTAACTTTGCCAATAATCTATAGAAAAATATATGACTAGCAACATCATTAAGAATATAACAATGATAGCAAATAAAAGTAAAGATTTAATGTTTTGTACTGAAAACAAATGGATATATCTGGAATAGCAAATACAGAGAATTTCAGTATATTTAAATACTTATAGCTTATTATGTATACCTACACAGGATAATTTAGATCAAAACCACTTTTAAACCATATAAGAAGAAAATGTCTAAAAAAAATAAGACAGTAGACTTTTGCTTTATAAATAATATCAGTTCTAAAATTCTGGTTGAAGATAAAATCTAATGTCACATAAGGAGATAAGAATATACTAAAGTCAATGGAATTAAATGAGAGCAAATAAAACTGGATCTAAAAAGAAACGAACTTTATATTCATTCCTAATCAATAAAATAAAAGATATAAACTATTAGGCATTTCAAAGACAGAAACGAAAGGAAAAGGTCTGCAAGTTCTTTAAAATTTTAGCGTAGAAAAAAGGAAGTGAACTTCTTAAAAAATAGTTTTCCTGGAAAGGGAGTTACAATATATATTTTATTTTATAAACCTTTACGAGAATCTTCTTCATTTCGGAAACTACCAGTAAAAGTTTAAGTATCAAGAAGTTCAACTTTAACCGTAATATTTATATCTACTCCCATCTCCTTACTGCTGATTCTTACATCATTACTGCAACAAGCAATTGAAAAATAACTTTAATCATTTTAAATCCTACATACCGCTATCTTTATGATATGTGTGGGCAATATTATGATTTAAGTAGTATAGTTCACTGCAACTGACCGCACAGTTCCTGAATCAGTCAGAGTGAAATCTGCCCCACGATTACTTCCTCAAAAGAGCAATTATTTATTTTCTCATATGATTAATTCGGTGATCATACTTCTTTTTAATGGCCTAGTAAGGTATTATGTTAGATGATCAGCCATTCTTAGATGCCCTCGCTAGTTAAATCATACTGATTTAATTTTAAACCTCCAACCTAAAAGAAAACCTAAAGACGAGGTTTTCATAATTCACAGTCAAGTTGCCAGCATAAGCAGGAAATACCGAAAATGGATTTAATGCTTGCCTCGATATTTTCTAAGTTTCTCTGCACCTAACGCATACAATTTATTTCCGCAGATTACATTTGTTCTCTATTCCAATGACAATATTTCAAACAATATACTATAGTAAAATGTATTTCACTAACACACTATAATTAATAACACGGATGAACTACAGAATAGCCTATAATATTATAAAGAATTGAGTTATACTGATCGCCTAAACGCAAATGAACTTTTATAGCATAAAGAGAGAAATAATGCTTGCTCTAGTAATACCAAACTGCTAATGAATGTCCGCTTTTAGGCCTTCGATGCGGAAAATGTTTATGACACGCGATTGGAATGACCTCGGTCCAGCGCGCGCTGCGCTCACAGTTCAAAAATAATTCGGAATACTTAAAACAAACTATCAAATTCAGGAAGCCTTCGAGAGTACAGCCCACAGCCTTCAATGTTCTATGTCTCCGCTACATCTAATGTTTGAACCTTGTTGATATATTTCTTTTACAGCATATCTAACAAAGAAACGTTTCTAAATACTGCAATTTCTAAAATTTTTAAATAGTGTTTAATGCCAGTTTTTACTACATAGGCACCACAAGCGGTAGACACTGACGATACATGAGATGAAATGATATATTGGGGAAGGATTTTTTTTTAAGGAAGTAAAAGTTCCAGGCCTAAGTTTAGGGTACCTCCCCCTCATTTTCCATTTATGAGGACTGAGGAAAACCAGGAAAAAAGATCAGTCAGGGAGGATGGTCCTGGTGGGAATCGAACGTCAGACTTCCAGCTCACGAGTCCGCGCCTTAACGACTTCGGCCATTTTCTAAAATGAATATATAAACATTGAGTCTACATGATCTCACCAGAGTTTTATTGCAAAATTGCAACAGCTGAGAAATCTCTATCTTCATGGCATAATATCCATTACTAAAAAATTCTTGTGTATAGAAAGACAGTCAATAAATCATTATATATTGTTGAGTTTTATCAATTGATGACTTAAACCCAAATAACTTTTATCAAGAATATTTTCAGAATATTTTTGCAGTGATCATAGCATAACAATAACTCAACAGATGCACCTTTTATTCCACCTTTTAATCATGGTTTTCCCTCGATATACTAAAGCATATTCCAAGAAATTTCCATTAATAAGAACGTATTAATGAATGTTCTATATTAAGCTGATGTATTAAATAATATTTTTTATTCTTTTCCTTGGTGCATTTTAACAGACGATGTGTGTGTGTGCGTGTTTGCTTGTTTAGATGCAACATACGAAGTAACCCACTTGAGTCATATTTTAAACGAAGGTAGATTTACTTGTAGTACATAAGAGTAAAGTTGTAAACGGTCACTTCCACATTTTCTTTGTTTAATTCCTTGAAAAACCTTGTACTGTAGATGAGTATGCCTTAATTTTAAAATTTGAGACGTGTTGTTTACTTCATATATATAATATTAATGTTTTATCTTCAGTATCAATCACTGAGTTGTGTACTTCACCAATATGTGCAATTTCATTAAAAGTTTGCAGACTTAAAAAAGAATTATGTAAAATGTAAACAGGTTTCTAGGAAAAATGAAATGTTTTAAAGAAGGCTTTACATACTTTTACTACAATTTAAATATTTAAAATCTTCATTTGCTCAACTTCTATAGCTGAATTTTCTTTCTACAAAGAAAGTGTTAAAGCGCAAGGTTTATTAAATAAGAGATAAGGAATTTCTTTAAAAATAGAATGCTGTACGGGGTGATATTTTACCCCGTTCGATAGAGGTGCAGTAATAATTTAGTAGACATCTGTGCTTTTGTTCACCCACAGTGTCGGCGGTCCGGGGTTCTAGAAAGAAGACGCTGTATTTGGTAGTGCTTAGTTCACACTGTGCTGGATAGATGTCCTCAGTTGACTCAGTCACTTTTCTGTAGGTAATCTATCTATACCACCTATCTTACAGACAGAAGCTGGGGGCAAGGGAATAAGTTCGATCTCAGCAGGATGTATATAACTTGGAGTCAAATGTTTTAGGAATATGTTTCTAACAAAAGTATTAAACATATTAGCATGGACATGAAAATTCTTTTTTTCAGAGTTATAAGGATTTTTCGTCCGATTTTTGCTGAGTAAATAAATCACAATGCAATCTATTCTGTGATTGAAATGCGAGATATGTAAATGGGAACGCATTAGGAGCATGTGGACTTTATTTAGAAAGGTACGTCAACAGAGAGTTGTGCTTTATACAAAAATATTTTCATCTTGCGAGGCACAACTGGTTTGAGAGGAAGTTTCGGATACTGGGGGTTCAAGAGAAGCACGAAACTGTGAGCTTGATTATTTGTTTGTAAAGTAGGCGAAAACTCATCAAACAGTACAGAAAAACGTAGCTATAGGAGAGAGTTAGTCACATGACTATTTGGAAAATTCTGTATGGTAACCCGCATCGTCATCAAAGGGTGCAAGAACTTAATGTGACGTTCTGCCACGAAGAAATTTCTGTTATCTCATTGTACAACTGTGCACTGAATTCATGATTTTCTTAGCATTTGCCTTGTTCAGTGAGAGGCTGACTGATTTACAGAAAAGGTATCAGTGACACTAGCATTTCAGTCACATCTAGGCCTATGAAAACCTTAAGTATGACAGTACAAATATCACCTTTAATTCGGTCTAAACGTATGAACTGGAATATTCGTAATGATATTCTTGGTCCCATTTTTTCCCTTTACGTCTGACAAAAGACTTTTATTTGATATTCTCAGAAATGATTTGCACCATTTAATCTAAATGTACCTCTGAATATCATCCAGATGAATGTGATTTATGCACGATGGCGCCCCAGTTCATTTTAGTTCGATAGCCCGTCATTATTGTTGTGACCATTTTGCATAAAAATGAATTGATCGTATTTGATCGCCAGATTTAAATCCAGTGAATTTTTATTTGTGAGAACATTTTATATCCTTGATCTGATGTTGACCTTTTGAGACAGGGTGTAAGAATGGGTTTGATAAAATAAGAAACACCCCAGATGCTTTCAGCAGATTACACCAAAGCATAGAACGCAGCTCAAAAGAAGCGTCGAAGAGGCAGCAGGCCAATTTTAACACAGTTTTAATGTGTTTTGATTAATTTGTCACTTATTTGTTAACACTGAGGTTATTTGTGTATAAAATTGAGGATTTTCATGCCGATTTTATCTAATGTTTTGCTGTTGGGAACACATTCCTAAAATATTAGTCACCAATTTATATGTACTACGAGAAGAAATGTTATGTTGGAAAAAGAAAATTCTGCTGAATGATTCAAATAGTGAGTGAGTGTGAGTGTGCGTGTGTGTGTGTTTTCGCAAGTCAAGAGTAATGTCTTTTTATGGCCATGAATCTGTTTTATTTCATCATTTATTTTCGGAAAAAATTACAAAGTGCCATATCACCTCCCCTTTCAATGCACCTTGTTCAGGCTAAATTGAACATTTCAACATTTGAATCCTTAATAATATGTAATTACTATCCTGTGGTTTAAATTTAGAATTAGAAGAACTTAATGCAACGAACTTTATCTAGATAGAGGAGGATACTTTCGGTACTTGAGCCTTGCTCACGGCTAAGCCGTTGTGTCTTCGTTCCCTAATAGCGGCGTATTCGGGAGAAAGGGATGAGGCGAGGTGGACACCGAGCCCTAGCATTTTTGCACGTATATTATATAGAAAATTCGGACGCCGGTGGAGCCTCCCCCTTAAGGAGTTAGAGCCCCTCGATACGTCCGGTTCCATTTCACATTCTGGGACAGAAACTTACAAAGCGCAAGTAACCATCACATCGTACCAGCCAGCCCACCTCACCCCGGCACTTTCT
The DNA here is from genome assembly GCA_030762175.1 of Metallyticus violacea. Lineage (NCBI taxonomy): Eukaryota > Metazoa > Arthropoda > Insecta > Mantodea > Metallyticidae > Metallyticus > Metallyticus violacea. The sequence goes on from CM060845.1 coordinate 65,501,559, forward strand.
TCCGTGTAACAGTAACAACGGAGTGAAAGGAAAAGAAATAAAATGGGAGAGCGGAAAATTCGAGGAATGTAAACATCCATCTCGGCATTAGCCTTAGTGACATGGGGAAACTACGAAAAAGCACAAGGTCAGAATGGCGGGCCCAACGGAAATTGCACCCGGCACCTCCCGAATTCGTTACCGCCCTGCTCGTATTTTAAATGGAAAATTCTTGTTTAAATTATTACGTAGCAAGTTTAACCCTCATGACAGATAAACGACGTAAGTCATGCGTATTTTTGACATCAGATAGTGTTCTTTTGTTTTGTTACCTTATGCTTCACTAGAAATAAATGTCATGCATGTTTTTATTGAAACAAAACTTCGTTAAGTTATTAAAAATATTTCTTAAGAACAATTTCAAGAATTTAGAATCATTTTTCCTTTAAAATTTTCTGAAACAATTACAAATCCCTAATCACATACGATGATTCTAAGTCCAAAATAAAGCTCGCTTAGTTCTTTGAAACAAAAGAAAGCACAAAGGAATAGTTAAGGTTACCGACTTCGGTTAGGTTTGAAAAACATTATGACGTCATGAAGTGACGTAACATCCAATTTAAATTTGAACACAGGGTAGTGAAATTCGAGTTCATTTAATAGCAATGTTGTTTAAAAGACAGTTTTTTTGTGTTATTGATGTCACTTATAGTAGTTTGGATACTTGTGAACCGCGCTTTTTTCATTATATCCATTGTTTACTTCCGCTCTCAACATTGATGGAATTATCAGCAGAAACATTCCTGCAAAGATCCAAGAAAGTCGTAAAGAATAGGCAATAGGATGAAATTACACAAACATAGGTACCCCAGATAGCGAAGATTAAAAAAAATGAAAATATACGGAACCGTTAACTTATCTGACTCAAAAAGTATACAATGAATCATTCGAAACAGTGCATATTTAAAAATATAAAATTAGCAAGGAACAAAGATGATCATACATAAAATCTCTGGACAGGAATAGGGAAATTCAGAAAGCTGTAAAATATATCAGAATAAACTACAGAGGCAGTATTACTAAAACTTCATGACCTATAAATTACGTCAGTTTAAGGCCCCAGACAAGTTTTTTCCTTCCTTACTTTTCTGGAAATTGTAAATTATAATGGTCTAATGGTATATATATTTGTAACAGTAGCTGTTTAACAAGATATATCGTGCTTATTTTATTTATCTCTACAATTATAACGTATTTCCTGCATGCCCTCTTTTATGATACTATCTGTATTGTCTTAATTGCGAAGCGCTTCAAATTACATATTTATACCCGTTTAGTCTCTTGCATCTTGCCGAATTCTTAGCCTTCCCCCACCACCAGCCTGAAAAAGTAAAAAGTGATTTATATAAGAACTTAAAACAAAACCAACAAAGCAAAAGCTTTTGGTAAAATTTAGAACCGTCTTCTCTTTATATTTCAACATCCCATGCATTTCTCATTTTATGACCAACAAAGTTTCTTGCCTTTGTGCGTATCTTGTGTTGTGGGTCAGCAGGGAATTGAGTACGAATAAACAGGAGGATCATGCCGAAAGTTGTTACGTGTCTCTTAATATCTCGTGTGTGGAAAGTATGTTTATGATTCATATAAAAAGTAATTCAGTGTTTATATTTGGTCGCAATGAAAAAGTGAATGCGTATGTCATTTTAAGTCTACAGTGTCGGTCCTGGTGGTTTAGTGGTAACCCGTAGACCCAAGATCACGGGTTCAATTCCGACCAGGTTCGATGGATTTTTGGGCGTAAAAATTCTAAGTGTGGCTTTCTTCGGAAGAGAAGTAAAGACATAGGTCCCGAGTCATAGATTTACAGCAAGTAAAAGAATCTCAAGCCTGAAAGAAGAGGCCTCTGAGCAAAATTTATCAGCCGTTTCACGCTGAATTGAGTGGGACGCTAATAGCCTGAGATGTTAGAGAGCGTCCGTAAATAAATCAAATCTACAAAAGGTCTAGAGCGAGTGTGTGCAGTGCTTTGACAAATAGACGCAATTTTCTACTATTTGTAAGGGCTAAACGCAAGCAATACCATAACATTTAATCTGACACTATTGGAAGAAATGCATTTTTCTTTAGTTGCCACAATTAGTAGATATAGTGAATTAGAACAGAAGTGGACAGATTCTCAAAAGGCTGAAGCCTGGCCTCGACATAGTTACATCGAGAAAGTCAATGTCGCAAGAAAATTAATAATAAAGGTCAATGGCAGCACAAGACAGAAAATGGAACATTAAGCCGCACCACATACTTTATAAAATGTCAATAATTCATGCGCGTCTTGCAAGTGTGGAAGCGCTCCATCTTGCTGGCTCCACTCGTACAATTCGAGCAACATTTTCTAAGAGTGTAGGTAATTCATTCTTGATAGTTACCAATTTTAGCTTTATCCTTTCTATTTAATGGTTCCTTTTCAAATTCACAAATTTTATTAAATCGGTTTCAAGCACATTATACTCCCAACATTTAATTTTAGAAAAACAATTATTTAAACAAAACTTTCTTAATTTATTAAGTACTATCTAAATGTCAAAAAATTATATTATCGTTCCATATATTAATTATTATATCGTTCCAATTCTGATGTTGCCCCTCCAAAGCTCCACAAGGGGGGTTACTTTAAATTTGTCCATACGCTATTACGGAGGCCCCTTTATGCAATGAGTTTAGAGAAAGTCATCGTTTTGTTTTATTGGACCCTTTAAGAGATATTTGCTTATGGCACTTATATAGGTCATCTGTACAGTGCGGTTATTTGAGTTAGGGGCCGCCTCAGCATTAAGTTAGTATTTTCATTTCAGTGTTTATTTTTTTTACTTAAAGCATAAAACAATGTCTATTTAAAACTATAACAATAAACACTAACCGGTGCCATAAAAGATGTTGAAAATGATGCTCCTCGGCATTTTCATTTAATTTAAGAACAGGTTTCTTATCACGGAGATATCCTGTGCCTCTAACCTTTTATCACGTTACTGTATTTGAAACACAATTATTACCAGGATATTTTTTTGCGAATCACCTTTTGTAAGATTTCGTTTTCACATATGAATCGACATAAAATCCCTTTCTTCAAATGTAGTGGCATAACTAACGAAGACCAATTAGCCCACAATTTACACGCAATGACAGCACGGAGTAACACACGAACTCACAATCATTAGCTGACAAAACGTTTCTCAAAATAACTACAAGCTATACCTGAACATGTATTATATGGCTTTAATTACCTATTTCCCAGTATGCAGTCGCCTTCTGCCGACCTGTAACTCAAAGAATGTCACTGTATTTACACAATATCGTTTTCTTAAATTGAATATCCGCATTTTAAATGCTTTATCTTGTGTAGGCTATTTGTTATTAAAGACTTCTATACATGACTAGGTTCTTATACCTTATTTTTTTATTTGTTTATTTTTTTTTTTTTTTTACCAATTGGGAGTTTTTTTAATGGTTTATTGCTTAAGAACACATTTTACCAGTTTTACGTAAAATTTCTTCTTGGTTTGTCAATAATAGAACGTATACTCCGTAGGCCCTAGGCTCAAACCTGACAAACTTTCGGTGATTTTCCTCAGTACATTTTAAGAAAGGAATATTTCTCTGCCACAGATTCATCTTGCATTTCATTATTTATCCTCATTCCATCTACTTGTGTGCCTGCGTCTTCTATGTTTGTGTCATCGAGGCGGCCCTGACATAGAATTGATCATAGATTCAGGGAGTGTTTGTCTACGAACATCTACAGCAAGTTGCTCCGACAGGTTACTGATGCGAGAATTGATGTGTAACCCTATGAGGTGTTAAGTTCTACAAACAAAGTAAGGTAAATACAGCGAAGATAGAAAAAGAGTATGGTCTAATATTTGAATAGAAAATGCATAAATCTTACGGCAGAAAACCTACATTGAATTTTAAATATTTTATCTATAAAAAGGTTAATTTTTTGAATGGGAAAGATATTTCTTCATATCTATAATAATAAAATGCAGAGATCATTGAAAGTAAAGAAATAAATTTAACTGGCTTATGTTTGCAGGTATTCTGCTTGTTTTGCAATAAACAAATCTCATATAGTGTAACACGGAATTATCATTTTTCCCCAAAATTTATTTTTTGTTATCCATGGGGTTAAACGTTTGTCAATAGTTTCTGGCTTTATCTTAAAAATGGAATCAAATAGAAGCATTTCCTAGCATAAAGTAGAGAGCTAAATTATCGCCAAGACTCGCATTGCATAGAGATTCCTGATAAAGGTGTGGCATTAATATTTGCTGTGGTGTTGTGCCGCTGTTGCAGGCAGGGAGGTGGAGGCGCAGGCCAGCGCCTGTAAGGCCGGCAGGTTCCGACCAGACCAGACGTCTGCGCGAACCCGAAGGGGTGACAAATTGGCCCCGGTCGGGAGATGGTGTTTGAATAATGTAACTCGTAAATCTGGAATGGGAGGCAGGGTTAAGTAATTTCGTAATGGTTCAGGGAGAGGGAGGTGGGAGGCGAAGGGTAGTAGATGGTCCATTAATGTGCTTCTGTAGTCTCTGGTTCGAATGTGGCACAGATAATGGTCCGGACTCTTCACAAAAAGTGGGGAATTTTTTTCTCATTTGTCATTTATTTTGATTTAAGTTGCCATGCAACAGTCTGGAGCTGTAACTTCGGTATATTAAAAACATCCGCGTAATCAGAAGCATACACTTTATGTTCTTATGTACTTCATGAACTCTAGAAAATAATTTTTATTTTGGGACGGAATCATTACTGTAGCCTGCAGCTGAAATGATGAAGTGAACTAGATCTTAGCTAAAATTGATCCTATGAAGCTCTATCTCTTTTTCTTTCTCTACCCGTGCGCACATATTAGTGAGAGAGTGAGTGAGTGAGTGAGTGAGAGAGAGAGAGGGGGGGGAGTGAAATATCTACTAAACATTTTGAATGAACATTTATGGTTTATTTTATTATAACTTCCGCATAGAATCATTCAAACAACAAATTTCATATTCAAAGTTAGTCAAACTATTGTAAAAATTGCCTCTACTTGGTTCTAAATCTGTCCTAGGAGTGCACAAAGTGAAACACAACATCCAGAAATATCGTGATTATATCAAAGCTCTCTTCTATCTATGGGTTTCATGATTGCATGCTATTGTTTACTACAAACTTTTTTCTTAGTCTGGCGAACTTCTGTAAACTCAAAATATTTTCTTACAATAAATAACAAATGAGATGAGATTTAAAAATACCTCTAGATTAAATAAATATAAAACACTAGTACACAAAATTCCGATATTTCGGATTGAGCTGACTGATTAGTAAAAGGCAAACACCGGTAGGAGTATATGTATGTATAAGTAAAAAGACGTCATTTGTAAAATTTGTGTCATTCCTTTTACAATAATTTTAAATTATTCAAGAACCATTATTTTAGTGATATGTTACTCATTGTACTGACTGGTATATTGGATATTTCATGGTTTTGTCGCCCGTTTCACTGCAACTGATGGGTCGGCAGCCAGAGCAGTAAATCAGGCGAAGCAGATGTAATATCCGCGCTACTGATTCAAGTTCTCGTAATTACAATTACAATAAAATGCATCTTATTTTAATAGATAAGAGAATTTGGAAATTTTCTTCTTTTATACCCACGCATTTATAATGAAAATTGTCATTCCCACACATCAATTTATCTTACAAAACTGAGTGAATTTCTCGCCTGATATTTTATTTCAGTTCTTCTAAATTGTTGGGGTTTTATTCCACATACTTTATTTTTCAAAATGCCTATAAATAATATACATCAAATCAAGGCATCTCCTACTCTGCAAATTGTTCCTGAATATGACTTACTAGATTTATGTGTGATGACAGTCTCTTGCCTGAAATACCCAGATCGCCATTCAGTTGTTCAAAAAACAGTGCGAGTATGTCATTCTTATGTCTTTCTGCATACATGGCATTATAAAAACTCGGTCCCTGTCTACTCGAATGCATTTACTGCTTACCATTCGCCATGCAAGGTAGTGTCCTGTATAAAATCGGGATTTTCTGTACTCCAGTAGATGTTATTTTGTGTCGAAATATGCAACATTAATGGAAACATGTTTTTTCAGCAAAGGCTATTAAGTGTGGATAAATTATTCTATCGTTGATTTTTCATAACATCCAATTACGGAAATTTACCCGAATATCAGGATCATCTGAGTGAAATACATAGACAACAGTGACCTGGTATGATATCAAGTTTAAATCGACTGTTTCGGGAGATGAATTGATTGAATGAATGGCATTTTGTGGATGTAACAAGGCAATATTTTCAACGATTTGCCATAGTGTTCGTGCTTACTTTAATTACAATTGTGCTTGTAGTTGCGAGAACTTGAATCAATTGCGCGAATATTACATACATTTCGGCGGGAGTTATCATTCTACTTGTAGACCCGGCAACTGCCGTTAAACCGGATATTGCATATATAATTCATGTAAATCTAATTAAAATGGAATAGAAACTAAATAGAGTTTAGAATATAGATTATTCCTTTCTGAATAACTTTACTGAAACACTTTGTGTTTACAAATGTTTAAGAAATGCTTGAATCTTCAAACCAATAAAATGATAGTTATTTTATTTTAAGAAAAGATAACTACAAAGTTTCGTTTTAAATAAGTATATATTATTATAAACATTGTTCTAAAAGCTCAAAATACTAGGAAGTTTTAATTTATGCAGGTTTACAAAACATTAAACAGACTACATAGTATTTGTATGTACCTTGGTGGATGTCAAATGTCTTGGTACCTCCATTTCGTGCTCTCTGCTAATACGTATATGGCGTCAATTGTACCTATCATGCAGCTGCCTTTGGATATCAATAGTCTTCATGAACTTGAAGATGAAAGCATTAAAAACCCCACCCATTCAATAAAATTAGTAAAGAAAGTTCTCCAAATAATAAAATCATGATTATCTGCTTTTCTGACACCCTGTGATGTTAAAAACAATTTAAAATCATCCAGAGTACTTTAATAAATATTGTGCATTTTAATGATAATGAAACAAAACATATTTGCATACTTATATATACCTAATACGTGTAACTTAAAGGATGGCAGCAAAGAACAAATTTAAATATAGCGAGTTTAAAAGCAATTACTAAAACACAAATATATATATATTGTGTGTGCGTGTGTGTGTAAAATTTATTGTGCTTAGCATTATAAAAAATTAAGTGCCATAGTCTTTGAATCATAATAAAATAATTTCTAGATTTGTCAGCAGTCTGCAGAGTGTTTACTGATACGGGAGAAAACTTAAGTATAACCAGGAGATCCAAACATACATCTACAATTTAAGAACAATAAATTCCATCTTATGATCATGTTATGCTCTTAAAAGCCCCATATTCGTTATTTCTGCTCACAGGCATGTATACGATATTAAACATTTAATGAACCACGAGTTATTTTTTAACATCTGCTTGTGAGATCTACTCCCTAATATAAGAGATCAGGAAATAAAAATAAGAAAAAAAATTAAGTTGATGGTGAACATTAAATAAAGCATGAAAATGTAATCTTTTAAGTTTTAAAAATTCGTCAATAACACTTCAGTATTGAACTAGATACTGTGGCAAATATTTCACAAATAACATGAAGTAATGAAAACGTGTTCTCTTAATTAGAACTTGTGTAATTGTTTTGCAATGTATTGTTCACATTGACACTGGTTTTTAGTGCATTGTATTATGAATTTTAGCAGAAATAGATGCAAATTACATTCCAGTAAAAGTGCATTTAAATAACAATTACACATAAGTGTATCAAAAGACATTAAGAAATGGCTGATTATGGAATTTTATATACAGTAACAGCATGAAACTTCACCAACCTGTGAAGTTTTTGTGACGAGCATTTTATATAGATGAAATAAATTGCCCTCATATCAAACATATATTATTAGTTTTTTCATATCATAAACTTTGCACCATTCTGCTTTGCATAACAGTGTCGCTGCTTTCATTATACATTTTGTTCTATTATTGCTACATTGTATTCAAGCCTGCTTCTTGCAAAAACATTAAAGGATCAGAAAATATCTTTGCCCTTTCATAGGATAACAGCCATCATCTCCTACTCTTAACACTGTTAATCAGAAAACTATCGACATTTCCATAACCTTATTTTACTCCCTTGCATTAGTCACAATGCGTATACTGTTGCCTTTGTTTTTATTCATATAGGATGATCCAATACGATTATCAGAATGCACCCTTTGTTGAAACCACCGAGTGAAACGCGACAGGCGGAAGTTGAAGGTGTCGTTATCGAACGTAAACTATTCGCTCTATATATAGCTAAAAACACGTCTAGTGTTTTGAGAACAGTTTTGGTTGTAGGTGTTAATGGCATATGACAAATTAAGTTATTTCTATTTTTTACATGTATATGATTTTAATAGGAAAAACATGGAGAAAAACCATTTTACGAAATATGAACCTGCAGAAGATCTATGTCACGTGGAAATGTTTCAATTCTCACACCAGTCATCTCAAATCTGAGTACAGAAATATAAGTATAAAATGTTTCATTGAACTTTAATGAAAATCCAGACACCGCAGCAATCAGTAAGGGGACTTGAGCCTTACTAAAGGAAAACTGAAGTTTGATGAGAGAAAATATGGTGCTTGGAACAGTGCAGAAAGCATTAGAAACAGTTAGAGGCACTTTTTCATAAATGAAGGGAACTTTGTAATAACCCCGGTTATTAATTTTATGATTTTCTGTTTTTAACTAAAATTTAACTATTTCTCTATATGCTGACATACGAATTTATTGGTGCAGCGCGCTGCTTTAGCACAATTCTTACACCTGAATTCTCTGGTACAGCCCAATCCTGTCAGAACGAATTTGGTTGCACTTGCGATCTGTTTCGTAGCTGTCACAATGGCAACGGTAGACGCTTGCTTTATGCTCCGGGATAGCAAGTACAACCACAACTAAAAATCGGATAGCGGGCAGCATCTAGAAAGGAAAGAAACGTGTGTCGTTGATTTGACTTCTCCGCTCCAATAGCAACTAAGAAGGATGCGCATCGCCAGATTGCTAAATATGTTTTGAAACTTTGTTTAGCTCTAGCAATTTTTCAATTTTACATTTACTGGTATAGTGATTCGACTACATTTTAATAGTCTGTAGCTACAAAAATAGAACTTTTTCGACTGTTAACGTACGTATTACTTTAATTGCTATTGCATTTGGCTCCGGCTATATTGATGCAATTGTTGTGGTACTAGTTTGTAGCTTCGGTTTTCTGCGCCATTCCGGTGCAAAAGGTGCATTATTACAATTACATAAAATGACGTACAAAGAGGGAATATTGTGTAAGTATGTGAGTTCAAATTTTAAAAGTTCATTTTCCTATTACAAACCTGCTATAGCACCTCTGAAGGGCTGTATTTTATGTTTAAATATTGTATATTTTGCTTTATTAGCCTTCTATTGTGTAATAAGTGGTCTTAAACAGTGAGTAGAAATAATTGTGTATATCAATATATTTTAACTTTATGTAGTAGATACTAAACATAATTTTCAAACTTCTTATGTAGAACTAGAATTTTTTATGTCATGAGTCATCATTGGGCTTGATTAGTTGATGAGGGACAGTTAATGAACCAAAAGTTCTTCCTTACAAAAGGAACCTACGTGCGTTAGCACTAATCACTTATTCAACATCCGAACAAGAAAATTATAAATATTTTATTTACTGTTTTAGAAAAAAGGAAACGCAACAATAAAATGTGTGTGGCATTCTGTTAGGGCAACGAGAAAGGTGCATAATATTTCACGATTTCTGTGTAAATGGGGCAGTGCGTCAGGAGAATAGTACAAACTGACCCAAAAGAAAGGAACAAAATATGAAGCAAAACTCCCCAGAAAAATTTGTGTAGTCCAATATCACATCAAATTAAGGGCAACTGAACTGTTTGTCAAAGCTTGTAATTCTTTCGGAAATTGTCATTTTGGTTTAAGACAAAGGCAAGGGAGCCATAGTCAGCTGGTTAAAGCTCTGCATATGAAAAACACCACGAGTCCCTTAAAGTTCCTATCATGGAATTCAAGGATATCAGGAACCAGCTTTAGGGCAATTATGAAGAAAACCAATATGATTGGGACAGAAGTGGTCAGGGTTTTTTCTTCTTATTTATTTAAGAATATTCTTTAACATCCTTTTTTGTCATTTAGCATTCTATTTAATTCAGGGCATGAAATGGCCCATAAATTTTTCTTGGAGGTCTTTTCTCTCAATCTTGAGGCTCTTTTCCGTTGCGTGCAGCACTTAACAGGATCAATGACTTTGATTTACTTCCCTTCTGAAGGAAGCCACACTTCGGATCTTTACGCCATTAAAATCAATCGAGCCTGGCCGGGTTTGAACCCGCGACCTTGAGTCTACGATGGCTACCACAAGACCACCAGAACAGGTCCAAAAGCTACAGGGACGGAAGTAACATCAACTTAAGTAACATTTTCGCACATCTTGGACTATTTGTCAGATTACTTGAGCACAAAGAGCATCAAACAGATGGAAAACAGATATCAGGACCCATGAAATGATGCCATCTTCTGACTTTGTTGCTGGTACACAAGAGATCTTTCTCATCAGACAGATAAACGCTGTTATTTCGACGTCCGTGTGCAACGATGCAAAAGAAAAGGTCGTATTTCTAAGGTATGATGAAAATGTTTATGTCTATATAACTTATTTAAAAGTTTTATATATACATATATTATTGGAATGTTTTTATTTTATGGTAGTATTACAAGCATATTGCAATGTGGTTGATAATGAAACATTAATTTATAAATCACTAAATTTATTAAATACTTCATTTTCTCTTTATAAAATATTCTTACATGATAAAGTGAAATGGTAGGCATATATGACCGAATTTGAACCAAAAGTAGGCTTATAAAATTGCAAAAGTTTATTATAACTTAGTGGGATGTAACTAAACGCATGAACATTTAATAAAAATAAGAACGCTTAATTTATCATATTAGTTATTACCATAAATATACCACTAGTGCTATTTGCTAAGAATATTTTCCGAATAAAATGTTTATTAAACAGTATTATCAAATAAAGATATGCATTGTGCTATTATTTAATTAACTTGCGTTTCAATGACATGCCATGGTACGATCTTCTGTATTATTTAAGAAAGTTTCCTTCGCCTATGAACCAGGAAAATTTCGAATAAACTTCCATAATGTGCAAACAATTGCTAATCAGGTGCGATAATCGTAGCTCGGCAATAATGTAGTGACAGTTGAAATTAACGAAATTGGATTACATTACACGTCACATAAAGTTCTTTTAAAATGCCCGTAAGCGTCCAATGATGAAAAAATTGCGAATTTTAGAAAAATGTTGCCAAAATGTACATAAAAAGTCGGCAGTAGTCATCAGGAGAAGCAGTGAACGCATTGTAAGCGAGTAACCTGCAAAAAATCTCCAAAATCCGCCAAGGGTGGACGAGGTTGAGGCGCGGACTCTTGAGCGGGAGGTCTAGGGTTCAATTCCTATCAAGGCCATCCTCCCTGACTAAGGTTTTTTTCCAGGGAGGAACCTAAACTTTCTCATTCATCAATTCATTTCGTGTATCATTAGTGTCCACCGCCTATGATTCCTCAATAGTTAAAACGTGAGTGAACAATATTAAAATAACTCAAAAAATTGCGATTGAATTTAAAGCAGATTTTTGAAGGAGGAGGTGAGTATGGCGTCCGAGAGATGGTTTAGGTCATGACATTACAATTGTTACAAACAGCAAGAAATTTACTACATAATATGGCACAGTTGAAGGGGTAATGGGTAAGTTTAAAATTAAGGAAATTTCCTAACTCAAACATAAGCTTAACCTAAACTAACGTAAGTAAATGTTCGTTCTTACAACAATGCTCGTAAAACTTAAGCCTAACCTTGTGACTGCATGCATGCGATTCATAGCAGTTTTAAAATTTAAACTATAGGTTAGGTTTAAGTTTATATGCCTATTCCATTACCAATGTACTAAATTTAACACAGCAAACTCAGAAACCGTTGAAGCTTATACACAAAGCCGGCCGGCCTGGTGGGGAAAAATTGCACACGAACAATGGCGAACCATGGCGACTCTAGTTTACGGCACATATTGCAGACAATAAAGGCATTACTATTAACTGAGGACAAATTAAGCACATTTAAAATATGTACATCAAAAAAAGTGTAAGAAAGTGTACGTATTTATAGTTCAAAGTTTAGCATCGGGGAGTATTGTCCAACCAGGATATTGCACATTTAAGGAAGTATTAATAAATTTTAGATACTTCAATTTTACCCGATATTGAACTATACTACACAAATTAAGAAAAATCATCAGACTTTTGTTTTATCTCTAAAACTTGTCACCAATAGAGGGACATAGAGCTTTAATTATCACCTGGGAGTTATAACAGTATATTGATGAACTTTTGTCAGTGCCATTATTGACCCCTAAGTGCATGATGTTGAGAAAATCAGATAATTGCGTACTTTATTTATGTATTTATTTTACAGTTTGTATCAGAAATGATTAAAATGTAAGATGGAACAGATTGAGTCTTGGGTGATAAAAGTCCTGTATTTGAAGTGTAATGGTGTCCGGCAAATGTATGACGAGATGATGGCAGTTTATGGAAACGATTGCCCATCTTATGACATTGTTGTGAGATGGAAAAGGAATTCCCAAAGTAGTTACATGTCCCTCACTGACGAGCCAAGACCTGGAAGACCATCAATGACGGACGATGGAGCCACGGTGAAGAAAGTGCAATGTTTAAGCCTGGAATACAGACGAGCAACCATCCAAAGGATTTTCATTGAAATGGTCTCAGTTATGGTAGTGTGTGGAAAAGTATTCATGATGAATTGCATATGTGTAAGATGTCTGCAAGCTGGCTTCCACGTTTCCACGGAATGACCTTTCAAGAGAATGCCGTCATTGGAACAGAATGAAGAGGATTTTTTGATCATCTGATAGCCATTTTGAATCTATTAGTATGATCCAGAGATCAAAACCATGAGCACAGAATAAGCTGCCGAGTCTCCTCCCCCCCAAAAAGCAAAGGTGCAAAAGTCAGCAGGGAAAGTCATGTTCTCAAGTTTTTTGGTACTGTCATGGAGTCATCCTCACAAATTATCTTGCAAAGGGACAAGCTATCATTGGCACTTACCACAAATTACGAGATGCTCTGAATAAGAAACGCCGCGGGAAGCTCTCCAGAGGTATTCGTCTCCTAGCTGACAATTCACCATCTCATTCATCTCAAGTTGCAAAGCAAGGGCATGTGACTTTGAGATCTTGCAGCATCCCCTTATTCTCCCGCACCAAGTGACGTTTTCTTGTTCTCTGAAGTGAAAAATCCATTGCAGGGTCGCCAATTTGATAACACAGATGACGTCATTAATGAAGTTGGAGGGTGGTTAAGGCACAATCTGCAGACTTCTATAATAACGGTATTCGGAGGGTTGAGAAACATTTGGAAAAATGCATAAATCTGGACGGTTTAATTGATTGGTTGATTTGGTTTATTTACGGACGCTCTTTAACATCTCAGGTCATCAGCGTCCCATTCAATTCAGGGCGTGAAATGGTGGACAAATTTTGCTCAAGGTCTCTTCTTTCACATTTGAGGATCTTTTTCGTACCGTAAATGTACGATAAGGGACCCGTGGCTTTACTTCCCTTCCAAAGGAAGCCATACTTAGGAATTTCACGCCCAAAAAAATTCACGTTTCTGGCCGGGTTTGAATCCGCGATCTTGGGTTTAGAAGGCAAGTATGGTTATCACTACACCACCAGGACCGACAATCAATCGGGACGGTGACTACATAGAAAAGAGTTAACAACTACAAACAAAAACAAACATTCTGTAAATATTTTAAAGGTGATAATTTATACTTTATGATACTCCCCCTTATAAAAATATTTTAAAAATGATAGCCCAAGCAGTACAAATCTAATACCTATAAATTAAAAACTTGAAGGCTCGTTAATCTAAACAATTGCTAAATTTTGTTTCCTGGTTTTGCAAAATGCTCTCAAGATCTAACGTCTTGCGGAAGAAAAAAAAATGAACTAATTTTACCTCTGACACTAAACATAGTATTACCTCATCGTTGTCTCTGCAAATGTAGTAATTTCGCTACACAATTATTGCAAGACTTGCTAAGGACTGGCACGTTAGTAATTTGGTGAGACCGGGTAATCAACAGGAACCGGTCCCTCTTGAGGTGCATACAAGGAATGCTTTTCAAGTTCTGGCTCTGGTAAAAAGGAAGGGGGAGTAATTACTTCTTCACGTCCATATAAAACAAAGCTGCCCTCTTCCTCCTAAATATGTCACTTTTATTCCCCGGTACTGGTAGCAATTAGAAGTTTAAGAGTTCGAAGGCAAACTAACAAATGCATATTATATATAGTGAAAGTTAGCTAAATATAAAAGAGCAGAAAAAATTCATGAGTGTTAAAAGACATCTATTCGGGCTGCTGAAACTTTGCATTTGATAGCGACTGCGTTTTCAATTTCGCCTGGTAAGCACATATTAAGCGTCCATGTAACACCTCGACGCAAAGGAAGCACTCTCCTAATGGCCTGTTTTGGATATCTTTTAACTACTTCAAATGATCTTGTTCAATTAAGTTATATCGTGAATTGATGATAAATTCACGTTTCACGCAATCTTGCGACAGAAGAATGCCGATTATCAGTAATGCCAATGCAAAATACGGGTTTAAAACTATTTCATGAATAGAATAAAAATAAACGTGATATACATATTAGAAATTTGCGCGCAGAATATTAACGCTTATATAAAATGTTATACTTATGAATATTTATTCTACTCATAAACCGTGAGACTGAAATGGACAAAAGTCGACCATTACAATTGGTACAGTTCGATTTTCTAATAAAAAAAAGTACAGTGTCTCTATTTTTCTTTGTATTTTGTGGTTTGGAATTCCTAATAAGATCAATTTGCAATTTTGACGCATCATAACCAAAACGCTTTGAAGAACCCCCTAATTTGCTTTATTATAGTCGATTGTCCATGCTTTTGTTGCTATCAATAGCTCCCCCACCGCCTCTAGCAAAAGTGGTCAGTGATGCGTGTTCATGTTCATATTCATTTGTTTTATTTACGGAAGCTCTTTACCATCTCAAGTCATCAGCGTCCCATTCAACTCAGGGCGTGAAACGGCCGATCAATTTTGCTCAGAGGCCTCTTCTTTCAGGCTTGAGGTTCTTTGTTGTGCCGTAAATTTACTACATGGGATCCACGGCTTTACTTACCTTCCGAAGGAAGTCATTCTTAGGATTTTTACGCCCGAAAAAATCCATCGATCCTGGCCGGGGTTGAACCTGCAATGTTGGGTTTACGAGGCAAGTATGGTTACCACTACACCACCAGAACCGACGATGCGTGTTCAGGAATTACATGTGGAGGTATAGAGTTGTCTACACTGGCCACAAGACAAATGCATGTCCGGTGATATTTTTTTTTCGATAACTTATATCCGTAATTCGACTGTGATTCTAAGTTCACCATTACACCGGGTGTAAACCCAGTTAAAGATTATTTGTATAATCACTCAGTTGAAGATGCAGGACAAGCACATTTACTGCCATGGATAGCCGAGGTCGTTAAGGCGCGGACTCGTGAGTGGGAGGTCTGGGATTCGAATCCCGCCAGGACCGTCTTCCCTGACTGAGGTTTTTTCCAGGTTTTCCTCAGTCCTCATAAATGGGAAATGCCGCGGAGGTACCCTAAACTTAGGCCTAGAACGTTTCCTTTAAAAAAACCATTTACCAATATTCATTTCGTCTCATGTATCACCATTGTCCACCGCCTGTGGTGCCTCAGTAGTAAAAACAGGCGTTAAACACTATTCATATATATTCTTTAACCTTTAACTGCTACTCTGGGTGAATTTTCACCCAACGGAATTTTTATTTCGTAGCAGTAAGCAGGTAGAACTGCTCTGATATGAGTTCCCTCAGCAGTCTGGTTCACACCGATTTCAATTGGACATTTTCATAATGTTTTATTGTTTTAGGGTGAATGTTCACCCAATATAGTGTTAAGTTAGTATTTTGTTTAAAGTTTCCTGCTTCAACCTTAAGCCATTTATTCATTCTCACGCTCTATGACGACATATTATTACGAAGATGAAGTAAACAACAGTGAGCTGTGTGAAATTGTGATGAACACTAGAGTTGTAGCTTCATCCGGAATTTTTTTAATATTCTGAGGGAAGATTGTATTATTGCTGTCAATAAGTCTTCTGAAGTTAATCACCGCAAAACTGTGCGCAAGTAAGATGTGCAGTAAAAGTGTTAAGTGCTCAATGTATTCAAGTTTAGTGTATGCACAATAATGCATAATTGTTTGCAAATCCTGAGAAATAGGAGGATGGAAATAAACAAGGAAAGCACAGTATAATTATTAATATTTCACGAGCAAAAGCTTTGTTTTTGAATTGTGTTTTTAAAAATGTTAATATGAAAAATGGATAAAATAACTTTCGTTATTATTACTATTATTATTATTATTATTATTATTATTATTATTCAGCATTATAAAAATAAAATAAAAAGAAATAAATTGTATTTCCTTATGCAAATGAGTGTGAATATGAAACATAAAGTTGCATGAGATCAATATGTGCGCTAGAGAGAACAAAATTAAGATAAACAAGGGGGGAAATATTTCTGTGTCATTTAGGAAAGAGAGGAAGGCTATCGTATTGATGGAAAAATGTCCCCCGCAAATACTCAAGAATATATTTACTTACCTGAAAACTTGGGGTAGAAGATTATGACAAACTATGTAATGCGAAAAGGATGGAAGATTTTATATTTCGTCATGAGAGTGCCTAGAAAGGGAAGAGTGGTATCCAAGGAGTTAGCGTACGTTCCTTGTTCTCTGGTAATATGAAGCATCTTCCTGGGATCCCAACAGGAAAAACCAAATAAACTTCTTCGAGAGGCTGCAGATAACGGCAGTAAAATTCGTGAAAGGAGGCAGAGGACATGGATTCGTAATGGGAACATCATACATTTAAAATTCAAGAAACAAACATAGGAAATATTCATGCTTAAACAGAAGCATCGAAAATGCAATTACTTGCCTGCAGCAGTCTTTGAGAGAAATAAAATTTAAGTTAAACTTAGTACTTGGTTCATAGGATCAGGTATTGCCTTTGGTATGCATTTAATTAGTTGAAATGTATTTAATTAAATTTAAATATATTACATTACATTGAAATGTGTTAATTATCACAAATGTATTAAATTAATGAAAGTATTAAGTGCTTTTAATTAAGTTGAAATGTGTCTAACTAGATTTTAATATATTTAATTAAGTAGAAACGTATATAATTAGGTTGACATGTATTAAATTAGGTTAAATGTATTCAATTATGTCGACACACACAATTAGGTTGAAATGTATTTAATTCGACTGACATAATTAGGCTGATGTTTATTTATTTAGGCTGACATGTATATAACTAGGTTGATATGTATATAGCTAGATTTATATGTATATAACTAGGTTGATATGTATATAACTAGATTTATATGTATATAACTAGGTTGATATGTATATAACTAGGTTGATATGTATATAACTACGTTGATATGTATATAACTAGGCTGACGTGTATAACTAGGTTGTTATGTATATCATTAGGTTTACTTTCACTTTCGATATGTATATAATTAGGGTGACATGTATGTAATTATGCTAATGTGCCTTTAATTAGGATATGTATAAACGTACTTAGTTACTTTAACATGTATTTAAATATATTGAAATGTATAAAATTATATTGACATGTATTTAATTAGGTTAAATGTATTTGATTAGTTCACATGTATAATTATATGTACAAGCTGTAAATGTTGTAATTTCATTATATCTCCACTGTCACTGGATGTAACCCCAATTACTGATTGTATGAATACAAACATACCAATTGGACCATGCGCGAAAATTCACCGTGAAAGCTAAAATTTAATTAACATTAATTTTAAACGTATCCTTACAAATGTAAATTGATTTTTTTTTCATATTAAATTTATTCAAAATAAGTGGTTATTCCGAATGGAAATTTTAAAATAAAATGTCTGTATGTTCATTATTTACGGTACAAAAGTAATTATATATAAAACTGCTATTAATTTCCTAACGGTCTATTATAAGAGAAGCTAAGAACAGCATAGCCTGGACACATTAAGCTAGGCAAATATGAACAATAGAGGAGAAGCAGCTTTGGGAAAACACCTCTCCACACCTTTGTCCTTATTCGCGTTATTAACAGATGATTCCAATGCCTTGGCTATGATAATAATAATCTAACAAAATTACAAGCAAAAGTTAAAAATCCATGAAGTGTTCGCTCTTCCAGAGAAAATATTTTACGGGGGCCTTCGGTTCGAATGTTTTCTGAATTCAACCTTAACTGAAGTTACGCGTTTTATAAAAGCTTGGTATAAAGAGAACATTCCTTGTGATATTTATATGTGACTGCTAAAAATGTAGTATTTTTCGGCGGTAGTCGTGAGTGGTTAATTCCTTTAGGATGGAATTCTATTTCAAGTTTTTTTTTTATGAGTATTCGCGTCCTTCTTGAGATCGCATCCTAGAAGACTGTCGTGCTTTGGTGTATAAGTTTCTACCACGGCGTTGGAGAGGGAACACGAATTCCAGCCCCGATCCATTAAGATTTTTGTCTCGCGGTCGAAATGGCTTCCACTAATGACGACATATTGTCTGCACTGCCACGAATTTGTGTCTATGTGTGTATGCACTTCCTTACCTTCTTCAGGAGCCTGATAATCAGCCAGCTATTCCTTTAAGTAACTGGATATTTTTCTTTTAAATCTGGAGGAAAAAAAATCCCTTACGATAAATTGTTTAAAAATATCAGCGTGTACTTATGGTTAACATATACTTTTTATAAACATGCACTTTCAAACGGTTCTCCACAAGCTGTTTTACTAGACATAGTTCAGAAGTGCATATATTTGCTGGTGCAATAATTTTGATAAGAATAAAGTTAAATTCAACCTTTTACTTTTGTTTGTTTTAAACAGGTTAAAATAATATATTTTAATAATTACGTGGATATTAAAGGCAGAATTTTATCACTAAATAATTTAGTTATTAAAGTAAAAACACAAGAAGGATAAGAGAGAATTTTTTAATGTGCGTATATTTCTACATTAAGTTCTTTAGAGTAATTTGGCAAATTGTCCTGATTCTTTTTACGGTATAGAGATATATGCTATGCATAGTTTGGAGTTTCTAGAGAATATGTCCATGTGAATATATTAAGACTAAATACCCTATTTTAATTGTACCAAGTCACACATTTAGCTACACTTTAAGATTCAAGTATGAATTTCTTAAATTTTAGTCCTTCAAGACTTCTAATATTTTAACGTGTGCTTTCTGATTTATATAAAGTAGAGTGTTAATTTTCAGTCTTGAAATATTAAAGTTAAGGAAGTTCACTAATTTATTTTAAAAGTGTCACAATCATTCACTTTTGTAGATAAATTATATAAATTAAAATACAATATGCCCTTTATATTATGATAATGGTAACAATGCCTATTTTTACTGCAAGATTTAAAGTCGTAAGGTCTTCTTATCTACTTAGTCAAACTTAAAAGGAAAGGCGATGTATGGCAAACATACATCCATCTTCATCCATCTTGCTCTAATATGACGTCACTTTTTTCTAATATTTCTAATATTTTACAAGTGTTGCACTTCTTTCAGAACAGAAAGTTACCATACTTTACAAGGACTTGTAGTAATACATTTGAATGTGTTAGACTACACTTTAGTGGAGTAGGGCCCAGCACCGACAACGGTACGGTCCATGCGACAGTTATAATTATTTGGGTACTTGTAAACCTTCCACAACAGAAGTCCATTTACTACTACCATTTACATAATATATAGTATTAATGTACCAACTAATGTGTCGAAATCTATATACTACTTCTAAAATATAAAAAGGTTTAAGAACTGGTTTATATATTTTAAAAATATAAAATATAGAAGCATTTTGCCTAAAAAGCAGCGCCCATTATAATATTCAGAACAAATGGCCGCAGCGAGAGTAAAACATTGCAAGAAATGTTAATTTTGTTATAAGTAGCATTACTTTTTGTATGAAACATTGAGTTCCTCTAAAATAATTAAATGGATGACAGAATTATTGCTTGGGTAATACGCCCAAAAACTCAAGCTATAATTTAGACTGCCTCTATGATCTAGTGGTAGCGTTTGCGACTATTACTTCGAAGGCCCTGGATTCGAATACACCCAGGTCAAGTTGCCTGGGTTAAGATTTTTTCCTGGAGTTTTTCCTTGGGAAAGGATTTTTTTTTAAAGAAGAGAGTGTTCTAGGCCTCGGCATTTGCCATTTATGAGGACAGGAAAATCTAGGAAAAACCCTCAGTCAGGGAGGACGGTTCTGGCGGGAATGAACCCCAGACCTCCCCTCAAGAGTCCACGTCTTAATGATCTCTGCCACCCGTGGTGCTACTCGAGTTTTAACGACAGATTTATATTAAAGAATCTCTGAGAATTTATTTAAGTGCAACATAGAAAAATTGTTAAAAATGGAATTACAAATTAAATAAGAAATTAAATTAATATCATGCCACACATAAAAATGTATAAGTTTGAAATCTACGCAGTTTTATATGTTAGAAAGTAAACGTCAGCGTTTTGAAACCAAACCTATAATTAAGATAAGAAAAGAAACATAATAATACCTAATGCCAAACATAAATTATAGACAGTCATTTTTTATATTTTGAATGTAAACAAAAGAAAATTAAATTGTTGAACAGTTTACCTATCAGTTGCGCATTTTCAGTCTGAAGTTTTTTTCATACTCTGCATGGTTACTACACCCACTTAGGAATTACACAAATCATATTGTTGCATTTACTTGATATACTAAATTGACTACCTAAAGTAGCACATAGGCCCAAAAGAGGTGAAGTAAACTATATGTAACGGAGTTCTGTTGAAGAAGAACATCCATCGTTTTTATTTTTACTACCCCATCTTATAGTTTCTCTCGCCGCTAGTGATTTTCCTTAAAATATTGGGCAATGCGCTGAGAAACGAACAAATCCTATACGGTACTAATGTAAACTGCAAACTCAGTACCATCAAATCTTATGCTGTTGATGTAACAGTAAACAAAGAGCCACTATATATGTATTCCAACTTATTTCTAATTAGTTTTTAATGTGTCATTTTTATAATCACTGTCAATAGTATTTTATTGTTAGTTTCATATTAATATTCCCCTTAGATTTTTTAAATACGCCGTTCAGTAAATAAGTATCTACGGTATTTTATATCTCCAAAGGAACAAAAGAGGTAGAAACTTCATTGTAGACATATCTATTGTTCTGTTTCCTAAGCAAATGCTCAAATAAATACTCCACCTTGACGTGTAAGACATAAAATAATTCACACATGAAAGAGAAAGAAAACACAGTTAATTTGTTGAACAAGCAACACATTATTTAAACTTTTGATTTAATTATAATATATTTATCTAGATGTAGCAGCCTATATTATTATAAATAAATTATTTAATTATTGAAATAATCTTTAGTTCTTCTTAAAATTACAATTTCGTATAGTAGCACAACAATATTTGACATAAGTGTACAAATATATTTTCATTTTAATGTATATATTTTAAAATATTTTATTGTCTTCAATTTCGAACATTGATAATAATCTCTTTACCTGTTATTGGTTTAAAATAACAAGACAAATATTTATTTTCTTTTGTTTAAACATTAGAGGGTTATAAAATATAAACAAATTTGAATTGAAATATTTATTTCATAGTTTTTCGTCTTTAAAATGTTAAATATTTAATGAACAACATTAATCACTACTGTGGAAGGACCTATATTTATTTATGATATAAATAGGTATTTCTAGTAATTTTACTTCAACCATAGTTCAAGGAATACAGCAAGATTGTTGTCATGGGGAAGATGTGTGCTTAATAATTGAGCCACCGAGGCTGCATAAAATGTTCACCAATTTCAACGCTAGGTAGTGCTCTAATGCTGCTCACTTCAGACTCATGTGTTTACTCACTATTAGCGAGGTATAGCAATAGATTCGCTTTCTAAAATATGTCTTGTATTTCAACATTCATTTTCAAAACATTAACATAATTGTTTATTAAAATTGTGAACATGTCAGTAATTTCGCGTTATACACTGAATACATAAATTATAGTAAACAGAAATTATAAAACGTTATACTGGTCATGTAGGCAGTTTTAGGTGCTATTTAAATTATAACTATTACATGTGTCGTATCATAAAAATCTTTGAACTTACACAATGCTACATTTCGGCAAAATGGAACTTCAATTAATGTTTATTAAATTAAGATAGTAGACCAGAACGTCAATGAAAAGTGTCTTTTTTCTTAAGTGTAATATTTAGAAGTGGCAGTAGTTTGTTAGTATTCCAATACTTTGAAGTCTAATTTGCTCAATAAATATATGAGAAATAACAGATTATTGGATAACAATCGGAAAAGCAACTAAGTTACATCAATTTTCACGACGAAATATTAATTACATTAAATATAACAGTTTTAATCCTTGATGAGATCATGGGACTTTCTCCACACCCATCATTAGAATTATCTTTAAAAATATACAGAGAAACCTTTAAATAAATTATAATAGGGGTGTTTACTTTTATTTAAATATTTTGGGCCTATAAAATTTTATTACACAATATTTGTACTGCAATTTCTGACTACCTCTTCTCACAAACGTTTCAAAAATAAACCAAATAAAAAAATAATGGTGAAGTTTTCATGGAAGCACACAGGAGCTACTACAGTGTTAAAACTTACCTATAATAGCAGGAGAGTAAATAAAAACTGTCACAATTAGAAGCTAGTACGCCAGCCATTCTCCCCCCCCCCAAAAAAAAATTAATTTGCTTTTATATCTGAAATCGAAGGAAGAAGAGGAAATTGTGCCTATGTCACAGTAAGAAATACACCCGAAACGAGAATATTAAGAGATAACATGGCCATGTTAAAATATAGTGGCATCAGAAAACAAAATGACAGACGCATCCATGCTAAGGATGCAACAATGGAAAAAACGCAATTAGTAATTAATTTACACACATAACCTAGAGCTAAACTCGGGTAAATCCCAGAAACCGGTGGACCCTGTGGCTTACTTTTTTTTTTTTTTTTTAGTAGTAGTATTTAACGTTTTTGCTAATGAGGCACCACGGGCGGTGGACACTGAAGATACATGAGGTGACATATTGGGAAAGGAATTTTTTAAGATTGGAAACGTTCCAGGCGTAAGTTTATGGTAACTCCCCAGCATTTGCCATTTATGAGGAAAAAAACTTCAGTCAGGAAGGACAGTTCTGGCGGGATTCGAACTCCAGACCTCCTGCACATGAGTCCGCGCCTTAACGACCTCGACCACTCGTGGCGGTACAGTGGCTTACTGCGGCTCAACACAGCCTGACGCCCTCCGTTTGCCTCATATTCGACATGCGAATATGTTGATATATCGTAAAATTATATAACAGTGGGTTGGAAACTCTGAAAAACGAACCTGGAATACTCAAGCAAATGCATAATGTTGAGGAAAATCTGAAATTGAGATACACATTCGTCCTGGTGGTTTTTTATTACTCTCCTGTAATTCAACTTGCTGTTAAAATGTGTTTACTCAGTTTTTGGTAAGTTTCCATAACTTTATAAATGTGTGTACCGCGAAGGAAAATTTTAGTTAAGCAATTTTTAACACTTGTATTCTAAAATATTTTACCGTTATTCAGTATTTGTAAATAAATTAGATATTGGAGTAATTTTGTTTAATCTTCTGCTTACCTTAACTAGATACAACCAACATCGTTTGTCAGTTGTCTGAACAGTTGAAGTTATTTACTTTTAGCACCATTTTCATAGTATGCTTGGGTCGTTTGTCAACCCTCTGAATAATTTACTTTTCGCTTTACAACAATAATTAGTTAACACAGTATTCAAATTAAGATTCATATCAACATTTGCTATATTTATATTTTAGTTTATTTTCATAGCTGAAATAACGATTAGTAGAATAAACAAATCTTTCAGTTTAACATTTCTACCAACCTTAATAAGACTTTTTCTGAAACATAAGGTATTCAATTTCTTGGTTAACCCTTTTCACACATCTCCTTTTTTTTTTTTTTTTTTCCATCACAGAACAAATTATATTAATTTTCTTATAAGGAGGCAGACTTCTTCGAAACTAGTGAAGAGATAGCAAGTTTTAGCATCATTTGAAACATCTTACGGCTTTTTCATTCAGCAGACTCATACACTTAAAGAACTCCACAATATTTCAAGTTGTTTATTCTGTATATCCACTAATAACCAACATTATTGCCATCGACAACAGGCAGCTTTGATTTAAGCAATGATAAATATAATGATATTTAATTGAAATTCAATATTACTGTCATTGAAATACTATTTTGGTGCTATTGTATGCAACACGAGAGTAAACAGATTTTATTCACTTGTGAATAGCCAAGAGAAATAAAAAATTCTACTTGTGAATAAAATTCTACTTTGCTCTCGTTAGACATTACTGACAATTCTTTCTGTTCAGTCTTATTTTACGCTACCTCTCAGTTCACTTGTTTTTTCAAATACACATGTGCATTCTAAGGTTCATAAGGGTACCTATTTACCCATCTTATGGAAGGAAAACAAGCTTGGATTCTCTGGTAGCCAGGGAGATGCCAAATTATAACTCCAGTAGCTAAAACCAACAGTTTGGTATTGAAAACAAGAATACTTTGTCCTTATATGGTTCGTTATACTGTCACCTGAGATGTAAAACTTGATGCACAATTTAGACAGTGTTGAAAAATACACTTTAATCAAATATATCAATAACCTTACTTAAAACTGATTTCTCTATAAAAACACTTTACTATTCCAAGCCTTACTTAAATACATTAAAAAGTCTCTTAGTGGCTATATGTTTTGAAAATAACGGCATTAACTATATAACGTATTTTATGTACAAAGTTTAACGTCACAATTACAAGTGACTAATAATAGTTTAATATATACACTGGTTGTTATTAATGTGGTAATAACCATATATAAGTTCCTGCATTTATCTCAAATGGACTCACATCTCTTTGAACAAATCTGCATTAACATTTGGTAGCACTGACTAGATTTAATGGAATTTATTAGCTACAGCATTAGAAAGTTTATCTGTTGGACAATTTTGTGGACAGTCATGCGACAGCATTCAGAACACAGAAATTACTTCAAGTCGATAACTTTTCAAATTAAGTAATATTTTATCCAACATAAGCTTCTATTGGTTTTATAATACCCAATTGCTCTGGAAACAACCATTTTATGTTGCCAAATGCCTAGCATTAATTTCTAAAATGTGTTCAGTTGTAAAGTTTGTCGAATGATTACGCAAAGAAAACACACAAATTTCTCAATTAAAGTTGCATGGTTTTTGGATTCCAATGTCTTTTGGGGAGAAAGATTTAAAAGAAGGATGTTAAAAAAGTTCCCCGCCTGAATCAGAGATGTCGTGAAGAGGATCAAATTACTATGATTATTGAAGTATCATCCTTTAAATATCGCGTTGTAGAGTTTCAGACGCTTACTGATAGTCACATGTTTACGACGATCGTGTAAACAAACTAGTGTTAACATTCTCTACAAAGTGGATAAAATTAAAATATGACCTGTGATAAAGTATGTCGTTTTGAAGGGTTTACCCCCAACAGATATACAAAAGGTGCTAGTATCCACAATAAATTATTCTTCCCCTTCGTTCGTTCTAGACAGTTAAAAAGTGGGCTGCTGAATTTAAGCGTCGTCGTACATCCATTCAATTTTTTTAAAAAATGTTCTAAAAGGAAGGAAGCGTTCCAGATCTACGTTTACATTACCTCCCCAGCATTTGACATTTATAAGGACTGAGGAAAACCTGGAAAAAACCTCAGTCAGGAAGGATGGCCCTGGTAGGAATGGAACTTGAGACCTTCCGCTCAGGAATTCGCGCCTTAACGACCTCGGCCAACCATGGCGATCAATTCACGACGATGAACGCTCAGGCGTCTCATTTACTGCCACGACCGACGAGATGTGACAAAATTCATAATGCCGTACTCAATGATCGCCCATTGAAGGTACGAGAGTTGACTATTGCAAATACCTCGTTAGGCCCTGTCCACTACATTTTACACGAAGTTTTCGGTATGAGAAAGTTTTCCGCTCGATGAGTGCCGCGTTTGTTAAACAATGGACCAAAATCACATTCGATTGAACATTTCGTGAGTGTTTAGACTTGTTTAATATAAATTCTAGTGTGTTCTTCAACGTTTCATAACAGTACATGAAACATGGATTCATCTCTATACGCCGAAGACGAAGGAGTAATTCAAAAGTGGATATCAAAAGGTGAAAGTGCCCCAAAGAAAGAAAAAACGGTTCCACCTGCAGGAAAACTTAGGCGTACGGTTTTCTCAACGTATGGTGCTAACGCTTCATCACTGAACTACTGAAGGATACTACTTGGTATATGCCATTGAAATAAAATAAGAAAAAATATTTTCCGAAAATCAGTGAAATCAGTATTAGGAGCAGGTGTTTACCTGAAACCCAAAATTTAAAAATCGCCTTGTGACATTAATATTTACTTTTTCGCAACGAAACACCATGTGTAGTATTTAAATAAAATAAAACAGGAATAGGGGTATACTTGAAAACCGAAATGAAAAGCGCTCTTGAATTTAATTTTCTCTATATTGTTTCAAAAACAACATTAACTGTATTTGTAATGATGATAATATTTTATATTTAACAAAAGCATCGTAAAGAAGGTAACAAATGTGAAATATTAATTTAATATGTGTGTGAAAATTAATTTTATATGTAAGACCGTTCTGTAATAACCTTAAGAAAACATTTGCGTTACATGTTTTTACTATAATAACATGAAAATTAAATTTCAAAGCCAATGAAAATCAATGTAACTTTCCATTTTTTTTTAATTTGCTTTGTATATTGTAATTGTTTCTGAATAGTAACATGTTATTGTTTTATTGAAACAAATGAATATCATCTTAAATACGCAATATAACTCGAAACTTTGTTATTTCTCTATATTTTTGTGAATATAACGGTGATACGAAAGGCTCAGCTCATAAACATGGTTACATTATGTAAAAATACTCACACAGTATAGCTTTGTCTATCATTGGTCATACATTTCATTTAATTAATAGTGTACCATTAATTTTTGTAGTTTAACCTCAACAATAATAATGATAATTTAAAAATGTGGTTTCTCTTTTTGTAATGCTTATAGGTTGCTAGAATTCTAACTTTGTTCCTCTAATACCACACAGTAATGGCACAATTTATTTGACTTCATTAGTTAAAAAGGCCTAGTTTAGATTTTATATTCATTTTTATTAAAAGTTGTTAAACAGTCAGGAATCCACTTAGTTTTCGCAGCTCCTGCGTGACAGGCTTTTGCTAATGATATTATTAAATACTTTATTCCAGTTAATAATAAGTTGATCAAATAAATGCTATGTTTTGAGGACAATTTTTATCGAATTCCATATTGTCAATTATTACCAATAAAAATATTGCACTTTTTAGCACTTTATCTATCAGTTCAAGTATTCAAAATCTACACTCATCTCCTGTAATAATGTGCACACTCACTTAATCGTAAGTTTTTATAACTTTATAAATTTTACTTTAGTGATTTACTTATAAAGAAGTTTGTATGAAAAGTGAAATATTTAACCTATTATCACGTAATATGCAGTTATCGTTTTTTAAATTACTTTCTTTAAAAATAATTGCTCACCTTTAACAACATGTGAATATTGTCTCACATCTTGTGCTTCTCGCGAGGATAAAATAATTGCACGTTTGTAAAAAGAACATTTTAAACAGCCCCATTCCTTTGACAGCAACAACTCAACAGCGCAGGCCTTGAACACAGTAATGCGTCTTCCACGAGTATATGGACGTGACTGGTTTGGTGACGAATCCGCGTAACCTTACTAACCAGTGGCGACGCTCATTATAAACACTGCAATTCGCTGCTTTAAGACACTAAAACGTTTTGTAAAATAGTTTTATTTTTATTTTTTTTTTTAGATAACTACACGTACGCTTTCATAATTTGTAACTGGACAGCTTAATTATAAATTACACATTTGAATTTATTCTGACAAAAATTAAAAAGTAATATTTTTAAAAAAAACTATATGCCATCCCCTTCTCATTACTTATGATAAATAATATTATATTTACTCCACAATTTCAACTTTTTCAAGTGATTAATTACCATAAAGTCTTTTTTGATTATAAAAAAATTAAATGTTAGATTTTATGTATGTCAAAATGGAAAATAATTAACATATTATGAAACCCAAAAGAGGTATAAGAATGCAGTGTCAGATACAAGAGAATAAAGATGTTTGGCATGCTAGAAAAGAAATACTTTGCCATAAAACAGAACTAGCTATCAAAGCAAATCACCAAATAAGTGTTCTAGCATTATGATCAATTTCACTTCCTTTATAGAAAATATGCAGCAGACCCTGAATTTGTCAGACAAGATACAAGAACGTCTGGCAGTGATAAATATTATTTATTGAGCTGCCAGGTTTTCTACCTTGCACCTTCTAGGAAGGGAATGTCACAAAAACCAGGCTGTATGATAAATAATTTTGCCTGCTCTTTACTCGGTTTTGAATACTGTATTATTAAATATCATTTGGAATGACATGATATCATTTATTAGCATTTTTGTCGCATTAATTTGCTGTGATTCAGTATCATTAAGGAAAAGAATATGACTCCAAGAAAATAATAGAAACATTAGGGAATACCCCTGTACAAGATTTGACTTTGACACTTTGATGAAATGAATAGAGAAATTTCGGTGTGGTTCTGGAGTTCTGGAAATTGATGTCTGCAGTTTTTTGGAGGGTTTCCAAGCAGTTTTAATGTGGATTTTTTTCGAAAGATTACATGATTGAAGATTACCATGCTAATCTGCTTCAGAAACGTATGGAAGATGACAGGACAATGCCGCTGTTCAAAATTAGTAGTAGAATGTCATCACCTTTAATTTACTTCAGCATCCGCCAGATTCATAATAATTGCTGAGAGTGACTTCAGTGAAATGAATCACAAAACATGTTATTAAGAAGGGGTCAGCTCTCTACAATAAAGTTGGAAAAAGTGTAAACTACTTGCGAAATTATGTAGGAAAACAATAAACGACAGATGACAGCATACTTGAGCTCAAGAGGCCCTGCAAATATACGTTTCATATATTCCAAATTCTTTATAAAAACATTAAGAACGTGTATTTCGCAAAACTGGTTCAAATAACGATCGGAAATCCCGACAGCACTTTGATGTAGTTCTTCTGGTGCTATCAAGGACGAATAAAAGGTCAAGGCTGGTGTGCATTCTAAGGCAACCCGAAAAAATACTGTTGAAAGTAGCGCCGGCTGAAACCTAGTGGGCTGACTCAGGCGGTAACACTTCCATTCGGAGGTCCCGGGTTCAAATCCCGTGGTGCCAGCCATCCTAACCTTGAGTTTCTTCAGGTCGATGGGTGGACTTTTCCTTTTCAGGAATTTTTCGCTCCCTTAATTTATTCCGTTGGTTTTGTTACAGGGTCGAAAGTGCCAGGGCGTGGTGGGCTGGTGCGGTGTAACGGTTGCTTGCACTTTGGAAATGTTTCTGTCCCGTCACCTTCACATCATTTGATCCTCCCGGGGGTTCACTACTGGGGCACAGGTACGAGCGGACAGCCTTTGAACAAGGCTTATGTACCGAAATATACTCCTCCGACCTAACAACTCACTTGATCTTACAAATTGGCCTTCTTGCGGCAGGAGTGCAAAAGGCAGCGTAGAAAACCAAATTACTCAGTCCCGAACGGCAGCATGCGGAGAGAGGTGCAAATCGTTATAGACGTAGTGTGCAACAAATGCAGGCGGAGATAACGTAAGAGTTCGGCGTGGAATAGTAAAAGAAAAACAAGCAATCGTACGTCTGGGAAATGGGAAACATTCATTTAGCAACGTAAAGGAAATAATAATGATACCGGAGAACATATACTATTTTGATCTAATGCACGAACTGCTTTGATCTACTCATTATAAACAAAAAATAATTACCATACTGCACCCTAACGCTTTCTATTCACAACACATTTAACAGAGGAACGTTCTCTGAAATCGTAACCATTCGGCTTTCTTCGCTAAGGTTCGCAACTTACCTTTGGAACTCCGGCCGCAGAACGGTTCAACTTGTAACAAGTAACAACACTATCTAACTCCTGCTGAAGCCATAAACAACTGAGAAATCTCTGGTGCTCACCTTTACACAGTGACAAACACTTTACAATGCGGAATGATTGAATATATCAGGTACACAATTCCATTTTGTATTTGTGTTGAAGCATTTCTGAGCTCCTCAATTACTGCGCTATAGTTGTAGACTGCGAAGGTTTAGCCCCGTTCAAGCATAGCGTACCCGACTGCTCTCTAATGCGCACTGGGCTAAATCTTCCGAGGCTGGTTATTGGTTACTTAGTTTCCCAGATTGAGTTATGAGCACGTATAAGCACTTTGGGCAAACTGTCTCACATACAGCTAACGTTGCATGGTTCAGCGCATGCTCATAAACAATCAATTGGGATCGCAGCGTTTCACTCAGAGGAAAGAGTGTTTGCATTAGGTTGCGGACTAGAAAGATTTTCTGTGCACACACGTATATTCCAAAGTCCACACTTAAAGCAGGTTGGTTGGTGGTTATTCGTGTTGTCTATCGTTGCTGAGCATTGCTGTTGACGTAATGACGCTCGTCAACACGTCCACAGGTGGTCGTGTGGGTATAGGTTCCAGAGGTGGCACGCTGCAACAAACAGATACATCTCAACAAATGGTGCAACAAGAGCCGGTAAACGTTGATGTTCGACTATATCCAGATTTGTATCACAGATATTAAAATATTACATCCTTACAGACTATTTGGATATCATCAATGATAAATCTTAAGCACGCATTTATTCACAGTTCTTATCGTTAGGTACATTGAAATAAGAGCGTTTCAATTTTAACAACATTTAATTACAAGCACACAAATAAAACAACATTAATGGTTTGTCCGTTTCTTATTAATCACTAAAATAACAATTAAATATATTAGAATTACTAACTTTACTTAAACCCTCCATTTGATATAATTATACTTCTAAAGGTATAGGTCAAATGTACTTGAAAACAACTACAAAATGGGTCAAAAGTCTCTACCTACCTTACTGCATTTTGATACGCAAAGTACCTTAAATAGTGACCTTTGGCTTGTTTTGAAGGTGGTTATTTGAAAAGTTCAATAAATGTTCATGAAATGACACAAAAAGTCATTAAGTGGCTTCACTGTTGGCAAATAATTGTTTAACTGTCTGTGACATCGTTTCAACCAACGCGAACGTAGCGTTTGCTAATTTCTGAATTGATACTGTAGCATCTGTTATTACAATGGAGGGTTCCGTGATTTAAAGCTGAAAACCTAGTTGGATGTACATTGGTACTCTGCATCAGCTCTTTAATTCTGGATAAATTAGTTTAGGTGCGCTACGGAGGCACTACGAAGATTATCATTGAAAAAAAGCCCACAGTGTCATAATGTAATCACTGAATGAAAAATCTTTAGGCCCAGTGATTGCCTTTGTTGTCTGTACATGTCAAAGGACATTTCATTGCAAAAATTGTTTTGTCAATCCGAAAGATGGTACGCATGCATTTTTGCCATTATCAAAGAATATTCTAATAGACTAGTTGGAATACTGCAAAATAATAATAGGAGTCTATTATGTATTAATACTATTTGACAGTTTCTAAAATGAATTGAAGGAAAAACGTCCAAGATATGCGCACATAAATGCGTTATTTCAACAGATCAAGGCGCTGCCCACATATCAACAATCGCAATGACAAAAGTGCAGGCAGGCATTACACGTAAAATTCTTTCCTCGTCCATTATTCCCCAAGCTTTACTGCAAACGAATCTTTCCCATTGTCGAGCTTCTGATTTGGTTCGGTGGTGAAAATGTTATTTGGAGGATGTCAATTTAGCAAAATTTATTTTTTCGACGAGATGAAAAAATTTAAAACTTACTGGAGCAAATGAAAAAGCTCTCGATGGAGGCTATGATAAAAATTAAAATTGTTATTCCCCCTTTCAAAAATTTACTCATTTAATATAATTTATGCTATTGTTAAAAATAATTAGTTGCAAAATTAATAACATATGTATCTTTGGGGGCTCTCGGTTTTGTAGTTTACTATGTTGCAGGTGGCGAACCTTGCAAAAAAAAAAAATCTTATTTTGAACGCATTCCAATATTTAACACAGTCTAATTAAATGTACCGTGTTCAATTCTTGTTCTCTTTTATTTATTACTGGAAAAGGAAATCTTTTACAAATAATTCTTTTCGGAAACACAATTTTACTAAGGATTGAACACTATACCAAGCATTGCAAGTCAGTTTCAGATATATACTTTAAAGAAAATAATATATTACAGCATATACCATATTTTATCCAAATGCTAGAATGATTTTTTGCAATTACAAAAATATATAAATAAACAAATATTTCAGCAAAATTATTAAATGAATATTTAAAAATTGAAGTGTGAAATATTAAAATTTAAAATTTTAATACTGCAAAAATAAATTATTAATAAATAAAAACCTAAATTTAATGAATGTTTCAAAAATAAATAATTAAAAAATAATACAGAAAAATTATTGAATGAATGTTTAAAAACGTAAATGTGACATTTAAAAATTTTAATTTGTATATTTAAAAAATAAATAAAATAATTAATAAAATTATTTAATGAATATTTAAAAAGTTCAATAAAGGAACAAAAAGCTTATAATCAAGACAATCATGTGGAAATTAAGGGATATAAGTGATTACTTTGCAGAAATCTATCTTTGCTTTAGGTAATATGGCTGAAAGTACTAGTTTTGCTTTTATGTGGAGTTTTATTTATTACTGGAAAAGCATCACTCTTACCACAAAAGTGTTTTTAGAACTAACATCGAAAACGCTGTAGAATACATTGTAAATCATTATCTACATTTTCACTAAAACTAAAATTACTGGATTTGTTTTAACAGAGACCTAGTTCCTTTTTAAACAAGGTTTATATAAGCTTTTCTTCACGTAATTCCCACACTATTTAAAAGTATTGAGCACAGATTATTACATATGCAATGAACTGGTGATATTCTTGCTTCTAAAACTGTAAAATCATATTTCATACAATGTAAGTCTTATAAAATAAATAAAAGAAATAGTATAGTACATAGCTAAAGATAATTTTGTGTGTGTGTGTGTGTGTTTTTTTAATATATACTAAATATTGAGGTCCATAGATGGGAAAAAAGATAAAATTAGAATTTAAACGTAAGAAATGCCAGTCTTAAGGTTTCTTTCACTGGAGTAATTCTTTCGTTTTGTACAAATATCATATGGAATGAAAATTAAGCTTCTGCTGTTTCATACAAAAGATGTGTTGGAGAAATATTAAAATTGGCCAGCAAAAATGGTTATGAACATTACGCTCTTATCTGACTTACTTGGAAATGTGCCTGTTGAGCATGGTACTGGTTGGCAGAAGTGGAGACTGAGCGGTGACGTAATGATCAGCCTGATGCAGTAGTTGATGCTGGGGCTTCACATCTGGGCTGCTGGAACCGTAAACTGCTGCCAACATTACAAACAAGAGTGTATGTGATGAGAATTTTGTCCGGAAAAATGCGATATATGTGCGCATGATGTATTTTATATGTAAAATATGTTTAATTAATGTGCTAAGAAACATTACAAAATGGCATCTATCTTTTTCTGACCCTCCTATTACAGAGGGTATTATAATTATAGCAAAATTTCATTTTAAAATAAATAATTTACTCCTCATCCGTCTCCAGTTCACCAGTAGTCTCCTACTGGAATATCCAAAGCATATATTTACCTTACATTTCCCTAATGAACAAAAATTAAATGTTACATTAATCTTAACCATCTTCAAATAATTAACAATCAGTAAATATATCTACTAAAATAACATTATATATTACTGTATATCAAAAAGAAAACATGAAGAGATCTAGCGTCATGACCTGACCACTCACCCCAATATAAACAATTATAACTCCTAATTAAACAACAATTTTAACAAATTCTAACTGTAAAATGATCTACTGATAACAATGATTGCAAGTAAACTCAGTTTATTAGATATTCTCCACTGACTATTTCCATTTCAATTTTACACTCCATAAAAAATCACATATTCTCCTTAATTTAATCTCATCGTCTATTTTATTTTTTCTTCTTCTTATTAATGTTCAACCTTTTCTTTCTAATTAAACCCTTTCCCCACTTAGTGTTCTTACATTTCAACAAAATGTGTACAGCATCTTCTTACTCTCACATATTGGGCATTTATCCTGTAGAATGTTATTTTCTCAAACCCCTCCGCCTCCAAACCCCCCAGTCTGTCTGTTGCATCTTTCAATATACATTTCCTTTTAAAAAGATATAATATATTAGAGAGCTTTTCTTGTATATTAATGAACCTAAAACCTGCCTATGCATAATAAATAAGATAATAGACCTCATTTTCTTTGAAATAACAGTTAATACCAAACATATATAGACACAATTTTATTTATTTATTTTTTATTGGTGAATAGAGAGCGTAGTTTTACAACTTTCCAGCTGGGCACTGTACTCAAGGATAAAATGATTATTAAATGTGTGATATTTCCTCAATCCTCACACCAACACCGTATGCCATATCTCTGGAGAATTTTAAGAAATAAGAGTGTACAAAAACAGTTCATATTTACTGAAATAACTGAAAAAAAAAATATGGGAAATATTGAACTCGTTTCCTAAGACGAACTGCAACGATTTGCATGATTTCTTAAAACATCAAAAAGTTTTGTTACAAGATGGCAAACAATTTCAGGAATTGCAATTACTTCCATTATAAGGGAAAGATAATGCCATATACTAGCTTAATTTAACATTTTATATTTACAGTATATGGTTTTTCATCTTATCGATAGTACGAGGTTTATTTCAACAACGTGAAGCCAGGTCCTAGTTAAAATACTACTTCTCAGCGGGAGTATCTCCTGTTTTATAAGAAATGTAATTTGCATACTTCTATAAAATTTATTAAAATATCATCAATTTATCTTATAAACAAATATTAAACATGCATGTTAGTTACAAATTTTAGATCCAGCTGAAACTCGAATTCGATGAGTCTGCTGATCACTTAGGCGAATGCCGAGATGAATATTTACATTGCAATTTTCCTTTATTTGTTCTGTTACAACACGAGAGCGAGGTTAACTGGCGCAGTGTGATGGTGGCTTGCACTTTGTAAAAGTTTCTACCTCCGTGTCTCCTACTCTTGGGGGACGTTGGAAACATGTTAGGGACCCCGTCTATGTCCACGCAGTCACGGTTCGGTGTAACTCACCGCATCCCTTCCTCCCGGAGTTGCCACCACTCTGCGTAGGCGCAAAGGGCCAGCCATGAGCAAGTCTCAAATACGAAATTTCTCCTTCGCCCCATATAATTGAATCCTGTTTTATTTTTCTAGCTTGCCAGTTTAGAAAAGCGTTCAGCACATGTCTCATGTTCATATGCATGGTATTAACATGAGACCGGCCTCCAGTTGCCGCCACCTTTCATTCTCCCAGCATGCTCTACTCTGCAATGTTATAATCTTCATTTTCAAAATAGATTTCAGTGTGCAAGACCTTGGAGAATTAAAACTATATATGCTTTGGGTACTTTTGTGTCTTAACTTTGATAAAAATAATAAATGTGCATGTCTTGAGCCAAATTACTGTACCATCTGCCTCCAGTGTTTCGCAAAATAATAGCGAAAGCTTTATTTTCTTTTCAATTACTAACTTTAATTAGTAACCATATTAGAAGTCTAGCGTAGCGTTTGCACTTCTCCCGCGACGGGTCCAGGTTCAATTCCCGATTGGGTTTTCTCTGAAGTTTTTCAGGGGTTTTGCCTCAATTCTTTAAGTGAATACCTGGGAAACAGGACAGAAAGTCCCCTAAATTCATTCGGCCGAGTTATCTGTCATCCTTTATCGGGTGCAATGAATTTTCAAGTGGCGGTGCTATGATTACGCACAAGCAAACACATACAAAGAATGTATTCCCTTTCTATCTTTCTTGAACTATAAAGCAAAATATTTCAGTCATAACGAAAAGCCCCGTGGTTTAGTGCTAAGTGCTCCTGGTTATTTCTCCCAGATATCGAATTTGATTTCCAAATATGCCATTGGGATTTGTCCTCGGCTAAAAGCTGCCATGGTCTGGGTAGATTAGATACCACCAGGTTTAAGGACCCCCCCCCCCAGCACATCATAACCATCTTCATCGCTTCCTTTCTTGTGCCTTAAGGGTGGTTCGACCTCAGAAAATAGCTACAATCCACCTTGCCGGGGAGTGGGTGATCAAGTGCAACAGAAAAGGGAAATACACTTATGCAAGGCCTCTATCGCTATTCTCTTAAAACGTATTTAAAATGTATTTAAGAAATAGTGAAAATTACTTTGGTAAAATGATTTCCGTCAAATTTTTGTTTCATAGTTCAGAAAGCTGTTTATTATAGAGCAAGTAAGGAAACTTGAGAAAGAAAAAATATAGAGGTTTTACATGAGACTTTTTAAAAGTATTGTTTGGGCGGTATTGAAGTATAACAATTGATGCTGGAAATGTCTCGAAAATTCCTATTTTAATAATAATTGCTTCTGAGGGCAATTACAACAATAATTGCATTTCAAGTATTGTTTAACAAAATCAATAATGACACAGTAATCAAAGGTACCAATATTACAATTATGATTAGAGTTTAATATTTTAATTGTTAGTGTATGTATATAGGCATATATGTATTTTTGTTCAATAAGTAATATTCAGACTAAGATTACATTTGTCAAAAAGGCAGACTGTATGACAATAGGACATTTATCGGAACGGTTGCGTAGAGGACAATAGCCTGGCCTCGAATGAAGATAGCATTTTGTTAACATTATACCCATTTTACCCTTCAAATCCTCCCAAACAGGTCATTCGAAGAGACAAAATGTTTTATTACATTTTAAACTGGGCATAGCAAGAAATATGATTCAATCGGTAACTGTAACTTATTATACACAAAAGAAGCTCCGCATACGGAAACAGATGTCTTAAAAGAAATAAAAAATTTAGCTATTTCCGACAGTTTCAAAGAAATGCCGCTTATATGGCCGAAACGTGCCTTATCGCAAAACTTTAGTATGTTCCTAAAACCTTCAATTGCGAACAAATTAAAAGTTTAGTTGAGCCCAAAAATGTATGAATGAAGAATTCCTTTCCCTCCCTAATGACATCACGTCATTAAAACAGTCCATATTCCCCTGAGATTCCTATCCTCTGCTTTGGACCAAAGAAATAGGAAATATGAACTCCATACTTCAAGAGCCGAGGCAATGCATGAAGACCATAATCTAATCTCCTAATTCAGTATATTCCAAAAATCATTCACCATCATAGTAAATTAATCCCTCGTAAATAAATTTCCCATCTTTAATAATACCATATTTCAATATTTTAGATTTTTCTTAATAATTTTTAACCTCCCTTCAGTGAAAAAAGATTCTTCAGAATTGTTGGTTGTAGTTTTAAATTGACATTTAAGGTGTTCATTTATATCTGAGATTAATTTATTAAGACAAAAAGCAATATTTTCAAAGGGCACATTTATATGTAACAGCTGTAATATATCAGCAAGAGTAATGAACGTATGATCTTATATTCATGCATTACTAATAAAGATCGAAACCATTGCTGACTCTAGTAAAGTTTACTGTACTTCGAGCACTGGGGAGTACGGTTAATGTGCTCAAACGTAAAGGGAAACAGGGAAAGATACAAAGTGCCGTCCACTTCTTAGGTAAAAATAGAGTCGTGTGGAAAATAAAGATGCAACGTTTTAGTAGCCTATTTTAAAAAAATTGGGTACTTTGTTTACTATTGTGCACTGCCTATTGGCGGCTGAATGATTCTGACTGGTCTATGCCCATAAATTGGATGTCAAGTTGTATTACCTGACATCAAAACCGCAGCATAGTAAATTCTCCGATTTGTTTTGAATTGTCATACAATGAACAGGCAACGAATTCCGGGCTATAATTACAATTTTTAACTCTATGAAGTCAATTTAATAAGATTTCAGGAGAGTATACCTTTAAAGTGACTAATTATGGATGTTAAATAAGAGATTCCACAGCCGTGCAACAGTCTAAAAGCACGTTTATTTCTCCTTAGAGATAATAATGTTGATAGTAATATAGCTAGTGCATTTCCATAACAGACGTGGGTCTTTCTTATGAAGAGTTTAGTTGCAAGTTTAGTAGTGGCAGTGGCAGGCCGCAGAGGGTTGAGGAATGATTCCATTCCCACAAGGCACAAAGCCAATGTGTTTATAGTAGACTGCGGCTAAAATGCTTTATTGCTGCGCACTCTGTATATGCCCTCCGGCAGAATATCTGTGCAGTCTTGTTTCGTACACTCGAGACCAGAACAGAAGCACGGCATGTTTTCAAAGATATACCTGTTAAACTATTAGTGCTGAAAGATGCTTGTGTGAAAGTGCACACTTAAAGTTCAAATATGCATATTCTTTACAGTAAAGAATTCTTAAGCATTTTATTAAGTTTTCGTGTGATTTTAAGATAATACAATCAAATAACCAAATACAAGGAGTTCTCCATATTCTTGTAATCATTACAAAATGATATGCAGAACTAGCGCTTTCTAAGCGAATTTACGTGATATTGGCCCAGTTTCTGCTCGACGTGTTTGCCTAGAGCTTTATTTACCTGACGTCATCACAATAAGTATCATCATCCTCTGCAGGTATTAGTCCATTATCGACCTCAGCCCCGCTTAGCGCCTGTTTCAACATCTCGTGACATCGAGATAAGCGCGCGATTGATTGACAAGGAAAAAAAGATGAGATCAATTCGCAAAGTTTGTCGTAACCACCTTACTCTTTTAGCTGTCACTTAAGTAAATACATCTTTGAGCAAAAATAAGGAGTGTTCTGCAGACTGGTTGCTATGGAAATTGAAAGACTGGCAACAACTTTGTTAAAGCCATCTTTATACGATTTCTCTCCCTATCCGAAATTATGAAAATGTATTCCGGCAATAAGAGAGGCGAACGTAAAAGAACAGTTGTATTTTATCTAACTTTATTTATATTTTATTAAAACACTACTAATAAAATTACGAGATAAGAAGATCAGGAAGGGAAGAAAAAAATAAAATTTTAGCGGAAATTTTGAATGATATTCACAACTGCCTTACTTTCATATATTGTGTTTCTATTTGCAAGTCTTCATTACCGCATACACCATCTTCTCGTTCCACGTTTTCTTCTGTCTATCTCTCTTTTTAGCCTTCCGAAAGTTTCCATTAGCCGTTCCACTTCTGTTCTTATGAGAGACTAAACCATTTTCCTCCAACAGGTATCTTCCGCAATCATTCTGTCTCTGTCTGATTTCTTACATGTTTCATTCTGGAAACTTGTGTTTTCTATCAAATAATCCATTTTCATAACTATACTCCTTTTCTGTAATTTTTCATCATTAAAATTTAAAACAGACATGATTAAACTCCTTCCGATAAAGAGTACATTTAATATGAAAAATAGAAAACATTCATAATGAATAATATAAAAAAGTAATAGTATCATTATCTTCAGATATAAGAATGAAGCATTGAAAGTAGAGAAACAAATGAAGGGAGATTCGTTTAGCAGGCTGGAAATCGATTGTATCAGCTCATCACGTGATCACTGAAACGCAAGGCCAACGATCAATGCCAACTGTCATTTTCTGCAACCTGTGCAAGAGTTTCTGTATATTTATTTATTCCACTTTATTGTATTTAAACCTGGTGTAAATTCTTTCACTTGTTAAATATGGTTTTGACATAACTCATTAACAGTAAAACTACAGCATTTTGAAACCTGTTGTTTATATTAACTTAATGTTTTAAATTTAAAAATAGACCTTAACAACATAAAAATAAATGTGTTCTTAAACCTTGTAACTTTCAAATTTGTAAATGAAAAATGTCAACTTAGTGCCCAAGTTCCAAACATATTTCGAATAATTTATAAAATAAAGTTCAATGGAATTATCTTCAATATTCTGTACTATTGCTGAAGTATGTTTTTTTCAAGTAGTTTGTTAAGATCTCTTAAGTATTTTTAACAATGGCAAAAAAAAAAAAAAAAAAAAAACCATCGTGGACAGCATTTCTTACTGAGCACTTAACCATTTTGATTATTAAGGAAACTTTGTTATAAATGAAATTGTAGCATTTTGTTCACTTAATGATGGTAAGAATTTGTTTAATAAACAGGCTGTGAAAATCGTTTAGGCAAGCAAAGAAGAAAGGGTCAGAATTTATCTAGTTTAGTTTCTCCTCTGATATGGGTGGATTTTAAACCAATGCTTACGGAATCGTCTGTCCTTCTCTCGGCTTCTAGTATTGTTTGACTAGTTTGTAACAACCATCAACAGACCTTAAGCCTGAACCCTGAAATTAAACGGTGATAATGATGATAAAAAGGAAAAATATAATGCCCTGGACGATTGTAATAATTTTTAAAGCCATGTCTTTAAATTAAAAATGAGAAATGAGACAAACGCATTCACCAAGGAATGAATTGCCTCGTAGATTCAAGATTGTGGGTACAAACTCGGTCAACGTTGATGGATATTTTAGGATGTAAAAATCGTAGGTATTGCATCCTTCGAGAAGGAAGTAAAGCCTTAGATTTACGACACGTAAAAGAACCTCATGCCCGGGAGGCCTCTGAGCAAAATTTATCGGTAATTTCAAGTCCTGAAGTGAATGAGATACTAATGACCAAAGATTTTAAAGAGCGTCCTTAAACAAACCCAAAAACAAATAATAGCCTAGGAATGAATGATAAAAACTGTGCAATGGCGATGTAACGAAATAAACGTGTATGCAGTGACTCCAATAAAGAAAAAGGTGTCTTCTAAGGCCCTAACGGTGATATCGAAACTTGCTGCGATGTCTGTACCTGTTATCGGGGGACAAACAACGCCGTGAGCTCATCATTCCCCGCACTTTTATATTATTATTTCTATTGAACTCGGGCAGGGAGATAAGGAACCTCTTCATGGCTTACGTGACATGTAGATCCATTTATTTTGACTGCTTCTCTCTCAATCGGCTGCTTTCCTTAAGTCCGTGAGACTTCCAATCTGCAAGCCCACTGTTAACATGAGAGCTCTCAAGTAAAAAAACTTTCTCATGTATCATTCGATCGTGTTTTGGACATATTGTGTCTGATGTATCCTTTTTTCCTAAAGATATTTCATCAAACACAAATTTTAAACTTCATATGTTGCAAAGTCAATTCATAGCACAGTTAAAATGCATTTGAGATCCTGTTTCTTGACCAGGAAGCTGCGGTAACGTTCAGCATTTGTTTTGTTTATTGTTGTACAACCTCAATAAATAGAACTATATTTCAATCGATGATTATGCTTAATTAACTGGAGTGTTGAGCGAAGAACAAAAACAGAAACGTTTTATCAACTTTGATTAGAAGATGTGAAAATTTACAACATACATAATAATGTTCTAATAACATCTTATCGCACAAGTGGTGTAAAACGTCACTTTACTTAACACGTGCTGTAAATGAACCACACATTGAAAACAATTAATATTTTTTGTATACCAGAACTACCGACAGTATTTATTGTTTTACATTATGGCACTAATTGAATGTAATGATCATAGTTACAATTATGTCATTAAGTTACTTCATGGTAAAATCCTGCCATCAACTGAATATTATATTACGACAGTATTAAGGAAACAGTTTATATACTACTGAAAACAGAATCATTTATCTTCTTTGCCGCAAACATTTTACAGCATATGAAAAACCTCCTCATAGGTCTACTTGTTAACGCGAAAGGGAAAAGTGTAATTTGACACGTTTGATATAGTAAATGCAGGAAATCCATATTTCGACAGGTCTTCAACTACATTTCGGTGTAATAATTCTGTTTTTTTTTTTTCCAGCGTTACAATAAAATACCAATATTCACCCAATTAATGACCGTGTTTGTTTCTTTGTTCTGATAAGCATCATATGACTTTCTCGATTATTAGTGACAATTCAGTGTTTCAGTGGACTAAAATTTCTTGCGGAAATTCATTATTGCTAACTAGAATAACATATATACATAAGTTCATTGTTCATTTATAATTGGATTAGAAACAAAATACTATCGCTTCTCGCAAGATAAAGAATGCCAAATAGAATCTTATATTGCATCCATGTTCCATATACCTAATCCAGATCAATAAAACGTTGTGTATAGTCGTTAGGTTAATAACCGGGCCTACGACCTATCTTATACTGTAATATGATCTATTAGATACTAATAACTATTACAGAAACGCACTGTGCTATCAGGGAGCAGGATTTTCAAATAATTCATTTCCGAAATGAGCAAAGCATTATGAATTTGTCTTAAGAGTGAATTTTTTTTTATACTTTTTCGTTCATACGATGTAACCATATTGTAAAAAAAAAACATTATACTGGTGTTAAATTTATACCTTAATTGAATTCTGACGTATCCAGGACTAAATTACATGATGATTGGCACTCAAAGAAACAGTTTAATAAATGTAAATTACATTTAAATGGCTAGATTACTATTACACTAAGACATAAAGTTTTGGAAAATTTTTACTTTTAGAAAAGTATTTGTAAAAAGTGAAGTTTAGTAAAAAGAATTTAATTTTCAATTGCTAATATCTTATTTACTTCGAGGATTTTGAAAAGAAAGCGTTCCATATCTAGACTACCTCCCCGACATTTGCCATTGACCAGGACTGGAAAAGCTCTAAACAACCTCGGTCGGAGAAGATGGCTGTGGAGGGATTCGAACGTGTTTATCCATATGAAGAGCTATAAAGCTCCCTTACTGTGTAGAAAACGGTAGAATTTGTGCTTGTCATGTTAAAAAAACAAGGTTGTAAGTATTTCTTTTTAATCGTTTTTTCTTCTGTTTCTAAAAACTCTTATCTCGCGATAAAAATGTTGTCCTCACCTTAAGGTTTTGTTTTAATTTTCGATGTTTCCCCCGCCCCCATTTAGCCCCTTTATGGCATTTAAGATTTATATTAGCACGCAATATAAAAAATTGCGATTTCTTTAATCAGTAGTGTACGAACTTAACTTGTATGTCTTAATTAATTTCCTTGGTGGTTTTTTTTTTCCACATATAAACAACTTATGGTGATGCAACTTTTCATTGAAATCACTGAAACTTTTACTAATGTGCATAAACAGTTGTAAAATTAGATGTTTCATATACAAAGAAATAATTCTGAGTTCCTAAAGTAACATTTACTACATAATAACTTGAAGCATAAACATTAAAAATTGCATTAGAAATAGCCATGTATATGGGATAGGTAAGGTTAGTGTAAAGCAGCTAATTATTCAAACTAAAGATCAGAAGTAATCCTCGAGCT
Organism: Metallyticus violacea; assembly: GCA_030762175.1. NCBI lineage: Eukaryota > Metazoa > Arthropoda > Insecta > Mantodea > Metallyticidae > Metallyticus > Metallyticus violacea. The sequence continues at coordinate 65,545,497 of CM060845.1, forward strand.
CTGATCTTGTGATCCTCTACAATAGAATTACAGATCACGCTGTTTAGTCGAGACCGTAAGAAAACGGGATTTCCACTGCAAAGTTTTCTTCCTGAGAACATTTGTTGATTGCGTTTATGAGTTTTGTAAACACATATTGAACACTTGTGTAAGACCAGCTCGTTTATTCGGCTTAACAATCGGAACTTGGTGTTTGCAGACGGAAAGTTATTGCGTGGATGCTCGAAGTACCTGCTATCCGATGTTAAACATATCTGAAACCTTTGGAATATATTTTAAGAAATTCGCCGTAATTTTTCCCCCAGTACAACAGTCATTTTGTACGGATGAAGATGTAGCAGATGAGTGCCTTGTACACATTGCCAACAGATACGCCAACTTCTTGGGCTAATGAAGTTAAATACTTTAAAGCGAAAGTTTCTAATTGACAGCCTGTTTCATCACGTTTCTCCTCTACATAAAAAATAATTGTCCCGGCTAAAAAATAAATGAAAACGCATTGGATTCGAACTTTGTTCACTAAATTACATTTTCCCATGGAGATGGTACTGTTGGAAATCTAACACAAAATACTCTCCTAGAGCAGCTGTAAAATTTCTTTTCTTTGCACATAGTAATCATAAATAAATAAATATTCTTTGTTCACTCTGCACAACTTCATAGATAAAACAGCTGGCGTGTTGAACGCGAATGAGCAAGGTTAATTGCCTGCGTCGCCTCCACTGAAAGCCAAATGGTCTTCAAAAGATATAAGTTAATAATACAGAGGTTATACAATTTTTATTCTAAAGCATAAATCCTTATAGACCTACATTGTTATAAGTAGCATTGATATAATTTATTTACTAAAAACTATTTTTTCTTCTAGCTATTAACCATATTATAATATAACGTGAATTGTAATTAATAATGTTTAAATATATAGGGTTTTATAGGAATATAACTTAAAACTTGGAAAATCTTATGATAAAATTGCTCCTGAACGAGACAAGAGTAGGATGTTTCTAACTTGAAAATACTTTGAGAAACACTAGTATAAGGTATTGAGAGCATATTTATAAAATAATTAATATTTTGTCGCACAAAGCAATTAAAATTTATCTAAATGTTAAAATACGTTTGTTACAAAACAAAGGCTTCTTTTTTTCCTCTTTCATGTGAAATTATTCCGAATCCGTGAATTAACTTCACGGGGAACTAAGGGTTATAAGTTATTTGTTGAATGCAAATCCTAATCTCTATGCAGAATTGAAAAAAAAAATTCATAATTGAAATGTTTTAAAATTGCTGTAAACACATCGTATGTAATCGCTTACTCCAATAGTTAGGAAAACTTGATATACTTACCGTGCATGTTGGACTTCATTTCTGTTTTGATGATGGCCGACATTGCTCCAGGAGATACTTGGCCACCATGGCCGGGATTCTTTGGCTTCCGCTTCCGGGTCTGTATACCTTCTTTTTTCATACTCAGCGGTCGGTTCACCTGGAGATAGAACGTTCATGCAATCTTTGGAAGCAGAAAGGGGAAAAATATATCAAAGTTTTTCTTTTTATCAGATGACACCAAAAATAAACATAATTTGGTATCAGGAAGATTCCAATTTTTGTAAAAACTTGCTAGTTTTAGTACAGCTTCCATATTTCTTCATGATAAAAACAAATTTTTTTCAGTTTTATTTGAAGGAGAGCTTAAATGTTAGTTTCACTTCAAATAATTGCAAGGAATCACTGCTGACTGCTCGTGCTGATTTTTTTAACATATGTTGAGGTTATAACGTTTGAAATATACTATATACATTTTAGTTTAACGCACTAAGACTGTTTTAAATATGTTCTAAAATAATAAAGTGCAGGATTTGTTTGTTAGCTACAAAGGTAAAGCAATTAACGATATCAATAGCTTTGTAAGGATTAATTACCTCTAGCTACATTTTTCCCCTTATCATCTTTCTTTCTAAGGTCGTCCTCAGCTGTCCTGTCCTTTTGGAATATCTTAAACATCTGCTTCTGTCTTCAATACGTGATATTCAATCTTTATTTTCCAAGTTTTAAATTATTCATTGTACCGATTTGCAGCTTTGAAACACATTTTGGTTACTTTTTTATCACTCTACTTAGGATTTAGAAGCAAGAGAGTTATTTTTGGCCTGCGTCCGCAGCTGAACGCGAGCCGCGCAAGGCCGAGGTCGCACAAGTTGCCGGCTTCGTCGATGAACAAATTTCCCTTGCATTTCTACTCACAAAACTTTGATAAATAGTAGCATGCACACGATATTAATTTTATTTCACAATCAGTACTGACCTATGTCGAGAGTTGTTCGAAGTGGTGTCCGTCAGTAGTTACACATTTCAGTCATCTTTTAATGATATTCCTATTCATTAGCAACAACTCTGCTTCTATAATTCTTCCAACTGATGTGTTTTAAGTTCCTCTACAGTTCGTACAGTAAATTTACATGTCCAACACAGTGTAATTAGCACAGCAACCTGCGATTTAATGTTTACGTGCAGCCGCAGGAATAGTCTGTATTTATGACAGGCTATAGGCGCGACCTTAGCTAGCGTAACTGCGGACGCAAGCTCAAAATGACTATTGGTATGAACCCCGATCTTTTATGTGCTGCTTTACTACAAAATTATTGTACAGGACAAATAGTCAATGTGGCCTTACAGAGAAATTTGAATAATGAATGATCTGCTCTCCGCTGTTCTTTTATGTTCATTTTGGCAAAAACTTTCAAATACATTTCTGTGATTCTGTATTTTAAAAACGACTTTGATTCTTATAGATGAACAGAACACTGTATCAAATGAGAAATTCGTCTCAAACAGGAAAGTCTGTCAACGAACACTACGTGTTTCATTCACTACACTTTGAGTTTCTGTCTTCGCCAGTCCACCTGGAGATTACACGTTATATCAAAACGTGGTGGAGGTTTTGCCCTCCGTATCCGGGTCGATAACCTATCAGTTTCCAGATAGACAGTTTTTACTGGAGATATTTCCCTCACTGATTGTAGCTGTTATCACAAAAATATCGAATTTTGAATCTCTAACAGAGATTATGTCATACTACAAAAGATTATTCTCATTGCAGCAACAGCTGGTATACCTGATAATTTCATGAGACTGTTTTAGATCTCTGTCATATCTTCCCACCATTTCTTGTATCAGCTGCGAATTGGCGGGATAATGTACGTTAACAATTTCCTGGACTGATACTTTACTAAACTGCAAGAATATGTTAACAGATTTGATGTTACAATGATCCACTCTCACACAAAATAACCAACTAATAAGGCGTTCCCATTTTTACCCTTATATAGTAAATACAAATACCTGTGCCCCCCATAAAGTAAGTTTGTCACTCCTAGCATTTCTAGACTATCCTGTAAGTTCTGGAGAAACATACATTCGCGAGATCCGAGGTTCAAATCCTTTGAGGCCAACCAGGGTTTTTTCTTGGTTTCTCCTGATCGCTTAGACGAAAGCTGAGATAGATATTTCCTTTCCACAAGTTTTCCACTCTCCCATTTTACAACATTTCATTCCACTGGCCCTGTTACGGGGTCGAAAGTGAGAGGATGACATGTGAGTTGCTTGCGCTTTGGAAATATTTCTGCTCCGGCATTTCGTATGGAAGCTGCCGCCCTTCTGAGCGGCTCAAACTCTTTGGAGGGTAGGTGCTACGCCAGCGTCGGGGAATTCTATCTGAAAATACTGTTAAGGACGCCGTCTGCGCCCGGAGCTCCTGGACGCTCCGTGTCTCCCTCACCGCAGCCCTTCCTCCTATAGGTGCCCCCCTTGAGCAAGGCTGAAGTACCGAAATAACCTCAGTCCCTAACAATTCAACCCAATTCAATTCTTTTTTATTTGCATTCTTCGCTGTCGCCTTTCAAAGAACAGATATAAAAGGGTATTGTATGTTTACACGGCATTTATTCCTTTTATTGTCGTTTAAATTTTATTTTGGAGACTTTTTTTTTTTAATCGCGAGGCGAGAAACTGGAATCATTTCTTCTTTCGAAAAAAATTCGAACTATACGTGATTTTTTTTTCCTTCTCACAATTAAAGATATGCATACTAAAATAGTAAATCAGGGGTGTGAATGAATTTCGTATACCAAAATTTATAAGCTATTGTATTAGTTGGTGTTAAATTCAAAATGAGATTAAAAAACGTATTAGAAGCTAATATTTCTATGGAAAGAACAGAACCAATTTTCACATTGATTCTTTAGCATAGAAAATTTAAATGAAACCTTTACTATTGTATGAGGAAGTATATCTAACTATACATTTTAAAAAAAGTTGTAGGCATGTTACATCCAATGAACTTATAGTGCAAGTTCCTTTGCTGAATATTTTAATAGCATTTTGTGAGAAGGAATGTGCTGAAAATAATGTAAACAGAGTGTGTGTGTGTATGGTGCAGTTCTGCAATAATTTAAATTATAAAGTGAACTATAAACTTGATTTACCATTAAATTATTCCTTAAAAGGAAATGTAAAATGTGTCTCTGCCTATGGTAGAGCTAATTTGGTAACTAAACCTAAGCTTTAAAACGACCGTATACGTTTTGATTGACATAGTTTCATCTTTTCTACACATATAAAATATTCCTTAAATGTAATTTTAGCTAAATTGGGCGTGAGCAATTTTAATGTTTAAATATATATTCACTTATGAACAATAAGACCTCATGAAGTTACTATGTTATTATTCATGTATCTGCGATGTTCCAACTTCTAGGATGTACCAGGATCATGCTCCCAGATGACAGACAAATTTCTGCCACTAATCAAAGATTTGGTGTTTTGCGCACTGGCAGATATTTGTGTAGCAACATTTTTTTTTTTTTTTTTCCTCTGTAACCTGCCTAAGGATACACAGCGGAAGTGACGTACCTCGCCTTCAGCGGGTTCTCCGAGAAGTGCGGCCGACTCTGAATGCCATTCCGTAAGTTCAAACATCGTTACTTGACGTCACATGTCGGTTTCCTTTCTTTCCCGGGGTTGACGCCTATTTCCTTCAAGCTGTTGTAACGGATCTCTTCGAACCTTCCTCGACACACGATCACATTGCAAGATAAGCATCCCTCATCTATATCCCCTTGATCACCTTCAGATAACAGGCCCAGGAGAATCCCAACTACCAGATCAGGTACATTGTAAATATTCTTTATTTTTATCCCGTATCACATATCACATATAATTTCAAGGATTCAAAAAGTGTACTCTGTATTAGTGAATGAGTTTCTTTTTTAAGTTATTTCTCACCCATGATGGTTTCATGCTGGGTATTTTTAAAGTGGTAGTGGGTTTTAGATTATTAATCGATTTCGAATATCTAATAAGTGATGACGGCTTAAAAATTTAAAAAAAAAAAAAAAAAAAAACTTCAGAGCTAAAACATCCCAAAAGAAAGGACGAATAAGAATCATGGTTTCAAGGTGAATTTCTTGAAATTTGATAGGTAGAATCCGCGCTCTTTAGTTATATTTTAACAAGACAATTTTGGAATATTGTAATAATTCTTTCCAGCCATGATAAACTTAATAACGTTAACACAAGTTGTTATGTTCACACGTGTGCTTTTTGAAGGCGTAAGGGAGATTTCATCTGAACTCGGACAAAAATTAGAGTAATTGATCTTATGTATTTTTAATTAAAAATGTTAATAGTATCTAATATTTTTGTGAAATAGCATATTCCTACGTCTAAAAGTTTGAATATAAAAATTCATTAAAAATTCTTATATTATGCATAAATATTGAAGATTTCTCAAATTCTTTCTACAATACCAGGACACAATGACAGTGTTGAAAGGTTATTTTTGTAATACAAGCACAGTGGGCCAAGGAAAGAAATAGTCTTACAATTGATTCTGTGATAGAATTACTTTAGAAAATTTTAATTTCAGATATTTTATATCTAAATATGTTTGGCTATGGTGTGGGAAAGGGTATAAGAATTTTAAGAATTCAGAGTATGGTAGCCCTATAATGTAACGAAATTGCTAACGATAGTTCTTAGTGATGTAACATCAAAATAATATTGACGCTGACTTTTTTGTCAAAGAAGGCGCAGGGGCGATTGCTGATGACATTCCGTGAAGAAGTAAGTTAAATGTAAATTAATTTATATGGCTGTTGAAATGTTATGATTAAATACATAGCACATAAATGTGCATCATTAACTATCTATAAACTATTTTGAAAGTTTAACATAAATCATTTTCGAAATTGTTGACTTTTACAAATATGTGCATTTCGTTTAAACAAGAAAACTAACGGACTTGAAGGAAATCGGCCTTCACATCATATATCTGTTAATCCTGCTTTTATATAATTTTAAGGCAATATTAATTTGGAAAGTATTTTGGTGCCCCATTTCTTAAGGATTGGCCCCTACTGATTTGTATTCTGATTTGTTCATCGCTGTTGAGAGTTGTTTCTTATGCTTTTTCTTCCAAAAGAAATTAATTCTTATGTTCGAAAATGGTTAATTAATTATATTTATGGTTCATTACCACTATTGTTGTATATATCACTAAGAGAAAATGAATTATGCTCAAGAATCTTTGGTAAACTGGCACCTGTAAGTATAAACTTTATTTCCGAAGTAGCAACTGTCCATTGAGACCAACATTTTATGCGCCTTCATTTATCATACGAGCTTGATGGGCCTCCTGAGTAATTATACACAGCGACCCAATCAACTATGAACCAACTAGCGATGTTTTACCTATGCCGTGGGCAGTTGTAGTAGAGTGGCGCTGATACAACCATGCAACAATTCGTTAACTATTTTAAACTAGTCAATTTTATGAAAGGAGGTGCTAAAATGGCCACCGTCGCTGTTCATACATTTTTGGCCCCTCTTTAAAAATATCCATCACTCGAGCTCTTTGTGACTTTTATTTCTGGGGTAAATCTAAAAAATATGGTATACAACACAAACCCAGGTACCCTAGAAGAATTGAAACAAAATATTCATCAGCATTAGACAAAGTAAGCTACAAGGAATGATGGATAGGTTTTTACATAGGTGCATTTTAAAAATGCTTGGACATCGGCGATAGCAAATTTCAGCAACTCTTTTCCTACAGTTGGTAAATAAAATCTTTTGGAATAGTTAAGGAAATTGTTGTATGGCTGTATCAGAGCTATTCTACTATGCCCGCACACGGCAAAGAGGTCGTTCTCCCCATAGGCAAAATACTGGACGTTGATTTATAGTTTATTGGGTCGCTCAGTACTTAGTGTTTGCTCAGTGTTTCAGCATTCAGTTAATATGGTAGACATTTGGTTTATCCTAAAACAGTAATAAACCACTAGTATTGGTGAAACTGAACAGGATACTTTATCTTCCTAGTACTTACAGTACAATATTTTTTTATTTGTTTATTTATGGACGCTCTTTAACCCCTCTGGTCATCAGCGCCCCATTCTATTCAGGGCGTGAAACGACCGACAAATTTTGCTCAGAGGCCTCTTCTTTCAGGCTTGAGGTTCTTTATCGTGCCGTAAATGTAGGACACGGGACCCACGGCTTTACTTCCCTTTCGAAGGAAGCCATATATACGATTTTTACGCCCGAAAAAATCCATCGCTCCTGGCCGGGTTCGAACCCGCGACGTTGGATTTACAAGGAAAGTATGGTTACCACTACACCACCAGAACCGACGCAGTAAGACAGATAGAGCTTAAAATCTCATATGAAAAATTTAGCCATAATTTTACAAACCACCAGTTACTTATGCTATCTTCTTTGATAATTATTTCAACAAAAACAGACCGCTAAAAACCTAACACTTCAGGAATAATCAAATAGATTAGCTTGTTTATGATGTTTAATCAGAACAGAGTCCCAAGCTTTTACAGGCAGACACTCTGTCCTTGTCATTTAATTTATAAAAATTAAATGCTAAGAATACAAAATAATAGTTCTTTAATCTATATTATATCTATTTACAAAAGCTTCAAGCCTCTACCGCTTAATGTATTTGGAAGACAAAGAATCTTTCATCCATGTAGGCGGGAGGTCTGGAGTTCGAATCCCGCCAGGACCGTCCTCCCTGACTGAGGTTTTTTCCACGTTTTCTTCAGTCCCCATAAATGGCAAATGCTGAGGAGGTACCCTAACTAAAATAGAAAAATATCCTTTCTCAATGTATCATTTCATCTCATGTATCATCACTGTTCACCGCCTGTGGTGCCTCAGTAGTAAAAACGGCGTTAAACACTATTGAAAAAAAAACCCATGTAAGACATCAGGAACAACCTAAATGTTACTTTAAATTTTATATTTTATTTATTTCGTGGTTGGTAATAATCAAAAGTTTCTTTGTGTATTTGTTTATTTTCCTCGTTTATAATTACTTTTCTTTGAAAACTGTATGTGAATAAATTGTTATTCACTCAGAAAGTTATCTTCGGTAAGTTTCTGTTACTTTACTCCTCGTTGCATTATTATAAGTGCACATGCCTCATAAAATATAAAGAAAAATTGCAAGAGAAGTATATACACGGCCAGCACATGGAACAAACTTTTGTATGTTGATGTACTGGGTGAACATGGACAATGCGTCAAGGATTACAAGAGGAAAAATGTAGCATTGTGTACAGAGATAAGCTGAACAAGAGCAAAGACCTCGCTCTAGTAATTGCTCTGAATGGCCACTCCATTAAGCAGACAATGAATGTTTGCTTAAGGATTGGCATGTTTCATTTATAAGAAAAAAAATACTTGAATTTGATGGCTTCAGAATTTCGTAACGTTTCGCATTATAAGTGTAAGGTGTTTACCGAAGTTTGTTTCCTTTACGCTGCACGAATAGTTGAGCATTGATTTCAAACTTTTCATGAATTATTCTTGCAAAATATTTATAAATTCTTTTTTGTTATATATGTTTTCTCCAGTTTTTTCAACATAATTTCCAAGCAGTGCTCTTATCAAACAAAATAATGAAATTACCCTTTAGCTATTAATTTTTATAGGTGGTTCAAAATGTGCGTTCATATTCACTTAGCATTTTCTTTGAAAGATTCTTGAACTTTATCCAATGGTAGTATTTCATTGTGATGGATACATTAATATTGATAATGGACCATAAATATCTCATTCATGACTTTAGAACATTTATTAAAAATTAATTGATTTCTGGAAGGAAAAAAAACGTTTCTAATCAACTTTAATAATATAAAAAGTCTTAAATCTGGCTCTTAGTATGAAAATGATGGAGAACTTAATACAATGAATATAACTACTCTTTTAAATATTAGTCAGTTCTTCTTGGATATAAATTCCACGTTTATTAATTTGATACTAAAACAATAATCAGTCATAGAATATACAAAACTCATCTGCTGTTTTCGACACCTTTCTCGTTGCAATTACCTACTTAAATAAAGGAATATAGGGGTCTGAGCATCAAAAGAGATACTTATAAATACATTTACCTATTACTAGGCTATATAAAAATATTAATAATTAACGTTAATAACGTTTCTTGTTTCTTTAAATTATGATTAGGTTCATTATTAAATGTGTTCGCAAATCGCTTCTCTTCTTACGACTTTATTATTCAACTGTAAACATCGTTTTTATTTTACTTGCATGCAGAAATAATGGCCAAGTTTCGATTCCCTTTTTCTTGCTACAGCAATACTTAATACATAGCGAGAGGGCACAAACACGCAGCGCAACGACTATCCTGGTATTTTCTTTTCTGCAACTTATAGGCTTTTTATAATACTTTTATTCAAATCCCTCCATTTATGAGGAAAACTGGCATTCTTATATAATTTCGTATATCCTCTGTAAAGTATAACCAACTTTCAGGACATTTTATATTCAATACCTATGGAGCTATTAATTACGTATTACCGCCTGTGGTGCCTCAGTAGTAAAAACGGGCGTTAAACACTACTCAAAAAAAAAATAATTACGTATTACAATCTTGCAAAAACTCGTCCTATCCTTACAGCATTTAGAAAAAATGCAATAACTGCACTTTCGGTCGAACAGAGCATCAGATCCTTGTCGTGTAAAAACTGGTAAGTAATCGTGCGAAAATGGAGGAAGTTATTAAGCATTAAATGTTTTAGATAAGTTAGTATGCACTTGTACGTATAAGTCGACATGCTTGATTTTAATCAAGGGAAAAATGACAATGAAACAAACAAATGTCTAATTACATCGTTTTGAACTCCTGTGATATACAATTGAATCGCTGCGCTGCTGTAAAGATCCCCTAAGTCACTTTATAATAATTTTTTACAAAAACTAAGTAAAACATAACTTTTTAAAAAGTTTTGGAATAAGGTGAGACTTAACTAATTAACAAGTACTGTGTCACATAGTATCAAAGTTCTGTATTTTGAGCAGCGTAAAAATGTTGTTTCTGGTTGAATTTAGGCTACTTTTGCAATCAGTATATATATTTTAGATGAAAATACATTTTAAAATTAAAGTGAATTATCTGTGGTTACTTATAGGTTAGTAAATTATTTCTGTTTTTCAAGCAAATGTTTGCAATCAATGGGTTTAAAGAAAAATTAAATTTTTACATAAAATAATTTAAAATGGGTGCTTAAAGGTTAATACTCTATTACTATATTCCTAGCATGTTTTGCAATCAACAGGCTATAATGCTTTAATTCATTAGAAATAAATTATACAATATCTGCTTATAGGTTGTTTCACGATCCCTGTGTTTCTGGTAAGCCAAATTAATATTTCTTGCTAAAAAGATGAGCCACTTTCACTATCGGGAAATATTGTAAACACTTTTTTAACGTCCTGTATTTCTTTGTTGCAATAAGTATCTTCCCATTCTTGGGAACATTTTCGTTATTAACTTTGGTTTCTTCCAGTTATCAACTGATTCTTTTAAAGTCAATTGATGAATTCTGCAGCTTCCATGACTCCTGGTGTTGACGCATTACAGTAAAAATGGTGAAATGCTGAAATACTATTTACATGTACTATAACTTCTATTAATTCCGGACTATGTACATTTAAAGCTCTCTCTCTGTCACTTTAACACCCTATAACACGGTAGGTATGAATGACTGCCAATAGGGTAAAAACGTTCTATCTTTTCAAGTCGAGTCAGCTCTAAAAGAGTCAATTTCAATGTAACATTGAATACTTTTTACTTTTTTTTTCACACAGGAACTGCGCAAACCTCTTCCTCCATTATTGTAAGACACATTTTGTTATATCTACCTTCTTAAAAGCTCAACTAATTGTAACCTTTTGTTTTCAAGTACAAAACCGATACTTTAGTCCCTTTCTGCACTCAATCTGAAGTTTTATATTAATATGACGTGTCTATTTCTGCATGTAATTCATCTTTGACCAAAGTAGACTTATGGTATTTGGCAATCAATGATTCAACTGTAGTTGCTAAGGACTAAATGCAATTTTAATGTATCAATGTACTAATATAGGTCTAGCTTTGAACATTATTTAGATCTCTTTCTCGTAAATGCTATAGATATTTGCTCAAAGTTACTAGTGTATGGTGTACAACTCACGTTATGGAGCTTGAAGTAGAGACCGCAGGCATTGCAGACGGGCTCTCCATTATTGTTGCGCCTCCATAACGTAGTGGTGTTGGTGCTGCAGTTGGCACACGAAACGCCGGTGCGCCGGTTTCCCGTCTGCAGTATAAAATGCGAATTAAGGCCCTTTTGCATGAAACTGAAACATTAATCTTCTACTTACATTATTTAATGAGCGTGTTTGCAATGAATTACATTTTTGTTTATTCATTGGAAACAACATACAATCGTTAAGCGCATATTGCTATGATATTTTGTTTGTAGTTATTTAAGAGAGCTAAGGAGTTTATCTTGAGAGATTCTGGAGCTCGAGTTGTATTTACTTTCACTACTTATGGAATAAAATTACAAAAATCAAATAATATATCCATAAAATGAAGTTAAAGTTATGAATGTACGGTTTGACATTTAAATTTCCACTAACACTCGAACACATATGACCCAAATTAAAATAATTAAGATATATATATATTTCATTCCAACTATTTGGTAACAAATTGGTAATATACAACATAATTAAATGTACAATTATTAAAATCACTATATTAAAAACAAATTACATTAATTAAATTAAATTAGTTAAATTAGTTCCATACCTTTTGCGCTTGAAACTTTGAATTATGAGATTCAATTTGTGCATGTGGCGTCTCAACAAAACGATATCAATTGCCCGCCATGTTGATTATTGGTCTCTCATGCACACTGGTGTTTAGACCAAAGAAGCTACAAAGATATTTCAGTACGCTGATGAATTTGCATAAAAACAATTGCACGTATATGCAACAAAATGAAAGTGATAAAAGGAAAACAATAAAATGTACGTGGTTGGTCGGAATTCCTGATGTTTTTATACCGGATTTGTCATTGATTCATGGGTTAAATAATCATACTGCTGCTGCTTGCTTTGCTCTTCTTGGGAAGGAGATAAGCGTTCAGAGAAACACGAGGGCTGTTTAGTACACAATGATAATAATAACTCATAATTTTTATGATCTTTCACAAAGTAATCCCCGTTGGATGCAATGCATCTCTATCAGCGTTACTGCTAAACTTCAAAGACAAAGACTAGCCCTGGAACCGTCACCGCAATCTTCACTACTGCTTCTGATGATCGAAAACCTCCCACGTAGGCATTTATTTAATTTGGGGATAAAGAAAAAGTCACATGAGACTAAAACTGAACTAGGGTGAGGGACACAGATATACAGTAACAAAATTTGCGACCTAGCAGACCTTTGCTGTTTGCTCTCAGGATAATATAGCCAAGTTCCATCAGCAGTGATTACCTTTGAAAGAAACTACACATCTCCCTACAACATCATCTTCGCAAACTTCCGCGCGAACATCCTTTTGCTTGGGAATCAACCACAGTGCATAAACAAGTCTTTTATTTTCCAAGTGTGAATGGCATTCAGTGAAATTTTCAGAATTTCTGAAAGTTAATATAGTTCCACGATTCTCTCTCACAATGACAGCAGGTGTTAATGTTTTCTTCCGTTAGAGCACAAACTGGAGCGCCGGGTCCACTTTCCTTTGAACTTGATTGTCTCATTTCTTTAGCATTTTAAACTATCCTCGAGTTGTGCTCTTGTAGCTCTGCATAGGTCTCGGCTATGAATCCATTAACACGAAAGTTTAATTTCAGGTCAGCATATTGTTCGTTGGGTATCACTTCCATTTTGCTAATGACTATAAAGAGTATTCTCATTATTTATTGAGCAGTCCTCCTATTTTTTTAATTCGTCTTAATATAAGATAAATGCGAAACATAATTACTTATTAGATGGACATCTATTGTGTAAATTCATAGTTGACGGTAATTTCAAATGATCTTGGAGCGATACTGTTTATGTATTTGTTATGCGAAACAGAGAGAGAGATAATGGAGTTTGGGTAGAATCGGAACCCCACTGTACAGTTCAAATCTGGTTCCCTGTGAATTTTTTTCTGTTTTCAACTATCAAGGAAAATTAAGGGGCCATCAGTTTGGGAATCTGGAAGATGCTGTTGCATCCTACAAAGAAGAGGTTAATACCAGAGGATGAAACTTTGTATCAAGATTGGGGAACACTACTTCCAACCAAAATATATACAGTTGATGAGTTTCTGACCTTATTCTTAAAGTGTACGCTGACCTAGGCCCTAGTACACGCACAGCCTTCCGTCGCAAACTAGCGATTGTTAGAAAAACGATTTTTTCTGACTCTTTTGACACAAGACGAACAACTGTTTACTGCAATTGTCTGCAACTAGAGCTGGTGCAACGGCTCAGGCAAATAAACATATGAACACCTGCAAAGTACGTCAAACTGTAATCGACTTACCGAGCTCACTTTCTTAGCGTGGCTTCGAATAGGCGGCCTGTTTACGCCGTTGATTCTGTTGTACAGGCCACAAGCGTTACAGAGGTAGTGTCCGGTTCCGTCGCGGCGCCACAGAGGTGTCACGCTCGCCGCGCAATTGACGCACTCTTTGATGTCCACTCCCAGCATACTGGCACCTACGGCATAACATAGAGCAACTATTGCCATGACATTTTAAAGTTTTTAACTGCTGACTGATGATATTTTTCCGATAATGAGTAATATGTTATTCAGCATTTACAACGATTGCAAAGAATCTTTAAATGTGTAAATCTCACATCGAAACAAGCACAGTTGATGTCACCATGCTTTATTCAATTTCCATTTTCCAAATCACACATTTGTCTATGATAAATCTAAAATAAAAGGCTTTGTTAAAATATTTATGTTACCCTCTATCGCATGTGCCAAGTTTAACTGAAATTGATAATTGACCTAGATTCTGACGATTGCAGTCACTCAGTTTACGAGAAAACTAAATGAAGCATTGTTGTAGGTGTTAATCACGTGGTACATTCTCTTTCGAAATGCGTGTAATGATAAGTGAACCGTGGGATTTTTTGAATTTCTGAACGATATAAAATGTAAATTTAAATTTGAAATATCGCGACACGAATGCGGGAGCTTTAAGACACATCTGTTGATATACTGGACTTTTGTCTTCCTTTTTACAACTGAAGGGCGGCGGTCAGATCGGTAACGGGTGTGATATCCCAGCAAACGATGAAGCTCTCGCAATTAGAGAATGACAATAAAAATAAGCAAGTATGATATTACAAAAGATGTTGGGAGTTTTTTTTTTCTACATTCTTTTGCCGCTATTTAGAAAATTATTATCACACACATTCGTTCTTCTTCCGAAATTGAGCCAAAGTCTCTGTTGTCCACAAAGTGCAGACAGATGACCCTAATAGTTGGGAAAATTTCTATAATTGGATGTTACGGAACGTTAATGATGGAGTAATTTGATGAACTTTTTTTATAAAGAGAGTTAAACGCCCGTTTTTATTACTTAGGCATATTAGGCGGTGGGCACTGATGATGCATGAGATGAAATGATACATTGGGAAAGGATTTTTTTTTCAAGGAAGGAAGCGTTCCAGGCCTAAGTTTAAGGTACCTTCCCGGCATTTGCCATTTATGAGGACTGAGGAAAACCCGGAAAAAACCTCAGTCAGGGAGGACGGTCCTGGCGGGATTCAAACCCCAGACCTCCCACTCACGGTTCCCCACCTTAACGACCTCGGCCACCCGTGGCGGTACCTTTACAGAGTAACAGGGGGGTTCCGTGTATTATAAATCGTAGTTTTCTATGCTCCAATGTCTATTATATTTGCTTTGAAATATACGTAAATGGAACGTGCTTCATCAGTAAAGAATATTACGCGTGGATCATTTACTCTCCATTAACTTCCGTAACATCCAATTATAGAAATTTAGCGGCATATCAGGATCACCTGCCTGCAATTCGTGGACAACAGTGGCCTTGTATGCTTTCAAATTTAAACTGATTCAACTTTGGAAGATGAACTGGTGGGTGTGTGAGATGTGAGAAATGTGTGAACAATATTTGCATCTCCTGTCATAAAGTACGTACTAATTTTCATTGTAATAATAGTTGAAATTGCGAGAACTTGAGTCAGTACTACGTCGGGAGTGAGTGACACCCGTAGCAGTGCAGAATAAAACCAGAATGAAGGATACTCACTGGGATCATAGTCATCGATGACGATGTTATTCCAAGATGTGGAGGGCACGGTACCTCCACCATTGTTCCCGTAAGAGTAGGGAGATGGTGGGATGCCTGAGGAAGACGACGTGGGCACTCCATCCGGCACCCCACCATTACCGTAGCCGCCTCCGACAATATACTCCATAGGAGTTGGAGATCCATTTGTCCAGTACTGAGCGTTTCCGACGTTGGGCTGATATGTGGTGGAAGTCCCGCTCGTTCCATACAGGGTCACCTGAAACATGCCCAAATATCCTTATTTCCTCCTCCAAACTCCCAGAACCTGTTCTTGTACATTCTATCAGCAAAATTCCGTAGTAAAAGGATGCATGTCCTCACTGAGTATAACTTTGAGAGACTCATCAACAATAGAAGTGAAGTGCCTGTTAGGTTAGCTATGTGTCTACGACTGAATAGTGTCCTCCCGTTCCTGCCACAAATTCACACGCATAACGCAAGAAAGCAACAAGTCGCTACCGGGTGCCGCAACGTCAGAATATGTTCACCCTTCATTATAAGCTCATCATTTACGTTCGAAAACATTTTAGGCTGAGAAGAGAACACAATAATTATCCCACTTGTATAAATGTTGACGGGAGAACGGTTTTGTCTCAGATTATATACAGTAATGTAATTAATTAAATCAGCACAGAAAAATACCTACGTGTTTACATAAACTCCGATCTAGAATGACACAGCCAAGTAACCCATACATGGAATAAAATATTTTCTTTTATTCACTCCTTAAATCATGTAGCAAAATATCTACCTTCTATATCTGAAAAAGAATTTCATTCAAGTGCTTGTTATGCTTCACTTTGATTATTTTGATATCTTATACTCTAATCTGAATATTTGGCAGATCGACAGATTACAAAGCATTTATAATGTCCGTGTTTATTTCGTCTTCAGCACTCGTAAATTTATTCATGTGACAGCCCTACACAATCAATTGTCACGCTATTCTAAAAGAACATGGGACTTTCCATTCTCTTGTGTTCAAGTTCAAAATCCTCAGTATCTCCATCCCTCAGTATATCACTTTCGTATTCCTATTCCTATCCCTATCTCGAACCTCTATCCCTCTGTTACCGAACACATTTCTACTCAACTCACATCAGCTCTGTAAATTGAATTGTCATCTTAGCTCTAAAAATTGCAACATTAGTTTCTTCCTCCTCCTCCTTCTCCTCCTCCTCCTCCTCCTCCTCCTCCCCCTTCCCTCCTCCTCCTCTTTCTTTCTCTTCTTCTTATGTAGCACATTTAAATTGGCCTTTGCTTTTCCTGTATTTTATATGAATATTATACTCTGAATTTTTACATTTTTTCCCCTGGTAGAGAAGGCCCCATGACCTTAACTCTTGCCAGGACAAATAAATAAAATAATTATTACCACTAACAAAGGAGCGCCATATGTGCTGGTTAGAAGAGTACTCGTTGCAAGCTAAGGAATTCCTCCCTGCTGAAGATCTAATAACCATGGGGTGGGATATTGCGTTGGATGGCTTGCGCTTTAGAAAGGCTTCTGCTCCGGCGTCTGAAATAGAGGCGGGCCTTCTGAGGAGCTCAGCAAGTCTGGAAGCATGTTAGAGACCTCATTTGCGTCTGCGCAGCCACTGGCCGGCCCGTCTCTCCTTAACCTCATTCCTTGAGTTCATTTTCATATGATTTAAATATTATATTGAAAACTACACTTACAACTATAATTTTCAGCACATGTTACGAATTTTATGAACGTCAACAAAAGACTCGTTGACCGAGATCGTTAAGGGCTGACTCATAAAAGGAAGTCTGGGGTCGTCCTCGTTCATTGTGGCTTTTTCTAGGTTCTCCTCAGTCCTCAATAATGACAAATGCCGGAAAGATAGTCTTAAGCTTGAAGCACTTACTTCTCAAATAAAATTCCTTTCCCAAGTTATCGCTACATATCATGAAAAATCGGCCGCCTGTGATATAAAAAGAACGTTAAACTATTTGAAACTGTCAACAAATAAATGAATCTGAAGCAATGAAGGCAGAAAAACATCATATAAATCTAATGAAGAGAGAATAGGCCCGGCTCTGTGAAACTGAAAGGAAAGAGGATTTCACAGTACTTTGTGTCTTAACAACGTAGTCACTTGTTTTGCGGCAGTGAAGTATGCTCATAATGACGTATGTGAAATGAAATTAATTTGTAAGCTTACATTTAACATGTTTCTGTTTCTTTATTCTTTTCCTTGGTTTTGGTTCCATTCGGTGCCGTGTGACTGTGGATTTCTTATTGAAATCAGAAGAACATTATTAGCTGCCTCATCGCAACAGTTGATTACATAGGCCTACATTGAAATAGAAAATGGCGTTCCATATATTCTATCACGTAAAGATGTTTTACAAATATAATTTACATATAGTGTTGATAATATAAGTTTTGACATGCCGCTTTGCCAACAGATTGGATATCGTATATTAAGGGGACAGGCTGGTGTGTTTTAATGGTACTTCATATTTATTCTTTATTCAGTTACCCCACTTATTTCTGTAAATGTCTTGCTGCGACTCTTTATCTGTTAAATCTGCTGTTATTTAAATGTCTGCACAATGAGTGTCGCCCTTTTCTGGGCTCACAGCACTTCCTTGCAATATTTTTCTGTTTTCAAATTTCGCATATATATTTTAGTAAATCTTTAGAGCATAAGATAATGGTCTGCATTAGACGCTAGCTGCTTTGCCTGCCGTCTATTGGAAATTATAGTAGCTATTTACAAAACTAAGCAATATCGAGTTCTTATGAAGTATTTGTTGTTTTATTTGAAGTTAACTATATAATTTCCTGTGAAATCAATTGAAAAGTATATTGACATTACATATGAGTAATGTTTATACATCTTGAGAAAATGGCGCATATCAATGAAGATTTTTGTGTTGTATAGTGTATTGACCTATGCCCAATTATTCAAATATTTCTAAGTATTACAAATTAATTTTGTACTAAAGGTTTTTATTCCTCTCTAAAGTAGACCAGAGCTCTCCTTGATATATGTTTTGAAGGAAAACCCAAAATACAAACGAGTCGCTACACAATTTGATTTGGTCCAAGTGTCCAAAAACTATATTTGTTACTAAATATCGAATTGAATGCGCCGGTCAGAGAGCAGTGGTAGAGTATAATTCAGACAGTGTTGGATTGCAAGAGAGTGCTGTTCGAGATGACTCTTCTTTTCCTCCGTGGCCTTCACGATCACCTGACCTAACCCCATGTGCTTTTATGGGATTATGTCAAAGATGGCGTTTGGCTCATGATTTAGCACAGCTTTTACATGCTGTTGCTGGTATCGGTCGTCAAATATTGGGACGTGTGTGGCAAGAGTTGAATACAGGATTGGTGTCTGCTGTGTCAACAACGGAAGATAAATTGAACATCTTGGAGATATACCCTGTCCACTGATATGAGTTTCAGCTACGGTTACTGTTCTATCGGTCCCCGAAACCAGGGAAGGACTTTAGAACCACCCTGTATAAAGCGAAATGTGTAAAATTAACTGGTAATTCCTTGATATTGAATCTGGAGGATGTTTAAGTCGTCTTCGCTATAAGAAACTGGCCAAATGAAACCGTACTGAGTTACAGAAGCTATGCGATTTTTAATTTAATGTGTGAATTATATATAACTGCGTACGTAGTTTCAGGGAAAGCCTACCTGCTGCTGCGGTGGCGAGGGTTGCTGTGCATGCGAGTCAAACGGAAAGAGCGTGACGTGCTGCTGCTGCTGCTTGGGAGTGCTGACGGAGAGCGATGTGGAGGACAACGTGGGGTCCGACTTTGTGTACAGTAGAGGGCTGGAGAAGAGCTGATCCGTGCGGTAAGAAGAGTAGCTATCCGGTGAACTGGATGGCTGAAGGAACTGTCCTCCGTATTGATGCTGCTGGTGCTGCTGTTGCTGTTGAAATGCCCCGTTGCCGCTTGCTGATGTCACCGTCTCCAGCGTCGTGTACGTCGTTCCTAAATCATATACAGGATGTCAAATAATAGCTGAGACGTTTCGAGAATCACTGTGTGCACAATTATCGGTTCAGATTCAAGGTTTATTTCTATTTTTATCATAATTCTTCCAGGTTTCTTTTCTTCCATAAAAAATGCAAAGATCCTTTGTAAGTTTTGAGCAATTTCTAAAAGTATTTTTAAAATTTATTATCGTTGCACTTTTACAGGATATATTTGGAAGGACTTTAACGTTGTCCTTGAAAATTTGTATTTAGTAAATTTATATACTTTTGCTAACTGATAAAATGTCTGCAACTCCACAAGCTTAAGAGGTTATGATTATTAAATCAGGAGACCATGTAAAAACAAAAGTATTATTTACAGGTAGTAAATTTTGTTTGTAGTCAATTATCCTAAAACTTTTAAATTTATCCATTAATATACCAAAGTAGAAATTGTTTCGTTCACTCAATTGTGCTAAGCAAGACAAAGGTGATAGGCCTATTGCTGGACTATTTCCTGTGAAAGTTTCGTCTCATAACACTCTGGCTTATGGTTGGTTCACTTAGGAAAAGACCGCCACGGGTGGCCGAGGTCGTTAAGGCGCGGACTCGTGAGCGGGAGGTCTGGGGTTCGATTCCCACCAGGACGATCGTTCCTGTGTGAGGTTTTTTCAGGTTTTCCTCAGTCCTCATAAATGGCAAATACCGGGGAGGTACCCTAAACTTAGGCCTAGAACGTTTCCTTCCTTAAGTAAATCCTTTCCCAGTTTATCATTTCATCTAATATATCATCAGTGTCCATCGCCTGTGGTGTCCCAGCAGTTAAAATGGGCGTTAAAACACCACTGAAAAAAAAAAAATCTTAGAAAAATTGGAAATCTAAAACAACCGTGCAGGTGCCTCAGAAAGGTAAATAAGGAAATGTTTTAGAAATCCTAAAGAAATAAAATTCTGTTAAAAGTTGTCAAATATAAGAACACATATCTTGGAAGAACTGAATACGAAATTAATACCACATCACATTTCCTAGTCCATAAAGCACTGAAGAAACAAAGTCTCAAATAAAACTAAAAAAACTGGGAGACGGAGCTGCATTCTGTAGAATGACTTTCTGTGAAACAACGGTGGAAATGGAAACAATCGCCATTTGTCTAATGAAACAAGCTTTGCCACTGACGGAAATGCAACATTCAAAAATTTAGATAGCCCTAATTTGAAACAAACAATAAAAAAATATATACACAGGAATTTCGCGTGGCTGAAAGTAAATGCTCAGAAATGCCGTATCTTTCTCCGGGAAAATGTGAAACCTATTAGTAAATGTTCATTATGAGCAAACTTGGTTTGAAAATCCTGTACATAACACTTGAATCATTTGCAAATACCTGCATGAGACCTTTACCAATTGCTGGATAGGAGAAAATATGCTGCCCGATCTATTCTATTTCGCAGTTAATTAAACGAAAGAATATCAATTAGCCTCTAAATATAAAAGGTACAATTATAGTGAACGTCTGTGATCAAGAAGTTTATTATATTTCAAAAACTCGTCTCTTAGTTCCTCTGGGGGAAAAGTAAATTAAAATAATTAGAAAAAGTTAAAGTTTATAGTCCTTAGATGCCTTTTATTATCTCCTGAATGAATTTTCGCATAAAATTGTGTAGAAATAATTAAATGAAAATAACTTGGCTTTAAGGTAATTTACTCGGTTGCTTATATCTCAAGCTGGGTTAACAACAATCAGAAACATGGCAGATCGAAGCGAGATATTTACCTTGAAGCTCAGTATGCGAATGTGCTGTCAGCGATAGAGACTCGGGTTCTTGCGCGGCTGCCTTCTCCTCGAATTTGATGTGTCCGGCGTCATCGAAAGCAGTGACATGATGGTGCGATATCATCTCAAGAGGAGGTGGTGGAGTCATGTCTTGCTGCGGCGGAGGATGGTGAGGATGGTGGTACACCTGCAACGTTTCCTCTTCCGGTAGCGTCGCGTACCTCTGCTGCTGTATTTCGCCTCCCTGGGCATGTTCCAGTGAAGGAGAGTCATATCTGCGAATAGGATTCTGTTACTTTTTGACCCAGCTTTAGAATTGCTAACGTCAAAGAAGGCCAAAATGGAGAGCTCATTCACGTACTCAAATTTTGATAATTTAGATGATCAATGAATTGTGTTATTCAATTGAAAATTAATAACGACCTTGTGTTGGAGAATTTAATTGCTGTGAACCACTTTAACAATAATGGTAAAAGTAGCTATAGTCGTGAAAAAATATACAAATACAAATGGGAAATATGCATCTTATGCTTACATGTTTCATTGCAATACAGACCGAAATTTCACCATTAACGAGTAATAAAACTTCCTGC